>JARHVA010001363.1:2416250-3052500 GCA_037957365.1 Torreya grandis | reverse complement strand
AGTATGAGAATAATCCATAATATTTATTTGATTTAGTGTTTGTGAGTGACCAGAATTTAAATCTTTAGATATTCAATAGTTTTCAATGACTTAGAGTCTAAATTAAATTAGTATTAATAATTATCTTTTAGCTAGATTGAATCTTCATAAAAATAAGAAAAGAGAAGGGTAAAGTAAGAAATAAATGTGATTGTAGGTTTTCATCTCAAATATTATGAAAAAAATCTAATTACTTTGAGCATATTTAAACCAATTTATGTTATGAAACATCATAATCTCAAATTATATCACAAATCAAGAAAAATTCAAAGGAAACATATGAATCATAAGTAAGAACCAAATTTACTATAAATATTTACTATTATTCTCTGAATAACCTAAGTACATCCAAATATAGAGTCAATAAAATGAAGTATACTTGAGATATTTATATTCAATTTAGCATTTAGCACAAATTAACAACCCTATGACAAAGAATGTAACTTAAAACAAGAATGATCATTCAAATTCAAGATGACTATCTATAATTGAGAGGTAGCATGGAAATTTAATAAAACTATACAGATAATCTTTTCAAAATTTCTTAATTATATTAAATGCTCCTGTTATACAATTTCTCAAAAACTCTCTATCTTACAAATGGTAACCATCTACCTATTTATAGGAAATATAGATGGTTAACTAGTTAACCTTAAAAATATCCACATGTAGATAAGGAATGTTATCCTTGATATAAATATACAAAGTGAAAGGTCACATGTCAACTTGACAAAAAATATTATATGCTTACAGACTAACATATACTTTAAGAAATAAAGTCTTCCTACATAGAAACACTAGTGGGTGCCTCAATTAGTCTTATCTAAGAAAGTATTTCACCCTAGTGTATTATTATTCAATTCGTTCAAAATCCACTATAGGCTTCATTATACAATCCTCCTTCTGACCTACCAACTTGTTAAACTCATTATTTTCTTGAGATACAAGTTTCTTGATACATTATGCTTCTGTAATTTACTTCCCTATAGAAATAATGATATCAAGGATCCTTTGGTTATCCTTGGTTGTGTGACCTTTGTTGTCTCTAATGCGTTGTATGTGAACACCAATATTTTTCTTGAATTTTTCATCACTAATCATGCCTATAGTAGTGGTTTGAGAAGGGTTATATAATAGATTTTCAAAAAATTTCTCAATCTGAGTTACAAAGCCTATATCTCTCTTGATGAAGTTATTGACATCACTTCTCCAGGTGATTAAATAATCTTGTTTATCCATTAAAACTACCATAAAGATGTCCAAATGTCTATGTTTGATAATCTTGAAGTCCAAGGCCTACTTTGTCTTATGTACTTTGATGAGCTCCTCCATCTGAGCTTGAGAATTATGCCATTGAGTGATTAAGGCTTATGACATCTTAGTTTGATGGTTTAAAGCACTCAATCTAGGATTTATGCTTTCTAAATTCTCAAATGCATCCATAAAATATTTATTCATCACTTGCAATACATCCTTAGGAATTGAAAGGAGGACCTAAGATTGTAAATATTGTTTTCCTTCCTCCAAGTTGAGAATCTTCTATTTCATTCCCTAAACTCTAGTCAAGGTCATTGTTGATTGGGCCAGAACCATACTAACTACATCTTCTTGAAATATAGGATGTTCCTCTACTACCTACCCTAGAATAAGAGTTAAGCCCACAAATTGTTCCACCCTTTAAAAGATAAAATCCTCAGTACCAATAATAACCTTCTTGGTCACTACTCTCTCAAGAGTTAATGTATCTATATTGAAATGGACTTGAGGGTCAGACTCTTTTACCTATGGTTATTCAGGAATATCTACATTTGAACTCCTAGAGGCTCCTAGGGTGTCAATCCCTTGGATTTCCTTATTACAAAGGATTTGGATCTTTCTCTCTACTTGTCTATTTAGAATATCCTGAATCCAAGGATTGACATTATCTTGAACATCCATGTTAACTTGAGTCAAATATAGTGAAGGAGAAAGAGATGGGATTTTTTTTAACTTCCCATAAACAAACCAATTAGGAATAGTTGGTCCATAAATAGGATTCTCATCACTGAAGAGGTTAATTTCACTATTAGGGTGAGTGAAAGTTAACCTAGGACTCTTTCTTGGTACCAGAGGAACTAAGGTCAATTCTACCTATCTTTTTACTCCATCTAATGGTACTAATAATTTTCTTTCTTCCTCAAATGTATCCTCTTCCTTATTAGAACCATACGTAGTTGTGATGCTAATAAGGGCACTTTCCACTATTTTTCTAGTTTCTAAATCAATAATTATAATAACATCTATTAGGGAAGAAGGCCTTGGTGGGGATGCCTAAATTTGGGGAGCTTTATGAGGTCTATACTCTATGATAGACTCTTGAAACACATATTTACCTTTTCCTTTGAAATCCTCAAGTAGTGTGACTTTGTCAATTCTCTCTACTAAGGCTCAAAAGATTATCCTCTTATAGGTGGCTCTTAATGTGTAATCCCAGATGGTCCTGGCAATAAGTGATAATGCAAGGGATGTAGTTTCCATATTTCTCCTAAGGGCTTATTATCCCTGAACAACCTATGTTCTAATTTGATGTTGTAATTTTTAACTCTAGATAGGACTTCTTCAAAGTTCCTTGACTTTATGTGAATACCATCTCCCACACCTGGTTGATGTTTGTACTCAGTCTTTGGGACATTTTTATCCCAAATATGGTTAGCCACTCTATCATTGGGGTCCCACATATTAAGGTCATCCAGTTGGAAATCAAAGAGTTCCTATGCACCACCATGATCTCTAGCTATTTCCAATCCCTGATTATAATTCTGTCAATGTCCAGTGGAAAGGGATGAACCTGAGCCTTATTATTCCTCTTACATATCAAGCTTGATATGTAATTTATTACTCTGCAAGCTTACTATGAACATATATATGCAATTTTTATGGTTGGACTATGATTCCTTATATCCTTATTATAGTGTAATCTAGATAGAACCACACATCCCCCATGGTCTCCACTTGTCTTTTGATTAGAGGATGAAGCTTGGGCATAGGGATACCAATGATTTCCTCAAAAATGACTGGGAAGATACCATCACATATGAATTTCATGTGATTTCTATATTTGAATATATAAAATTTGGATTAATGATGGGAAATGGTAGTTCTACCATTAGGGGACCAATTTTGGATGCCAGGGAAATTAATAGAGGGTAGGAGTGAATCCAAGATGTAAGACATCATAAATAATTACTTGGAGGTCTTTCTCTTTATGACTGTAAATTTTTTGTCTAAGAAAAAACTTATTAGGTCTCCACTGGGAGGGGTTAAGTTCTGCTCCAACATCCAATGGACATAAGATACCTAGATCTTACTTAAATAAGTACTAAAAGAGGCACCAAAGGATTTATTAAATAAGTTCATAGCTACCCTAATGCCCTCCTTGAATTAGGAAATAGGAATTTCACCATTATAGGAACTGAAAACATGGGAACCTTGGATTAACCAAGGTGAGAGGACTGAATCCAAGTTTTTGAAATTTTTTCATTATCTCAAGTATGGGAGATCAACATGAGGCAAAGGGAGATTATAGTAAGTCTCAAAGGCCATGGGAGAAATACATGCAACTTTCTTGGTACTCCCTTCATGAATAATCCATTTCCCATCTATTCTATAGTCAATGAAAATAGGAATAAGAAGGTTGATGCAATTCATTACCTCTAGTTTAACAGCCACATGGTGAAGGCCTACTAGTTGAATTGATACTAGGTCTTTGTATCTTTGGTGTACCGTAGCATTCATCTTTTCTTATTGGGAAATTGGTTGTAACTCCTTTATAAAGAATAATAATTTGGACCAATTTTTGATTTCATGTACATTAAAAGCTATAAAATCTAACTCTAGGTCTCTAAAGACCCTTCCTTCACCATCTAAAGTTAGATAGAGCTCTACTTCAATTGTCATCTATTGCCTACTCGTCGTCATTGATAACACTAAATTGTAGTTAAAGAAAATAAAGATCTCACTAAGGCACTTACTCTAAATTGGAGTTGCACTTATTTTGATTGTTATGTGATCAATTTAAATTGACTCATGTCTTTTTTTATAGAGGGTTCAATGTTTTTAGCTTTAATGGTGGAAATATACAACTCTTGATCTCATATGTGCCTTAGGTTTGATAGGACCTCATTCTCATGTCTTCTACATTTTTGATTATAATATATCATTCATTTTGATCCTCCATTTTTATGTGGAACCTATGTGGTAGAGTTCTATGCCTTTCATGGCAAATTTAATAAATGCTAGTTGAAGACTAGATGTTATCTTTCAAAAGTCCTCTTTATTTTGCTTTGAAAAATGGAATCCCTATCCTTGCATTTCATTGGTACTTTAATATTTAAGCTCACTAATTATGCCATGTGTCAAACTTTTAGGGCCTTTGAAAATTCTTTTAATTCATCATACTGTTGCATCAAATCCAATGAACAAACAATCACCATTGAATCTTGACTAGGGCCAAATCATTAACCATATGCCTTTATAAAAGGCTTCAGGCTCGACCCAATGTTTGATCAAATCTAGTGAACAAGAGATCATCATTAGATCTTGTAAGATGAGTAACTTTAAGTAGTTCGATGATTATATGAAACTTAGGATTAAATATGATATTTAAAATTTTATGTTATGAAACACAAAATGACTTAGGCTGAAGTCTTTATATGCTAAGTTTGCCTATGTAAAAATCTATGAATTTATTAAAAGGTTTTTTAAAAATGCCCTTTTTTTAGGCTTTAAAAATTACCTAGGTTAAATTTGATGTGTTTGGTCATGTCAAATACATCTTCATAGATTTAAAATCATGAGAGTGAACCTATAAAATTTAAGATAATATAATTTATTGATCTAATAACTGAATGCCACTTGTAAATCCATTAGGAGTTCCCAAGGCTTTAGGGATTGTCTAAGTTAAATTTGATGGGTTCAGACATTCTAAATACATCTTCATAGATGCCAAATGATGGGATCAAACCTATAAAATTTAAGATAATGAAATTTATTGATCCAATAATCAAATGCCACGTGTTAAGCTCTTAGGAGTTCTTGAGGCTTTGGGGTTGATGTGTGCTATCAAATTTATGATTTTGAGTTAGAAAAGACCATCATATCATAATCCAAGTGATTAATAGTGATTGGTGTCCTTTTGGGTGTTAAATTTGATTCACACCATTGGATCAAATCCTCTGATTGAATGAGAAGTGTTGGATCTGTAAAAGTGCACAAGTTTTTTGTTAATCCCAATATATATAAATGTTTAGTCTAATGTTTATACCTTTAAAATTTGTTCATGTTTACAAATAAAAATAAAATTGAACCTTAACAAGACTTTTTTAATCCAAAAGGGCTCTCCAATTTTAAAAGGAAAAAGGTCTAGGTTTAAGTCATGATTTTACATTAATATTCAATCATGTTTGAAAACATAATTGAAGCTTAATATAAAGTTAGACTTAAGGTTGTTTTAACTGAAAGAAAATAAGATTTCTCACTAAATTTTCTTACAAAAATTTAAATTCAAACACCTAGGGTTTATTTCTTTGGAACCCTAGCTTCTTCTATGGAACCTACAATTAATCACCCTGAATATGATTATTAGCAACATTAATCCATAAAACATGATCATAATCAGATACACCAAAGCTAATATCTTTTTTAAAATTTATTTTCTATTAAAATTCAATATCAAACAATATTTCACACTTATTCTAGAATATATAAGTTTTAGAATCAATTACAAAGGTCCTCTTTTCAAAAAAAAATGGGGGGTGTTGGTCTCAATAAGTGGTACATTTGGTATCTCTACCTCTACCTCTACTTCCTCTTGCTCTACCCCTCATCATACCTGACTAATCCATGGTTTCTCTTAGTGTAGCCTCAATGTTGATCTCACTATCAGTGGTTTGAGTCCCTTCTTCCCTCAGGGCTCTCTCACATGTCAATCCTAGTACTCAAGCATGAGTATCAATGTTGTTGGATGAGGCAAGCCCATCTACCCTACCACACATATGACCAAATGTGGTTCTCTCCACCATGTATAGTGCCATATCACCTCTCTCCTCTCTAGTGGTTGTCTAAATGTGTGTTGAATCTCCCCATTAGTCATTAGTTACTCATATGGTTGCCATATTATTCTAGTGTGTCTCATCATATGTAGCACTTGAACATGGGGCACATCCCATGCTACCTAGTCCTCCATTCATCTCCTCACCTGAGGTGACCTATCATTGATTGCATGAGGAAACCTAGCCAGCTGATACATGGGAAATATCTCATATACATAATGTTAGTAGTATCATCAATCTTGTGGTATTATGTCATCTAACCCACATCTTGAATAGATTATAAACAAGATGGACATAAATGACAAAGCCTAGATTATATAACACTCCCTCCTCCAGCAACATCCTACTCAAGGCTACCATGTATAGTGGTAACTTGTTATCTATCTTGTGATAGAGCACTTGTTATATCATAAGGCCTATCAATACCTTCCAAAGATTTAGAATCTATGATATATGTGCATCATCCATACTCACTCTCTACCTCGGCAATATTGTCTCTAAGCTTTTAACCCACATGGCTAAGGCTTCCCTATCCTCTATGTTTTTCAATATCCCTACAATCACTAGTGATCCTAATATTGGTAGTTTGAGGATGGCATGGACATCCTCTAGTTTGATAGCCACCTCTATCACATCTCCATCTACCTCCCATTTAAAGGTGTTGATGAACCATTCCCAACAGCCAAGGAATGTGACCAACACATCTACACTAAGAGGGATCCTACACATACCCAATATACTTCCTATACCCATGGCTACCAGTCTAGCTCTATCTCTATTTGTCAACCTATCTAACAAATCTGATAACCAAGACACATCTAACAACCTCCAAAACTACGTTCATCTTTACAATCAAGAAACAACAAAAGATATATTAGTTCCTCCATGTCATGTATAATAATAATAATAAATTATTTATACATACTAATTTTAATTAAAAAACAAGCATAATTTATTCATTTTTAACCCATTTTATCCTATTTTGGTCCCTCTTGCCCTTCTTTAGTCGTTTCAAGCCATTTTATCCCTCTTTTGGCTTTTAGCATGTTTTTTCATGTTTATTCTTGTTCCCTAGTCAACCTAATTTCACCAAAATTTCCCTACTTTTATATTATTTTATCCTAAATTTATTATTTTTCCTCTTATCTTCTTCTCACTGGTGTTAAGTTTTCATTCTAGCCCTTACAGACCAACTAGACACTTTTTCACTAGGTCTTAGCTTACAAATTACACTAGGTCAACCTATACGTACTAGGTTGACCATATGAATTTTACCCTATTTTCAACCTACTAGGTTGATCTAGTCAACCTAGTATGTTCAATGTGTTTACCTAGTATATTTTGCTAAAATTATGCTTTTTTTTTTGTTTTCTCCATATTTCCTTCCAACCCATTTACCATCTTCATATTTTCTACCCTTAAAATCTAATTTTGTTCATTTTTGACATGTATAAATGTTTTAAAACAAAGTTTAATAAAAATTCACTTAATTCACTATAAATTTCAAAAAATCATTTGAAATCTATAGTTTCATACCTGTAGTGCACATGTTATTACCTCTAAGTGTCCCCCTCATCTAGCATGTCATCCTCTCACCATCCTAACCTTGTTTGGTATTAGAGCTCTCTTCCTTCTCTTTCACAATTAAAAATAACAAAATGACTTGTCTTTTTCCTATTTAAAACCACTTTTAAACAATTCAAATTCTTCAATTATTTTCCTTCAGATTCCTTGTTTTGCACATATCTTTGTTTTTGCTAATCCATTTTGAAAACAATAAAATTCATTAGATTCATGGTGACATAGAAATTATTTTCCAATACTATATGAATATCTTCCAATAATTTTTACTTTTGGCTATGTTTTTGCACTAACTTCTATAGGTTCACCTAGTGTACTCTACTTTGGACATCTTCATTTCTTAAAGTCTACTTTTTTATGTATGATACTAAGGTAAGTTAAAGGTATGTGTTTTATAATTACATCCTTTCATTTATCTTATTTTCTAATTATTGTACCACACTTAGCATTAACATTGTGTTTTATGATGTTCTATTTTTGAATCACCATCCCATGTTGCACTTACATGACACATGATGAGCTTCAACTGGGGCATATATATACACATAATATTTTAATTTTTTTATTAATTACTAACACTTTATATCTTGTAGGAACATGTCAAGTCTCAATCTCTCGAAGTGCATGCCTTAAAGGGTGCACTAGGAAAGGGTTGGATAGACCATCTATGCTTCATAATATTGTTGTTCCTTTTATCACTTGCCATTTACACACTTGTCTCCTAAAACCTTGAACCCTAAGCTTATTTCTCTATTTCCTACCCATTCCAGTCATTGTCGTGCTTTACTCCTTCAATTACTTACCTTATTACCCTTTAGATCTAAAGTGTCCCTACAACAAACTAGGTTGACCTAGTCAACCTAGTGTGTTGTAGGGACACTTTAGCTCTTTTATATTATTAGCCTCCTCACCTACCTAACACATACCTAGTGAGATAGCTTGAAAACATGCTAGGTTGACCCTATCGACCTAGTATAACTGACATGTCCACAAGTTTTGAGGTAACATACTACTATATATACAATGTCATTTCCCATCATTTCAAGAGAAATTTAAATTAAGTGAATAAGTATGAATGAACATCTTCTTATTAACCATTATACTTGAGGAATAAAGCTTTAGGGTTCAATACTTTCTTTGAAGATTTGCTTTTGTCTTGTGGAGAAGTCTTTTTGATTCTTAGGTAGTTCATGTAGCCTAGAGATGATTTTTATTGGTTATCCTTACAAACCATAATAACCTCTTGCAAATCACCTTGGCCAAGGGAGAGATTGAGGCTCGACATGTTCATCTTCAAAGGTAAGTATTCTTAACTTTATTTCTCCTTTGTAAGAGTATATAGATAGTGCATTATGTATTCTTCTCTTCCATGTATTATGATTTCATATACATTGAATTGAGCATATGTATCATATGCATGTTTAGTTTAGTTGTTATTTATTTATTTTTTTCTAACCCCCACTTTGTGCCACAAGATTTGGTGTGCACTAGATTAGTTTAATTTTTTTGTTATTAGAATAGTTTACTTTCTTGTTTATTAACATAAGTGAAATATCAAATCATAGGACTATTTTAGGGTTGTTGTGTGATTGTGTTAGACTATAGGCTTTGGACCCCTTCCTAACATGATATGTTTTGACAAGTGATACAAGTTATCCCCTAATTGAGTCTAACAGATCCCCATATTGGTCATGTTCTCACTTACTAAGTGTATACCCAATTTTAAGTTTAGGTGTACTCTATCTTATCCAATCTATGATTGATTAATGTGCATTATGCAATTTTGATTATGTACACAAGGTACTACTATAATTTACATATTTTAAATCTTGTAATAGTGTTAATATCACCTTTATAGACCCATGGATAGAAATGAGTTCCACCAAAAAGTAATAAGGGTGAGGCCCTAATTTTACAAAAGACTATAAAAATATACATTAAATGATTTAATAATAACCCAGGTAAGATAGCATTTGGGATTTACTTCTAAACATAAAACTATCCATATGAAAAAAGTAAACCCCATCTAAATTGAAAACCTTACTCACCTAGTTACTTCAAAACCACTATTCTAATGTATATGTTTATAGACCTTGTAACTCCTTATGTCCCTTCTTCCATGACCCTATTATTTCCATGTTTCCCTCCTTTTATCTTTATTGACTACATTTTTCATGTCTTAAAGTTTCTCTTGAAACTCTATGAGTTATTCATATGAGACTCAAATTCTTTAATGAATATTATTTATTATTACAATAAACTCATAGTCCTATAATCATATTTGGCATGGAAAATGCATGTAAAACCCCTTTTTTCTCTAAATGGATAGGTCAACCCCAAATTATAGAAATAAAAAACTAATTTACTTCTTAACTATCACCCTAATGACCAAATTCCTTATTTGGATTGAATGGTGAAAAAGATACTATAATCTTCCACATTAACCAAAAACTAATTTCATAAGTTTCCAAAAACTCTTTTAAGATAATTTATTGGTTGCCCTTTTGCCCTATTTTCGTCTATCCATTAAAATGGGTAGGAATTGAGTCCTAGGTTCATTACATATTTACATACAAAGATGTGGTTTTAAATAAATATCCCATACATCTAAAGATTTATAATGCAAATAAATAATTCTATCACCATTCATAACTTAGTAACCAAAGTTTAGCCCATATAATGGTTTCATAGAGATTCACACATCTAATGTATATTAACAGAACTAATGAATTAAATTTAGTAAGAACATACATTTCAAAATGATTATGGATAAAAAATGAAAATAATAAACTCAACTCAATGAATGAATGAAATATTAACCATAGATACAACTAATAAAAACCAAACACTTAACACATTCACATAATATCATTAACATTTAATTTATCTTAGCAAGTAAAAGTATATGTGTGTGCATACGGGATTAGTTTCACTCTTTGTACCCAAAAAAGCAACATTAACATCCTCATACCCTATTATATTCTCCTTCTCTTACACTTTGTGAGGGTTAGATAGTCTTATAAACAGCTTGGTCAAACCAAAGGGAAGTTAGTATGAGCTTACAAAAAACTAATAAATTAATCAGAATGTGTGTACATTAAATACATGGATTATTGTATAATAAATCAAATCTAAAAATAAAATAACATCTATAAAATATTCCAATACACATTAAATATAGTATATCTATAAGAACATTAAAATTTCATCTAAACATACTAGATCATGAAATAAATAAATACATTTTTCAAAAAAGACATCATAAATGTCCACATATATCATCAAAATAATAAATTTCTAATCATTAGTTTCACTTCCATCACTAATACTAATTAAATATTCATAGAGTGGGTCAAGATGTGACATCCTTCCCCCTAAATTAGGTAATCATCCCAATTAATTTTATTTCAAACAAAAGTTATAAAAATAGAAATAATGATCAACATAAAATTATTCAAATAAATGACAAAATAATCTATAGATTTTCTCATTGTCCTCCCATGTGGCACTATCTTCAAAATGTTTGTCCCACTGGACCTTACATTATGGTAATTACATGTTATAGAAGCTAATCATGGAAGTATTAATTAGTTTTATTGGTTTTATTGTGACCACCCATGGATCTATAACTTATAATAATTCCAGTCCAAAACATGTGTTGGATCAGTTATATATTTCTTAAGATAATATACTTGAAAAATATTATACATTTTTATTAATGATGGTGGAAAAGAAATTATATATTCTACAATATTTATCCCTTCTATAACCTTAAAGGGTCTTACATATCTTGGTGATAATTTTGTTGATTTATAAAGAGTAATGGAAATATTTTTGGTTTGATCTACTAAAAAACATTATCTCCAACTGAGAATTTCCCTATTGTCCATTTCTGATCAGCATATATTTCTTGTGTCTCATTAGATTAAATTAATCTATAACTTATTATCTTATCATGCTATTCCATTTTAGCAAGCATATTTTATACAATATTTAGTGATTATGTAGCACCTCAATATTGTTAATTTGGCAAATTTAGACCTTGGTTCTTCCTCTTAGTTATACACTCTCTTTGCTTTTACAACCATTATATTTAATTTATCTTGTGCCCATTTTCCTATATCTTACTTTGACCAATCTTATATTGATGATAAAAAATAATATCTTGAAAATAATTCTTAAAATTTAATTATCCTACACTTTTGTAATTTTTGATCCTATATATATATTTTTATTCTCTAAACACTAACATTTAGGATAAATAGTGTCATCAACATTATTGTCTTACCCCAATGCAAGTGTCCAATATTGTAAATTCATCCAATTTTCAAATGAAATATATTCCAATGGTTATCCTAGAGATTTATTATGAGTTATCTCCTTATAAGATTGGTATAAATCTTTATCAACCCTCATTAATTCCCCACCTAACAATTAGACAAAAAGGACCAATGCACTTATCAAAAGTACTCTATCAAGCATTTAATTGATCAAAACTTCCATAATTCCATACCAATCACAAGTTAAATAGATCTATGAGTTTGAAATACCAATAATAAGATCTTATTTTCCAAGATATAATCTAGGTCATTATTGTACTTTCTTTACACACATTGCATGATTCATGAATAAGCCAACACATAAGAGATAACTACATGATTCTAGGGCCCTCTTTTAGAGTATTGGTTATGTAGGTAGTGCCCTTTGATAGTGGTGTTAATGTGGGTTATCTTGACACCATGTTATCTCTAACCCATTTTCCCCCAAGGTCACATTAAAGATGGAAAGCTAGGGTTTTCCATTTTACAAGGAGAAACAATCCATGACCGAGATCTAGATGCACTAAAGATAAGGTGAAGTAAAACCTAGAAGCATCTAGGTGGTCTAATCCTATTTCACTATATATTCCATATAAGACAATAATATTGAACCTATAAAGTAGCATCGACATAACCATCCTAGGCTGATGTTACTATCTAGAGATTTAGAGGTACCAGATCTAGAATCTAACAATTATTTCAAAACTATATTCACACCTACTTTTAGCCTATTCTAGATACATATCTACATTAACTTTAGAGATAGCTAAGTACCTTATTCTATGTCATTTATATATATAGCACAATTATACTTTTCATTAATAGCTTATCTTAATTTAATAAATTTATTATATGGTATGCCTATGTTTAGCATTTAATTGGCCTACTATAGCTATAATATTCAGCCTTATTCCCTATCATTTATATATCTTTAATATTATCTACCCAAGAGGATCCACATCTAAATTAAGGTTTAAATAATTGGTAAATTTGATCTTTGAACATCAAACCCTAGGTTACTTAAGGTTTTTCTAAATTTTTTATTGATATACTTTGTTATAAATTTTAAACTTTTCTTTTGTGAATCAATGGAAAATTTTAGTGCAAAAAACTGATTCCAAATGGAAGATCAAGAAGCATTGATTACTCATGTTAATAATAACAAGGCTTATCATATGAATTTTATATGTTAGAAGAGATGAAATAAGTAAAAAATATAATACCATGGTTGCCTCACCTAGTAATGGTGAATCCTTAGAAGGAATTATAAATCATCCCACACTTATCAATCCACCTACATCTAGTAGGGGTACACATTATGTGTGTAAGCCTTTGTTCCCTGATACTAATATTATTACATCTATTATGTATTTACTCATTGTTTTAAAATTAATACAAATTTTAATGCCTATTACTACTCAAAAAATGTTTACATCCCCTTTAGTTACTACTCAAATTACTAATCTAAATCCCACTAAGTCCACAATTTAAACACTTCAAGTTATAAATACCTTGGAGGATAAAGTTACAAACATTGAACAAAAAGTTTTAAAATCCCCTCATGTTATAGATTCAAAATATGTGTTACATAACCCTATTGTATGAGAGATATATTTACACCCTTTATCAACTACTTTTTTTTCACCTAAGTTTACATTCTACTATGGCAAGGGTGATCTAGATTAGTATTTTTTATTATTCTTTGTGGCATGCCTTGATTATGCATATAATGATAAGATTTTGACCAACTTATTTCTTAGGAGGCTCAAGGACTATGCTTTGAGGTGGTTTTATGACATATCTCTCCAATATATGAAAGCATTCAAACCTCTTGTAAATGAATTTTTGGCTCACTTTTCTATTAACATTACCAAAAAAGGTTCATATGATCAAATTACATAGATAAAACAAGGAACCAATGAACCTATAAATTAATATGTCTTGAGTTATAATACAATGATATCCAAAATGACCAATCATATGGATGATAAAGAGTTATAAGACATATTCGAGAAAAAACATTTTCACTCCTTTACACAAGTCCATTATTTTCATGAAGTGCCAATATTTTGATGATTTATGCCATTTTGTACGGGACCATGAAATGAAGGTTATTTAATATAATAAACTCAAATATGTGGAAAAAACACCATATATGTCTACATCTAGTACAAAATTTATGATCAAAACAAGTTATAAGGTAAAACCTAATGAGCCCGAAAAAGAAACAACCACCACATTTAATGTAGTTTCACAACAACTTAATCAATTTGTTTTATCTAATACACAAAGAAGATAATTTTCACATTTACTTAAGACTTATGCTTCATTACTCTTGTGTTTAGTAGAGTGTCATATTATATCTCTCCCTTATATTATATAGGTTGATATAAATAGATCTTTACCTAAAGGATATGATGCAAATGCTTATTGTGATTATCACCAAGGCCTTAGGCATTTTACAAATATATTTTTTACCTTTAAGAATAATATTTATGACCCATAAATTACCAAAATATCACATTTGATGATCCTTCAAAGGAATTAGGTTCACAACCTAATGGTTACCATAAGTATAATATATTTTACAATCCTTTACAAGACCATTCTAAGAAGGAACCAAAAGTCCAAATGGTTTGTGATGCACATATTCCTCCATCACATTATATACACCCACTAGATGGGGTTATTGGTAATTACACGAGACATATACCTCATATGGTTCACAAATCTACCATTTCCTTTGATTACAATGTGATTTGAATTTTTAGGGTTATAGATTTTAAGCCCTAAGTTGTTAAAGGGACTGAGTATTATAAATTAGGGTAAAAATAAGAAATAAATACAACCACTAATTTATAATATAATTAACCTAGTTTTATCTTTATAAAAATATAAATAAAGGAGGTAAATAAGTACTTAACTATAAACTAATTGAGACAAAATATTTGGAGGCTAAAAACTAAGATAAGAACTAATCTGAGTATCAAATATAAGATATAAGTGTCAAAACCCTTCTTGGATAGTAGTGCCCTCACTATAAAGTAACACCAATGGCGTTGGTGTCTTCATTTTAGAACTATTGTCCTGTGTGTAGAACTATTATGAGCTTTTGGGTGTACCTACATCTAAGTCTTTCAAGACTATTTGTATGTGCATAAGTTTTATTTCACTATTAGCGATATTTTTGATTGATTTTATATGTAAAACCTAGAATTACATGTTGTTAGATTATCTAATTGGCACAAGTAACAAAGTGTGATGTTATTGGGGTAGGTTGGACATCCTCAACACCCCATTATGATGAGAGTTTCCTATATACCAATACTCCAAAGAGGGATCAATCTAGATGTAGTTCTCCTCACATATGTGTTAATGCAAGTGTAAGTGAAGCTAGTATGAATGTTAGCTTGAGTGATACAAGTTTTCTTAAGATTGAAAATTTAATAATCTAATATTATGAATGCTATAGATGGATATATGAAATTTTTTGGTAGAATAGGGATTAATAGACTTGATTATGCATAACTTGTTATGATTTAATTTTTGTTATTTGCTTCTCTTTTCCATCTAGTGAATAATGGGATAAAAATCATGTATACATATACATATATATACACATACATATACATATATACACACATATACATATATATATATGTATACATAAATACATACACATACACATATATATACACACATATAAATACACATATATATACATATATATATATATGTGTGTGTGTGTATATATATATATACACATATATATATGTATACATATATATATATATATATATACATACATATGTATATATATGTATATATATACACATATATATATATATATATATATGTATGTATGTATTATAGTGCTTGTGTGTGTCTCAAAATAGGTCTAATCTGACCCTAGGTGGTTGTTGATTTGAAAAGATATCCATTAGTGATAAAAGGTGGGAAAAGGACAATATCAACCCAAACTAGGACACCAATGTCATTAGCACTATTATCCAAATCATGGTTCTAGTCTTTAGGTGGAATAGCTTGAGGCACTAAGGGATAAGATGCTAAATTAAGGATGTAGGACAAATTTAGGGATGTTTAGGGATGTGTTATCTTGCACAAAGACTAGAAAAGTATCCAAATAAGCCCTAACATAGGTCTATAGATAACCCATGGATAGGTGGTCTCAAGTAACACTCTTATCACTAATGTAATTTTTACATGATTACATTTCCCCCCATTTATTATATAAATAAAAAAAATTAAAATGACTAAGATAAAGAAAAAAGAATCATAACTAGACTTACCTAAGAGGTGAAGCCCATGAATCTATATCTAAGTGTGTGAAGCATGATCCATTACATGTTATATAAATGAAACATGCATAGACTAATATTTAATTAAGAGATATCAAAATCAAAAGACAAAATTGAGTAAATAGATAAGAGAAAGGAAAGGAATGAGTGCACCTCACTAGGTATGTGAATCAATGCTTAAACCTAGTGGCACCTTGTGTGTACATGTGGACATTGATTAATCAATAAATAAGTTGGAATGAGTTGATGAATTTCTCAATACCCATGTGTGGGTGGATCAAGAACCAAATCTAGTTTTGAATCCATCATTCTCCACCTATGCTTTGTGGATCATCACTTATGAATAGCTTGAATTAAATTGATGGTGTGTACAACCCTCTCATGGAGGTGGCTTAAGAACTCAAGTAGATTATAAATCCATCATTGTTTACCCATGTTTAGTATATGCATCTAAAATTGAAACTATGTGATGTAACTAAAATCATATAAGATGGCTTTGGGCCATTCAAAAAAATCTAAAATGTAAAATGTCTCTAGGCCACTCAATAATGTTAAGTAGCAATGGGCCACTTGAGAATGTTAGGTAGCTCTGGGCCACTTGAGAATGCCAGTCATTGTAGATGGAGTAAGTAATAAATTTGATGTGTAACTTGGAACATGGTTTCTAGTGTGTATAACATAGAGAATGACATGGATTTTGTCATTCCATCTGATCAAATAGTGCATAAATGAACTACATAAATAATGTGCCATGCACATACCACCATATATGATATATAAGTATATGGATTTTAGATTGAGATGCAATAATTTGTATCATAGTATCTAAGACTAAAATGAGAATGATCATGTTGTGCATGATTCCCCCAATCTAAAAATACTAGTATAAATATGTGTTAAACTAAACAAAAGCTAGTAATCTTTAATAAAACCTATGAAAACTTGGACTGTACCTACCATAATT
The DNA here is from genome assembly GCA_037957365.1 of Torreya grandis. Lineage (NCBI taxonomy): Eukaryota > Viridiplantae > Streptophyta > Pinopsida > Cupressales > Taxaceae > Torreya > Torreya grandis. Next base: position 3,035,189 of record JARHVA010001363.1, on the reverse strand, counting down.
TTCTAGCCAATCTAAATTTTTCTAAAAATGTTTTTACTAGATAGTAGTGTTATATCTATACAGTAGCACTGGTAGAAATAGTATCCCACTTTGGATGCTAGTTTCCAACTCTAGTGATTTCTATGAAACTAAAACTAGTCTTTATGTGATTGTTTCCCACTATGTTTTATTGAAACGAATTTTTATATTATGTGCATATGTGATGAAAAAATATACTCTAATTGCATTCAACTAACTTGATCTTTGTGACAAACCTCTGTGAATACTCCCTATTTTGAGGGAGTTTTTGAACTTGTTTAAGAACTATCCTAAAAGAATCTCTAAAAGCTGTGTGTTATATGGAGAATATATGATATCTAAATAATAAACCAATGTAATGTGCATACATAACATTAGAATGTAAGATAGTTTGAGCATAATTTTATAATATAAGATGTAAGTTAGATATAGTATTCAAAAAGCTATCAATATAGATATAAAAATGTATATGAATAAAAAATATGACTAATACACTAAATAAATACCTATAGGGATGGGGCATGATGTCCTAAGCCACCTAAGGAGGAAGTGGAGATGCATGAGGTCCCTCATGACATCTAAAACTAGAGTGTGTAATAATCAAGAGACAAGTGTCATGGCCATGAGGCATATATGAAAACATGTATACAACATACATGAGTCACACAAAGTAGGCCAAGTGGCCATAATATGAGGTACATGGGCATGCCACTAAATCTGATAAAGAAAGACATATAAGGAATGTTAAAATATCCACACATGCAAATATCAAACAAGTTAGATTAGAGACACATGAAACGACATGTTCAAATCTTAACATACACAATCAACATGACACACACAAGGACATGGGAACATGTATAAAGTATACATAAAATGAAAAGAATTGGTGTGGGCTTGTAAATAAATGGCATATTCAAATGCTCTCAAATAGTTGTAAAAGAATAGAGACATAATCAAGTCTAAACTAAGAAATCTAGAAATGATATTATGAATAAACATGAGGTATAAATTTTTATAAGAGAAAAGATGTACATAAGCTGAGTATAGAGTAGTAGTATATAGTAATGAATCTAAGTAGTGTAGGATGATCAATATCAAGATATAACAATGCTAAATCTATGATGTAGATTTTATAAACATGTAACCTATAAATCATAACTATGTATAGGATTCCCCCAAATGGGTGATGTATCAAATAAAGAACCCATATATCTATGTAATTCCACCAGTGGGTAGATAGTAGAAAATATAGATTTGTGTGGTGGAACTTATTCTTTTAGCAATATGTAAATAATAGACAAGAACAAATGAAACATGTATGTATGATAAAAACTGACATACTAAGATAACTAGCATGTGTAGTACCTAGATAGTATAAGAAATGTAAACATTGAAGTTCATGAAATCTATAGTTTATATTTTTTGAGTAAATATTTGAATGTTTTTGTGTTTTCTAGATATAAGATATGTTTCTAGAAAATTATGTGACTTAAGCCTAAATAGACTTCATATTTGTTTCTAGCAAATGATGTGAATTAAGTGTAGGAATCACTGAATATACAAATTTCATTTGCACAATTAATGTTAGATCCTAGAATAATTTCAAGGCATACTTATTTGGGATATTATCTTGTACACAATGATAACCTCAAATGGATCCATATCCATTTAAATTTAGCAAATTATAAAATTGGTCTTTAGATCCATTAAGTGGGGAACTTAAACATTTCCTAAAATATAAAAACCTAAAGCAAAATTAATTAACTAAGCAAATGAAATTAAGTGCTTAAGTGAAATTTACATGTGTGATTAGTGAATATCATTTTTGTAAAACTAAAATTTCAATAAAAATGAGGTTATCATGATGTCATCATCCTCAAAATCAAGGAATTGAAAAATATCTCTATTAAAGCATTAAATTTATAAATAGAGAGCCATGCTTAATAACTATCCCAAATATTAATTTCTTGTCACCTCTTAAACCTAACCATGGTTAAATATAACCTACCTACACATGAGTTATATCTAGTTATAAAACCTATATATACAAGTTCTAAGGTCATTATTTACAAGATTTCTTGTGTAGAGTTACAATGATAAATTGTTGAGAGATAGATTCATTTTTCCAAACCAAGACAAGATAAGGTGGACAAAGAGAGGTTTTTACCATAAGGATATTTCATTGACAAGGACTCCATTGATCACAATACAAGGTCAATCCTAGCCTCATGCCATCAAGATCTTCAAAATTACAAGGAAAGTAAAACTATTCATTTATTTTCTATTTGTAGTTTTTTTGCTTTGTTATTTATCTCCCCTAAGTATATAGGATTATATTTTAGTTGTCTTTGATTTTTTTTTTAATTCACTAATAATAGAAACCTGCATCATCCTTGGATTCTTATGTTACATAATGTCATGTTTGATGGGATGACACACCCCATAATCACTAAGAGAGTGACATTGGACTCTTAAAATCCAATAAATGCTCATTTAGGACCTTATTTTTACATTTTTTATTTAATTTTTTTTGTGTTTTTTTACCTATGTTTCATCAACATCACTAGTCTAACTTATTCTTCAGTAAATAGTGACTCACCACTCAACTACTTGGCTTAGTTTATTTACTATACCACTCAAATACTTGATTGTCACTCAATAACTTTATTGTGCCACTTTACTATTCTAATGTCTATAAGAAAACCCTCTTAATAATATGCCACTTTTAAATAGTAAAATTTATATCGATTGGTATTTATTATATCACCCATAACATCACTATCACCTAGTATCTTTTCCACATCGACAAAAAAATCACCATAGATAACACCATCACCATTAAATAATATCATAACCATATATTATAACATCACCATATATCAGCAACATCACCATAGATTGACAACATCATCATAACCAAAAAATCCTACCATCAATTGACAATTTCACTATCAACTGATAGCATCACCATTAACCAAAAATGTCACCATCAATTAATGAAATCACCTTTTCCTTATAATGTCAATAGAATTTCCATTACTCAAAAAATATTGTCATCACTTTATAGTTCTTACCATCTCTCTCCACTATTATTGTCACCTAGGGCATTTTTTTGATACCTTTCAACGATCACCCATTACTGTCATCATCACCTAATAATGTTATCATCACCTCATAACTCCTATTGTTAATTTAAATCTCCTTATTTCATCTAACTACTTCCACCATCACCCAACAACTCTTTCCATCACCCAAAAACTCCTATCATCACTTGGCCACTCTTGTTATTAACCAACTATTACCATTTGATATTTAATTATAGGAAAATAAGTCAAAGGGAAAAGGTTTTAAAAACTTTATAAAGTCATTCACACTTATCTTTTTTGTGCTTAAAAATAACTTAACAATGTTCCTTTTTTATTTTCCAAGTTACAAGTGCAAACACAAAGGCCAAAATTCACTTACATTTCATTTAAGTGCTTTAAAAAGAATAAAAATATTATAATAGTGATCCTAAGAGCTTTTGATTTTTTGCAAAAGTACTTAGTTTGTTTTCCTGGATTTATTTTTTTCAAAACTTCATATGTATGCTCTCACCCATCTCCTTTAGGGAACTTGGGTGATTAAAAGCACATGATTTTTAGTTATTTGGGTGATTCATAAAAGTGAATAAAATTTGTGTATGCTCTCCCCAAAATCCAAGTGACTTCGGTGACTCATAAAAAACCTTAAGGTTCTTCGATTTTCATTTATTTATTTTTTGTATTATCTTTTGAGTGGGATTTCATAGCCTCCCCATGATTTTTTTATGAGTATTTTTACCTGAGGCTTCATCTCTCAACACTATTCCAACCTAATTGCATAATGAGGTATATAAATTAAGTAAACTATTAGATGGGTAGTGGTGAGTGTTTAGTTTGACTAGTCTAATATGTCCTCAAAGCTTTCATGTACTAGACATCAAAATTCACTAATAAGTACATAGATTAAATTTTTATTCAAAGGAATAGACCATTTCATAACAAGTTAGGTGGTAACCATAAAATTAATGTGTTAATACCTTATGTTAACTACATGTGTGTAGCATATAAACATTCAAAAATTGTAGATTTAGATCAAACCCCACATACTATAGAATATTCATCCAAATGTTGAGTTGATTTAACACTCTAAGATCATGCCATGTATTAATTCTTGAGAGATGGAGGGGGTTAAAAAACTCTACCTACATGCACTCTTACATTTTTGGATTAAAAATTAATTCCTTTTGAGAATTGGTATATAAGTTGAAACTTTGGTGGATACTATGCAACCTTGTCAGTTTTTAGGTTAAGATGTGCACTTATGTGATTTTAATATTATTTCTACTTCCATTCATTTTAGTGTCTAAAATTACATTTTGTTTCAAAATATGTCCAAAATTGAGTTAAAAATCTTCAAGTCAAAACACATGTTACTACCACTAATTTTAGTCAAGAATTATTACATAATTAAATTCATTCCAAACATTTTCCTTAGATATGTTTTTTAAAAAACAATTTTTGTACCCTTATTCAAAGATATGTTGTTATGCTTCCCAATTTTTTCCAAGACAATTACCTTTGTGCAAAACCAAGTCAAAAATTCTATGTGACTTTGTTCCAATAGCTGTCGTTATGATTCCCATTTGTGTCTAGGCCATTATTCATTTGATAATCCAATTATTTTCTCATTAAAACTCTATCCTTTGAGGTTTAAATCTTAAAAAATTAGTTTACACTTGAATCTTATTTACAAGTTAGGCTTGATTTTGATATTTAAATACCTTTGCATAGAGACCAAGTTTTCATTTCACCACGTCTTGCCTTGATTTCATGTTTTTATTTTATACCAAGTATGCCATTTTATTAAAATTAGGATCCTTAGACTTAAGAGTGTTTAAAAAATCACATGCCTAGATCAAGTTTTTTCCAAATACCTAGTTAAGAGTTTATTATTAGGACCTATTTAACTTTCCCCAGATCAAGTGTGACAAGCCATTTACCTTAAATTTAGATTATTTTCAAGTTTTTACCTCAATCATTTATTTACAAGTCTATATTTGTGGCATTAATCAAAGACCTAGCATCACTTTTTCACTTTAGACCTTGACCATTTTATTTTTCAGGTCTATCAATGTAACATTGGATAGAGACCTAAAACCTTTTGTTTCATTTTTAAATCTTGATTAAGTTTATTTGATGTACCTTTCCATATAATGATTTTATGAGCCTAGTTTTAGACCCCAGTTTATTTGTGTATTTAAAATATTATGTCCCCCATTCTATGATTTGAGTTTGTTTAGAAACATTTACCAAAACCTAGATCTGAGTTTGCCTTTTGTTGACCATTTATTCCAAGGACCTTAGAATGATAGTAATGTTTTAGGCCATGTGTTGATTGTTAAATTTTCAAAAATGGTTTCCTTTATAAGATAATTTTAAACCATTTTCAATTATAGATTGAGTTTTCTAAGCCAAGTTTCAATATGTTTTCAACAAAAGATCAATCTTTCTAGACCATGTTTCAAATAGTTGTGATCATTAGACCTTTTATTTAAGAGACATTAGTGATAGATTTAGTTATGCCTTGTTATAAATGTAGTGGGACAAAGTATAATATTTATTATGAGAATATATTCATGAATGACCCCTTTATTTAAGACCCATATGTTGATTACATAGTTTTTGAGATGGAGCCATAGCCATCCTATACTACTTAGTAAGTTGAACAAGGGTAGGACCCACTATTATAGTACCTAGTTAATGCACCTCTTTTTCTAGGGAAAGAGAAAGAATAAATGTCTTAATACCTATCTAGTGTGTCATGCATCATTGAACAAGTCTAACAGTAGCCTTATTATATATCCATACAAATAAATTATGACCCATATTTTTTTATCGTCACTTGATTGAAAACAAGGATGATATTTTAGTCAAAGCTATAGAGGTAGGAACAAAATTATTGATATTCTTTCCCCATAAAATTCTACCTAGTTTAGTTAGAGTGCCTAATAACACACCTCAAGTTAAACTAATTGATTAGGCCTCAACTACTTACCATTAGTCACTCGTGTCAATGCCTAACAATAATCCTAACATACTTGTAAAAGGAAAGGGTCCAACAAAATACCAATTTGCATAGATGCAAAAAATATAATAGATGTATCTTAATTTATCATAAAATTTTAATTATATAGCTATTTAAAATACCCCAATTATAGATTTAGATCCTTTAATATAGATGCAAGTTGATTCATTGATCCATAGAAACTTGAACATGGACCCATTTATCTAAATTACATATGTTGTTGACATGTTCAATGTCCCAGTAATTGAGGAAGAAACTATAGATTATACTCAAGACCATTTTCAAAACATAGTGGATCACACACAAGTGTATCCTAATTTGAACCAAGGTGGGTTGAATGCACCTCAAAATATTTTAAAACTATAGGTGCCTCTTAACAATACTATGAATGGTTTGTAACAATTAGGGAAAGCATGTATATTTTCCAATTTTAGTAGGCCATTACTACCCCTCAACCAATATCTTATTATAACACACAATAGGGGGTAAGTAGTCAAGCAAAAACTATCACCCTACCCTAATAAGTGGTGAATGTTAACTTGCCTCAACAGGTGGAAAATAAACACATAAAAAAGTGTCACCATAGAAAATGGTGAGTTTCTCATAGACATTGTCTAATAAATAACATATTCATATTAGTCAGTAATATATGCCAAACACCTAATAAATACCTAATTTGTAATAGGTGTTTACATAACAAAGAGGTTCCAACATATATTAGGTACTTATTAGGAAACATTTTCCTTTTATCCAATGTGTACGTCATATATAAGGACCCAATGTGCCACATATCCAACAATAGGGATTTAGTCAACAATGAGTATCCTATATACAATAGGGTTATACTAGTTGATATAAAGTTCCTATTAAAACCCAACAACAACATTACCTTTCATAGATCCATATATTTCCATCACATCCTTAGTTCCACCCAAATCAAATCCATATATTGAAACCTAACCAAAATATTTACTAGAAATACATATCATACTAACAACCTATTACTAATGCACATACACATATTCCTTGTTTGATTGCCCAACCATAAACACAACCACTTATTACATATAACTTATTATGCAAATAACTACATCAAATTAAGGATGGAATTACAGACATTTAGATAGAAAAGTAGACCAAGAATTTAAAATTATAAGGCATGTGCTCATACCCATTTAACACATAGTACTTCCAAATACCATTTCCTATTATGAGCCATCAAAATTCAAAAATTATAGGGGTGAAGGAGACATTATATATAATTTAAAAGAGTTATTTATCACTTGTGAACCATTTATTTATAGTGACATTTACCTTCTTCTTATCTTTCCCTAAAGCTTTTCTAAATAGGCTTTGGAATGGCTTCTTAAATTACTAAAGAATTTGTTTTTTTGATTCTGATGATCTTTTGGATAGATTTATACAACATTTCTCCTAAAATATTGGTCATGATATTTTGATAGTTTATTTTATTTGGTCCAAACATTAGTTTAGTGAGAGCATTATGAGATATTTACAAAGGTGGAGAGTGTTTTCTATCCACTTTACCCATAGTTTCCCAAATACATAATTGGCAACTATGTTTACTAAAATTTTACATAGTGAGATATCTTATCAATTGGGGCTTCAATGTGCTCATACATTCAAGGAGATCATTGAGTAAGGTATATATATTGAAAACAACCTTTGTAATAAAGGGATTATCAACTTATCTTCTTCAAAGAAAAACTATAACTAAAGCCAAAGCCAAAACCAAAATTTAGGCCCAAGTCAGAACCCTATCCTAGTCTAAATTCAAGCATTTATGCTATCTTAGGATAATAGATATGAAAAAAATAAGTCATACAACCATAAAAATAATATTATTGATAATGGAGTCACTGATTCATGTCATGTTTATATGGTGCAAACATTGTCATTTTAGCGTATGCCATATCTATAGTTTATTCCACAAATGTAACATATTTAGTTTAGTTTATTCCACACATGTAACATATTCAGTAAATGCAAACTATACCCCAACCACATCCAAATTCTCAATTTAAACTACCTCCATTCATGTAGGCACCTCAATCACCACCATTAAAAACCCCTCCTCCAAGAAAAAGATTTAATGCTAGAGTCTTCAGTGACCTTGGTGAGCTTATTGAAGTAGTGTTTCACAATCTAGATGTGGCCAATATGATCTAGTTGGCCAATTATAAATCACTTTCCTGAGGGTGTACCTTCTATAAATTGGTACAAAGAGCATGAGTTCTATGAATACCATCATGTTTATGGACATTATATATGCCACTATGTGCATATGAAGCACCTTATTGAGAATATGTTGGAAAGTAGATAAATCCAATTGGATAATGGGGTTTCTATGTCTAATCATAGTATGGGTATTTACTAAGACACATTTCCATAACATAATAATACCAAGTTAAAATTAGAATCAATAATAATAACCATAATTAAGGAAATAACCAAAAAAATAATAGGAATAGAAACAATAAAAACAATAATGCCAACCCAAAAATGGATGGAACCAAGGCCATGGTTACCTTAATAACCAATAGACCTATCACATAGTTGCACATGGCTACATAATATTCTTAGGTCATATCATGTTTAGTCATGTCTCTACCATTACCATCAACCCTAGACTAAATTACAATAGACTAAGAGGTTTACCTTACATACTTATCAGCCTCCTAAGGCCTATTATCCTCCTTATACTAGTAATCCTTCCTTGACCTATGACTATAACCAAGCATAATAGAAACCAAGGATTACCATCTCAGGCTCTTATCTTTATAATCGTTCTTTGAACCATGACCATAAATAAGTGCACTAATAATGAATAATTTCCATTATAGGACCCTCTCCATCCTCTTCTAGTGACAATAGTCCCTTACCCAATTCATATTATGCAATCATAACATGATATGCTAAAGTAACCATTCCAAGCCCATAACCTTCTACCAATGAGATTATTCAACCCACTATGCTGACTAGGAATAATACAATTACCATCATTAAGGAAAAAACATAAGATATTGTGGAACATATGTAAAATATGTCTACACAAATTTCCATTTTGGATTTTTTATGCACATCTACCAACCATAAGAATATCCTTACTAAACACCTAATCCAATCCTAAGTACCTAATGACATGAAACTAGAAAAAATTTAATATTTGGTTAGACACCTAGCCCAAGGCTTGTACTTGACCTTAAACTAAAGTGATATGGCATCCCTCAACCCTCTCCATAATAATACATTATACATTAAAGCTATTATAATATATCATAAATTTAAATGTGTCCTCATAGACAATGTATTGGGCCTTAACATTATGTCTCTAAACTTAATCGAGCATATAGGATATATGTCAGCTAACCTTTAGCTAGAAACCATTACTATCAAGGCCTATAAAAATGAAGAATGATAATCACAAAGAACCATTAGTTCTCTAATGGTCATTGGGACTTTGGCCCATGCCACACTTTTCCATGTGCTATGCCTAGATTTATCATACAATTTGATTTTGGGTGGACCATGGAAACATGAAATCTGTGTAATACCTTTAAACTTGCACAAATGTATCAACTTTCCTCATTCTAGGATATAGGAAATTATCCATGGATATTTACATCCATATCAGTACTCTAAGCATTTGGAGGCTAGATATGAAAGATACAATTACCATTTTAGTCTAGAACCAATACCAAAGAATGAAAAAGATAAGGATATACTTATTTAATTGCTAGACACTAATTTCATAAAACCTAATACCCTTTCCTTGAACTCACATATACCTCTTATTGAAACTTCCAATCATTTTAACATTTTGAACAATGGTCCAAGAGAGTACTTTACCCATGATACCTTCCATATAGCCAAGATTCTAAAAAAAATTGAGACTTATGTAAGGCCCAAATCTAAGCCAATTTCATTTAATGTCAATAAACATAAAAAGGAAGAGTTCATATCTTAATACCTATTATTTTCACATTGGCCACTAGTGAAGAGCATGACCCATTGGCCAAAGATAATTCCTAGTTATACATTGATAATCTAAATGATTGTTACCAAAGCAAAAAGTATCCCATCACTAACAGGATAATGGATAACAAATATTATTAAGGTTAAGTCCTGGGGCCAAATCAACAGGGTATTATTTAACCTATTTCTATAACCAAATATAAAGGAACTCATGCTATTGGTTTTAAACCACCTAGGGGTGACCCTACCTATAATATTTGAGTTCTTAAACCAATGACTAATGATGATGATGTTGACATTATAGTAGAGTTTGATCATAACATATATGAATACCTATATATTACTAATTTATTTGACCCTTATACCATTTGTAATATCATGTCAGTGGTTTATGATTCCCCACATACCCTTTATCAAAATTAATTTATATAATGGGACTAATAAGAATCCATAGTACCTAGAGTTTAATTCAAGAATGATGAGACATTTTGTGATTTTTTAGGACTAAGAAACTATGTTCCTCTGGGATACCATAAACAAGGGTTCTCTATAAAATTAAATCATGCTACCTATTTCAAATAATGGGTGAACACACTTAGCCAAAATAAATTAAAATAAAACATTAAGGTCTCAAAGTGAAAACATCTTTAAGGAACTTTTAGACTAGGTAAAAATTAAATAAAAAGGATAGTATCTTGGTGAAAACCTATTTTACATTCCATTAGATGGGGATGTTCATCCTTCCTTGAATTAATCTCAAGATACCACCAATAATGAACTTGATTTTGGGTCTAAACTCAGTATGAAAGAGCAACATGCTTTTGACCAAATTATCTGAGAGTGCCCTAACATCTTTGTCACATGGACATTACCACCATTAGGAGATTCAAATTCATCCTATTTGGGAGAATTTGAAGAACCAGTCTAGCTAGAGGACTTTTCCATTACTATCCAATTTACATATTTATCAACTAATCTAGAATATGGATCTACTTTCCTTATAGAAGATACTTTACAGGTCAATATTGTGACCCTCTATGATCTCAAGTGGATAAAAGTAGGCGTGTCCCTCAATAAGGAGGAATTTGAAGCTATTATATCTATTATAAGAGAATTCATGGAAATTTTTACATGTTCCTACTCTTATATACCACATTTCGATATATCATTAGTTCTACATCATCTTGTAGTTCATCTAGACACTAAGTTGGTTAAGTAAAAATTGAGGAAAATGCATCATTGCATTGCCATGTTGGTCAAGAAACAATTGGAAAAAAATTTAGATACGTGATGAATTAGGCCTATTGATTATTTGGAGTGGATCTCTAATATTTTTTTGGTTAGTAAAAATCCATAAGGTATAAAGTTGTGTACCAATTTAATAGACATTAACAAGGCTTGCCTAAAGGATGATTTTCCTCTACCAAAAATTGGCATGATTGTTGAATCCATAACTAGGTATGAAATTATTTCCCTCATGGATTTATTTTTAAGATATAACCATATCAATATTTCACCTAAATACCAACACAAGACAATGTTCACCACTCTTTAGGGAACATTTAGTACCAGGTCATGCCCTTCATCCTCAAGAATGTGGAGGAAACATACCAAAGGGTCATGACCATTATTATCTATTATATGATGCATGATATTATTGAAGACTACGTCAAGAACATACTAGGTAAATATAAGACCCATGCAGACCATCCAACTATACTATAAAGAATCTTTGAGAGACTACATGAGTATAAAGTTTGGCTTAATCATAAGAAGTTTGTTTTCAATGTTACTTTAGGCAAATTGTTAGGATTTATTATCTCTCATCGAGGTATTGAAGTTAATCCTAAATAAGTTTTTACCATCAATGAGATGCTACCACCTTCTAATTTTAAGTATCTCCATAGTTTTTAGGGAAACATATAGTCTATTATATGCTTCATTTCATAGTTGGCCAATAAATACCACCCATTCACTAACTTTTTGAATAAGGGCACTACTTTTTCATGGATTGAAGATTCCTAGAAGGCTTTTGTGTACCTCAAAGGATAATTGGACAATATATTTATTTTTCTACCACCTATGCTAAGAAATTGTTTCTTGATTTACCTATATATGACTAAAAATTCCCTAGGGGAACTATTAGCCCAACATGATGAACATGGGAAAGAACATGCAATGTAATATCTAAGTCATACACTAGTAGTGTATAAACATAATTATACACCAATTTATAAATCTTGTCTTCCTATGGTATTTTTAGACCAAAATTTATGCCATTACATACTCAAAAATAAGATCATAGTCATTACCAAACTAGATCCACTCAAGTATCTACTATCAAAAATAACTTTATAGGTCTGCATGGCTAAGTGGATTATGCTTCTAAGTGAGGTTTATATTGAGTACATTCATAAAATCTCATTAATAGATAGGTACTCATAGATAAATTTGTTGAATATCATATATTAGATACTTAACCAATTACCTTTACATTTTGACATGAGTCTATTATGACTATAATAGAAACATCTCTTGAAGATCTACCATAGAAACTATATTTTGATAGTTCCTTCACATCTCAAGGATTAGGGGTAGGTTTTTTTTTATAACACCATAGAGGGATATAATTCCCAAATCTTTCTATATCATATTTCATTATACCAACAATATGGTTTGATATCAATCACTCATTTCATGGCTTCATATTAGTGGGAAATTATGCACATAGGGTGTCTTCATAGTATAAAAGACATGTCAAAAGTCTACTAGATTATCATATATGGGATGATCAATCATCAAATATATTCTCTTTTGAATATATTGTGTCAATTAGAGTTTATCTAACTTGAGAAGACTATAATGGGGTTATACTTATTAAAGATTCCAAATGGAATCTATTATAACCATGTGCCTAAGATAGAGATATTGAATTATGTATATATGTAAGCTACGAATAGTTGAAAGAGGTTAGACATTGTAGAACTAGATACTAGATCCAAAAAATAGAGGCATCTTGTAAAAACATAGTGTCATAGGTTGATCCCTATTTAGCAATGATAAGTTTATATGGTGCTGTAATTGAATGTGTTTTGTAACATCACCATAAACTTTATGTATTGTACATGATAATGTTTTCAATATATCTAAGGGTTCCTGAGCAATTGGATATTCTAGATTATGTAATAAATGTTGAATCTATATTGTTATCTTGATGAAATTCAGATGAGAATCACACTACCCTGAACATCTAGTGATTTTATATAGTTATTTGATATGTCTTTCAGAATTTGTCATTTCTATAAGTTAGGTACCCATTACCTCTCCCATAGCTTTTCCTCATAATTATAAAATTCTAGGAAAGTAGGAACCTCTACTAATACTGGTGTTGTGAGTATAGAACATTATGGATTGCTAAAAAAAGGATATGATCTAATGGTTACCAAGTTAGAGGGATTTGGAAGAATGGTGGGATCATAAAATAGCTGAGTTCTCACTGAAAGAGGTGATAAGGGTAGGGTATATTGAAAATGAACTCATAGAGAATCACCTATATGGTGATGTACATGAAATGTTTTGGTATGAATTTGTGAGCCTACTCACTACGTGGTTGGTAAGATTAGAGAATTTTTGTTTTTAGGCCAGATCTACATCTAAAATTAAATGTATTTATGATCTAGTTGAATATTTATAGATCTTCAAGGTTGCTTAGACCTGTGTGATCAATCATTGGACACAAACCACTATAGACAAATATATAAAAAAATTCATAGTTCACGGTTATATTTATTTTGATGCTGAACAATATCTATTCATGTGGGGGACTAGAGAAAAGTTTTTGCAATGAATACCAATTCTTATCAAAATTTTGGTCATTTAAAAATCCATAGTACCGTACTTATTCATAATGGAGTAGTCTTTCAAGGTACTATGGGGATGTCTGTGGTCAAGATGTGAGAAGGTGTGGAGCTGATCTAGAAAGCTAGCCAATAGAAACTGAATGAAAGGGACTAGAAGAAGCTTTTAGATATAAAGTGAGAATGGTGATAATAAAAGAGGTATAATATATTAGGGACTTCACGAGAAACTATGAGTAGATATAGAGGTAGAATAAAGAGTAGAGGTTGAATAGTTATAGGAGTCCAAAAGGAAGAACAAGTTGATGAAAGGGTAAGACAGGAAAGATTTGATGAGAGAGAATAAGGCCCCAAAATTAGTGAGACTAAAGAACAAGTAAATAATCAAGTAGAAGATGATGATAATGGAAAAACCATAGAGGAAGGTAGTTTGATAGTTGGTAGTGCATTGTAGTTGCTATAGGAGACAACTTTCACTTTCATAAGAGAGTTACTTGATTTTAGAGGCATAGTCAACTGTAGGCATAGTAATATCTCAAATTTTTACACAAGGAGAATTAGAAAATGAGACCTTTCACCCCCTCAAAGCACATCCCCTGATCCCATATTTTATAGAATATCTTATATTTATATTCAACCATAAATATTTATAAGTCAAAGAGAGTAGGAGATCAATAAATTGAGAAGTATCAAAGAGTTAGTAGATTATAATTTGAAAAGGACAACATAAGGATTCACTAAATCATAGAATAATTATTTAAGAGAAGTATTATCTAATTTTATTGAACCCTTATTTATTGAATAGGTCGATGATTAAGTGTCATAAATCAAAATGTTCATTGAGGAACAAATAATGTGAAAAAAACACCATTATAGAGACCAAAGATGAGTCAAAGACATTTTTATCACTTGAGTGATCTGTATCACCTCTATGATCATAGGAATATTTTCTATTTTCATAAAAATTACCATTGTTGACAAATACACTAGTACTTGGAGATAGTCAAACTGGGTCTGCAAGACCATCACCATAGACACCACTAGTGATAACTCCTCCCTAAGTGACTATACTACTTGCAACACTGAGAGGTTCTTAGGTATAAATTCCATATGTTAAAATATCATTAACACCATCTGGAGGAGCATATTTAATGCTTCTTTTGAAAATAATCCTAGGTAATATTATTTTACAGTTAGGTGCCTTCATCACACTAGTGCCCTATGATGGAACTATGGATCTTGAGCAATACTTGCTTATGTGTGAAATAAAATGATAGGAAAAAGGAATTTTAGAATAAAATATTAAGAATTATGAGCTCATTTGTGATTTTTCTAAAAGGGCATTAGATTTCATGTTCCCTAGGGAATCAAGAATAACAAGTTTTAATGATGTACAAAAATGGTTGATTACAGAGTTTAAGGTTAAGAAAAGCACATGACAAACCATATAATAAATTAAGTAAATCCACCAAGGTCTAAGGGAAAATTCTCATGATTATGACCATAGATTTTTTTATGTGTTCAATAATGTCAAATTTTCCTTGGAAGATAAATTTAAGGCCACTTAATTCATCAAAGGACTACGACCTAAGATCCAATTTGTGATAACACCAACTAAATTTACTAATAAAGAAAAAGATATAACAACCACAATAAGAATGGAGTAAATAGAGGATTCTGATACCTTGATATAGATCAAAACATAGTTATAACTCACATTACAATCTATTTTAAAGAGGTTGTAAGTCCTATAGAATACTATTTAGTGACCTAGAATTAGTCTCTGGTGTATTGAGTGAGGTAAAGAAGGCCACCATAGGAATGAATGCTCCAAATTATGTATAAATTTTTGTGACATTCACCACATAGTGTGGCACTCAACAAATCATTGTCACTTGTTTTAATAGTATGTTATAAATCCACAAAGTATGTATTATAAATTCTACAAATTTATGAATCATTAAGATAAAGATTGTAGGGCTATAAAAGAGTTAAAGGAAGACATTACTAAAAATGTCTTCACAATAGATACACAATAAGTGATAATGATATCACAAGACATTTCAAGAGTGGAAACCACTCCCACCAGTATAGCATAGACTAGGTTGGCATGGGCTCAAAATACAAAGCTATTTTAACCACAAAGATTAGCTAGTGGAGTTTACTCTGCATAACCACTATATGATGCTTACCAATCTACCTAGAATCCTACACTTCCCCAAGCATAATAGGACAACTAGGATCCATATATAATTCAAACCCAATATGGTGGTTACAACACCCAATAATACTAGTAGGGGTGGAATATACTACAAACTATAGCAAACTTTGGGCCATAATAAGTAAATAGTTATGGATACCAAGGGAATAGAGGTGGATTCAAAGGTGAATACCATGGGGTTATGTATATAAGATGTTGTAATGGTCCTAGAGGACCTATTATATTTTATTTTTTTGAGGAAACCAATCATGTGTAGTGAAAATGCCTTACAAATCCATAATGGCAAGCCTATTGTGCTTACTACCAAGTATTTGAACAACATGATACTCATGACTGCCCTATTTTGGAAGCACAACATAGAGACTGAGTAGTGTAGAATGTCAATTGAGTTGGTTTTGATCCCAATCATAACTAATTTATTTAATTAGTTACAAGAATGTAATATGCACAATAAGAACTACCTCTTTTAGAGATGCCAATAGATTTTGGCATATGCAAAGCTAAAGTAGACACATATCTAGAACTAGTAAAGGAGAAAGGAATCATGAAAGAAGCTATGGAAAATCTTTAGATTATTCAATATAAAGGTTTATTTGTATCATATGAATTTAAAATTGATGTGTAGATGTATGGGGAGATTGTGTGAATCATGAAATAAGAGGGGGTTATAGTAACATTGGCAAACTTGATGAAATTACTCAATACTCTACAAAATGAAGATATATCATAGAATATCACCAATATATTACATAGTTTTATTGAATTTATGGTTTGTTTTTTAAGATAAAGAAGCCATGAGATGTCAATGTTAGGGTAGATATAGAGTTAACAGGTATGAGATACCAAACACTATGTTTGATTTTGGGAGTACAATTAATATGATCCCATGATCTACCTAGGAGGTGATTAACAAACATTATTTTAATTATAATATCATAATAATCAATTTGGTGGAATATGGTAGGGTAGATCCCATGGAACATTTTGAAGATTTGGAGATTAAAATCATAGAGTTAACTCTACATGGTGATTTTGAAGTAATAGATATGAAGATAGATGAAACTCACTACCTAGATTTATTGGGTAAAAAGTGGGCTTATGATGGTAAGATGACCATAAAAAAGGTAATGAAAAAAATATAATCACACCAAGATGATCATATAATCATCATCCATCTTAATAAAGACTCTAAGTCATATATAATTCCTAGGAAAACTGATTCTCCTTATGTAGTGAGATTGAACAATTGGATGTGAATTGTGATGAGAGTGTACTTCATATAAAATGCAACATGATAATGAAAAAATACAAATCTCCTTTAGTAGAACCAAAAAATATCAAATTTCATGGTAAGTGTTCCTTCAAACCTTTGAGTATTTTTATAGATGAAGAATATTAAGTATAATATTTGTCTATACACTCACCTACATAGTCTGATATAGAGTTATTATATCAAGTTAGTTATATAGATCTTGAATATCTTGAGCCTACTCCCAAAAGTATGATTTTATGGGAGTAATCTTCTTCTATCAATGGTGATTATGATACTTACATGATAAATTAGGCTAGAAATGATCATGAGCTTAAACCCTTGTGCATGGTTTATGTGACTGATCGACAAATCTCTAAGTAATTTACCACTAGAAACATTAGTGAATTTATAGTGAATTTATAAATGCATATACCATAGGGTAAGCAAAGGTTAAGTGCCCTCAATTATGCATTAAAAATATTTATAGCTAATTGGTGAGTAGTACATTGCAGTAGTAGTAAGAAATGGGTAGAAGTGTGTGAATTTCTCATCACATAGTTTCAACTTCTTGAAAATTTAAAAAAAGAATGGCCCATATTTTAGGAATGGTAATGTCCCCAAGACCATATTAAGTAGTGCATTTAAGTATGGATTTCTAAAGAAATCAATTTGAAGTATTGGCTTCATTGCTTTATTTACATATTAGGTATTTTTCCTATTACTCGGTACATTCACCAAGAATGTTGTAGAGAGATGTAATACTAGATTCAGTTGCATATGACTTTAATAAAACATTCATATTTGAAATTGAGAGTCTACTAGTTCACAATTCATTACAAATTATGAAAACATTCTTATGTCATGGATGAGTGGAATATTTGTGTAATGACCATGATTTAAAGCTAGAGGATATGGAGGCTCATGAACTTATCAGTGTTGTCACCATGGAAGTTAAGCATAGTAAATAAGATGCCTAGGACCTTATTGACACTATGACTATGGAGACTTAACATAAAGGTAAAGCAAAGATTGAAATTCAACCTTACCATTATATTTAAGAAGAGTCTATTGATGACTTTGATTTAGTTAGTAAAGATTATTTAAAACTCACTAAGTTTTTTATCCCTGAACCACACTACAAAAATATTATTTTAACCCATGGGTGAAGAAGCTGAAGAAGACTGACTATGACATATATAATTTCCATAGCAGGAGGGTGAGTGGGTCATTCAGTAGTCCATTCCAGAAGAAGAGCTCAAAGTGTATTAGGAACCTCTAAAGTAATAAATTGTGAACGTTTAGATTAGAAGAAACACCAAAATTAGCACATATTGGTGATTATTGAGAACATTAGGACATTTTAGAAGTATTGTAGCTTCTCTAAGATTATGTAGATGTGTTTCATACTAATTTTTTAGAAGTCAAAGGAGTGGACCCTTATTTAGGGGAAATGCATATAGAAATTAATGAAGGAATATGACCCATCAAGAAGAGGCCTTGCCATCTCAATCCTTATATGAAGATGAAATTCAAAGCTAAATTGAATCATATGTAAGATGTAAGAATAATATTTCCTATGGAAAAAGTAGACTAGATGAGTCCTATGGTCATGTAACCAAAGAAAATAGGTGAGATTCATATTTATAGAGACTACCACATTTTAAAGGATTCTTGCATTAATGAGCCCTTTCCAGTACCATTTACTAATGAAGTATTGGAAGTTATAGCTAGACATGAGGTGTATTCATTCACTCATAGATTTATTAGGTATCATAAAATACCCATCACAACTAAGGATAGACCAAAGATGACATTTTATATGTAATGGGGGTCATTAAAATTTAAAGTAATGTCATTTGGTATAAAGAACACACCTATAGTTTTCTCTAGGGCCATAGTAACTATGTTCAAGGAATTCATCCGTGATGTCTTGGTGGTACATTTATATGATTGAGAGGTTTTGTCATTGTTTTGATAACACTTATAAAAATTAAGACTAATTTTGGAAAGATTCAAAGTGCTCAAGATTTTGCTTAACTTAAAAAAATGTTTGTTTTTCACATCATTTGGTGTTATATTAGGTAATGTAGTATGAAAAAAGTGAATTTTGGTGGATAAAGAAAATATTTCAATGATAGTGAGAATGCTACCACAAAATTCTTTCACATAAGTGTAGTCCTTTTTTGGCCAAATGGGGTTTTACCATAAATTCATAAAAGGATATGCAACTATCTTTACCCCACTAGAGAAATTACTGTGCAAAGGCATTCACTTTGTATGGATAGAATAATGCCAAAAAAAATTTATGGATCTAAAATATAGGTTGGTTAATATACTGATCCTTATTTTTCTTTTCTAGGGTAAACCTTTCCATGTGCACATTGATGCATCAAGTATCATAGTTAGCACAATGATTGTGTATCATGACGAAGGAAGATTGGACCATTCAATCCATTTTGTAAGCCAAACATTATTTGTGGCCAAAAATAATTATACCACAACTGAGAAGGAATATCTAGAGATTTATTTTCTCTTAAAAAATTTAGACATTTTTTTCTAGCTACCCCATTTTAATTATTTATAGATCATCAAGCTATACAATATCTAGTAAATAAGCCAATGTTGGGAGAATGAATATCTCATTGGTTAATAATTTTCCATGAATTTCAATTTCATATTAATGTTAAGCTAGGGTAGGAGAACATTGGCCCTGATCATATCAATAGATTACATAATAGTGAGGACCTAGAGGATATCCCCAATGAGCCTCCTAATACCCATGTATTTAGAGTTTTTGTGATTTCTAAATAACTGGTAGAAATTGCATAGTTATTGGAGTAGGGGACATTACCTGCACACTATACCAAAAGAGAAAGGAAGAAACTCTTGACCAAAGTGCTTCTCTTTAGCATTGTAAATGGATTTCTATATTATATGGGGATAGATGAGGTTCTATGATGAGTAGCACTAGAGCATGAATGATCGCAAGTCTTAGAAGATGCACAATAGGGCATTATAGGTGGACATTTTATGGGGGAAGTTACTGCAAAGAAAATATGAAAATCTGGTATTTCGTTACCAATCCATTTTGAGGATGCATAGAGGGTTGCCCAATAGTGTGATGTTTGCCAATGTATGGGTAAAACTAGATAGAGGGATGAGATGCCTCTTTATCCCATGTTAGTGCAACAATCATTTAAGTAGTAGGGAATTGATTTTGTTAGCCCTATTAATCCAAGTAAATACAATAATTACAAATACATAATCATATGATATATTATTTTTACAAATGGGTATAGGCTATTACTACACCAATATATAGAGCTAAGGACACTGCTATGCTTTTATACAAGAACATCAATACTCAGTTTGGGTGCCCACTAAGATTGGTAAGTGATCAGGGTACACATTTTTTGAATAAAAACAACAAAATTCTAATAGAATAATTTATGATTTCCCATCATAAAATCATGATGTATCATCCATAAGTGAATGGCCAAGTAGAGGCTATGAACAAAGTGATTGGTAAGCTATTAACAAAATTTTATGATGTTAATAAGGATGATTGGTAGGATCAGGTTCATATAGTATCCTAGGATTATTGTACTCATTTTAATCATGTGTTAGGCTTTAATCCATTCTAGTTAGTCTATGGGATGTAAGCTATTATGTTAATGGAGTATGTCATGCCTAGCTTGTGAGTTGCTAATGTAATGCATATCGGTGTTGAGAAATCACTTACAAATTTATTTTTGGACCTTAATTCCATGGATAAAGATATAAATAGATTTGTATGGATATAGGAAGTTAATGAAAGAAGACAAAAGGCATAAAACAACATCAATCTTCACATAAAATAATTTCATTGTGAGGAATTGGTTTTGCTATACAATAGCAGGTTTCATGCATTTCTTGATAAACTCATCATTTGATGGAAATGTCCATATGTTGTTTAAGATATTTTGTAGAGTGGGATAGTAGTCTTGTGGTAATTTTAAGGTAATCTTTTTATATTAAAGGTTAATTGATGTAGACTCAAATTCTACCACCATTAGGATCAAACTTGCAAAAAGAAAGTATAGATTCACACATCCCTCTTAGTTTAGGAAAGTTACATTCATGAAAATTATTAGAAGTTTGATTTCCATTTTTTTTGTGTTATGTGTTCTAGTAAGTTGTTATTATTAGAGCATAGGATCGACCATAATTTCCAAATATATGAGATGGGCATGGTACAACTATATTACCACATGATGGCTATCTAGTCAGTATAGGTGGATACGATTCCAAGTGACATTCTCCAAGAAAGATAGGTGTGGGTTACCTATTAAGTCTAATAACTGTACTTGAATAGATATTGTGTCATGATTAAGCATAATGTTTACTAAAAAGGAGTTATGACCAAATCATGCATGGAAGCGATTATAACATCATTATTAGAATTTTATGTCATAATAAATATCAACTATCTAATAGGTAAAAATAATGAAAATATGGAAGCATCTCCCATTAGACATTATCTAAAATCTAGACAATGAAAATATGGAAGCATCTCTTATTAGACGTTCTCCAATAGCTAGACTGGTAGCACATCAACCGTATTGAATGCCACATCTATTGAGCCAATTTTTTCATCATATGCAAAATAATGGGGTTAAAACACCAATTCAAATTTAAAGATAGCTCACATAAGTGAGGGATTTTAGGATCCAAATATTAAGTACAAAATCTCAAATGGCCAAGTAAATAAAAGTGTATAGATAATTTACTTCATGGCATTATAGACCACTCACATTTGCTAAAATTGAGTTATATAATTGTTATTTTGTGTTTATTTTCTTAGATTTGTGAGCTTCAATTTTTTATCAGTAAGTAGTCATGACCACTCCTAGTGCCACATATTTTGAACAAAATTTCAAAAATATATTTACCACTTTGAAAGAGGATTTGGGGATAGGGGTCTCACTCCAACAAACAATTTTTTTTTATCCTCATGATAGTGTCATGACAAAACATGCATGAAATAGACTATTTGTGTAGAATGTCTTGATACCCCATTTGGCTAGATTAGATGTCAATAAACTAATGCAATTACCCACTTTTGGGGATTGGCCCAACATAATGTAGTTGTTGTTGTCATGGTAGAACTAGCATTACATTTACTTGTCACATGATATAATGGTGTATCTGTATACTAAAGTAATGGCTCATGTAGTCAAAATACCTACTCAAGGAAAATACCTAATGGATTACAAGAATAAATCACCACTACTATCTACAAAAATCAAAGATACTATGATCAGAGGAAACTGTGGTATTCTATTAGCATCTTTCCCTGATAAACTAGTGTATTTATTAGCAAAATGTATTTCTCAATGGTTCTAGTAGACTACCAAGGCCATGACCAAGGCTACCAAGGGTCTGGTGGATATCTCACATCTAATGATCTATGGTGGGGAAGAACTCAATTGGCCTAAATTCCTTCTATCAGAATTGGAGAAGAACATTGCCAAGGTCTTGGGTATGGTGAATCACACCTTTCAATACCAATTTTTGGTATTTATTCTTAGGTTCACTTACTGACAATCATCGATGGCACAAATCTACCTAGATTTTGACTATTGACCTCATGATCAATTTCCCAATTTGGTTTTGTCTTTCACAAATTAATATCAAGATCAAGTTCTATTATTTGACAATTTTGAGAAAGAGCTCATTCAGATGGAGGCTATTCATCCTTGCATCCCATATAATGTCATGAAATTTTTGAACCAACATGTTTTGGTACAAAAAATTATAGAGGGTACACCTTTTTATATCCATGATCTCCCACCAATGACAACCACTCTATTGGGGTTCTTCTTGGACATGTATATTACACATCATGAGGCAACATTACAAAAATATTAGGTTGCACAATGGGATACTCTTCTTCAATTTTTTCAACCTAAAAAAATGTCCAAGTTCATCTATTGTGCTAGTAAATATCACACAACATAAAAATGGTAAATAACTAGCTAAATGTATCTCACAATCACTACCATAATACTAAACAAAGAGCCAAGATTCTTGGTCTAATGATCCTCATGTCCTAAAGATCACATCTCAGTATGACTTGCTTGAGCTATAGATTGATGCAATAGAAGTATACCACCTAATGTTGGAAGACATGGTAGGTGATTTAAATGAGGATGAAAATGAAAAGGATTTTTTCTTTTGGAAGGTTATGCGTATTGTGAATATCTAAACCAAATTGTTTCTAGAGTTATGGATTTCCATTTTGCCTTGTCCACCATCTACTATAATGGACCCCTTGGGTGAAGCAACAAAGATTTAGTAGTCTCAAATGAATCTTGCACATGGTATTTTATTTGGAGGTGCACCTTTGCCATAGCCTTTAGATGTAATACTTAAAATTTCACCATAGTCTACCCTTTAATACAAGTAGTCCATACACAAGTTTCATATGGTGAAGAAGGATATGAATGACTTAAATGTCATTAAATTAGTTTCCCCCAATCTACTATAGCTAATTCCTAGCCTTTGAATCCAACTAGAATGGATAAAGACAAAATTTCCATAGGCGTCTACACAAGATGTTCATATGGGTCATTTGAAGAAGGGCTTAGTTTATTTCTCATAAATTCAAATGGTCATGTGATCCTCCTCATTATTACAATCTGATTAACCAGTTATAGATACTAAGTTGCACTTGAGTCTTATATTAAAGAAGAAAATCAAGTTACACATGAAAAAGCTGAAAGAATTACTACATGTTGATGCCATCAAGAGGACAAGAAAAGGGCCAAGGCTGAAACTACACAAAATAAATAGGAAACACAAGTAAAGGCTCAAGATTTAACCACTCACATTGCTCAAGGGGTAAAATCAATGATGCAAGATACCATTTCTATCGACCAACAAGCTATGGATGAAGAACTACATTAACAAGCTAGCACTAAGACATCATGGTAGCACAACATCAAGGTAGAGAAAGAACCTCAATGCCATCAATTGGAAGATATCATAGGTATGTAGAAGGTTACCAAAGCCACTAGTATTTTTTCCACCACTCAGTTAATGCTATAAGATTCTCAACCTTTGGATCCATATATAAAGAAACCATCATTAGATAATATTGAGACTTAGCCTCACACCACAAGAAATGTTGCTTCACCTCAAATGTCCTTGAATCCTTTGACATAAAGTGTAACATAACGGATTATGCTACCACCACCTACTTTGATAGGTTTGTATTTGATGTCCATGCTAGATGTTCCTTTACCCCAAGCTCAAAGGATGATGTTTTTGTTTCTAATTATCTTCTTCAATGTGAATTGACCATTATTTTTACCACTTCTCTTGATATCTCACCGGTCCTAATAGATCTTTCCTTAGACATTACTCATCTTTCATTGAGTAGACAAATTGAAAGTGCATCTACATTTCAAGAATCCTTATCATAGAAGGCTCAATATTTGGACTAGAAGGTTTCATAGTTATAAATAGAGAATATTAGGTTACAACAATCCCTATATCAAGTATGTTATGATATATAGACTTCTTGCCTAGACCTTGTTCAGTAGGTCACTATTGATCCTAGCCAATCCTATGTAAATTGACTTCCCTTTCTTCTCAATCAACTTGTCTAGGATTGGTAGCATAATAAATTGCATACCTAGTATGCTTAGTAAGGCCCAATGATCAAATTTGAGACTATGGAATTGTGTGAGATGATCCTTGAATATCATATGCAACTCAATATTACTACATATTAAGTTGGGAAAATTACTCACAACTTGTTAGACTGGCACTAGCAACTCCAAGGCATCTAGATTAGTTTTTATCTTGATTTTGATTCTACATAGGCAACCTCAACCAAATTTTTGAACCCATAAGCTACTCCATAATCCATGGATCATGCATTGAATGCAATGATTAACACATGAGATATAGTTATAAATCAACGTATAGGGTGGTAGACTTAGGTTAAGTTTAATTCCTTTATAGGAGTTCAAGTGCATCGATATGTAGACTACCTTACCATACTTTACAATGATATTGATGCAAAATTTGCATTTATGAAGGATAATACTACTGCATGGTGGTGATGATGATTATAGAACTTATTGTATGCTCAGGATCCTTTGCATGCATTGGTTTATGTGGTTTAAGAAGATTTATTATAATGGCAAGCATACATGCAAGTCTTGGATATGTTGGATGCTTTCATTGCTCCTCTAGTCAATGATCCTATTTTTTTTCCTCCCAGTCAACTTATAGTGGTTCTTTGGTAGAGGAAAAAAGCAACATCTTCAGTGACCCAATATTCTACCACTTCTCTACCATCCCCTACCTAGTCTTAGGCACAATGTAGGTTAAGTATTTTTAGCACAACTTTTTTCCTCTATTATTCTATTTCAAAGATATATGGTTGGTTAAAAACCTAAAAGGGTGGCCAATTAGTCTCATTATCCTATTGAAAACTCGAAAGGGTGGTAGGTTAGCTTTTGATCTTATGTTGAGGATTGTATGATTTTGAATTTTTCTACTTTATAATTATGTTGCTTTTGTATTATATTAGGATGTGATAAATAATTAAGTTTGGGAAAGTGTTAGTGTGAAAGTATGCACATAGGGTACCATCATAGTATAATAATATGTCAATAGTATACTAGTTAGGTCAACATACATGGGATGATTAGTCATCAACTATATTCTCTTTTAAACATATTACATGGATTCAAGGTTCTCTAATTTGGGAAACCTATTATGGGGTTATAGTTTTTGAAGATTCTAAATGCAATCTATTATAACTATGTGCCTAAGATAGAGATATTGAATTATGTATATATGTAAGCTATGAAGAGTTGAAAGAGGTTAAACATTGAATAACTAGATACTAGATTCATGAAATAGAGGCATATTATAAAATAATAGTGTAATAGGTTGATCCCTATTTAGAAATGATAAGTTTATATGGTACTATAATTTAATGTCTATTGTAACATCACCATATACTTTATGTATCATATATGACAATGTTTTTGATATATCTAAGGCTTCCTGAGCAATTGGCTATTCTAGATTATGTAATGAATGTTGAATATATATTACTATCTTGATGATCTTTAGATGATAATTTCATGAGCCTGAACATCTAGGTCTTTTATATTTATATGATATGTCTTTAGGAATTTGTTTTTGTACAAGTTAGGGACCTATTACCTCTCCCATAGTTATCCTCATAATTAACAAGTTTTGGGAAATTAGTAGCCTTTTCTAACACATCATCAAGTGGTATAATAGAACATTTAACATTTATTAGTTTATGATGATTCACAACTTATTATTAATTAGGTTATAGACCAATTTTAGACCAAATATGATAATCTAGTACCTTATAAATCCATAGTGGAAAATCTAAAGTAGAAGATTGATCACATTCAATATGAAACACACACCTTTAGCTAATAATAGGATTATAGATTCCATTAATACAATTGGTTCTTTAATCTGCAACATCGATAAGGCAATATATTATTAGTTCCTTGTTAAACATCTTCTGACACCTACTCATAAACCCTTAACTGTTAAAATGATATGTGATATTTCTGGTCCTATCTCTATTTGGTATTTCTAATTATATAATTACCTCCATAACTAAGTCTTACCACATAACCTTTCATATAATAAACAAAAATCCTTGACACACCAAGCCTCTCATTATACCTTACTTGGACCTATACCTTACCAAATAAGATTTGATATAACTTTAATTCATTTTTTAACTTTGGAAGAATATGGATTATCATTGAGGGAAGTTCACAAAGGAAATTATGGGGTCCACACTAGTAGGGTTGTCTGTACTAGAAATATCTTACATATTGGTTATTATTAGATGACCATGGAAGCATAAGTAGCTAGTTATGTTAAATGATGTAAATAATGCTAGAGGAAATCAAATTTGATCCATGTTCCATCCTTAACACTCAATCCAATGACCAAGTCATGGCCATTTTCAACATGGGGACTTGATTTCATAGGGAATATTAACCCTACCTCCTTAAATGGCCATAAACATATCTTTACTTCCACTGAGTATTTCACTAAGTGGGTTGAAGATATACCTCTCACTTATGTGAATGAAAAAAAATTCAAAAATCATCTTCAACCATCTTATTTGTTTCTATGATATCCCATCCAACATTATATCTGATAATGGTGGTTCATTTAAAAATAAGGATGTTAAATCATTTTGTGTAAAGTTTAAAATTACCCAACATTTTTCTAATGCATATTACCCATAAGGTAATGATAAAGTAGAGGTATTACTAGGACCATTGTCAATAATCTTAAGAATATCATCAATGATTGGCACATTCAAACCTTCCATGCCCTGTGGACCTATCATATTAATTATTGCACTTCAATAAGAGCCACACCATATTCCCTCATTTATGTAATTGAGGCCATTCTTCCCATCAAGGTTGAGTTTCCTTCTATACACATTTTATTGAAGCATATATTTTATGGTGAGTGTTACAGAGTATCACATTTTCAAGAGCTAGAACTATTAGATGAAAAATTCATGGCTATTATGAACAACCTTAAAACATACCGTAATTGATTATGTGGATAGTATAACAAGCATGTGAAGTAAAGAAATTTTGATCTTTGTGATATTGTCCTCAAATAAAAATATAAGAAAACCACTACTGAGAAAAACAAAAATGGTAAGTTTAAGCCTAATTCCATAGGACCTTATGTGATTGATGTTAATTATGGATCTAGAGATTATAGGTTGGCTATGTTGGAAGGAGATGAACTTGATGAATTAATGAACATAATACATCTCAACCATTATTTTTTTGAAGAGACATAAGGTATTTTATATTATGATCATTTAAATTACATTGTAATATCACCTTCCTTATATTGTATCATATACCATTCCACCCATAACTTTCCTATTGGCTAATTTTTTTACCCTCCCCTGCACAACCTTTTTAACTTTAGTTCTGATCTATTGGTACTTTAAGCACCTTCAATTGTTGGATTTGTATGAATTTTTAGTAGTTGATTAAGTCTTATGATCCATTGATCATATTATTTTATAAAGAGATAGTATCTCTAGGTAATATGACAATGATTTGGAAATTACATTCTTCATTGTTGTCACATTCTATCTCATTTCATGTGTTATTGATTCTAACTTCATTTGGGGAAATTAGTGTCATAGACCTTATGTCATTATTTTCTCTAGCCTAGGAGAAACCCATTTTACCCAAAATTCCATATCACTATAGGATACATTTTTATTTTCCTATTCATGAACTTATTGTTACCTAGTCAGATTATCCATTAAAAGGTGGAACTATGTTAACTTGAGGTTTCAAGACTATGTAGGAAGTGCTCAATTTACATTGAGTTTAGATTAGTCACCCATTGTTGACCACTCAATTTTTATCCAAACTCTTGCCATTTTTTGATCAATTTAAGAAAATTCTCTCATCATTTTGTGAGTCACCTTTATGTGCATTGTGCATTTGAACTTGATGCATTGATGACCACTCAATTTTTATACACACTGTCATAATTTTGTGAGTAATTTAATTAAATTATCTCACCATATTGTGAGTCACCTTTATGTTTATTATGTATTTGAACTTGATGTAATTATGACTACTCAATTTTTTCCCATGCACTCACCATTTCATGAATTATCCCATTTTATGTCTCATAATTATCCATTGAGTTGAGATGCCTATAAAAAACTAAAAATATAAATGTATTATAGGAAACACCTAAGATCACTTTCAACATTATACCATTTAGACTGTATCCATGCCATTTAGGACATGCATCTCCTTGTTGGTAGGTATAGCTGAAGCATTCACTTAGATATTATCATGATAATTGCCAATTATTTGTTCCAAATTTTTATAGTATTTCATCCCATATTTAGGAGATATAAATTTATCATAATGTCCATATTGGACCTTATGTCCATGTGAATATGTAGGCTATATCTAATTGCCTAGTGAAATTACAGTCAGCTCGACTAATTTTGATGATTAGTTTTACTCACCATTCTCTAGGATCATTTCTTCCTCTAAGGTTGTCTCCAAAATTATCTCTCCATTTTATTAGTTCTTTATGCTCTCTTTGTTTTATGATTCATAGACCTTTTTTACCCTCACCATTTTGTGAACTTATTATCATTCTCAGCCTTATATGTAGTAACCATTATTAACTAGGTTCATGTGTGACTGCTTGCCTATTATCTTTTGGTTTGGTTTCAACCTAAACCACACTCTCCTAATTTCATGAGTTTTTGGTTTTTGACACTTTCAAGATTATGAGTGTCACCTTCTCTTTACTCTACACTCTTTCCATTTTGCTATCCCATTCCTACTTTCTTCTCTAAATAATTTATTTTACTTATTACCATTTTAGTTTATCCCATATCTTGGGAGAACTAAATTTGGCTTGAAGTTCATGTTGGACCTCATGTATATCGGACTATGTAGGTAATATCCAATGGCCTAGTGCATTTGGATTTAACTTGGCCACCCTTTCCTTATTATTATATTCCCCTTGACTATTCTAATAGTATTATTCTCTATAGTCTATGGGAAACCTTTTGTGAAAATCATAACACTTCTTTTACACATGTATAAAATTTTATATTAGTTGTTAATTATTTTGTCTTAACTTATATTATCTATTGATTTTTCTTGAACTCATTTATTTATTGCATTACTTTAGCTTGGGTTTTTTTTTTCTGAACTTTAGAGTAATTTGTCTATTGCTTTTTGGTTTTTCCTTTTGCATGGTGTGTGTCTAAGGATAATTAGTTTAAACCTGAGTCTTACTCATAACCTGGGATTGACTTGTTTAATTTTTGATGTTAGATTAAGTTTTTGTGTTTCCCTTCCCCTTGATTTCTATAGGATTTTTATAATTTGTTCAAATTGGAGCCTTGATCAACCATATATGGTACATAGCTTCTTAATTTATATTCATTCCTATACATAATTTTTTCCATTACATTCAATTGGGATTTGAGTATTCATATCTTACACCTAACTAGTTTATATTTTGCATTTAAATTGAGTTTTCCATGATTTGGATATATATTATCATTATAGTTATCTATAAATATGATTCATAATATCATAAGATATAATAAAAATTAGGCCAATGAATCTATCAAACAATGTAGTGGGTACTACTTCTCCTTTTTCAAATTTGGCATATCTAAACAACACCCAAACACAAAGTAAGAAAATCACAAATGAATAGTAATCATTGCTAGTTAGGAAATGCATCTATGTACTAGTAGGTAGCTAAAATTCATGTCTATCTTATATGCCAACTTATTATTAATTAGTGATTATGGATTCATTATACAAGTTCCCTTGGTTGATTTTTCATAATAAGTCAAATTATGTAGACCTTCATTGATCATATCGACCTAACTAGGGAAAAATAGAATTGTATAATGTTTGCATCTACCCTACTAGGACAATCTCATTATACTAATTATTTTAACCTCCTTCAAGCAAATAGCTATTTCCACCCATCCACCTTAATGGGTAAAATTACTTTACCATTGATTATAACCACCTTTAGGTAAATCGACATTTCCACCCCCATTACCTATAGATTATGTCATTTTATTCTTTTTTAGGGAACATTTGATGGCTATATTTTCCATTTGATCCCTTCAGGGGGGCATCTAGGGCTCATTCATCACCCTTTGGGGCATTATTTAAGGCATTGACAAATATTTAATTCTTTGAGAAGATGTTACTATGCCTATGTCTTGAAACACATTCCCAAATAGGTGTAAACTATAGACACCCCATTTTCACTACATTCCCAACCTAACCAAATTTTATATTGGTTTCTAGAAAATGATGTGAATTAATCTTAATAATCAAAGAATGAGCCACTATAATCTACACATCAGATGTTATTTCACAAAATCATGTTGGGGCATCCCTATTTGGGGTATATTTATGTACACAATGATAAACTCATATGGATTCATCTCTAGTTAAATTATTACATAGTAAATTGAAAAATTGGCTTTTTGACCCATAAATCAAAGAACTTAAAGAATTCCTAAAATGCAATAACATTTAGTAAAATGAATTAACTAAACAAATGCAATTAAATGCTTAAGTGAAATTTACATGTGAAATTAGTGAGTATCATTTTTATAAAAATTAAAGTCCAATAGAAATGAGGCCATGATGATGTCATCATCCTCAAATTCAAGTAACTAAAATTTATCTCCATTAAAGCATTAAATTCAAAAATGGAGAGCCATAATTAATAAATGGGATATCTATCCCAAATATTAATAACTTGTCCCCTCTTAAATTTAACCAAAGTTAAATATAACCTAACTACACATGCGTTAGAGTTAGTTGGAGAACCTATAAATACAAGTGTCAAGGCCATTATTTAAAAATATTTATAGTGTAGAGTTATAATGCTAAATTGTTAAGATATAGCTTCATTTTTCTAAACCAAGCCAAGATAAGGTTGGACAAGGAGAGGTATTTCTCCACAAGGCTATTTGGATTGAAAATAAATACATTAATCACAAGTTTAGCTAAATACCAACATCATTATAATAATATATTAAAACATGAAAAGAAGGTAAAAGTGTTCATTTATTTTCTAGTTATAATTATTTTACTTTGTTATTTAGCTTCCCCAAGTATCTAAGCTTGGAATTTTAGTTGTCTTTGATTTGTTTTTGGTTTATTCATTAATAGAATAAATTTAAATCATCCTTAGATTCATATGTTCCATATATAAGGAGTAAAATGAATGAAAATATGTACAAATAGGGAGGAACATACTAATTGATGAGTCTTATAAGAGACCCACTGTCAATGTGGCCTATGTCAAAAAAAGGATGGTGACATCTAGTGTAGTGTGATTGATATGTTGTATTTGAATTGAGATATAGTGTGAATATAAGTATTGTTCATTATCTATATCTTGGTAATCATAATAACCTAAATGGTTCCAGTCATCATTATCATCTTGATTTTGAACTAATAGAATGCTAGTGTTGACTTTTGTTGTACCCAAATGAGCATAGGGAATTGTTTCATACTATTGAATTGAAAATTTTAAATTATACTTTGATATTTTTTTTTCTATGCCTTTTGAAAATATTTTTATTATAGGCATACATGTTTTTGGAGGATCTATTTTTAGCAAGCCTCTTTTGATAATGGTTTTTATCCTTGCATGATTTTGACTTTGTAACTTAAATTCTTGATCTTTTTATAACATTTATTGTCTATGTATATATTTTGCCCTAATAAAATGTATATGTGAATGATTTTACTTAGGATATTTAATAAATCCCAAACATTGTTGACCAACATTATCAATTGATATAATAGGAGTAATGATGCCTTGGGAATTTTTGACCAACCCTTGATCTTGATAATTAAATTGTTGTAGATAATACTCACCAAAAACCTTACAATTTTGAAAGTGGGACCTCATTTTGGAGAGGTACATTTGTATCCTTTACTTTATTTGCATGTTATTGATTTATTGTTTCTTTCTCTAATTTTTCTTTATGAGCATTTTTTTTGTAAGTAATGATTTGGTAACCGCTTTTGTACTATTTTTGAATTTGACCCTTTTTGAATATGTTCATATATCACTATGGATTACTTAAATATTTTATTTTGTATAGGTTACTCATTATAAATGATGTGTTGTATATGATTTTTTCATGTAAAACATTAATCTACATGATGACCATGCATTTGATGGTATGCACAATAATATATAGATCTCCTTACTAGATGTAGATGAGGTAGGTTGATCAACTTGGGTTTAATAATTTCCCTTAAAATATAACTTGAAATTATATTTGATATTTTAATACTTTTTGAATCACTAGTTGTAGATGAACTTTGTTATTATTTCTTGTTTTGTCATGAAACATTTCTTACCACAAATTCACTAGGTGAAGATGCATATATGTGATTGACACTATTGTGTCTACAGAGTTCTATTTCATAATAGAATTTTATAATAGTGTAATATTTTCATGTAATAGTTGATTTTGATTTTTAAATTATATAATTATATTTCTCATACTACTAATGTGATCACATAGACTCTTAAACTGTAAACCCTAGTTACTTATAATTGACCATGTAGGCACATGCCATATAAAAAATATATGGGAAGGGAAGGGTTTGAAGGATGGATATGCTATGGATACACATTTGAAATAGTATTATAGGATACCTTACCTCTTGGAAGAGTGATATCATGGACCTGGATATAGGTAAAATAGCTATCACCCTCTTATGGATGAGGAGGAAAATAATATTCTTTATCCATGAAATTTGGCAATTGAACTTAGAAGAGGTTTGTTAGGTAGAATATATCAGGTTTGAAAACCCTAACATAACCACTACAAATAGTAAATAAAAGTATAGAAACCCTAATAGCATCTAGGGATAGGGTTTGGTTGGTATTAGATGTTGGTCAAGTTCACGAGGGATAATTTTAAGAAGGGATTGCTTAAATATTACTATAAAATCTTGGTGAAACATTCTAGGTATAATTCCATTGGTAAATATTTAGTAAAATTTCCACGTTGGTATAGATTGACTAAAAAATTATATTAGTTCTTTCAAAAAACTTATAAATAGATGGTGAATTAAGTGTCATATTCAAATCAAGAAATAATGGTGAAAAAATCAAGTTAAACCCCTTTACCCAAACACATTCACAAATAAAATATGATTGAGGTGGAATGATGAGTATGATCAATAGATACTCTAAATTTTAAAAAATGTCTATCTTTATTTTCCCTATGAAATTGGGGGAAGTCCAAACATTTCAAACACTTTCCTGAATAAATAAATCCAAGGAAAGAAGACGTGAGAGACAACATAAATAAGAATTGTTATAGACCCATCTCAAACCTAAACCATAAGCAAGTGTGTGTGACTCTAAAAAAAATTCATCACCACATCAATGACCAAACACAAATTCACAAGATTTTTTAGGTCTTGTTAATCTTTTAAATAATTAAAAAATGCCAAACAAATGCAAATATATTGTCGATCTCATTACTAAACAAACAATCCTATGTGATAACCAAATTATGTCTAATATTAAGGGTTTTTATATAAGATAAAAAGTTTTTTCACATTATGATCAAAGATATAGTGAAAAAAATTACATGGAAATATTTAAAATCCCTTATAAGATAGGTAGAATTCATGAAAAGTGTGAAAAAAATTGCAGATATGTATGACATATGTTTCTTAGTTGGATTATACTTCGTTGTTGGCTGCTTAGACTCCTCATTGTCCTTATTTTGCAATTGTCACTCACTTCATGATTATAAAACCATATAAGGCTTGTATTTCTTACTTTGATTTTACTTCATTATTGGATACTTAGACTCCTACTTGACCTCCTCTTGAAACTATCACTCATTTCATTATACCCATGACATGTATGGATTATGTTTCTTACTTTTATTATACTTTATTTTTGGCTGATTAGACTCCTCATTGTCCTCCTCTTAAATTTACACTCACTTTGTGATTACCATGACCATAAAAAAAAAAAAAAATTAATATAAATAAAGTTTTATGAATTTTAGTTTTAGGCTTTTGTGGTTTAAGGGTTTTAATGAATTTATCTTACGTAGATTTATTTTATAGGAGGTAATTTATGTTAAATAAAAAACCAATTGAAAAAGAGGTTAGAGGATGATGTGAAGACTTTAATATTTTTGTACAATACATATGGTAGATTCATTTAATAAAATCAAAAAAGTTCATATTACAAGGTTTTGATTCCTTGAGGTTGTGTCATCTGTAAGTTACACCTTGAAGTACATTATAAAATGTTTCTCTTCAGAGATTAGATATATTTTTCCTTGGGATGAACTTCTAGAATCCATGGTTGTGATGTACCCTCAATATTGGAAAAAAATTATCTCATCATATTGTACAAAATAAAATCAAAATCTAGTCCCAACGCTTCTACAAGAGTAAAGAATTGAATGGTGAATAAACTGAAGGAATTTTAGATTTATGAAAGCTAAGGGAGCAATCTATTTGATTTGCCAAAATAAGTTTTAGACCATTATTTTTAATATGGATCAATTAATATACTATGGTCTACCTTAAGTTTTATAAAAATATTATGTGTTGATATCTCAGAATATTTTAATCTTACTAATTTATGCCAAACAATAATTTTGGACTCAGTAAAAGATGAAAGAATTTTTAGTGCATTGTATTTTTTAATCTCAAAGTTAAGAAACAATCTTGAAAAAAATTGGATACTTTATTGAGTCTGTATATAAATATATATAATGTCCTTGATTTTCCATTTAATAGAGCTCTGAAAATTTGGTAGTCAACATATGAAAGAAGAGGATTGACTAATAATTCTTCAAACACACTACAATTATGAAATGATATATTTACGTCTATTTTTTTTTAAGAGAATAAAAATAAAAATTATTAGGAAAAATATGAATAAAGTTGGCATGTTTAAATTTTATATTTAGGCATCTAAAATCCAAGTTTATTCGAGTAAGGACAAAAAAAATTGTGATCAATTTTGAGATTTATTTTATCAGGGTTTTGAGAAAGCTTGTTGAAGATAATGCAGAGTATATAAATGATTAAGAGGTAATTTATGTATATTTATATCTATTTTATTAAGATAACATGTCTATAATATTTTTAAACTCTATTATAAATATGCATAAGTATATTTTGGTGTTCCCTTGTTATTTTATATCAAGCAGGTTTATTTTTTAAAATATGTTTGATTAAGAGAACATGTCTAAAATAGTTTAAAACTATATTATATATATGAATAAGTATATTTTGGTTTTCACTTATTATTGTATAACAAACTTATTTTAGGTATCTATAGTGTAATGAACTGTAAATATCTATATTGGACCAACAAATTCACTTCCACCAATTGCTTGCATAAATGACTAAAAAAATCAAGAAAGCCATCACATATGTATTTGAACAACTTCCATTAATCCCATGGGTGATGTGTTGGACAAACATTAATTTTTTAATTGGTTACCCTCAATACGGTGATGCGAATTCACTAAAAATAGGGAAAAATCTAAACCTCAATCCTCATAGCTTTAATTCCACCTGCATTGCACTCAATGTTAGAAATAAAATAAACATTAGGTATAAAAATTATTTATTATTAATTTTTTTAGTCGTTAAACACATATATAAGGAAGAGAATATTTATTTTAATCATTTTTATAAATGTGTTAAGGACCACTTGTGACTTAGGACATAATAATCTTAAGGTAATAATTACATTTAGGTTGGCATGGTTTGTTAATTAAAATAAAAAATATTTGAAAGGCCATTATTGATTATGGATATGGTTAAGATATTTTGGTAGAAATTATCATTATTTATTATGGATATGGTTAATAAACAATCATTATATTTATTCATTTTAATACAAGTGATTGTGCATGAGAACACCTGCTATCAGTATTCAAAACAAAAGAAACACAAATCCATACCTTGTAGTTGAAATCATAAGGAAACCAACTTAGAAATTGTCTATACCTCATCCCAATATTTTGACTACCAAAGCTTTGCTTCTACCAATAGCGTGCATCAAAGATTATAAAATTTGAGAAAACATAATCAAATATATTTAAATAAATGTCTTTTATGGAACTTATCATTATATTTATTCATTTCAAGATAGATGAATGTGCATGCAAATGACTGCTCTCAATATTCAAAACAAAAAAACACAAATCCATACCTTGTAGTTGTAATAATAAGGAAACCAACTTATAAATTGTTTGCACCTTTGTTTCCAACCTCTCGTCTTAATATTTTGACTACTATGGATTCACTTCTGCTAATAACTTGCATCAATGATTAGAAAAATAAATAAACCATCAATAAATATCTTTAAATAAATGATTTTTAGGGAACTTATAATTATATTTATTATTTTCAACAAATATGACTCTAGACACTTAGTTTTAACCACTTTTGTGACTAAACTAAGATTCAATACAATTTATATCAAATGACACAATCCTAATCCTAAAAATCACTTGAATTTCTCAAATTTATTTGTATAAAGGTATTAATTACCTAGAAACATGATGAGGTTATCTGATTTGATGTATTACCCTATATGCATCACTAATCTAGTTCAATTATAACCCTACTTAAATTATGACCTAGTAATTTGGCACTTTTGACCTATCAAGCTATTAACTAAAAACATTTAAAATAATTTCCAAAAGTTGAAAATAACAAAGCAAGATTTATTACATTAAAAATATTAATTAACTTACCTATACAAAAATTCCAAATCATATTAGTGAATTTAATTTACCAAAAATGGAATTTTTATTCCAATATAAAGTCAAAAGGTGAAAAGAGCTAATAAAGTGATTTATTATTTCCTAAATATTCTAAAAAAATGAATCACAACCTTAAAAATATCTAAAATTAACTATCATGCCTCATAAATATCTAAAATTGAGGCGTCAAGATTTTATGAGTGCCTTGACTCAACCTAGGGTTGTATAGACTCAACCTAGGTTAATTTAGACTCAACCAAAGTTAGAATTTAACCTAACCTCCCTAGGGTTAGAGCTATTTTTTAGAGATATAAATACAAGTTCCCACACCATATGCCAATAGGATTTTGTGTTTAAGGTCATTATATTGAAATACCTTCTTAAAGCCTTTAAGAGTAGTGTTATAATGCCCAATTTATGTGAAGATTCACACCAATCCATAAGTGCCTATTTGGAGAGATGCTACCACCATGGAAGAACATTGCTATAATAATAAAATCATCATAATATGAGCATGAACATCCTTATGCCAAAAATTAAGCATCAAATTTGACAAAGGAGGTAAGAAAATCATATTGTATTTATGTCTATTTTATGATTTTGTTTATAATGTTATGTTCTCCCTAATTCTTAGGCAAGATTGTTTAGTCCTAGTGTATTGTTATTAATTTTTGTCATTTGAACTAATAAGAGACTAATCTAAATATTTTTTACTCTTTACACACATAAGGTACATAATGACATTAATAATAAGACCATGCATCCTATATGGCCAAGGAGAATGATATTCTATCCTTAGTTTTACTAACAAATGGATATAATGCTTCATGTTAAAAGTTTTATCCCTGAAATATATGTCATTCTAATTTTTGAGAAAATGAAAAATTATCCCTATATAATGGTGGCTTCACCATTTACATGTTTGTTTTTTCCTACTAAACAAAGGATTCACTCTATATAATTGGTGGCTTTGCTCCTTTTGAATGGTGGTTTCTAAAGGTGAACTTACTATCTATTTCAATATTTTATTGCTTATTTATATGGCTTCAATTGACCTGATTGGTGACTTTGATCTACTAAATGGTGGATTTTACAAAGTTTCCCTATGTCTATGTTTAAAAAAAAATAGTGGATTTGACATGTTAAATATTAACTTCAATCTATGTTTTTCTAAAATCTGAGAGCTCAAAATGGATTGTTGTTTACTCACTTGATTTTTAGCTTCTAGGAAAATAAACGCCCTAACATTTTTTAGGACCTAATATAGAAAGAGAAGCTTAAGCATGGTTAACAAATCACATGTATATTTTTTTTGCTTAAAATCCACTTAATCACACTTAACTTTTAGTTTTTGAAGTTTTTTACAATTGAACACAAAGTGAAGGGGCCAACAATTCAATCACACTTTGATTTAGTGATTTCAAAATCAACACACATTTTAGTTAGAGCTCTAAGAACTTTTTCAATTTATGTTTGTTTTTATTATTATCTATATTTAAAAGTTCATTAAATTAGTTTCTTTGTTTGTGGTAAATTAGAAACTATTGCATGTATGAATCCCTTGGCCCCTTTAGGGAACTTGGGTGACAAAAAGTACTTAGTATTGCTATTATTTGTAAATTTATGTCAAAAAGCATGTCATGTATGATTTCCCTAGGATCTAATTGACTTGGGTGACTTAGAAATTACCTTTAAATTATTTTCATTTTCATTTCTTTTATGCATTTAACTTGTGGGTAGTAGCTCACTTCTCCCACATAAGTTATCTAAGAGTGCATTGACTTGGGCTTTCTTCTTATAGCATCATACCAACCCCACTCCATGGTAGGGTATATAAATTAGGTAAACCATTAGATGGGATAGTGGTGATTGGTTATCCTGACCATCCCAATGGGTACCTATTTTATGTGTTATCCAAACATTTAAATTCACTAATAATTATATGGATGAATTTGTTATGCATAGGACTAGACCATTACTTAACAAGCTAAATGGTTTACACTCAATTGATGTGATTGAACCCTTGTGTTAGCCACACTTGGGATTATTTAGTGTGTTCAAGATTTATATATTTTAGTCAAAACCCCACTTGTTATGGAAATTATTACCAAATGTTGAGTTTTCCTCACTCTAAGTTTGTGCCATGTATTAATGCTTGAGAGATAGAAAGGGGCATAAAAAATATACCTATAATTGTACTTTAATTTTTAGATTAACACTTAGTCCATCATAAGTATTGTTATATCAATGGAAACATTATTTGAAGGTATGCACACCCATGTTAGTTTTAGATATTAGATGAGACATTAGTGATATTTCTATTTTCCATGATTTATATGTGTGCTTTTATATTAAAGTTATTTGTTTTTATTATCATGTCAAAATAGATCCAAAAATATCAAATTGTTTTAATACCACTTTAGCCAAAGAGGTGTTACTCTATCTGTTTGTGTCACACTTTTTTTCCTTTTATTTTTATTCAAAAACTAATTATGTGTCACTTATTTAAATGGGGCATTGTTACCCTGCTCATTTCATCTCAAACATTTGCCTTACATTTTTTGATCCTAAAACCATTTGTCATGATGTTTGTTTGAAGAAGCATTGTTACACTCCCTACATCATTCCAAATCTCTTTTAGTATTTGAAACCAAGTTCCAAATTATTGTTATGCATCTATTATTTCAAATTCATAGTTATGTTGCCCATTTTATTCTATTTATTTTACCTTATCACATTTAAGTCTTTTCATATTAAATTTGAAACCTAACCTTGTAAAGTACAAATCTTAAACTAATAAAGTTCATACCAAAACTTCATCTAATTTGGGTTTAGGTTATCTACCTTTTATGTTTGGTTGTGTTACTTAGTCTGATTTCTTATTTTATCTAAAAGACCCCTTGCCTAGACCTAGAGATTGGTGTTTTTACCTTATTTGAGAGACCTTTGAGCTAAGTTGTTGCCATATGATTTGTTTAAAGTGCCAAATTTTGAGTGTCCTAATTCCATTGTTCCAAAATTTTCTTATGAAATCAAGTATTGTGTCTTAGTGAACCAATGATCAAGTCTCATCTGAGACAATTGTCATAGTTTAGTTTGTTTTCAAGTACTTGTGTGAGTTCTTTATTTTTGAGTCTAGCCTTATTTTTTACATTAGAATTTTTATAACCACCTTTTGAAAAATAATTGTTATGCTTTGATCCTAGTTTGAAATTATTCTACTTTATTTAGACACTTTTGTCACTGATTATAACTGCCTTTGGGAAAATTATTACTTTAGCCATAGATGAGTTTTAAACATTAATGTTACTTTTTACATAAATTATAACTACCTTTGGTAAAATTCATATCATTTTATTAGACTGGTTTAGGATTCGTGTTGTTCTTCCTAAATCAAGTTTATTTGTTTTAATATTTTGAACTCTTTCATAGAGTTAAAGGTTGTTTGTTTTTAGACATCACTTTTTTGTTACCTTTAGACTCTTTATTTTTTATGTGACCTATCCATAGATCTAAACATGCCTCATTATATTCATAATGGGACCATATATAATCCTGGCTATGAGAACATTGTGACCAATGACCCTTTTGTTAAAGATTCATTTGATGACATACCTTATAAGATGGATCCCTATCCATCTTATAACATTACATATG
Organism: Torreya grandis; assembly: GCA_037957365.1. NCBI lineage: Eukaryota > Viridiplantae > Streptophyta > Pinopsida > Cupressales > Taxaceae > Torreya > Torreya grandis. The sequence continues at coordinate 2,993,670 of JARHVA010001363.1, read as the reverse complement.
TTAAACAAAGATATGACCCTTCAATGTAGTATTTAGTGACTGTACCTCCTTAATTAGGGCAAGAAGTAGAAAAAATAACACAATACCTTGCTCAAATGATGACTAACATTCCACAAAGCCAATGACAATAGCTATACTATATTATGATTCTAAAAAAATATATATATATAATCCTTACTTGTTTGAACATCATTTAATATAGAATAAATATTAAGTTCTTGTTAGAGTTGTCGAAGTAGGATCCAAGTTTTTCAGTCTTCCCATATAAAAGTCTAATTTTTTTGATTAGAAATACTATTAATGCACCTCAAATTTAACCATTTAAACAATCATCAACTATATATAGTCAAGCTTTAGTAAAAATTCTATAATAAGACCAATGTACACTTGAAAAATCAAAAGGTATTATGGATGAACAAATGGAATAGGTACAACAAGCATATCAAAACTACCTCAACTTAGCTTGAACTATTGATTCAAGAGATGTTTCTAGCATGCCAAATATTGAGATAGCTCCATCAGTAGGGCAAAAAATAGATGCTTCAAGATATGCAAGCCAAAATGTAAACCCATTTAGCTAAATCACTTTGGTTGGTGATATCTAAAATGTCCATATTTTTATGAAAGAGACTACTACTCAAAATAAATACATCAATCAAAATATTATGAATAACATGCAAGTGTATTCTAATTTAAACCAAAATGGGTCTAATTTACCTCTAATTAGTACATATTGGATTCTTTTGAGCAATGCCACAAGTGGATTAAAATAACAAGGAATAGGTACACCTATTTCCCAAAATCAACAAGCAACATCTACTCCTCAACCACCTACTTCCTCAAATGTGTAATACGGGGAATAATCTAAAAATAGAACAACTTACCATCATAAAAAGTGTAGAACATTATGCCACCTCAATAGGTAATAATGAATGTTCTACTACAAAAAGCATAGACCAATACAACTTATCAATAATATATGTTTCCTAAATAACAACATTCTCCTATTGGTCAGAAAGTGTTAGTGGGTCAACATCAACAAATTCCAAACCCCCAATAGTTTCCTAAATAATAATAAGTGCCACTTCAACAACAAGTACCACTTAAAAAACAAGTATCGATCTAATAATAGGTGTTTAGATAATAATAAAGTTTTTACATATAATCAGTATTAGTTATTAGGAAACAATTTCCTTTCACCCAATAGGTATCAGACATGCAACAAGGATCAAACTACCAACACCTCTAAAAAATATGGATCTAGTCAACAAAGTGTTCCCTATATACAATAGGGTTCAACAAGTAAGCATCAAATTTGACAAATGAGGTAAGAAATTTATATTTTTTTATCTCTATGTTGTGATCTTACTTATTGTTTTATGCTCTCCTTAGTTCTTAGGCAAGATTTTTAGTCCTATTCTATTATTATGCTTGATTATTCTCATTTCGACTAACAAGGGACTAATCTATATATTATTTACTCTTTTAACATGTAAGGTACATAACTCGAAACCCAATAATACCAACACATTCCATAGATCTAAATACTATTACTAAAACCACAATTCACTAACTAGGGGTATGTAGCCAATCCAAACCAAAATGTGCTTCAACAATAGTGGAATCTATATCCATAGTATAATCCCAATGTGTAGATACACATACCTAGTAATCTATCCAATTTGAACAACATCCCATAATATACCTACCCTAGTGAATGTGATATACCTTTAACCATACCACCTAAACAAATAGGCCATTCCTTATAATTTACTTACCCAAGAGTTATAATAGATGAAGGATGTAATTTAAGCTATACAAGTTGGAAAATAAATAGAGAAATTCAAAATGGATGAGATATGATCTTACCCATTCAACATCAAATATCTACAAATACAATTTCTACGAGGTTATGAACCACCTAACTTAAAAAAATATAGAGGCTAAGGAAGCCCTATAGATCATCTAAAATAATTCTTTGTTGCCTACTAGCCAATTACATATAGTGACATATACTTACTTTTATTCTTCCTAAAGAGTCTAGCTGGACAAGACTTATAATAGCTATTGAAATTACTTAATAACTTTGTACCTGACTTTGATGATCTCTTGGAGAAGTTTGTACAACACTTTTCATATAATCTCAAGCATGATATTACTATTGTGAATTTAGGCCAAGCTAAATAGAATACTGTTGAAAGCTTCACTATGTACATACAATGTTGGAGAGCACTAGCAAGCTATTTTACTCATAATTTGCTACATAAATAATTATTTACAATATTTATTATGAGATTACATAGTGATATATCCTACCATATCAATCTGTAATGTACTCAAACATTTAAAGAGGTTATAGTGAGAGGAATAAAAATTGAGAAAACCCTTTTCAACAAAGGCATAATCAATCTATCATCTTCTAATCAAAACCAAAATTAGAATCAAGGCCATAATCATAATCATAGCCCAATTCAAATACCATCTTCAATGCCACCTTAGGAAAAAAATAAGAGACCTAAACCCTACAACCATAATAATAATGTTGTTTGTAACAGGGTTATTGAATCATACCATGTTTACATGGTGAAAACACTGACTATTCATTTAAATCCACCCAATCAACAACCACCTCCTCCATACATTCAATCAGGACCTTTACAAAACCAACTGCTAAAGAATTAAAACAAATTTCAAGACTCTCCTTGAGGAGAAGGCCACCCATAGCTTGATAATTTAGTGACCTTGATGAGCCTATTAAATTTATGTTCTAAATATTAGTTCAATAAAATACAATCAATTAGATGATACTCAATCCATTCCCTGAAGGGATTCCCTTTCCCAATTGGTATAATGAACATGATTTTTATGAGTACCATTGTGTTAGAGGACATTCCATAGGATGGTGTATCCAACTTAGACATCTGATTGAGAATATGCTAGAAATGGAGAGATAGGAAGAGACACCTATTCTCATACAACCAATCATAATTTGGGTATCTACCATAAAATATGTCCATAACATAAAAATAATAACTAAAAATAGTAATAACAATAACAGTGGTAGAGAACTCTAGTACAAAATCAACAACAACAACAATGCCAATCATAAAAAGAACAACAACAACAAAATGGTCATAACCAAGGGAAAAGTGACAAACCAACCAAGGATTCCATCATGCATTTATGTATACCTATAAAAAAAATTTAGGACACATTTTAGGTGGTCATGTTACCACCATCACTATCAACCCTAGACCAACTAAATATAGACCCAGATCTTCACCCAACTATGTGTATTTGCCAGTTAATGCTTACTAACCTCTATATGTTAGTGATTCTTCTATAGGCCATGTTTAAAATCAAGAAACATACCATTAAATAATAATCATTCCAAGCCTCATTACCTACCCATATAACTACCAAAGACAAGTTTATATCGATATTACATAATCACAATTCAATGAGCCAAGGTCACTATCGAAGGATCATAACCACATATGATAAATGAGACTACTTAAACTTCTATGCCTATAAAAAATAAATGAATTGACAGAATTAAGGGGAAGGATTTTGATATTTTGTAGCAAATGAAGAAGACACCTGTACACATATCCATCATGGATTTTTTTCATACATCTACCATCTATAAATACATCATGATTGACTATTTAAACCAATCCGTCATGCAAGATGATATCACTCTAGAAAAATTCCAGACCATGATAGTACACTTGTCCCTTATATAATGTATCACCTGTGACCAAAGTGATATGTCTTATCTAGACCCTCTATATAATAACCTATTGTACATTGAAGTCAGTATAAATAACCATAGATTTAAATGTTTCCTTGTGGATAATGGTTCGGGTCTCAACATTGTGTTTGTAAATTTGGTCAAACATCTTGGATATAAAACAATTGACTTGAATCTAGATACTATTATTATCAAGGTATATGATAATGAAGAATGGGAATCTAAAGGTACTGTTAGATTTATAGTGGTCATTAGGCCATTAACCCATGATACTTTGTGCCATGTTTTATACCTAGAACTATCTTATAATCTATTATTGGGTTGACCATGGATCTATGAAATTAGGGTTGTACCTTCTACATTGTGTCAATGCATAAAATTTACATATTTAGGAATGGAAGTGTTTATACCAATTAATATTAAACCATATCATTATTGTAAACACATTGAGGTCGAGTATAAAATCTAAAACTACCATTTTTGTATGAATCTTATGCCCAAATCAGATAGAGAAAAGCACAAAAGGATAAAATCCATTAAATCAGTCCTAAAAGCTAATTACATTGACCTAGATAGCTTAGAATCTACCTTAGTCATGCCTCCATTATAATTTTCCAACCACTTATATATAACTAATAAAATTTTTAGAGGATATGGTACCTATAATTCATTACATATTTCTAATTTGACCAAAAACCCTAAAGCTTATGGGAGACCAAAGGCCAAAACTACTCATATGGAGTGGGAAACCATAGGAAAATATCATTTAAACAAGCTCAATATTTTTAAACTATCATTTGGCCTAGAATAGGTTCCCTTAGTAGAATATGATTCATGGATCTACATTGATGAGTTAGATGAATGCTAAAATAGTGTAAATTATCACATTCCTAATTAGATTATGGATCATTTAGTTTATAAAGGCAAAGGCCTCAGGGTATATCAATAAGGCATGATCTAACCTATCTTAATGACCAACTATAAGTTAACATATGGTAATATGTTTAAATCACCTAGGGGTGACCCCACATACCTTATTCACATTCCAACACCAATGATTATCAATGATGATTTTGATAGTGGTGAAGGGTCCAATTATAACATCTATAATGACCTAGTTATTACCAATTTTTTTAACCCCCTTACAATTTAAAATAATAATCCTATTTATCAACCTTCAAATTTAGCCCTCTGCCATCCATAATTGATAGACTGGGACCAACAAGAGTCAATAATTCCATTAGACAAGTTTGAAAATGATGAGGCCATATACGACTTTATAGGATTGAGGAGTCACATTCTTCTTGGATACCATAACTATGGATTTTATATTAGATTGGATCTCTCTACCTAATTTAGAGAGTAGATGAACTTACCTAGCCAAACATAAAATAAAATCAAACATTAAGGTCTAAAATTGAAAACTTCTTTGGGGCACTTTTTTACTAGGGAAAAAGTAAAGAGAGGCAATTCTCTTGGTGAAAATTGGTTTTGTATTCTATTATATGGTGATGCTCACCCCTCATCCTATGAATAACATGAGACCTATATCCCATAGAATATTTATGGATCTAATATAATTACTAAGCAGTGATAAAATTTTACATAGATTAACCAAGAGTTTCATGAGTTATTTGTATCATGGTCGATGTTAGAATTAGAATATTTTGATTTGTCTTGCTTAGGATAATTAGATGAGCCAATATGTTTGGATAACTTTTCCATTTCTAATCATTTCAATTCTTTACTGACTATTCTAAATGATGGTTCTAAACTTCTCATAGAGGATAATTCAGAGATGAATATTGGGACTTCACATGACCCAAAGTGGATTAAACTAAGTGTGTACCTTACTAAGGAGTAAATTAAAGTTTTTATATCCCTTTTGAGGGAATTTGTTGACATATTTTCATTTTCATATTAAAACATGCTAAGTTTGGACCTCACCTTGGTTGTACACCATCTTTTTATACATCGTGATGCCAAGCCCATTAAATAGAAGTTACATAAGATGCATCCTTGTATTACTATATTAGTCAAGAAAGAGTTGTAAAAAACCTTAGACATGAAATACATCAAGTTGATCAAATATTTAGAGTGGATTTCAAAGATAATGCCAGTGAGCAAGACACTAAAAGGTATTAGGATTTTCATTGATTTCAAAGATATCAACAAATCCTAGGTGAAAGATGACTTCCATTTAACTAATATTGACATGATAATTGACTCAATGATTGGATATGAAATGTTCTCTCTAATGGATGGATTTTTAAGGTATAATCAGATAAGAATTACAATAGATGACTAGCACAAGATAGTGTTCACCACTCTATGGGGAAAATTTTATTATCAGGACATGATGTTTTGACTTAAGAATGCTAGAGCTACTTGTCAAAGAGCCATTATAATGATTTTCTATGACATAATGTGCAACATTATGGAGGACTATGTTGATGATATATTAGGTAAATCAAAGACCTATGTTGATCACCCAATCATACTATGAAGAATCTTAGAGAAAATTTGTGAGAACAACATTAAGCTTAATTTAAGGAAATGTTAATTTGGCATCAATTTTGGAAAACTTTTAGGTTTCATTTTCTCTCATAGAAACATTTAAGTTAACCAAGCTAAAGTTCATGTAATTATAGAAATGCCACCACCATCTACCATAAAGTAGCTCCATAGTTTGTAGGGTAAGATTAAATATATTAGATGCTTCATCTCACAATTAGCCAATAAATTCTATCCATTTACACACTTGTTAAAGAAAGGTGTTACATTTTCCTAGAATGAAGAGTGATAAGAATAATTCAACCAGCTTAAAGAATATCTTGCCAAACCAACTTTTTTTTCCACCAATGCCAAATAAGCCATTAATTCTTTACCTATTAGCAATTTAGAATGCCCTGGTGGCATGTTTGGCACAACATGATAAATAAGGAAAGAAACGTGTCATGTTTATTTGATCTTAACATTGGTCACATATAAACATTACTATACACTAATTTAAAAGACATGTTTATCAATGGTGTTCATGGCCCAAAAGTTGCATTATTATATGTTGAATAACAATACCATTTTTATTGCCAAAGTAGATCCACTCAAATATCTACTTTCTAAATTAGCTTTACATAGCCATATGGAAAAATGGATCATGATATTTAACAAGTTTGAAATTGAATATACCAACCATAAGGCAATTAAGGTGAAAGTAGTCACATATCATCTTATATAATTTCCTCTTCAAGACAGTCAACCTCTTACATTTGAATTTATAGATGAGGCCATTATGATCATTGAATAAGTAGATGTACTTCCTGAGATGAAATAGTGGAATATATACTTTGATGGGTCATTCAAGACTCATGGATTGAGTGATATAATATTATTTATTATGCCACAAGGGGATATCATTACCAAGTCTTTTCATATTGGATTTACATATACCAATAACATGGCCAAGTATGAAGTACTCATTGTAGGGCTTCATCAACCAGTATAGTGAAACATTCAACATTTACTAGTAAATGGTTATTCTCTATTAATCATCAATTAGGTCATGGCCCAGTACCACACCAAGGATGAAAATTTAGTACCCTATAAAGATATAGTTGATACTCTCAAGAAGTGAATTCGCAACATTCAATCTGAAATAATACCTCAGAACAATAACATAACAAATGATGTTATGGCCACTATCAAATCCATGATTTGAATCATGATTAGGGAAAGGGATTATTAATTTATTATTAAACATCTCTTATCACCAAAAAATGAACAATCATATATGATATGGTTTGTGACATTTTGGTCCCATGTCTCCTAGGTACTCAGACATATATGCATATCTTCAAGATGAAACCATGCCTATCAATTTATCACGCAAAAAATAAAAAGCCTTCACTTATAAATCACCTCACTATACCCTGCTTGGACCAATCTTTTATTATATAATTTATGATGAAACTATACTTTATTGTTTACCTTCATCATAATATAGATTATCATTATGAGGGAATTACATAAAGGAATGTGTGGATCCCATGCTAGTGGGGAAATCTTAGCCAAACATTTATTACATAATAGTTAAAACAAGTTAATGATGGAAGTAGATGTAGTTGCATATGTAAAGAGGTGTATAAGTGTCAAAATCATGACAATTTAATTCATGTTTCATATAAGACACTCAAACCATTGATAACACAATGGTCATTATCAACATGGGGAGTGGACCTTGTCAATAAGATCAATCCAACATATTTTGATGTCTATAAACATGTCTTAACCACTACCAAATACTTCACTAAGTGGGTGAAGGCCATTCCCCTCATGTCATTGGTAAGCATATCTCTAATTTCATATTCTATTGTATTTAAGTGTGTCATTTAAGTAGGCATGGTGCTTGGTCATATGTTCAAATCTAGCTATCTGGCATTTTTAGGTTTAAAGGAGTTAGGCACAAGGGGAATAAGGTTTAGTGCACAAAAATTAAATATACTGGAATGCTGGAATTAGTTTCACATAAGGCACAAACCTTATGCACTTGCCTAAAGCATGATAGTGAAGGGACTAGGTCTGTGTTGGGCTGGTTATGCCATAACATAGTTAAGTATAGTGTAGGGTATAGTGGTTCAAGATACTCACTATGTCTCTAGCATAGAGGATCAAAAGGATAGGTCCATCGGTGCATGCTTAAATAGAGGGGGTCAAGACCTTATTGGTGCATATAGGTAAGGGAGTCCATAAGGGGATGTCTATTCATCCTAAGGTCATCATTTGATACTGGGTCTATCAAAAGGGCCTTTCACAATGGGTAAGAGGGCTAAGTGGTATGAGGGCACAAATTACTACTAGGTTGAGTCTCAGTTCATCAAGATTCTTCATGGGGAGATAACTTCACAACTCAAACAATATTCAACATAATAACATATAACACTAGAAATCAATATTCATCCATTAATATCTTGTATACATTATAATAACCATTAATAGCCTTTGCTACTCAATCCTATTTTTACTAATGCTAGAGGCTCGTAGATGAGAATGGCTTACATCCACTAATTACCAATCAAGACTTAATCCCTCTATTATACTTGAATTCACTAGAGTTTCACTATAAATCATCTCCTCTCTTTCAATCTTAGTGGTTACCTCCTTTATATAGGTGTTGGCCACTCTTCTTGTTGACTAGATAAGCACATGCTAAAGGATAGGTAGTTGCAATCTTGTCAGCTCCATTACACCATATAAGACAACTAGGGCACATGTCAAGGACCAAGCTATCAATTAGGGATATACACCTACCTACTCCATTACTCAAATATCCATACTCCTTAGGCCTCAAACCATCACATGTAGGACTAGGTAGGTATGCCTCAAGACTCATGATGTTATATAACAATTGGCCAACTACCACAAGGACTCCAAGAGTCTATTTAGTTGATGCCAAGGTGTGCAAAAGGGGTAATTTTATTCCTCCATGGGTCTTCACACATCAGGGTTTATCTAGCTTGCATGGGATCAATTCTTCTAAAAAAGGGGTCCCAACATTACCCCACACATAATTGCTAGTTTACCTTGGACTAGCCCTAGAGCACCTTAAGTACACATAACTTAGGTGTACCCTGTCGTAGATCTTCCTTAAAATTTTCAAATTCATGGATGGCACCCTTAAAATCTTTAATGGAACCATCTGCTTCTATGGATGATTCTTATAGAGTAAGTACATCCATGCTTTCTAATTCCTTTCTAAAGGCTTCTATTCTTTCCTTTGCCCTCCTCACTCCTCCATCTAGGAGTTCACCCTATTCACTAGCCTTTATCTAGAAGGTGAAAAATAATGCTTCCAAGTCTTTCTCTTATGTTTTTAGTTGGGTGATAAGGTAGTTGACTTGCTCCATCACCTACACATTATTGATCATTGAAACCATGAAGGAATGCTGGAACAAGGCATCGTTCTCCTCCTTTATTTTCTTGATGCACACATTAGTGACCTCTACCTGGTCCATAAAATAACAAAAAATGGTGTATACTTAATTAGTGCCTTATTTGAACTTGGTGAAGAGGTATTTAACCTCTTCCATATTCTTTGTCATCTCACCCATTATAGCCTCACAGGGGTCTTCCTTCTCCTTCAGCACCAAATTTAGCTTAGGGATAATCAACTCAATAAGTACACAGGCATAGTTGACCTCCTTCATGCTAGAGTTGTCAATGTTGTCTTGGAGGGAAGGATCTACTTCTTTGATGTGATTGATTAATTATAAGAGCTTGAGTTTGGTTTCCTCAAGCTCCTTATCTATGTCTTTAGTAATTTTATTTTATCTGCTGATGTGAACGTCATTGATGATGTTCTTGCATGACACAGAGGTTACCATCTTAATCAAAGTGTTGGCTAAGTACATAGGGTTCATGTCATGGGGGTTTATCAAGTGTTAGTCATGGCCCTCTTCTATCTTTTTGGCACATCAGATGGCCTCTGTAGGTACCTAAAACTCTAGATTGTCCATGTAGTATTTCATTACCCATCAAACTTGGTGGTGTGTAAGGGAATAAAGGTTCTTGGAGGAAATCACTACATCATGTAGAAGTCACCATCCTCTTTGAACCCCATCTGTGCTCTCTCATAATTCTTAGGCTTAACCTCTACTTCTTCTCTGATCTCTTCTTCTTCACTGGCACTAGTGCTAGTCCCTATTTATTCAATTATATCTGCTTCCTCTTCCTCTCTTTCTTCTTTGGTGCTAGACTCACTGACTTGTTCTTCTTATGGGGGTTCTTTGGTAGAACTTTCCCCCTTATCCTTCTCCAATTATGGTGCCTCTTTCTCTACTTATTTTTATACAATGCTAGCATCACATTTGTGTTCTTTAGGGTCCCCCTCAAAGTTGGGGTGCACCTTCTAGTGGCTTCTTCCTCTATTTGGGTGTCAGCATTGAGTGCTACCTTGACTTATTCTTTCTTGGGATTAGTGATAGTACAACCCTTCTTTCTTATAATTCCTCTATAATGTATGCCCTTTCCTCTTACGCCACTTTTGCTTCTCATTACTTCTTCTAGTCATGTTATTCCTTTGCGTCCTCCATCCTTTCCTCTTTTTTGGCCTTTATTTACTCTACTTTCATGGCACATTTTTCTTCTCTTTTTCTAATTTCTTTAGCCTTGAACTGGTAAATATTAGCCTAGGATAGTCCTAAGGCCCTCAAGTCCTTATACTTATGGTGTAAAGTGAGTGTTGCATCAATGTGGTCTTGATCTAGGCCCATTCCTCTCTATTTATATAGTAACACTTCCTCTTCATTACCTGCACTAGAGGGAGTTGCTTCTTTAGGTGCTTCACTTGTCTCTTCCTCTTGCACCCTATGCACTACTTCTCTTTTTTACTCCTTTACCTCTACCATTTGGATAACCTTGATACTGGGTCATCATTTGCTACTGGGTCTAGCAGAAGGGCCTTTCACAATGGGTAACAGGGCTAAGTGGTATGAGGGCACAAATTACTACTAGGTTGAGTCTCATTTCATCAATATTCTTCATTGTGAGATAACTTCACAACTCAAAAAATATTCAACATAATAACATATAACACTAGAAATCAATATTCATCCATTAATATCTTGCATACATTATAATAACCATTAATAGCCTTTACTACTCAATCCTATTTTTACTAATGCTAGAGGCTCATAGATGAGAATGGCTTACATCCACTACTTACCAATCAAGACTTAATCCCTTTATTATACTTGAATTCACTAGAGTTTCACTATAAATGGTCTCCTCTCTTTCAATCTTAGAGGTTACCTCCTTTATATAGGTGTTGGCCACTCTTCTTGTTGACTAGATAGGCACATGCTAAAGGATAGGTAGTTGCAATCTTGTAAGCTCCATTACACCATAAGACAACTAGGGCACATGTCAGTGACTAGGCTATCAGTTAGGGACATACACCTACCTACTCCATTACTCAAATATCCATACTCCTTAGGCCTCAAACCATCACATGTAGGACTAGGTAGGTATGCCTCAAGACTCATGATGTTATATAACAATTGGCCAACTAGCACGAGGACTCTAAGAGTCTATCTAGTTGATGCCAAGGTGTGAAAAAGGGGTCATTTTATTCCTCCATTTGTCTTCACACATCAGGGTTTATCTAGCTAGCATGGGATCAATTCTTCTAAAAAAGGGGTCCCAACATTACCACATACATAATTGCTAGTTTACCTTGGACTAGCCCTAAAGCACCTTAGGTACACATAACTTAGGTGCACCCTATCATAGATCTTCCTTAAAATTTTCAAATTCATGGATGGCACCCTTAAAATCTTCAATGGAACCATCTACTTCTATGGATGATTCTTATAGAGTAAGTACATCCATGCTTTCCAATTCCTTTCTAAAGGTTTCTAGTCTTTCCTTTGCCTTCCTCACTCCTCCATTTAGGAGTTCACCCTATTCACTAGCCTTTATCTAGAAGGTGAAAAATAATGCCTTCAAGTCTTGCTCTTATGTTTTTAGTTGGGTGATAAGGTAGTTGACTTGCTCCATCACCTACACATTATTGATCATTGAAACCATGAAGGAATGCTAGAACAAGGCATCATTCTCCTCCTTTATTTTCTTGAGGCACACATTAGTGACCTCTACCTGGTCCAAAAAAGAACAAAAAATGGTGCCTGCTTCATTAGTGCCTTATTTGAACTTGGTGAAGAGGTCTTTAACCTCTTCCATATTCTTTGTCATCTCACCCCTTATAGCCTCATAGGGGTCTTCCTTCTCCTTCAGCACCAGATTTAGCTTAGGGATAATGTACTCAATAAGTACACAGGCATAGTTGACCTCCTTCATGCTAGATTTGTCAATGTTGTCTTGGAGGGAGGGATCTACTTCTTTGATGTGATTGATTAATTATCATAGCTTGAGTTTGGTTTCCTCAAGCTCCTTCTCTATGTCTTTAGTAATTTTATTTTATCTGCTGATGTCAACCTTATTGATGATGTTCTTGTATGCCATCAAGGTTACCATCTTAATCAAAGTGTTGGCTAAGTACATAGGGTTCATGTCATGGGGGTTTATCAAGTGGTAGTCATGGCTCTCTTCTATCTTTTTGGCACATCAGATGGCCTTTGTAGGTACCTAAAACTCTAGATTGTCCATGTAGTATTTCATTACCCATCAAACTTGGTGGTGTGTAAGGGAATAAAGGTTCTTGGAGGAAATCACTCCATCATGTAGAAGTCACCATCCTCTTTGAACCCCATCTATGCTCTCTCATAATTCTTAGGCTCAACCTCTACTTCTTCTCTGATCTCTTCTTCTTCACTGGCACTAGTGCTAGTCCCTATTTATTCAATTATATCTTCTTCCTCTCTTTCTTCTTTGGTGCTAGACTCACTAACTTGTTCTTCTTATGGGGGTTCTTTGGTAAATTTTCCCCCTTATCCTTTTCCTATTATGGTGCCTCTTTCTCTACTTATTTTTATACAATGCTAGCATCACATTTGTGTTCTTTAGGTTCCCCCTCAAAGTTGGGGTGCACCTTCTAGTGGCTTCTTCCTCTATTTGGGTGTCATCATTGAGTGCTACCTTGACTTATTCTTTCTTGGGATTAGTGATAGTACAACCCTTCTTTCTTATAATTCCTCTATAATGTATGCCCTTTCCTCTTACGCCACTTTTGCTTCTCATTACTTCTTCTAGTCATGTTATTCCTTTGCGTCCTCCATCCTTTCCTCTTTTTTGGCCTTTATTTACTCTACTTTCATGGCACATTTTCCTTCTCTTTTTCTAATTTCTTTAGCCTTGAGCTGGTAAATATTAGCCTAGGATAGTCCTAAGGCCCTCAAGTCCTTATACTTATGGTGTAAAGTGAGTGTTGCATCAATGTGGTCTTGATCTAGGCCCATTCCTCTCTATTTATATAGTAACACTTCCTCTTCATTACCTGCACTAGAGGGAGTTGCTTCTTTAGGTGCTTCACTTGTCTCTTCCTCTTGCACCCTATGCACTACTTCTCTTTTTTACTCCTTTACCTCTACCATTTGGATAACCTTGATACTGGGTCATCATTTGCTACTGGGTCTAGCAGAAGGGCCTTTCACAATGGGTAACAGGGCTAAGTGGTATGAGGGCACAAATTACTACTAGGTTGAGTCTCATTTCATCAATATTCTTCATTGTGAGATAACTTCACAACTCAAAAAATATTCAACATAATAACATATAACACTAGAAATCAATATTCATCCATTAATATCTTGCATACATTATAATAACCATTAATAGCCTTTGCTACTCAATCCTATTTTTACTAATGCTAGAGGCTCATAGATGAGAATGGCTTACATCCACTACTTACCAATCAAGACTTAATCCCTTTATTATACTTGAATTCACTAGAGTTTCACTATAAATGGTCTCCTCTCTTTCAATCTTAGAGGTTACCTCCTTTATATAGGTGTTGGCCACTCTTCTTGTTGACTAGATAGGCACATGCTAAAGGATAGGTAGTTGCAATCTTGTAAGCTCCATTACACCATAAGACAACTAGGGCACGTGTCAGTGACTAGGCTATCAGTTAGGGACATACACCTACCTACTCCATTACTCAAATATCCATACTCCTTAGGCCTCAAACCATCACATGTAGGACTAGGTAGGTATGCCTCAAGACTCATGATGTTATATAACAATTGGCCAACTAGCACGAGGACTCTAAGAGTCTATCTAGTTGATGCCAAGGTGTGAAAAAGGGGTCATTTTATTCCTCCATTTGTCTTCACACATCAGGGTTTATCTAGCTAGCATGGGATCAATTCTTCTAAAAAAGGGGTCCCAACATTACCACATACATAATTGCTAGTTTACCTTGGACTAGCCCTAAAGCACCTTAGGTACACATAACTTAGGTGCACCCTATCATAGATCTTCCTTAAAATTTTCAAATTCATGGATGGCACCCTTAAAATCTTCAATGGAACCATCTACTTCTATGGATGATTCTTATAGAGTAAGTACATCCATGCTTTCCAATTCCTTTCTAAAGGTTTCTAGTCTTTCCTTTGCCTTCCTCACTCCTCCATTTAGGAGTTCACCCTATTCACTAGCCTTTTTCTAGAAGGTGAAAAATAATGCCTTCAAGTCTTGCTCTTATGTTTTTAGTTGGGTGATAAGGTAGTTGACTTGCTCCATCACCTACACATTATTGATCATTGAAACCATGAAGGAATGCTAGAACAAGGCATCATTCTCCTCCTTTATTTTCTTGAGGCACACATTAGTGACCTCTACCTGGTCCAAAAAAGAACAAAAAATGGTGCCTGCTTCATTAGTGCCTTATTTGAACTTGGTGAAGAGGTCTTTAACCTCTTCCATATTCTTTGTCATCTCACCCCTTATAGCCTCATAGGGGTCTTCCTTCTCCTTCAGCACCAGATTTAGCTTAGGGATAATGTACTCAATAAGTACACAGGCATAGTTGACCTCCTTCATGCTAGATTTGTCAATGTTGTCTTGGAGGGAGGGATCTACTTCTTTGATGTGATTGATTAATTATCATAGCTTGAGTTTGGTTTCCTCAAGCTCCTTCTCTATGTCTTTAGTAATTTTATTTTATCTGCTGATGTCAACCTTATTGATGATGTTCTTGTATGCCATCAAGGTTACCATCTTAATCAAAGTGTTGGCTAAGTACATAGGGTTCATGTCATGGGGGTTTATCAAGTGGTAGTCATGGCTCTCTTCTATCTTTTTGGCACATCAGATGGCCTTTGTAGGTACCTAAAACTCTAGATTGTCCATGTAGTATTTCATTACCCATCAAACTTGGTGGTGTGTAAGGGAATAAAGGTTCTTGGTGGAAATCACTCCATCATGTAGAAGTCACCATCCTCTTTGAACCCCATCTATGCTCTCTCATAATTCTTAGGCTCAACCTCTACTTCTTCTCTGATCTCTTCTTCTTCACTGGCACTAGTGCTAGTCTCTATTTATTCAATTATATCTTCTTCCTCTCTTTCTTCTTTGGTGCTAGACTCATTAACTTGTTCTTCTTATGGGGGTTCTTTGGTAGACTTTTCCCCCTTATCCTTTTCTTATTGTGGTGCCTCTTTCTCTACTTATTTTTATATAATGCCAGCATCACCTTTGTGTTCTTTAGGTTCCCCCTCAAAGTTGGGGTGCACCTTCTAGTGGCTTCTTCCTCTATTTGGGTGTCATCATTGAGTGCTACCTTGACTTATTATTTCTTGGGATTAGTGCTAGTATAACCCTTCTTTCTTCTAATTCCTCTATAATGTATGCCCTTTCCTCTTAGGCCACTTTTGCTTCTCATTACTTCTTCTAGTCATGTTATTCCTTTGCCTCCTCCATCCTTTCCTCTTTTTTGGCCTTTCATTTTTTGGCCTTTCTTTATTTTACTTTCATGGCACATTTTCTTCTCTTTTTCTAATTTCTTTAGCCTTGAGGTAGTAAATATTAGCATAGGATAGGCCTAAGGCCCTCAAGTCCTTATACTTATGGTGTAAAGTGAGTTTTACATTAATGTGGTCTTGATCTAGGCCCATTCCTCTCCATTTATATAGTAACACTTCCTCTTCATTACCAGCACTAGAGGGAGTTGCTTCTTTAGGTGCTTCACTTGTCTCTTCCTCTTGCACCCTATGCACTACTTCTCTTTTTTACTCCATTACCTCTACCATTTGGATAAACTTGATATCCACCCCTGAATTGGCCATATCCTCTTTATAATCTCTTAAATTTGATGCTTATTATTTCTCAACCTTATAGGAGAAAAGTCTCCTCAGCCTATGCCTTGGTCTTTCTAGTTGTGTTTGTGGTAGAGGTGAAGGGTATTGTTCACCAAGGGATGATTTTACATCCTTATGAATAATTTAGGTTCCTCACTCCCACTTTTCCTCTTCTAATCCCTCTTTTGATATCTCTTCTTTTGACACAGGGGAAGGGGTAGTTTCTTTCTTTTCCCCTTTAGGCTTGGGGGGTCTCGAGAGGCAAAGTGCATGAACTTTTAGTATGGTTCTATCATCAAGGCTTCCCCCTTTAAATCTATCTTTAGCTTTAATATCTCCTCGATCTCTTCCATAATGTCTCCCCTCTTATTTTTGGGGAGCTTCTACTTTTCCTAGGGTGTGAGGGTTCCTTCCTCACCAACTAGGACTAGGGGGTCTCTTCATTTTTCAGTGTTAAACCCCACACCATCATCCTTTCTTTTGGGCTTCATCACATAGTATAGTCTATGGATGAAGCCAAGGATTGTTACCTCTTACATAGGATTGATGTCTATAAAATATGAGGTATCTTATGTCATGCCTCCATACACATGAGAGAATTTATGCCTCAGCCACCAGCTCTCTATGTCTAGCTCTTTCACTAGAATGTCAATGTTCTGTGCATTGAGGATTCTACTAAGCACATACTAGAAGAACTCAACTAAGAAGGTGAAGGTAAGATTCAACCATCCAAACTTTTTCCCATCCTTGAGTGCTATGTGGATGATTTAGTAGTGCTACATGATGATGAAAATTACCATTCCAAACATTCTCATTAAGTGTTCTTGTGAGATGCACCACTGTAACTCAATAGAATTTATGTATCACTCACACCATTTCAGTACATGATTCCTATACTTGGCACTAAAGGATGTGGGGTAGGTGAAGTCCTTATATTTATACACTAGGCTTTCATGGTGGTCTAAGAATACCCATAAGTTGTCTTTTCCACCATCAAGGATCTTGATCTCTTCCATGATTATCAAGATGAGGATGGAGCCCCATCTGAACATGTCATTCATGTTGTGGTAATCCAGTGCATTATTGGTCATTTATATGATGATGAATTTACCCACATTGAAATTTACCCTCTATACGATGTGATAGGCTAAACATAAGTATGCCTTGGACACATCAATCTATATCCCTCTTAGGCATAACTTTGAGTTGATAAGTCACACCTTTGCCCTTGTGCATGGGTCCTCACACCTAATGATGGAGAAAGTGTATCTCCCCTTGAATTAATTAAGGAGATTTAAAATTCACTCCACCTCCTCATCATCACCCATAAATTAGTGGATGTCTCTTCTATAATTTAATACTTTTATTATTTTATTGATCAAGCATGTGGATATATTCATGTGTCACCCTAAAAAGTACATGTGGTATTCATGTATGCATGAGAGTAGGAACTGAATAAATTCCTCTAGCTTTCCAAAATAGGGAAACTCATATATTTGAGTTACACCTAAATCCTTCAATCTATCTCTTATTAAGATGTCAATGATTACATGTCCCTATGGGGTCTTACACCCAGTGTCCACGATCTAGTCTTGTGTCAAGTCTTGAAAGTGACTTGATGTCTAGTGGTTGTATTCTTGTAACTGGCATACATGCATGAAAGAGTGTTAGGGTTTTCCCACTGACACTTTAGGTGGGAACTACATATGTTGGTAGGACATCTTGGTCAGTACCATAGCTTCCATCATTATAGTGCTAACCATTTCCACTACCTGCACCCTGATCTTGGAAGTAGTTGCTTCTATTATTCAAACCTACTTAGGTGTGAGTCACACCTCTTCATATCTTGATGCCTTATGATTCTTTGTAATTTTGAATTTGATGGAATTGAAGTGTGGAATGTGTGGATTGCTAAAACCCTTAATTTTTAGTTTGGCATGAGTTGTCTATCTTATCTTCTCTAGTTGTTAATAGTGGCCTAACGTCTGTTTTGGTTCACCTTCTCAATTCCAATTTTACTACACCAATTCACTCTTAATGCACTTTCTATACTAGTTTGTTGTACCAATTTTCTCACTTGATGCACAATTTATTCTATGAGTTTTCATTCTCTTGGGGTTATTGACCTCTATTTCTTAGTTAGTTTCACATTAGCTTATAACCCTATTCATTTGCCATTCACCCTATTTATAACTTGATATATCAACCACTATTATTAATGTCACCATTTGGACTTGATTTATGGTTTTTCTAAGAGATCATGAGATCTTTGGAAATTATATGTCTTGTTTGCATTAAATACATATCTTTGTTCCACCATCACATTAAATACTTCTAACATCTTTTTGATGATGTGACATCTTTTTTTAAATGGTCACTTCCCTCTTTTCCTAAGTAAATGTCAATTTTTATCGATTATCTCTTTCTATGAATATCTTTGGCATGACATTCACCTCTCTTATGGAAACTTGGGTGTATCACCTCACATGCATGCAATTTATCCTCCTTTGTTCCACTTTTTCTAGCTACAATCCTCTTTCATCATGTTCATTTGTTTTGGTTAATTTCTCATGTATCATGTTGACTTGGCCTATCCTACCCCTTAAAAATTCCTTATGATGGCCCTCTAGTGCTTGGTATCTTCATCTATTTTACACTCTTCATACAAAGTGCATCTTCTCACCTATCTTGTACTCAGCTAATTTGAGCATCTTCTCTTCTTGTATTGTATCCAACCTAGATGAATTTATTCTCATATGGTTTTACACCCAACATAGTTGAGCATCTTCTCTTGGACTAACCCTCTAGTAGTTCATCATTTTCAATGGCTCTTCCTACCATCTCACTATATGCCTCTTCCTTAGATGTTTCTTTTTTTACTACTAATTGACTTGTAGGCCTCATGTACCCATAACTTAGGTGTTTGGGCTCATGTGCTTGTGGTATAATTTCTTGACTCACCTAATTGAATTTATGCATAGATTGGTAAAACATAGGGATATCTATATCCATCTCATGCTGCCTATTGCCTAATTGTACAATAAGAATCAAACAAATTAAAAAATCACATGGTTTGGATTATGATAAAAATTATTTCAATCAAATCAATTTAAACTAACAATTGACCAAAAAGTTAGAGTATCCTTGGCACAAACACCACCCTATTACCTCTATGGATTCAATTGGTTGCCATTGAAATTACCTTGAAGCATTTCACCAGATAATGTGCATAGTTTACATGCACTAGTTTCTAAAATGTGATGGATGACATAGGGACCCATCCATCAGATCTACAACTTACTTAGGTTTTAAAAGTATTTAGAATCATATATAAATACTAAGGCTACTTAGATCAATGCCTTGCACTTGATATGCTTGTCATGCCACCTATTTTGGCACACCTCCTCAACTTGTTAACCCCACTTGGCTTAGGTGTGCATCTCATCCAACATTCTAATTATTCCAACTTTGTGCTCAAAGACTCTTAGTCATCTAGGTAGCAAATTTGCATGATATAAAAGGAAGGTACTAAAAAATTCATGGGTAGAGATGCTTTCATTCCAAACACTAGTTCAAATGGTGTAGCCTTATTCAATAACTTGTATGTCATGTGGTAGGCACATAATACTATAGAGACACCATCATCCTAATATTTTTGACCTACATCACATAGCTTTGTGAGGCATGTTCTAAGGATATTATTGAAGGCTTTAGTTGTGCCATTGGCTTGGGGATGATATGGGGTAGTCTTTTGGTGTATCACCATGCATTTCATTAGAAGGATGCACACCATCTCATTGATAAAATGAGTGCCCCTATCACTAGTTAGAATTAATGGGCACCCATATCAGTTGATGATGTTTTCCCAGATGAATCACATGGATATTAAATTTATGTAGTTTTTTTATGCTACCTCAGCCCACTTTGTGAAATAGTGAGATGCCATGAGGATATATCTAGCTCTTGTATGTTATGTTATAGGGGTGATTATTCCTACAAAGTTAATGGCCCATTTCTTGAATGGTGCCTAAGATATAATAGGGATGAGAGGCATATCATACCAATGGTTTAGCTTTTTAATGTACTAGGATACATCATATGCCTAAATGTATTCTTTGGCATCGCTGAATAGGCTTGGCCACTATAACCCTGATTGTAGAATCTTGTATACTATTACATCTCTAACATAATGTCCTTCAACTATCACTTCTTGCACTTCATAAGGGATGGATTCATCTCATGTTCTAAAACACACCAATGTGATACTTCATCCCTACTCATCCCATATAATTCCACTCCAATGAGCTAGAAAGGGGAGGTGTGGATAACAAGTTATTTATTTTCTTTAGAGGATAGTGTTTGTAGTGCTAGCCCTGAGGTTAGGAAAATGGTAATCTTTACCAATTATTCAAGAACATGATGAACCTAGTAGAGTTATGCATCTAAAATATTATCCTCAATTAACACTATCACATCACCAAAGTTGATGCAAGATAAGTGATCGAGCCCTAAATTTTATTTTTTAGGTTTAAGCATGACTAAAAATTAAAATTATTGGAAGAGGAAAACCCATCTATAAATGTACCCATGAAAAATAGGTTTGTTCACAAGGTATTTTAATGGCTTATGGTCAATGAAGAAAGTGAATGGTGTTACTAATAGATACTATCTAAACTTATGCAGGGCATAGACTGTTGCCAGTGCTTTGTGCCTGATGGTGGTATAGTTCTACTTGGCTTGTGTTAGCTTTCTACTTGTAAAGGAAATAAGGTGGTCCATTTTACCTTTACCTAGTTATACCAAAATGGTGCTCATGGCTAAGCTTGATGCGTCAATGCAGATATGAAAATGAGTCATCCAATTGGGAAACTAAAGTATCGATGCACTCACCAACATTAGCTTCAAAGTGTCAAATGCCTCCTCTTGTACCTCACCCCAATAGAATGGGCCATCCTTGCAAAAGAGTTACTTTAGAGGAGTAGTAACTTTTGTGTAGCCCCTTATAAACTTCCTATAGTATCCATAATGGCCTAGGAATTTGTAAACATCCTTCTACATAGAAGGGGTTTAGAGATGGATGATTATTGTAATATTCACTAGATCAATGAGCGATTTATCCTTCCATATGATGTGCCTAAGTAGTGTGATAAAAATGGCTATTCTTCAAATTTAATGATATTTAGAGTTGTATATAAATTTAAAACATAAGGTGAAAGTTGTCATGGTGGTCCCTTACAAGGCCATAAATGATCTAGTCATCCAAATATACTTGGAGGAACATGTGGATGAAGTCCTTGAAAATGGTGATCACCACTCTAGAGAATATGGCTAGCATGTTTTTTATCCCAAAGGGCATCATATTGTAAGAGAAACAACACCATTCAGTCATAAAGGTTATTGTAGGCTTATCCTCTACCTCTATCTATACTTGATGGTAACCTAAGAACCCATCAATGAAAGTGTATATTTTACAACCTATGACCCCATCCAAGACATCATCAGTGAATGGTGATATGAAAGGGTCATTGACACAAGTGTAATTTAGCATATTATAATTAGCATAAATTCATATACACCCATATTTCTTGATGTTTATGACCATAAAACTCACCCACTATAATAATTCCATTGAGTAGATGAAACCAATGGCCAACATTCCATTGATCCCTACTTACACCTTGGCATAGAGATTAGGGTTCATCTAATAAGGCTGATTCTTGACTGGTCTTATGCCAAACACTAGTTTTATGCTCATCTTTCTTGATTTATTCGGGGTGTCATTCATTTCCTTATATTTACATGGGAATAGATCTTGAAATTACCTCAGGTGGTTGATGATGTGCATGAGCTCTACTTCAAACTAGTATGTGCCTATATTGGCCATCTTGGGCTTACCTTCCATATTGATGTCTACCTAGGTGGTCTTGAGGGGTATGCTATAGGGTTTGTTTCTCTCCTAGTGATAGTCTTGGACCTACCTCATTCCCTCTATCATCTCAACCTAAAGATGCATCAGGTCTCTATCATTTAGAGAGTTATCATCAATGAGGTGTATGAGATTTTTCTTACTTATTAGGGCCCTCTAATTGCACTCTTAGGTCTCATCATCTTCTTCATTGGAGTCACTATGGAGTACTATTTCTGTAAAAAAAGTTATAAGTTCTATTTATTTATCTCTAAACATAAATTTTAAGAACTTGTCTAAGATAGATGTGTCCTCAAACATAGCTCAGTGGTTGACTTGTAGTGGCTCTAGTAATTAAAGGTTTTGTGAAGATAAAGACAAAGTGTACACAAAATTCTCTTTTAGTACATCCTAATTTCCTATTTATTGGCACATCTCATTCATGATGTAATATTCTTATGCCCATGCCTTTAAAGTTATATAGAAGGCATGCCCCCATAGGCCTTGTGGCATGTTTTCTCCATAGATTACTCAAGCCTCTTCATAAAGATAGATGTGTGAAATTTAGTTAGATTTGACATCATAGGGGGGTATGTACAGATCCTCATTTCTCTTACAAAATCTAGTGAATATGGATGCCTTCACATCCTACCAAATGGGCAAGCTAGGTTTCTATGTGGCCCACCAGTGTGTGGTAGTAATTTTTAGTGTATATACCAATGCACCCAACTGATTAATTCCCTTTGGGATGTAAGCCTCAATATCTTGTACATACCTCTAAATAGGCTAGCTTCTTTCATACTTAGGGAGTGCTATGATCTATCCCTTGCTAAGCCAGATTACTCTCTTTTCTATCTTCTTGGTGTGAGGAGTCAGCTTTTTCTGGGGTCACACAAATATTAGCAAGATTATTCTAAATAGTCTAGATCCATCTTTGTGCACTAGGTAGAATTTTCACCTAGTAACCTCATAGGATTCTTAGATCCAATGTTTACAAGTTACATCTATTGTATTTGATGATGATTATCCATCTTCCCAAGTGATCACCCCTTGTTCACTTGAATTGATAATATTGTTTCCTTGTACCATGATGCTATAAATGTGGTTGACCTCATCCTCAAGGTTAACACTTTTAATATAAGGTGGCCCTTGGTCACTTGAAAGAGGTATCACCACCCTCTCCTTACCATTTTTTAAGGTCATATAGTGATTATTTAAGTGAATATTAGTGTTTTCTTCATAGCACCATGGCGTTCCTATAAGTTTCAAGTATTTATCCTCATATGCTAGCTCTATGACCTTGAAATCAACTTAGAACTTAGTTCCCATGATGTCCACTATGGCACCCTTTAGGATCCCCATAGGGTATGCTCAGGTCTTATTTTCCATGAAAAACTTGTGTGGTGATGGTTTCAAGGGTGGCCTCTCCATTTTCTCCCCAACATTCTTGGTTAGGATATTGACCTCTCCACCTATATTGACCAACACTTCACAAACTGACCACTCATTAATGGTGGCACTATTATCAATTCCTAGTCATACTCAGTGTTCTAAGTATGCCTCACTTCTCATGTCTATTCCATATGTGGTGCTACAATATCTATTACTTGAGGTCTAGATTCTCATGCTAGTGATTTCTCTACATGCCTTAGAAGTAAGTCCTTTATTAGGGGTAGTACCCCTTCCATCTATAATAGGTGCAAGATCTCAATCAGGTCTTGGACTTTAGCCTCCTACTGGTCTTGCTTTCTACACATTATGGTGGTTTATGCCTCCAAATATATGGCCAACTAGATTTTACCCTATAGGTCTTGTATCACAATCATCTCTTACTAAAGGACATTTTTGGAACATAAGGTCAGGATAGGGTGTGCTTTTTATATCTAACCATGTCATACACTCAGTACACCTTGACTCACCATATTCCAAGTGTAGGTCTTAGTTTAACATGGCAAGTGGTTATGTGGTGAGCCCACATTATGTCATGGCCTATACCTTTAGAGGCCCCTTGGGAGTATATTATGGCTTGGGGGCCCATATCCCTTATTTAGACTCATGCCACACCATAACATCTCCTCTATCCATGCTAAACCAACCTTGCATCAGATTTTTTTAGAGGTGTAGGTAGTCTTTAATTATGTGTGGGCCTTAAAAGTAAGCACATGTTGGGTGTGTAGGGAAGTCATACTAATAATGGTCAATCAACCTAAACTTATAACAAGATCATGGTGGCAATATCCCTCCACCATGTCCACCTCCTTAGCCATGTACTCCTCTTTGGTTTCCATAACCCATGTTGTTTTGGTAATAGCCCTCATTCCCTTGGCCTAGCTATACACCACTTGAAGTCATGGCTTGCCTTGCACCTCTCTCCATATTTTGGTACATCTCATCAATGACTCTATAGTCTACCATTGTGTGTGTGTAGGCATCACACATCTTATAGTAAATTATAGTATTTACTTGACTAACAGACTCCAATAAGAGACAATTTTAGGAGTCATGTGTTCTATGTCAAACCTAATAGTTGGGGAGTATTGCATGGACATTTCTACGTAATTAGTTGTTCTTGTTATGCCCCTCTATTTCATAGTTGGTGCATTATAGCCCACTAAGAGAGTCATGTGCCTATCCAATAGTAAACTTCTATAGTTGAGAAGCTATCAATGAAATCTATGCCTCCATGAAGGGGTTAATCCCAATGTTGGCACTACCTATCACCTCAACTCAAAGTGCATCTTTAAGCATTTCATGGGGTTTTATGAAGGTTTTCATGGATAGTGCCCTTCTTAATAGCACTAACAGGCCTCTAATAAATCATTACACATGTTCGGAGGGGTGGAAATCATAAGGAAGATTTGAGAGGAGAGTTTTAAATCATTTATTGTACAAGTGCACACTCTCAAATAACCCTTGAATGATCTCCTTAAGTAATGTAATGCTCTATTGTTCAAACTTAGGAATGTAAAACTCTTTCAATAATTCTCCCTTCAACATGTCATAGTCAACTATAACCTAGTTTAGATCAAACTTTTGATACCAAGTATGGGCATGATCTAGTAGGGTTATCACAAACTATCTTACCTTACACTTGGGTTGAGTAATTCCTTGAGCATGCCACTTCAACTCATATTTCATCACATGTTATATGATGTTTTCAGCTCTATAATACTCAGGTAGATACATGGACATCTCATATTATATCTAATAAGGTAGTTTCATGGGATTCTATAGTGCCTAACCTCCTTGTCTCTGTGCAGGGGGTGGTCCTCCAATGCCCTCACTAGTATAGTTGAGCATTGACCCTAATGGAGTAGGGTACATCATATATCTTGATAACATGGCTCTAATCACTACTAGTGGTGTTGTACCACTTCTTTTGGGTTATTTCCTAGTTGGCATAGTTGTTAATTACATGAGAATATTTGTGCTTGTGTTCATGACACTTAGATTAGTACCTACTCAATTAGTTGTACTATTTCTCATCTCCTCATACAAGATCACTTGTTTAATCATAAATCATTGATCCAAAATCTTGGTCCAATCATAGTGTATTAAGGTAACATGTTTAGTTACCTTTCTTATATTCTAAAATGGGGAGTCTAGTGCATGGGCTTGCATTTTAGGTTAAAATGGGGTAGGTGCCTCTATCACATCCTTAATTGCCTTATCTTATAGGAACTCACTACATCCCACCCCCATCTACAATATATGACTACTTTTTTATTCCTCTTTCTTAGTGTGTTATGGTGTTTCAAAATATCCTTCTTCATGCCCTTTTTACTAGCTATAGGTCCCCATAGCACTTCTAGGTTCCAAGTCTTCTATCATCCTTCATCTATGCTTACTATATTTCAACCTCTGAAGCTTTTGAGTGTTAAGTCACTATTCCTTTTCCATGGCACCTTTCCTACACTTCCACCTCATTCCCCTCAAGCTTTCCCATATGGGAAAGGACTTTTAGACTTCCATCCTCATGGTCTCTATCCCATAATCGATGATGAGATTATTTATCTCAGTGTGGAGTCCTCTGATGAATTCATCCCTTGGTTCTTGAAGAAACTTGTGATATGCTTCTTTTAGGCATGAAAAGGTCCACACTATGAACTCTAACACATATCTATTCAAAGCATTGTCCCACCACTTGTATATGACATGCTTCCACACTTCATATAGGATTTATAACCTCTCTACATGCTCTACAATACACTCAAGGTGTTATCTATAACTTCTTTGTCTAGTATAAACATATGTAGCCAACCATTTATATACATGCTCAAGTAGCTCGTAGAAGAACACTTTGTATAATGGGTCATACAGATACATTTGAACCTATTTCCATGGCTTCTCTCCTTCACATGTGAAATGGTTCTATGCAAATCAATCTTCAACTTGCTCTAGTTAGTGCTTGACATTATCAAGTGATAGTCAGAGCATCACTTTGCTACAACATCTTAGCAATGAAATTCAATACAACTCCTGGCAAAAGAACCAAAATGTTATAGTGAAGTGTTTCATTTAAGTAGGCATGGTGCTTGGTCATGCATGAAACTCTAGTTATCAAGAATATATAGGGTCAAAATAATTAGGCACAAGGGGATCAAAGTCTTGTGTACAACATTTAAACACACTGGCATGTTGGCACCAATTTCACATAAAGCACAAAACTTATGTGCTCACCTAAAGTATGATAGCAAAGGGACTAGGTTTGTGTTAGGCTAGTTGTGTCATGACATAACTAAGGGTGGTGTAGAGTGTAGTGGTTCAAGATATTCACTAGGTCTCTATAATAGAGGCTCAAATGGATAGGTCCATCAATGCATGCTCAAATAGAGGGGGTTGAGACCTTATCAATGCATGTAAGTAAGGGAGTCCATAAGGGGATGTCTATTCATCCTAAGGTCATCATTCGGTGTTAGGTCTAGCATGAGGGCCTTTTGTAGTGGGTAAGAGGGCTAAGTGGTTTGAGGGTGCCACTTACTACTAGGGTTAAGTCCCATTTCATAAAAATTCTTCATGGGGAGAGAAATTCACAACTCAAACAATCTTAAACACAATAACATATAACACTAGCAATCAATACTCATCCATTAATATATATATTCGTCCATTAATATCTTGTATACATTACAATAACTAGTAGCATCATTCACTACTCAATCCTATTTTTACTAATGTCAGAGGCTCACAAATGAACATGGCTTACATTTTCTACATAGCACTCAAGACTTAATCCCTCTATCACTCTTCAATTCACTAGAGCTTTGTTATAAACGGTCTCTTCTCTTTTTCTCTTGGAGGTCACCTCATTTATATAAGAACTGGCCACTCTTCTTGCTGATTAGATAGATGCATGCCAAAGGATGGGCAATTACAATCTTGTTAGCTCCAATATAACATATAAAAAAACTAAGGCACATGTTAGGGTATAGGCTATCAATCGAGGTTGTATGCCTACCTACTCCATTACTCAAATCTCCATGCTCCTCAAGCCTCGAACTACCATGTGCAAGATTGGGTAGGTATGCCTTGAGACTCATGATGTTATGAAACCATTAGCCAATGCGCATGGGGACTTGGGGAGTCTATCTAGTTAGTGCTAATGTGTGAAAAAGTGGTCATTTACTTCTTCCATGGGTCTCTACATGTCAGGGTTGGTTTATCTAGTATAGGATCAAGTCTTCTCAAAAAGGGGTCCCAACATATTCAACCATCTCATTTTTAGGCATGTAATCCCTTATAAAATTATATCTAATAAGGAAGATCATTTAAGAATAAATATGTGAAAGTTTTTTATTATTAATACAAAATCAAATAACATTTCTCTACCTCCTACTATTTACAAGGTAAATACTAAGTTGAGGATTATAATAAAACCATTATCAATATTTTGAAAAATATTGTCAATGATGTTAGTTGTAATTGGCACTTGTAGCTATTTAATACCCTCTAGGCATATTGTACCACCATATATACTCTAATAAGAGATATACCATATTCACTTGTTTATGGAATTGAATCCATTCTTCCCATTGAGTTCAAGTTTCCTTCTATCTAAATTTCAATATAGAACATCATCAATGTTAAATACTATAGAGTGGATAACTTATAGGAATTAGAACTACTTGATGGTAAATGCTTGAACACCTTGAATAATCTTTAGGCTTATCAAAACTAAATAAAGGGCCAATACAAAAATCATGTTAAGCATCATGAATTCAAGCTTGGTGAACTATCGTTAAAAGATAATGATAAAAATTATAAATGGTAAAACAAATAAAAAAAGGAAAGTTACAACCAAACTAGTTAGGACACTATGTTGTTGTTTCCAACTATGGTTTTGGAGCATATAGGCTCACTACACCAGAGGGAGATGAACTTGACAGACCAATGAACATAATTCACCTCAAATATTTTTACGTTTGAGGGAGTCATATTATTATCTATAAGGATCATCTAAGTTATGCCAAATTATACATATTATTTGTATTATACCCATAACCATTATACCATACCCTTAACCATTTACTATCCATTTATTATTTCCTAACTCCACCTATCACATTTGGCCTTAGTATCAATTAATTTTTATTTTAGGCACATTCAGTGGTTGATGATATATTTAATTATAACAATTATTTCAAAATCAATCATTCAAATGGAAGTATATGAAAGAAGTATGATATTGGTCTTGACAATTACATCCTTCATTTGTTTTTACATTCCCACCTTGTGCTAATAATAATAACTACCTATGGGAAAATTATTACCACTGACCCTTTTCCATTGTTTCCTAATTATAACCACCTATGGGAAAACTAAGAGTAACACATTTACCATGTATTGCCACATCACCTTGCCATTACTATTACCATTTGCCTTTATCTAAAATTTGTTAGTACTTAATCAAGTGCCTTTTATGAAGGTGGAAATAAAGTGACTTGAGGTCATGTAGGACTATGTAAGTATCACTCAATTCACATTGAGGTTAACTTAGTCACCCCTTTACCATGATCTTACCATTTTGTGATAAATTTAGGTTTGAACACTCTATATATTTTAAGAGAAACCTAAACCATGCTCTCACTATTTTGTGAGTTGGACCATTTTGCATCTCATAATTATTGATTGAGTTGAGATGCCTAGAAAATTCTAAAAATATTTGTAATAGTTTCAAAATCCCCAAACATTTGCAAAACTATAAAAAATGTAAAAATCATAAAATCATAAAAATTGGCATAGAATTTTTGTGCATGATATAAAACCATCAATTTTTTTGTAAGGATGGACCTTCTTATTTTTTTGTTTCATTACCAGACCACCTTGGTATTTTTCCTCCCATTTTGAGGAGAATTACATCAGCTTGAGGTCCATATAGACTATGTAGGCAACACTTGGATACATGAGGTATTCTGGGTTAGATTAGATGCACTTTATTTTCTTTTCTGACCACTTATTTATTGTAAGAATATTATGACTCCTAATTATTTCATGAGTAACCACTTGTCATTTAATTTCCCCATCCTTATTGGTTTTAATCCATATACTCTCATCATTTTATGATTTGAGGTTGTGGTCATTATGTATTAAACTTTGATACACTAATGACCACTTGGATTTTCTTATGCTCTCATCATTTTGTGAGTACTTCATTTTACACTCTCACCCTTTTAAGAGATCATTCTCATTCTAAGCATTATATGTATTAAATACTATGAATTACCATTTCAATATATTAGTGGATACTTGTCTCTTAACTTTTAGTGTGATTTTAGCCTAATACATACTTTTAAGCTTGTATGGTTTATTTTTGTTGACATTTTCATGATGGTGAAATTTCATCCCCTATTTTCTCATGTAGTCACCATTTTGTGAGAACATTTTTATTTTCCTCTACAAGTTAATCGTGTTTCCTTATCATCCATTTTTTTCTATCGCATATACTAGGAGTACTAAAATTGGCATAACATTCATGTTGGATCTTGTGTATATGAAACTATATAGGAAATTTCCACTTGCCTATTGTATCTAGAGTTAGCTTGAGTACACCTTCCTTTTCTTCTATGCTCCCTAGTTTGTTTTTTTTGTTTCATTGTTTCTTATGGCTTAGGGGATTGTTTTTTTCATTTTTATGTCATTATTTCTTTATAAACTAAAGACAATTTTATGTCTTTCAATTTTGTGTTATTTTACCTATGTCATTATTTCATATCTTAAGGGCCGACCTATCACCAAGAGTAAAAGCTCTATTAAACACACAAACAATTTATTTTCTATTTGCATTAACATTATGATTAACCATTATTTGTGTATTGTTGTTTGTGTAGATTAGTTTATTTGTTTTTATGTGTTTATATTAGTTTATTTCCTACACTTCTCTTTGATTTTGATTGTTTATTAATTTTTTATTATTTTATTCACTTTATTTCTTACATTGTTTATTCTCTTTGTTTTTTGTTTTATTTGTATTATTTTTTTGTACCGTGTTTGTTTTTTTGTTTATTTTTATTTATTGGTGTTTTGTTGTTTGTTTTTATAGTTTGTTTATTTTCGTGTTTTTGTTTATTTTCAGATATGATGATTTATTTGTATAGTTTTTTTATATTTTATTATTTATATATATTTTTTAATTTGTATAGTGTTAGTTTATATGCATTTTGTCAGTTTATGTTTATTTGTTTGTTTTTATCTTTTCTATTTATGTGCTTTATTATTTATTTTTCCTTATGTTCATCAGTTGTTATAAGATTATTACATTATTTTACACTTAAGTCTTGATTATCCATATCATATACTTTAGTTGTGAATATTTGTATTTAGAATGACACTCGATTTATTTTTTATATTAACACTTGGGATTTTATTATTCATATATTATTCCTAGTTTTTTTATATTTACATTTAAATTTAGTTTTTCATCATTAGGGTATGAATTACCTTTTTAGTTGTCCATAACTATCATGAATAGTATCACAAGTTAAATCAAAACCATGATCACAAAGTATATTATAGCGATGCAATGGTAGTACTTATTTGATATATCAAAAATCATTCAACTACCCTAACACATGCGTAAATCCATGAGTAATGAACAAGCACAACAAATGATATATTATGTGTTTATACCTATAAGCATCTATAAATAAACATCCATATAAATCATACAACATAATCAAATGATAACCAATAAAACATCTAATAAACATGGCATAAGCAATAAATGAACATAGCACACATCATCATAAACATATATAATGTTAATCAATGATAAACATGAGATAAACAAGATAATAAGAATTTCATCATATATGTATGAAAGCAATATCATATACATGTAAATCAACCTCAAAGGACCCAAAACTGAATGTCAATGTATCTCAAATGTATTATATATATATATATATATATATATATATATATATATATATATATATATATATATCATGATGGTGTGTCAAAAATACATGAGTATGTTGATATAATGAGTATAATGCCATAGGCCAAAATAATGCCAAGCTATGTCAAAATGCCACGGTCCATGTGATCAACTATATCTCTATGTGTCCATGGGACCTATAGTTGGAGGAGGCCCACGTGACCCTGGTTGTCATAGTGGTGGTGGTCATAGATGATGAACTAACTAGACCAAAGTACCTAAAACATGAGTCCTTATCTGAGACTGACTAGATCTACTCCCTACCCTCTATGTATCTCATATCTTAAAGGTAATAACCTACTAATCTTTAGACATGGTAGATTCATAGGCTCTCATATGTTAGGATGTCTCATCCTTAGCCCAAAGGCTCTTTATAATAGTCTTTGAAAATATGGCTTATGTACTATTTCCTCAAGACACATCCTACTCTCATCTAAATCTATCCATATTGGCCAATGCCTAATCCCATTCACTAATAGCTTAATATCTCTCTATTGTGAGTTATCCCTATACTTGCATCATCTTAGCTATCTCAGCCTTTAATTAAGTGATATTTAATTATAATTGAGTCATATCATCATTTTTCATGTCTAAGGTGTACTATAAATTAGATAACTAACATTTTAAATATGTCACCTTCTATACCCAAGCAATGAGCTCTTGCTTAAGCATGCTAGTTTCCATTCCTATTATGGTTGTACCAAAAGGCCCTATCATGCCTAAGCCAACCTATTCCACTACCAACACTACCAATCTAGGGTCCACTATCATCACATATATACCCTCATCTTTATTTCCTCAATCCCAACCATCATCACCATCCCCCACCTCATTATCCTTCTAGGTGTCATTGCTGATACTCAAAGTCATAACCTCTATCTCCTTTATGTCCAAAAGATACTCACCCCTAACTATAATATAATAGTCAACCTTAAATGGCCCACCTTTACCCACCAATGCATAAATTCAAGAGTGACCCCTACATCTATGTATCTTATGCTTAATCCTAAATAACCCATTGTATGCTAAGATAGTTCATTGTGGCCTCACTCTTCAAGATCATAGGAGTCTCCTAGGTAATCCCTCATGTTACATGTGAAAACAATTATTGCACCTTAGGTATATCTTATGTGTAACCAAATTACAAAGTACCTGATCAGGGTGGTACTCCTTTATAATTTGAGACTATTTCCATGTAATAAAATATATGGTGGTCATGAAGCCCATGTACCATCCATATCTAAACCATTATAATTGATAGGAGAGGTACAACCTATAAATGAATAATTATGGTGTCAGATCATCAAGTTTCCAATAATAGAAGGGGATGTCTCCTCTATGTCCACATCTTCCAACTCTTGTCTGATCCCAAACATAAACTAATAAATCCTTGGGATCCTACACCCTGTACATCTTGATTGGTCACTTGATTGCAATATGATTCCAACACCACACAATGAGAAGTGTGCAAAATATAATACTATTTCCACTATAGTACACTATTAGTTTCATGTCTCTATATAAATTTTCAAGAGCATTTGGTGCCTAGGTGTTGATACATGAAAGTGCATCATAGGGTTTCAATAGTGCTAAGAAACACTTCTCATTTCAAGAATCAAAGAATCATATGCATGACTCACTAGTTCTGATCATCTTATGATTTATGGTGGATTAGTGGCCAATATAAATAACTATTTCACAAATGAAAATGTAAATATTTGTTGAGAAAAACCATGGTATTAAATATTTCTTGTGAAACATGAAAATAACCTAAACTAAATCTAGTGAATTATGATCAAAACCTAAAGTCTAAAACCTAAGATATCATGTATATTTACAATGAGAATTAAACTACAATGAATTGATCAAAAATGAGAAAAAGGAAGGGTAGCGCAGAAGAGAGAGGCGTTTCTAATCTTCAATCTAGAAATTATTAAAAATCTTTAATTTCATCAAATACATGCACTCAAACCAATATATGACATAAAATAGCCAAAAGCACAGATCTTATCATATACTAGGAAAATGTCTATAGATAGTTGAAATAATGTAAATGTTAAATAAAATTCACTTTAAATGTTTACTTTAAAAAAAAATCATCGACACATCTTCAAGAAAATCAAGGAAAATAAAATAAATCTAAAATCCTTTAGTCAACTTAGAATTAGCTAAAATTAACAATTTTACATTAACACATGCACATCTAGAATTCATAGAATTTATTCAAATTTAAACATTAAACTATATAATTTGAGGAAGAAACCATGATAAAAATCACACAAATAAATATGAGACAATCTTTGTATAATTCCCTTGCTTACATTACTTAGTCCAAATTTACAAAATAGTTTTTGCTCTTAAAATTTGCTCCCTTTTTAAATGACAACACCCCTTCTTATAAAATACCTATGAGGTATTTTTGTTGATCACTATAAAATGACAATTATCCAAGTGTCAAGGATATATGTCCTTCTACAACATTCTAAAATCAATGACATTTTACAAGTGGATTGACATATAAACCATGTGTGTTACAAGTTGTACATGATTTTACAAAATAGAATATTCCTTTTAAAAAATGTTTTACATATTTCCTATACAAGAGAATATTCTAAGTCAACATAATTGAATTTGAGATGTTTCTATTGTTTTAGTCCTTGGTCCTTGCTCCAAGATCTTCATGGATTTGATATGTTGCTCATCAATCAATCTGAGGTTGATAATTGGATCTATTAACAGCATATCATCTTGCCCTATCAACTCTTTTAAATATTTATCACCTTTTTCTAAGGCCTCCTTAATGATTCTAGCATTGATTATCTTCTCTTATGCTGATAAGATCATACCTAATATTCATTTATTTTTTCCCCAGTGTCACCTTGGATTTTATTCTTCATCTCTTACATGAATTGAGTAGCCTTATGTTTGAACTCCTCATTAGTTATAAATCCAATAATACTAAAGATAGTTGGGTCCTTGAGAAATCTCCTTAGTATATGCACCATCTGGTTCTCTAATCTTCCATGTCCTTGGACCATTTATTCAAATCCTTGGTCTTCTCTATCAATATTACCATATCCATATTCCAATGAACAAGGCTAACTATTTTAAATTTAGTAATTTTATCTTCTATCAATATATTGATTAATTCCTTTATCATATTACATGAACGCTACCATTGATTAACTTTGTTCATAGATACAATACTTTATTTTCTCACCATATCTTGTTTAGACTTTATTGACTTTAAAGAGTTGAATACATCATACATAACAACTTCAAAACTAGTGATAATGTTATATATAACTAAAAGGATGGATTTTTATTTTAGATTCTTATTTTCTTACTTTAATCCTTTGATGGTAGCTTGCAACCTCTCTAATTATGCTTGAGCTAGCTCCAAGACATCCTCTTCAAAAAAAGGATCTTCACTTGGCCTCTATCCTTTCTTATGAGTCAAATCAGTCAAAGGCTCCACCTTTTAATATATAACCTCTTCATCATATTCCATAGTTATTATCTTGGTTACTCTTTGCAAACCTGTGGTGTATGGATCGTATCTGACCCCAACTGAAGATTGACCCATTTTCTTACTTGGTAACCCTATTTGCAAATTAATTGACTAACTCAAAGTATCTAATCTCTTTACTTATTCTTCTTCTAAAGTAATGATCCATGGTTTTCATGGTTTTAATTCAAGATTAGGTAGCCTATAAATGATGTTCTCTTCATTGAATATATTGACATTCTCCAAAGGTGATTTGATAGTCACTTTAGGTTTATTAGCTTTTGAGGTAATGGTAGTCTCAATTTTCCTCTTAGGAGTGCCAATAACCATCAATTCTAATGACTTTCTGTTATCCTATTTGATTTCTTCAAACTTATTTTCTACATCTAAATATAATTGATATATCATAGATAACATTCTAAATTCATCTTTAATAGATTCATTGGGATCCAATGCTATCATATGAACCTCCTATTGGTGTAGATATTGCTCATTATTCTTGAAGATTTAAGAGCTAATGAACATGAATAAATTTCATCTATCCTTATCTATTTTGTTCTATGATTTATTTGTACCTATATTGTGGGTAGCTTGAAATAACTAACATAAATTAGATGAAATTTCCTAGGACCTAGTTGCCACTTATCCTTCATTTTCTAGTCTCTATTCAATCTAGGCTCAAGCCTTATATTGTTCTCTTTTAATCTTCTAGTGAATTCACAATATGAGGATGCATTGGTGTGTATAAGGTCATATACACCAATTTCAAGCTCATATAGCACATTCAAAATACCTTTGAGCTTAAAATGTTATTTGACCCTTCCATAAAGGTCTGATTATCTAAGATCATCCATCTATAAGTTGAAAGATAGCCTATGCTTTAAAATAACCTCAATATGATCCCACTATCTGAATATGGTCTTAAAATTTTTCATATGAAAATTATGTAGGAGACACTTCCTCTTAGTTTTGAAAAGGACATCTATACCATTGAATAACTAATATTCAACCTCTTATTTTTCTAATTTATTAGGTATATGAATTGGAAATTTTAGGGGAGCATGTTGAGTTCCTTTAATTTTTATAATTTCAAAATTAGGGTATAACCATATGTTCCCAATTTATTTAATAAACTTCTTGATCAATAGACTAACTCTCATCATGGGATTCCATCTATAGATTCACTTAATTTAGGGTAGACACAATCACAAATGAACTAAATTTAGTCTCTATACATATAGATGTGTAATTTGGAATAGTACTAAGATATAGCCTAATTACCATTTGGAGACCATTATCTTTGATTGGGAATCTTTGTGGTAGTACATAGGGAATTGAATAGATAATACATCATGTAAAATTTAGTCCTCTTTTTATTCATGATTTCATATATCTATCTTCCTAGGGAGATACTAATTATCTCACTTAATTGAGGAACCATTACTTTTTCAATAATGAAATACACCATGGATACCCACATTGGTTCTACATATGCTATAGTTATACACCTATATAGATTTTTTAGCATGGTCATGACCATCCTAACTATAGGTCTAAATTGAATCACTAGGATGTTCTTAACAAGGTCCACCATAACTTGGTTACCTACTTCCAACAATTTATCTATAATATCTATCATCTTGTGTTTCTTAGCCCATGAATTAATGGATGTTAGGTCAATCTATAAATTAGAAAACTTATAGTAAGACTCAAAGGTGATTGGGGATATGTAAGCAACTTTCCTCATATTATGTTCATTAATCAACATACCCTTATTTATTTTAGTTTATTTGAAAATTATAACAAGAACATCAATACAATGAAGTACCTATGGTTTATAAGTCACATAGTGTAGTCCAATTATTTAGATGAACACAATGTTAGCATAGAGTCTCTTTGATGGGAGTATATTGTATTCTTCCTTGGTTATAACAAGTTGGTTCTCAATTATCTAGAAAATTTTAGAGCAATTATTGTCCCCTATATTCAAAGAAGTAGCTACAAACTCTGTGTCCTTAAACACTGGACCCTCAGCTTTTGATGTCAAATATAACTTAACCTCTTACTTTGAAACATGTTTATCGTTCACCATTGATATAATCCCAATTGAATTATCCATTTGTGAATGATAATTTGATTCTCTTGGGTTAACACAATGAATCCAGGGATAATTTAAAGCTTTCTAGACATTATAGGTCTTTTTGGAGGTTCACACATAGCTTTAATGGTGGTAATTAGGTTTAAAATATGAGGTTTAGTGACTTAGATTGCATTTAGATTTCACATTTATACCTTCTTCATGATCAAGTCCATAATATCTTCTAGTATGATGTGTTCTGCTTATGTGGCACTACCATGTCACAGTACTTATTTATTTAAAATGTGACCATTATCATTTTTTGGACACGTGTCATCATATTATGAATCCTAAATCTTGGTCAAATTTTCACTATTGATATTAATAAGTCCTCTCTCAAATTTCACCATGGCTAGTGATGTTTGATTCATAATTATGAGATTAGGACACTTGGTAGCTTTATGGGCTCTTTGTGTACCTTACAATTATTTTTCATCAATTTAACACTCTTACGATATGTAGTATCATATTTTGCAATCTAGGATCTTTGAATCCTTCACTCACCTCACACCATTGATCTTAAATTCATGATCAAATGTGGGCCATTGATTCTAGTACCTATTCACAAGATCAAACATGAGCCATTGATCTTCTTGATTGCTCATCGAGATTGTGAGACTTTTAATTCTCATGTTCCTTCTCAATATCCTTGATTTATTGACCTTTTCTCACCATTATATCTTTGAATTCATGATTTAATTTGCACCATAGATCCTTAAGCTTGACTTATTGACCTCAGCTTTGATCACAAACCATTGATCAAAATTTGTATGTTGAGACATGCATTATTGATATTCTATCTGAGGGAATTTTAAATTGCTAACTTGGGAGATCATCTATGTAAAATTGATCTTCTATCCAAGATCCCAACATTTTACCACTTGGAAACACCTCATTTAATTCTTTTTTGTGAATAATAAAATCAATAAAGTAAGGGTTTGGATATATAAAAACATAGGGTAAATTTTAGACTAAGTTTTAAATGTATTAATAAACATGATTAAAACATAGGATAAAATTTAAACTATCCCTAAAATATAATAAAATGATATAAATCCTTTTCAAAATAAAAATTAGGCTAAAACATTTAGACTAAATTTTTAATTACCATTTAAACATGGATTTAATCAATCAACTAAATATCAAAGGTTAATAAAAATGGTCAATTAACACTAATTTATATAACCCTAATCACTATTAATCCAAATGGAACTCCATTAAACCAATAACATGGAAACACATAAAGAAAATGTTAGCAACATTAGATAAAGTCAAATGAATATTATATGATAACATGTCAATGTACACTACAAAAACACATGATATTCAATAATGGTCACTAATCAAGTTGAAAATTTAATTTATAGAAAAAATTTGTATAATTTGAATAAGGGTCCTAATTTTTCAAAAATGGGAGTATGTTGACCTCAACAAATGGAGACTTCTAGGGGAAACATTACAAAATATTAGAATTTAGATACTCTTGGTTCAAACTAATAACCAGAGAAATCATTCCACATGATAAAGTAACATTATTAAGATCAATTCATAATCAAAATAAGTCTTAAAAATGTAGAATTAGGATAAAAAATCAGAACTTAGTAATGTTGTGTGTGTGATTTGAGTTATTTACTGATTACCATAGAATTTAGAGAACAACTTCTATATTTCATGACCTTAATCATTAACATTGACTTGTAGTATATTTATATATTCATTATGAATCATGATTGATGAAAAGGGAAGGATTGGGAATTGATCCACTACCATCTAGACATCCATATCCCCAACAAAGATACCTTTGGTCCCACTCTAGGGCTTTCTCCACTTCCATCCAAGTATCCATAGCCTTGGTGGAGATTACCAGAATCACCTTTACCTAGAAAGCTTTTGAATTTTTAATAAATCTCTTGTTTTTGTATTTTTAGCTACATTTTAGATTTACAATGAAGGTTGGGAACTATAATTAGTTAAGCTTTTGGATTTTGTCAAATGTTTAACTTTCAGACAATCATCCTTGGTCATAAGCTTCATCCCAGGAAATAATCTTATTTAAGTGCTAACATGATTTTTTTTAATAATTCAAAATTTCATTCAACATGTGAAATCCTTATTAGAATAAAACTTAGAATAGAAAAATGTTTAAGATTTTAAGGAATAATTAACCTAGACGTCAATCTTTACCAATTTCTCAAAACTATAACATCAAGCTCAAATTTTTAAAATCCATAATCAAACAATGTTTAAGAGTCATACACACATTCTTGATTTGTGAAGTTTTTTGAGAATTTAGATGAATTGTAGCTTTAAATATGTCTTTAAAAATGCTTATTGAAATAAAATAACAAATTAGAGAAAACAAACACACAAATAAGCAAAACAAACAACAAACAAACAAATATTTACAAACACTATTTACAAACAAGGAACATAAATGAAACCTACCTGTATTAACTCTAACTAATATTATAAATTACTCCATAAATAATTGAGGTGAACAACAAAGAAATAATTATTGAGGTATTTCCCATTGGTTGGAAAAGCGAACTCAACTCCCTACAAGTATTTGAGCTTGAAGGTGTTGTCTCCCAATGTCTCAGTAATTTAGTATGGATGAATCCATAAAGGAGTGAATTTCTCATGTTTTCCTCTTGGCTTATATGTTTTGTCCCATATGAGAACTAGTTTTCCTTATCTAAACACCTTAATCTTTTAATGCTTATCAAACCATCTTTTGACAATGGTTTGATGGCTTCTAAATTTGATAAATGCCTCTTTTCTTGCATCCTCCATTTGTATGATATCTAGCAATTTTGAATTAACATACTCTTGATTTTATTCCATATACTCTTGTATGAAATTTTAAGTTGAAAACTTAAGAGTAATTGGAAATAATGGTTACTGACCATATGCCAATATAAACGGTGGTGTTTTCAAATCTTGTTTCACTTTGGTTTTATCTACCCAAAGAGCATACTTAAGCAAATTATTCCATGTTATTGGTTGTTAAACTATAGACTTCTTAGTGGCTTTCATCAAATATTTATTAGTTGACTCTAAAACTACATTACCCTAGGGATAATGATTTGATGAAAACTTAAGAATTATATTGTTATCATAGGCCCACTCAGTCATCTCTATATAAATAAAGGCTGATATATTATCATAAACTAATGATACTAGTGTTCTAAATCTTGTGCAAATGTTCTCTTCCAAGAACTTGGTGACATCAATTCTACATTTTGTTTTGCTAATACCTCTATCCATATTATATAATTATCAATAATAGGAAGAACATATTTATGTCCATATTAAGAATTAGGGTTGATCATCCATACAAAGTCCAAACCCCATTGAGAAAAAGGTTTGTCAATTAAAATAGGTCTCAATGGCATAAATATCCTACCCTAAATAGCATTCCATAACATGTTTATGATCTTCCTTGAAGATTCTTAGCCAATAATATCTTACCCTCAGGATCTTGTAGGCAGTTGTTTTTCTAGAGGGTTGTCCACTTCCAATTTTTCCATGAAAATTATTTAAGATTTTAGCTACTTCTTTTGAAACACATCTCAAATATATCCCTTCATATTTCTTCCTTTATATTAATCCATCCTTGATCAAGAAGTGAGCTACTTTGAGCCTCAAAGCTCTTCTTTTCTCTCTACACAATCTTGTAAGAAAAAAACCATTGATTAAGAAATGAATAATTGCATATTTTCAATCATTTAGTTGGAAATATTATTGGTTAACCTACATAATGCTAAAACTAGGATTAGTGTTAGAAATTAATTGAATCAATCCTTGACACCTCACTAGTTTGACAATTTTTATTTCAATATCATACTCTTGAAGTATAAACATCCACTTACCTATTCCATCTCCCAATTCATATTGACTAAGCATAATTATAATGGTAGGATCTGGAAATATCGCATGAACTCTATTGTTAATAATATAGTGTCTAAACTTTTTAACTTCCTTGACTAAAACAAATTCTTGTTTGTCAATTAGAGAATATTTTAACTCAACATTATTAAATTTATTTCTCATAAATACAATTGGATGATCACATTTATCTATTTTCTGAGTTAAAACAATAGTTATAGTATGTTCATAAGCAAAATAATAAAGATAAAAATATTTTGTGAAATCAAGATTTATTAGCACAAGTACCTGTCCTATTTCTTCTTTAATGTCCTTGAAAGCTTTCTTTGTCTCTTCGTTCCATATGACCTTTGAATCCTTATTCAACATGTGATTAAGAGGTTTCACATTTTTTACAAAACTAGAAATGATTTTTCTTACAAAATATATTTTCCCAAAGAAAGACTTTAATTCTTTTCTAATATTAGGGGGTTATATTTTGGATATGGAAATAACTCTATCAAGATCTATGTAAATCCCTTATTTAGTTATTACATGTCCTAACAATTTCCCTTTTGTAACATAAAAAATACTCTTCTTGGGATTAAAGGAAATTCCATACCTTCTATAATATTCAAATACTTGTTACAAATGCATTATATGATCTTCCTTATTTTTGGAAAACATAGTTAGATCATCCATATAGATAATTATTCATTTACCTATCAGACCTTTAAATGCATGGTCCGTAGCTCTCTAAAAAAAAACTCCTACATTAATGAGTCTAAAAGGAAATTTATTGTAAGTAAAAGTGTCCCACTTTGTTGCAAATATAGTATTCATTTTATCCTCCTTATTTACAAGTACTTGATTATAACCTAAAAAACCATTTAGAAAAGACATCATGCGAGAACCACTAATAATTTGAATGACTTGGTTAAAAGATGGTAAATGATAATTATCCTTTTATGAAAATTTGTTAAAATTTCTAAAGTATATGCATAATATAATTTATCCATTCTTCTTTATAAATGGTACTAAGTTAGCTACCCAAGTAGAATGTCTAATCGGAAAAACTACTTTTGCATCTAATAGCTTCTTGACCTCTTTATAGATCAATGGTTCTAAAATAGGGTTAACTAGTATTTGTTTTTGCCTAAGTAGTTTACAAGATTATTTTAATGAAATAGTATGGGTGATGACTTTATGATAAAAAATCTTTAAGTTTTCATAAGGCTAGGTTATAACATCTTTGTACTTAGTCAACAAGTCTTTATCCTTTTTCGACTCCATGTTTATATAAGTTGTACCAATGTTCACTAGCTAAGGCTAACCTTGAGTTATTAAGTTAACTACATTATAATCTTTCCCACTCACTTTGAAAATTTTGATAGTTTTTGTTAGTTTGTCTTTATCAAATAGTCTTTCTAAGACAATCATGCCTTTGGGAATTTTGTTGTCATTTAACTAAATTATTTTGTCATCAATTTTATCTTCATAAAGAGAATTCTCATTGACCTCATCAATAATATGAGACTCAAATAGTCATGAGTTGTTCATGAAATCAATGATCTACCGATCATCACTAAATAATTGCAAATGGTTGACATTGTCAGGAACTAAGGGACATGAAATGAATTCAATGCTGAGTCTCCCTAGTTTTCAATATTGATTTGGCATAAGGTTAGTTGTAGCTAAAGATAGTTAATCAATAGAGTAGTTTTATTCTCTAGGGATTGAAACAATGTTAAAAGCATCAAATTACTCCATTAGGTCCCATACTCTAAACTTGCATTTCTTAAGATAAGATAATTTGTATTGGTATTTACTTCTGACCTGATTAACTACTAGTTCATAATCACCAAACACTAGTATTTCTTTGACCTTATGTTTGATAGCACATTTTAATCCCAAAATTAATGCTTCATACTCTACCAAATTATTGGTTCAAAGAAA
Source organism: Torreya grandis (assembly GCA_037957365.1). Classification (NCBI taxonomy): domain Eukaryota; kingdom Viridiplantae; phylum Streptophyta; class Pinopsida; order Cupressales; family Taxaceae; genus Torreya; species Torreya grandis. Next base: position 2,950,355 of record JARHVA010001363.1, on the reverse strand, counting down.
CTAAAGTTTGTAACAAACATTATACTCTTTCCCAATGGGATTTGTTAGAACAATTCCTACTCTAGAACTATATTTGCATCTAACAACAACAAAATATAATTTCCACAGTCCAGGCATAACATGAGAGTCTTTAGAGTTACATCCTTGAGGAGTGTGAAGAGTGTAAACTCCTAAATCAAAATTAACCATGTTGACCTTTCTATTGGAAACATTATACTTAGTGATCATGTGTTTCATCTTTGGTTAACTTTCAATCTAAATTTGATTGGTAACTCCCCTCCATGATAGCCAGATATGAGAATAGTCAGTTGACACGTATCCATTCAAGGATTTTATCTAATCCCTATTGAGTAGCATTCCATAAGCATCTGTAATGTCTACAATTGAGTATATATGAGTTGATTCACCCTTATCTCTAAATAATGTTGTATATTAACTTTTAACAATTCCCCAATCACTTTAACTCTTGATTTGTCCAATTATGTAACTAATCTATTAGACTTAATTAGAGTTAATCCAAGTTTTTCTAAAATACATGTTGACATGATGTTTTTAGAGGCACTTAAATATAATAAAAAAGTATGTAAGTTTTTACCAAAAATTCCAATTGATAGTAATAAAGGTGGAACCTGTACTTTGTTCTTGTACATTACTACATTTGCATTTGCAACTTTTTGTGATTTACTAGGCTTTTTGGATAAAGATTATAGAAACACGTCTCTTTGTTTAGTTATTTGAGTCAAATCATGTAAATTGATGTTATATTTAATCTTTTTCATATCCTCAACTATATTATATCCAATCCTAGTAGAAATACTAGATGCGTCAAGATTATTTCTAAAAGTACTTTTCTTTGAAGGTTAAAGATTATTTTCAGCTTTAGGATCATAAGGAGTGTTAATGTTGTTGGGTGGAGTTTAAATTGTCAATGGTTGCTTTTGATCTCTATTACTCAAGGGATAATTATTCTTCAAATAATATTTAAAATCATGAATCTCTTTAGGAGTATCCTTAGGCTCATTCTTATCTTGGAATGGAAAATCAAATGTCTTCACCATAAGAGTTGTGTCAGATGGTTTAGATGACTTTGAAGAAATAGATGTACCTACAATATTATCTTTGTTAGGCACACTTTCAAATGTGTCTAATTCATCTTGAAAATATTCAAAATCATTACAAGATTATATACAATCTAATTTATAATGTTTTGAATTGTTGTGAACTCTACAATAATTAGCTAAAGCTACATCATAAATTTTCATGTCAAGAATGTTCTTATTAGTAGATAACTCATTGTTATTATTAGTATTGTTGTTATTTTGAAATGTATTTATAGGTCTATTCAACCTTTGACAAGAATAATTCTTTTTGAACTTTCCCCAATGTTACCTAATTTTTTTTACAACTGAAGAAAAATAGTGCTCAATTTTTTAACCATTTTTAAGATGGAGTTATTTTCATTTTTAGGCACCTCTAAATTATGAACCTGAGTACTACTAATATTTTTTTACACCAATATATTTTATCTTATGGATGAGATCCACCTTGAGTGTTATTTAATAATCTTAGGTTTTGACCAAGATGAGCATGACTCAAAGGTAATTGATTTAAAACTAGTGTTTGATTCAAAGTAGGTCTATTTTGATTGGCATTAGGAATGAAATTCAACATAGATAAATTATGATTGACATTTGGAATATCATATGCTAATTTACATTAGGGTTGTATTTGATCATTAATTGTCAAATCTTCAACATAAGATAAAGCTAATGTATCAATGACTCTAAAATATCTTTTAAGAATCACGAAAGTCATGGGATCTAAATCATCCTTATAAATTTATAAATCCAAAGCTTCAATAGGTCTATATGGAACTATAGTTCTACTAAACATATTTTAGAATCTAGCATTGAAAGCTCTTATGATTTAATTTGAATCTCTCTTTACTATGGTGAATTATTGATAAAGGACACATGGACTCATGATCTTTCCAAATTGATCAATGAAATAATTATTAAAATCATTAAAATTATGAGAAACCATTCATATGTTGTATCTCTAAATGTAAATTAAAACAATACATAAGCAACATCTTCATGAACAAAATGTAAAAGTCTTAAAGCATCCGTGAAGGACTTGATATGTTTTTCAACAATCACAACACCTGTAGGACTAAAAGAAGGCAAATATTTCTCAATAATTCAAGGTAATTCATGTACTTAACTAGGCACATTGATAGAATATATTCCTAACTATGCCATACCTTGATGAGGATTGAACATAAAAGCAACACAAATAGGTGAAGTAAGGTGAGACTTGGAAACCATATGCTTACTTTTATCTGCTCTTGTTTTCCTATGAAAATCTAAAGAAAGAAGAGGTAGCTTTGTCTCAAACCTTTACCTAGTCCTTATTTTTAGTATTTATAGCTTTTAAACTCTAAATATTATTCAAAATATGATATATAAACCTTATATTTGAAAAGAACAATGATTAAATTTATGCATTAAGCAAATTTTATAAAGATTTATACAAAAATGACTATATTTAACTATATTAGCTTAAATATAACTCCAAACTTGTGAATATAAGTGATTTTTACACTTCTAAGTTCAAATATCCTTAAATTTTCCAAAAATCAATGAATCTTAGAAGAAAATTTCTATCACTAACCTCAAACACATCAGATTCACAAAGCTTAAACAACCTTTGCAACAATTTCTCATAAATATTGAAGGAATAGGTATATTTAGATAAATAAGCCTAAATACTAGTCTAAAACCATGGATATCAATTATATTTACATAATTGAGCTAAGAATAACAAAAATATGTAAAGGATTCATTTATATTTGAATAATATTCACTAAAATTAGCTAAGATACTTCAAATTCATAAAGCTTTAGATTAATGCTCTACTTCTAGTGATAATTTTCATGCATGTTGATGCATTAAAGTGTATCATAGGGTTTCAATAGTGTTAATAAACACTTCTCAATTCAATATTTAAATAATATTATGCATGAGTTGTTGGTTGTGATCATCCTGTGATCTATGGTGGAGTAGTGGCTAAGCTAAATAACTGTTACACGAGTGAAAATGTAAATGGTTATTAGGAGCAACTATGGTATTAAATATTAATTAAGAAACATGAAAGTAATATAAACTAAATCTAGTGACTTATGATCAAAACCTAAAGTCTGAAACCTAAGATAGCATGTATATTTACAATGAGAACTAAACTATAGTGAATTAATCAAAAAATGAGAAAAAGGAAGTGTAAGAAATAAAAGTGAGGTGTTTCTGATATTTAGTCCATACATTATGACAAATATTGAATTTCATAAAATACATGCACTTAAACTAATATATGACATGAAATATACAAAAACATATATCCTATCATCTATCAGGCAATTATCTATGGATAGTTGAAACAATGCAAATGAGAAATCAAATTCACTTTAAATGTTTAATTACATAATAAAATTTCATTAGCACATCTTCAAGAAGATCAAGGAAAATGAAATGAATCTAAAATCCTTCAATCAGCCTAGTATTATCTCAAATTAACAATTCTGCTTTAACATGTGCATATCTAGAATTCATAGAAGCAATTTAAATCTGAACATTAAACTAGATAATTTGAGGATACAACCATGATAATAATCACACAAACAAATATGAGACAATATATATAGATTTCCCTTACTTGCATTATTTGCTCCAAATTTACAAAATAGTTTTTACCCTAAAAACTCCCTCCCTTTTCAAATGACAATACCCCTTCTTATATAAGACCTATGAGGTATGTCAATCAATCACTATCAAATGATAATTAGCCAAGTGTCAAGGATATTTGTCCTTATACAACATTATAGAATCAATGAAATTTTACAAGTGGACTAACCTACAAGATATGCACTTTACAAGTTTCACATGATTTTATAAAATAGAATATTCCTTTTTCAAAATGGTTTACATAGTTCTTATACAATAGAATAATCTAAGTCAACATAATTGAATTTGATATACTTCTATTTTTTTAGTCATTTTTACTTGCTCCAGGATCTTCATGGATTTTATATGTTTCCCATCAATCAGTCTGAGGTTGATAATTAGATCCATGAACAACCTCTTTTCTTACCCTTTCAACTCTTTTAAATATTTATCAATTATGTCTAAGTCCTCCTCAATGCTTATAACATTGCTTATATTATATTTTGTTGATAAGATCATATCCAATATTCATTTATTATCTACCCCAGTGGTGCCTTGGCTTCTATTCTTCACCTCTTACATGAATTGAGTATCCCTATGTTTGAAACCTTCATTAATTATCAAGCCAATAAGACTCAGGGTAGTTGGGTCCTTAATCAAGCTCCCTAGTATATGAACAATGCAGTTCTCTAATTACTTAAAATAATTAGAAAGATATTCCATGCCCTTGGACCATTTATTCAAATCCTTGATTTTCTCTATCAATATTACCATAGCCAAATTTAAATGAGCTAGGATAACTATTTTAAATTTAGCAATTCAGTCTTCTATCAATATATTAATCAATTCCTTTATCTTATTATATGAAACCTACCATTGATTCACTTGGTTCATAGCTATAGTACTCTATTTTATCACCATATATTGTTTATACTTTATTGACTTCAAAAATTTTAATATATCTACATAGTGTCTTTAAAGCTAGTGACAATGTTCCCTAGAACTGATAGGATGCATTGTTCCTTTAGATTCTTATTGTCATACTTCAAGAATTTGATGTTGTTGAGGTAAACATACCTCCATTTCTAAAAAATGGTGACCCTTGTTTCAAATTATGCAAATTTATGTTAAGAATTGAAAATTCACTTGATCAAAGTACCACTAGCATGTTTGCACATTGTTTTTATTTGAAGATAATCCACACCTAGTTCTCATGTGAATTAATTGACATATTTTAAATTAGTCATTATTTTACCCCTTATAATTTTGATAATGACTATTTCCTATGTTTTTTATTACAGGATCAATATATCTCATTTGGAATGAACATGCTTAGGGTTTTGTGCTTTATGTTAATTTTATCTTTTACTAGCCTTTGATCTATCAAAACTAATTGAATCTACATTTTAACCATGTTAAAACTCTCATTAAAATTGACCTATCCCAAATCCTTTTAAATCAAATTCAAATTTACATAGGACTACTTTGTGTGGGAATAATTAATTATGTCATGAAATCAGACTAATTATTATGCTAAGGTTTAGTCATGTTTATTAACATGACCAAACCTTAGTTTAAAAATTCATACTTGGTCTTCTATGTCCTAAAACTCCCTTAGTTCCTTTTATCTCCACATGGTATAACTAATAGTAGAGTCCCTTTTTTTATGTTCTGAGATTATCTTAAAACTATTTATCCTAAAGTTCTAATTGAATTTATTAATATAATAAAAACCCTAGGCTAAAAATTCATGCCATGTATTTTATTATTCGTGAGGTACACTTTACTATGTTTTATAACTTAGCTTAAAATTTTTATCCTAATGTTTTATCATGTTTTTCAACATGAATAAAACCATAGACTAAAATATTTAGCCTAAGTCTTTTATATTCCCTGAGCTCTAACTTACTTTATTTTATTATCCACAAGATTGACGGTTTGTGTTTGCTCAGGCGATCAAAATCTAATGGTGTGTGTATGGTCAAAAAGTTAAGAATACTAATCAAAAATGTATATTTACTTGAATGATGTAGATCTAATGGTGAAGGATTAAATCTGAAAAGTCAAGCCCCAACCCTAACTTAAAGTTTGAGCATCTTTCAAAGATAGACTATATGCAGCTTCATGTAAACATTTTGATCAATGATGTGTGCCATGTCAAAGTTTCAATGGGGCCCAAGACAAGTGAGAATATGAAAAGTGTCATAATTTTAGTGAAATAATAGTGAGTAACCAATTACATTCCACCCTTTGGATTGAGATCCAATAGAACATGTTGATCAAACTAAACAAGATCTAACGATATGCAATGAATGTTAAAAATTCAAGAGCCACCTAAAGATGACACGTGGCATAACCACATTCCATATATTAATGCTTGATCATATTATAAATATTGATGGTATGTGGCTCACATACATATTTTAATCAATGGCTCACAAAGTAAATATCATGATCTAATTGATCAAGATCGATGGAGTATAATCATTTGGGTAAGGACAATCTAATGGTGAAAGATCAATGTTGACATTTTAACAAATCTAAAATTAGCATGATAGTGACAAGTGTGACAAATTCAAGTAATATGACAAATAATCGAATGGCATTCAATCCTTTGAATTAAGATTAATGGTCTAGATTGATATATTCAATGATGATCAAATGATGTGAAACAAAAAGGATTTTTAAAGGGCAATGGTAATTTTTCAAAAGAGAATTAATGAGCTACATTCCATAAATATGGCATGGTAATTCCATGTTGGCATATATATCAATTTAAAATGATTTTATGGACCTAGAAAAGCAAAGGTATTAATACACAAATCAAAGAAAAATCTAAGTTACAAAGCTAATATAATTTGAGTAGTTTCCACCATTAAATCTTTGTAAAGATCTTTAGAAAAACCATAACAAGTATGATAACCTTAATTTAACCTTGTACTCATTATAACCAAGACAAGTAAAGTTTAATTATCATCTATATGAGAAAAAATCAATCTAGAGCCAAAGTACAAAACACTAGTGAGTAATTTATATAAATTCATAGCCATGGTAGTGCGAAAAGGTGCTTCCAAAGAGGAGGTGTAACTTTATTTAACCTTAGATGAAGAAGGGAGAATTATCAAAGACACACTATTCAATGGCATAGGTCTGAACACATGGGATAATAATTGGTCAATCTTATTTTCAGCCATTGAGAACTGCCAACCCATAATAAGAAAGGAAGAGAAGAATATGTTTACAAAGAGGCTATACTAAGACATAGTCACCATCTATATGATAGTTTTGCATCATGTAGTAGCTAAACCATGAGGTACTACATTGCATAGATATCATTCCTCCAATTTTTAAAGATGGCAAAGTAGATAAGGGCATGATTATTCATGAACATAGTTTTAGAAAGATGGCTTAAATTTCCCTTATAGATTTTGAGAACTATTATAAATTACCTAAACCCTAAGTAGACCTAACCACAATTAGTAACCAGGCCAAAGAAAATGATTTTAAGAGCACCCTAGCCCTATGGCTATATTTTGGGAATCGAGTGTTTCCAGACATCAATATAATCATCCCTATTGGTCAATTCAAACCTAAAATATGAATAATCATGGAAATGATGAATATATTATGTTTAAATCCAACCACCACATATGTATAAAAAATTTGGGTTCCCTTAGTCTATTTCATGGTTGAAAAATAGGTCACCCTTCCTCTTAGTGAAGTAAACAATACTTGTTTGAGTAGATAGGTTTTTTCAATCAAGAAGAAGAGTAAGACTCAATTCCACATGATGCCCTTCTTGCTATTAAAAAAATTCCCAACCTTAGGGAATGGTCACCTAATGGGACACAAATTTTCTCATAATATTACTTTAATTTACATATCTTTAAGTACAGGGATCACATCCAATTAATATGTGATTATATCTATTCTACCCTTAATGAGGCCATCATAGGGATCCTAATTTTGAGAATTAACCCACTAATAATGAATACTATTAAAACCATGGGGGACATATGGTTATATCCTGATTGCATAATCATTAGGATTGAAGGGATATAATGTACCCCACTTAGGCTACCTATCATGTACCAATCAAATTAGCGAATAGATAAGTATCTTATCAAATATGGAATGGAATAGATGGTATTTACAATTCCAAAAGGAAATGACTACTTCAAACCCTCCCCATAAAAATTAGTAGGGTTATCTTTGCATAATGAGATATTATTGAACTATTTATAAACACAAGACATCTTTCAACTTACAAATTGATGAGCCAAGGCAGTGGTACCCCTATGGGAGGGTCAAGGAGCACTTGAAATCAAAAGGGATGATGAATGTGCCTTATGAACACTAGCTTGGTCCTTTTGACCCCATATACATAAAATCATATTCATTCTTTGAGGTCACATCAAGATTGAAGAAACACAACATTAATCTAAAATCTAGGATGCTGAGGGAGCAAAAGGGAGGAAATGATAAATGGTAGTTAGGGCTAAGGTAGTACAATGTTTTGAGTGCCAAAACTTATATAGACCTATACTAACTCAATCAGTTGCTACCCAAATAGAGATAATATTTCTCAAAAAGGTGCTTCCAAAGAGGAGGTGGAACTTTATTTGACCTATGATGTAGAAGGGAAAATTCTCAAAGACACACTATTCAATGCCATAGCTCTGAACACATGGGACAACAATTAGTCAAGTTTATTTTGGACCATTGAGAAATGATAACCCATCATAAGAGAGGGGGAGAAGAATGTTTTTTTTGAAAAGGATCTACTAAGACATAGTCACCATCCAGATGACAAGTCTACATTATGAAGTAACTAAACCTGAGGTACTACATTGCATAGATATCCTTGCTCCAATTTTTAAAGATGGTAAAGTAGATAAGGGCATGATTTTTCATGAATGTAGTTTCAGAAATATGGATTACACTTATACTATAGATTTTGATAACTATTATAAATTTCTTAAACCCTAAGTAGACCTAATCATAATCAATAACTAGGCTAAAGAAAATGATTTTAAGAGCACCCTTACCCTATGGCTATATTATAGGAATCAAGTGTTTTCATACTTTAATAGCAACATCACCATTGGTCAATTTAGACCTGGAATAATAATAATCATGACAATGATGAATAGGTTATGTGGAAATCCAACCACCATATATGTAGACAAAATTTGGGTCCCCTTAGTCTATTTCATGGTTGAGAAATAGGTCACCCCTCCTATTGGTGAAGTAATCAACACTTGTTTGAGTAGATAGGTTTTTTTGAAATCAAGAAGAGAAGGACTCAATTCCACATGATGCATACCTTCTATATTCCCTTCTTGATACAACAAAAATTCCCAACCTTAGGGAATTATCACCTGATGGGACTCAAACTATCTCAGAGTATTATTCCAATTTACATATTTTTAAGTATAAGGATCATATACAATTAATATGTGATTATGTCTATCCTACCCTTAAAGAGTCCATCATAGAGATCCCAATGATGAGGATTAACCCAATAATAAATAATACTATTGAAACCATGGGGGACATATGGTTATATCCTGACTGCACAATTATTAGGATTAAAGGGACACAAGGCACCTCACTCAGGGTACCTATCCATGTACCAATAAAACTAGAAAAACAAGAAGTAGATTATCAGATATGTAATGGAATAGATGGTCTTAATAAAGACAAAAGGAAGGGACTACTTCACACCCTGCCCATAACCATTGGTATGACTACCTTTACACAATGGGACAATATTGAAGTTGATTCATAAACATAGGACATATTTTAATTTACAAATTGATGAGTAAGGTAGTGGTACCCCTATGGGAGGGTCAAGGAGAAATTGAAACCAAAATGGATGTTCAATGTGCCTTATAAACACTAGCTTGGTCCTTTTCACCCCATATACATAAAAACATCTTCATTCTCTGATGTCAAAACAAGTTTGAAGAAACACAACATCAATCTAAAATCTAATATGTTGAGGGAACAAAAGGGAGGAGATGATAAACATAAATTAGGGATAAGCTAGTACCATTTTTTGAGTGATGCACCTTATAAACCTCCACCAAATCAATCAGTTAGTGCCCAAATAGAGATAATAGTTGAACATAGGCCAGAAGAGAGAAGGTTTGATGAGATTGCATCTTCTTCAACTCAAGTAGAAGAATAAGGATCATTGATGGAGGAGGTTCATATGGTAGCATTAGACCCTGGTGAGATAATTTAGGATGATTTTAAAGTTTTATCAATAACCTATTAATCATATGATGAAGATATTGAAGAAATAAGGGAAGAAAATGGGAAACAAGTTTGGATCTAGTTCCTATGGATCTCCCCAAAAGAAAAGCTTAGATGGCCATTATTTTAGTAAAGACCAAGAATCCCAAGTTGAATTTCACTCACGCTTTAAGTAAATTCAACTTATTTAGTGAATAAAATTTGATTCATGGTCCAATCATTCTAGAATGGTTCATCTATGGTAAATTATAAATAATACCTATTAAACAACACCCTTGGGCAATGATGAAAACCATCAATATCCCAATGCATGAGGAGGTTAAGCCATGGATCTAAAAATGGAGATGAAAGAAGGATGGTTGATCCAAGAGAATAAATTGGAGCACAAGTTGATATTCCAAATCTTAAAGTGACTCAATCATCATTTGGTGTCAAGTTTGACCCAACAACTACCAGTTTGGAAAGGGTCATAAAAAAGGTCATGATAGGGGGTGAAGAGATCACCTATCAAAAAGTGTAACCATTCATTGGTTTGACCCCAATAGAAAGACAAAGGCTTAGTTAGAGTTATATATTTGAGGAGAATGTGCTTGAATTATCCTAATCATAGGTAGAGAATTTATAGGATGCCCTCAAAAGCATGCCACAACAAAAGGAAAATTTGGAGAAATAGGTTGTATGTTTAGTACTAGATATAATGATCAAAATGTTTGAAGACACTTTGTATGATATGCTCAATTCTCTAGAGTTAATAAATTCCATACAAAGTGTATTGAGCCATCAAGATGCAATAGCCAAGGGTCTAATTCACTAATGGTAGAGCTTAAGAGGTAAACTAAAGGATTTGATCAATATCTTGATTGAAGATAAAATTCTTGATTTCAAGACCATAAGCTTGGATCATCTAAACACAACCATGGGGTTATTAATAGATAAAATTAAGAATTTGGTGAAATAGTCTAAGGATGTAGAAAACCTTCATAAGGATGACATGAAATTGTAGAATAGGATGAAACACACACTGGGAAGTATAATCAAGGATCCCACTACACTTAGCTAAACTAGTCTGATAATTGATGATAAATTCAAATGTAGGGTCACTCAAGTCATGCATAAAGTAAAAATTTAGAGATAGGGGAAGATAGGGGCTAAGAACACCAAAATCATGGGCATGATATTTATTGTAGAGGAGAATATTGTAGAGGCTAGAATCATCAAAGAAGCATTATAAAGGGCTAATAAAGATCTCAAGGATATGACAGATCATGAATATAAGCTCTTTATGGAGCTTATGGTAAATTTAAAGCTAATTGATGAGAAATAGAAAATATCAATGAAGATATTACAAAAATAATAGGGGACTACATCAACAAAATGGTCTCAAGGTTAGTTTAATTAAGAATATTATTTTTGTAACTAAGCTTGTATAATTTTTGAAAAGACAATATTCTTTTGTAAAGGCATGTGCAACTTGTAAATCACATTGCATATCATTTAGCCATTTTGAATCATCCAAAGAGTTCTATAATGATTTTAAAAGGACAAATATCCTTATAACATGAAATGATTAACCAACATATCTCATGAATTATCTATATAAAGAGGTATTGTCAATTGCAAAAGGTAGGAGTTTTTTGAGCCAAAAACTATTCTGTAACTTTTGACCAAAGAGTTATACAAAGATTGTCCACATTTGCTTGTTTGAATTTTTATAATGGCTTATCTCTCATTTTTTTAGTCCAAATCTCATATTTGAATGGTATTTTTGATTTTTGGATGTGCATATTTAAGTACAACATTATTAATTTTTGCTAATACTAGATTAGTTGAAAGTTCTAAATTTACTTCATTTCATTCACTCTTATTTCATGTGTTAATGTTGTTTACTTAAAAGGGTGAATATTTAAAGTGAACTTGGTCATTATTTTCACTATTTCATACTATCCTTAGATTTTTTCCTAATGTGTGATAGGATTTTAGTTTATGTTACTTCATATCATATATTGGTTAAATGAATGTTCAGATGAAACTTGAACTTTGTCATAATGTTTAGATTAAAGATCAACATATTTGTTCTCTACCTTACCCTTCATTTTTCTCCTATTTTTAATCAATTCACCTTAGATTAAATTCTATATGAATATTCATTTTAGTTTAGTTTTAAACTTAAGTTTTGAGCATAATTCACTTTAAATAGCACATGATATCTTTAAAATCAAATATCAACTATTAGGCCATGGTGGTTCCCAATCACCAACTAATATAAATTTGTGAAATAGTCCACTTGTTCTACCTCAATTCTACCAAAGATAATAGTTTTATCATAACATGTAACTCATGCATTGGATTCTCTAAATTCAAAAATGAGTAGTGTTTCTTAAACACTAAGAACCACCTATGATACACTTTTAGTAATCAACATATATCATATTACAACCTCTCTAATTATGCTTGAACTAGCTCGAAGACATCCTCTTCAAAAATAAGATCTTCACCTAGACTTTATCCTTTCTTCTAAGTCAAATGGATCAAAGGCTTCACCTTTTGATATATAATCTCTTCACCACCTTCCATAATGATTAAATCACTCTTTGTAAACCTATCATTTCTAGATAATATCTGACTCCAACTAAAGATTGACCCATTTTCTTATTTGGAATCCTTACTTTCAAATAAATTAACTAACTCAGAGTAGCCAATGTCTTTACTTATTCTTCTTATAAATCAATGATCTATGGTTTCAATTCTTATTTCTTATGGATGTTCGTAGCTTTAAATAGATCTCATGGATGATAAGTGGGTAGATTTTCCAATATTGGTTCATAAATAAACCATTTGGGAATAGGTAGACCATAAATTATGTTCTCTTCACTAAACAAATTGGCATTCTCCAAATTTGGTGTGATAGTCACTTTAGGTTTCTTAGCTTTTGATAAAATGTTGGTCATAACTTTCCTCTTACAAGTGTCAATAACCATCAAGTTCAATGACTTTATCTTCTCTTTTTCAAATTTTGTAACCTTCTCCTCTACATTTGAATTTGACTCATACATCATATATAACATTTTAATTCAATCTTCAATAGATTCATTGGGATCCAATGCTATCATTTGAACCTCCTATTGAGGTAGATCTTGCTATGTTATTCTTGAAGATTTAGGAGTTGATGAACTTGAATCAATTTCATCTAGGCTTTTCTATTTTGGTATATGCTCTATTTGTACCTTTGTTATGGTTAACTTGTAATAAATAACATCAATTATATGATATTTCCTAGGACCTTGCTACAACCTATCCTCCATTTTTTGGTCTCTATTTAATCTAGACTTAGACCTTATGTTATGATCTTTCAATCTTCTAGTGATTTCATAATATGAGGATGCCTTGGTTATATAAGGTTAATTGCACCAGGCCCATTCTCATATGGAAAATTCAAGATACATTTGAGTTTTTAATGTTATTTTACCCTTCAATAAGGGTCCCATTGTCTAAGATCATCCATTTTTAAGTTGAAATGTAGCATATGCTTTGAAGCAACCTCAATGTGATCCCACTATCTAAATATGGTCTTACCAATTATCATAGGAAAACTATGTAGGAGACCCTTCCTCTTAGATTTGAAAATGCCATCTATACTATTGAAGAGCTCATATGAAATCTCTTGTTCTGCTAATTTTATTAGGTACATGATTTAACAATTTGAGGGGATCATGTTGAGTTCCTTCAATCCTTATATTTGTACAATCAAGGTATAACCATATGTACCCCATTGCTTCAATAGGCTTTTTGATCAATGGACTAACTCTCATAATGGTAATTTCATCTATAACATCACTTAATATATGGTAGATACTATTACAAATGAATTAAATATGGTCCTTCTACTTATAGATGTGTAATTTAGAATAGTAATGAGTTAAAGTATGAGTACCATTTGGAGACCATTCTCTTTGATTAGGAATATTTGTGGTAGCACACAAGGCATATAATAGATAAGACATCATGTAAAATTCACTCCTCTTCTTATTATTGATTACATATATATGTATTCTTAGGGAGATATTGATAATCTCACCTAATGGAAGAACCATTATTTTTGCAATAATTAAATACACCATGGGTACCCACATTGGTTCTATAAATGCTTTAGTTTCACACCCATACCATTTATTTAGCATGGTCATGATCATCCTAACTCCAAGTATAAATTGACTCAATGGGATGTTCTTAGTAGGGTCCACAATAACTTGATTACCTACTTTAAACCATTTAGCTATGATATCCATCATGTTATGTTTCTTAGCCCAGGAATTAATGAAGCTTAGGTCAATATGGGGCTTGGGAAACTTATAGTAAGACTCAAAGGTGATTGGGGATATGTAATAAATTTTCCTCAGATTATGTTAATTAATCAACATGCCCTTGTCTATTTTAGATTCCTTGAAAATTGGCCCAAGAACATCAATAATTGAGGTACCTCTAGTTTATCAATGGCATAGTTTATTCCATGCATTTGAATGGCCACAATGTCATTGTAAAGTATCTTTACTAGGAGGATCTTCTCTTCTTCCTTGGTTATAACTAGTTGGTTCTTGATTAGCCATAATAATTTAGAGCAATTGTTGTCCCCTGTATTCAAAGAAGTAATTACAAACTTTGTGTCATTGAACACTCAACCCTCAACATCTGATGCCAAGTATAGCTCAACCTCTTGCTTTGGAACATGTTTATGGGTTACCTTTACTATAATCCTAATTTAATTATCCTTTTAAAAATAATAATTAGACTCTCTCAACTTAACACAATGAATACAAGGATAATTTAGGGATTTCTATACATTCTAGGTATTTTTAAAGGTTCACACAAATTTTTAATGGTAGCAAGCAAGTTCAAAATATGAGCTTTAATGACATAGATTACATTTGGATTGAATATTTATACCTTCCACATACTCAGCTCCATAAGATCTTATAATGTGATGTGTTCTACCTATGTGGCACTACCATGTCACACTACTCATTTATTTAAAATGTGGCCATTGTCTTTTTATTTAGATGTGTCATCATCTTATGCATCCTGAAGCTTGATCAAATTCACACTATTGATATCTTAAGAAGTCCTTAGGACTTGAATTTTATCATGACCATTGATGTTTGATCCAAGCTTATGAGATTAGGAAAATTGGTAGCTCTATGGGTTCTTTATGTACATTATAATCAATTTACATTACCTTAACACTCTTTCACCATGTGGAAACATCTTGTGCAATCTAGGCTCTTTGACTCCTTGACTCACCTTGCACCATTGATCTTAAATTCATGATCAAATGTGGGCCACTAATTCTATTAACTATTCAAAAGATCAAGCACATGCCATTGATCTACATGATCACTCACTAAGATTGTGACACTTATCATTCTCATGTTCCTTCTTAGTATCTTTGACTTATTGACCTTTTATCTCCATTATATATTTTAATGTGTGATTGAATTCACATCATATATAATTGATCTTGACTTATTGACCTTAGATTTGATCATAGATCATTGATCAAAATTTGTACATTCAGACACACACCATCGATCTTCAATCTGGAAGCATATTGACTTGTTGACTTGAGAAATCATCTGCATTCCATTGATTTTCTATCTAAGTTCATAAGATTTTTCCACTTGGTGAAACCTAATTTAATTTTTTCTTGTGAACAATAAAATCAATAAAGTAAGGGTTTAGATATATAGAGACTTAGGTTAAATTTTAGACTAATATTTTAGAATATTGATAAACATGATTAAAACTTAGGATAAATTTTAAACTAGGCCTAAAATATAATAAAATAATCCCATGTAAATATAAATCCATTTCAAAATAAAAATTAGGCTAAAAAATTTATATTAAAGTTTTAATTACCATTTAAACATGGATTTAATCAATTGAATAAAGACCAAAGGTCAATAAAAAAGGTCAAATTAACACTAAAGCATAAAACCCTAAACATTCTTCATCTAAATGGAACTCTATTAAACCTATAACATGGAAACACATGAATAAGATGTTATCAACATTAGATAAATTCAAATGAATATTATATTCTAACATGACAATGGACACTAGATCAATATATGATATTCAATAATGGTCATTGATCAAGTTGAACGTTCAATTTATAGCACAAATTTGAAAATTTATAATAAGGGTCCTCATTTTTTAGAAATGGGGGTATGTTAACCTCAACACTAGGTAAACCATGTAGAATCCTATAGCATGATCCTAAAAATGCCACCTAATCCCATATAGAAGAGTATATCACTCTTGTTAGGAAACAAGATGCTTCTATAAATGGACATGAGCACAAAACCCTCTTGATCAATTAGGGCTAGTGGTGAAACATCCCTAATAGGTAGATCATTTAGTTAAATATCAATTTAGGTATCATTAAAATATATATTGACCTTCTCATGAACCATGGGGATACCCTGATAGTTGCATATAGTATTGATCACCACATTTTTTTATGTTAGTGGTGTCTAGAACAAGTGTCTTTTATGCATTGATAGCTTGAGGATACACCATGTATCCTCAAGAGTGATGATAGCCTCCCTAATTGGTAAGTGAAAGGTTAAGATATCACTATTCCAACACTCTATTAGCACACTCAGATAAGCTTTATTAACCTAGATAACTAGAATTAATGCCACTTCATATAGGTCTAACATATATAAGAATCCCATTGTGTCCTCAATCCAAATTTGTGGGGTCTATATATAATGAGACCATCTATCATGACATGTAATCATAACTAATCACTCTTGTAATAAAAAAATGATAGCATCAATTTAAATACATATTGCTACCTATAGAATAAACCTAGCCTACCCAATCTAATTGATAATCATCCATAGTTTGTACCCCTTTCAAGTCCTCAAAATTAACTATTTTTGGATCTTAGAGCAAATATATCATTTTACTAATGGTAAAGATGTTGTTTTAGTGATTTTTCACATTTTATGGTGAATGTGCCATTTTCATTCTCATAAAAATGGTGACTTCACTTTAAAATGGGTTAAATTACCATTTTGGTGATTTTTACCCTTTACTTGCAATGCCACCATTGTTGGAAATGATTACTTCACATGAAGTCACCAATTTCCTTAGCTAAGTTTCCATTTTTCCTACCATACAAATGATGACTTCACCACTTTTCACCTTCCAAAGTGAATTAAATAATAATAAATGATAATTAATGGATAGGTCAAGTTTACTTACTAGTACCCAACCAAGTGGTGTTCATATGTGCTCCCTTACTCACTCTAATATATGTCGTCAATCTCCTCTGTAGGCCATTTTATAATAACAATTCATTCATAAAACAAAATCTATAACCTCAAGGGTGAATTATGAAAAAACATTCACCCCCGGGCCCTATAGTTCATTATGCAAACTCCAATAAGTATATTTTTCACATATATGGTATATCTTGCACACCTTTTCATCATATGTGCCTTATTTCTCAACTTTATTGCCACTAGACCATCTTTTTGGGCCTCCTTTGAGACTTGTTTAATAACATATTTTTTCACCCTATATCCTATGTTTATTTGAATGTGTATATTGAAATTCATATTTAGGTTAGAAATGTGTTGTTATCCTTTACCAACTCCTTGTAATTTCATTTTACATGTTTTTCAAACAAACTACCCTTGCCAATTTACTTTGTTGAAAAAAATTCTTTTTGTGATCGTTTAATGATATATCTTGCATTTTTGTGGAAAACCTAGTTTTGGTCATGTATTTTATATGTATCAATGATTATAACCACCTTTGGAAAAATAATTTAATTTTCAACCAATTTAATGATTATAACCACCTATGGTAAAATCATTATTTTTTTGTGTCACATGATAATGATTATAACCTCCTTTGGGAAAATCATTATTTTAAACATTCCACACAGCCTTATAGGGCAAATGATTTTATCATTGATAATAACTACCTTTGGGCAAATTAGTTTTTATGATTTTCTATTATTTAATCTAACCACCTTTGGGAAAATCAATACCCATTTTACTGCCCTATTAGGGCATCTATCTATGCCAATGTTTATAACCACCTTTGAGAAAACCAATGTCACACACTCCATTACTAATTATAATCACCTTTGGGAAAATAAATGACTTCACCACTATTATATTTTGTAACTAACTTTGGGTAATTTAGTAATCCCAGCTCGGTTACCACTAGGTCATGTCATTTTCTTGATTTTAAGGGAACATTCTGTTAGGATTGTGGAGCTAAAAGCTTCACTGATGCAGACACGGAGGAGGTTGCAGGAGAGTTGCTGAGTGTCAGAGACACCGGCGTCGGTCAGGCCAACCGACGTCGGCAGGATAGGGTAGGAAGGCAACCGACGTCGGTCAGAGATCGGCCGGCGTCGGCGACCCCCAGGCAGACAGGGACCGGCGTCGGTCGCCTATGTGGTTCGGACTGCATTTATTATAGGCAGTTAGCTAACGAACCAAGTGTTTGCATGATCAGGGCTAATTATAGACTGAGAGCTGCGGATCTAATTATTGTAATTAGATGTCTAATTATTGTTTGGATGAGATCTATATAATAGACTCATGGTTGTATTGGAAAAGTGTGTTAGGGAGTAAGAGAGCATAATTATAAGCTCCTTCTGTGTGTGAGGTAGAGTAATGGTGCATTCCTCCTAGTGCCTCAGTACCAGGTGTGTTGGTGCTAGATTGGAGAGCCAGCTGGGTTCTTCAGGAGTGTAGGATCTTGGTCACAATTGCATGGCCTATATAAGAGATCTACATGGTAAGTAAGATCGTTGATCTACAGGTGTATGTGTGTGCAAGGTCGAGGTTCACAGGTGAGCAGAACCATTGTTTGATTTGCAGGTGTGCAAGATCATATAGACAGCAACACAACAGGGAGCAATATCAGGCAGGATCTACTTGGAGTACAGGTGTGTACTCAGATAGAGCAAGAGGAAGGCAAGGGAGTTCCTTCCATAAGTATGGTCTGTTGAAGTGCAGGTTATTGCAGGTTCATGGGAGATCTACTTGAAGTACCTTGAGTACTTGTGGAGCACGTGGAGTGCTTGTGGAGTGCGTGGAGCACTTGTGGTGTGTGTGGAGCATGGGAGGTGAACACCAACTCTGTATTTGAGTTGGGTGTTGGGACCTGTGAGAGGGAGAGCTTTGGGGAGAAGAATTATTGTTCAATTGAGGTGTAGCGAGCCTCTGAAGAGGTGGTGGAGAAGAAGTGGCATCTTCTTTATTGTATTCTTTTCTATATAAAGTATTAATACAATTGGTGTATTGTCTCTCATATGCTGTGTTATTCTGAATTCTAGTTACTTGGTGAATCTAGTTATTTTTGCATATTATAGTTGCTTGAAGTTTAGTAATCAATTGTATGCTTCTGGTGTTTCGCATCCCTGACAAGTGGTATCAGAGCTAAGGTTGCAGGAAGCAGGGTTGTGTTTGGTTATAGGTCACTCTCAGGGGTTTCTGATCGAGTGGGAGTAGAGCAATGGTAGATGAAAGTAAGCTAAGAATGGAGGAGTTGAAAAGCACAGATGGTTACTCACGGTCCGATGGAAATAAAGAGCAGGTAAAAGAACATTGTTGGTTGGTAGCAGATCAGCATGAAGAAACTGAAGATACAGATGTAGTAGGTGTTGTTGCATAGGATGTGTTTGCAGGTTTCTTGGATAAAGTTGAATCTTGGATAAAAGATTCAGTTGCCTCTTTCCATGCAGCCGCAGGTAGAGGAGCTGGTAAGCCTTGCCAAAGAATTGGCAAAGGGGAAGTGAAGCTGAAATTGCAGGCGGCCAACACACAGGTGTTGATGAAGGTCATGCAAGTCCCAGGTTTGGAGATATGGCTAATTTCTTCAGAAAGATTGGGTGATGAGAGATGCACAAGAACTCTCACAGTGGTAGCACTTGAATTAGCTGGTGATAAGAAGACAGGTACTCTTTATCTACTTGTCTATATTACTGATTCTTCTTCTATTGCGGAGACGTGGCTTCGTAGGCTTGGTCACATGAGTAGGAAGGAGATGCATGTTCTTAAGCGGAAGATAGATATATTTGATAGGCTTAAGAACTGGAAAGCCTTGGTGTTCTTGGAGGAGATGGCAGATAGAGTTCAGTGGATGAGGCTGGATACATCTGAGCAGGGCAGTTTAGACATGGAGATTGATTCAAAGGAGCTCGCGGGTAAAAAGTCATCACTCACAGGCGAACACAGGTACCGGTGTCGGTCAGGAGGAACCGGCGTCGAACAGACAGGTGCCGATGTCGGTCATGTGCAGACCGAAGCCGACTATGTTGGGCAGGGTAAGACCGACGTCAGTCATGGGACCGACGTCGGCAGTATGTAAGACCGATGTCGGTCAGGAGGACCGACGTCGACAGCAGGGACACCAGCACTGGCAGGTTGATAGTCAGGTATAGACGCATGAGAACCGACGTCAGTCAGATGCAGACTATGGAGTGACCGAGGTCGGTCACTGTAACGAATTTTGGGTGGACAGCACGCTGTCAAGGAGTCTCAAACACCCATATAAAGGACTGAAGACGTAAGTAGGCCCTTAAATTCATTGTTCCTCTTCTTTATACTCGTTGCTGATTGTATAGCAGGAAGGATCTAGGAAACAGGTGTGAGATAGGCAGGGATATGATACAAAACCAAATGGGAGTTTTGGTAGGTTTGCCAGCTAGATGAAAGCACAGAGATGAATGGATGCCTTAGTAAAAGAATAGAGAGAACGGATACATGAGACAGAGGACCAGGTATATGGTCTTGTGGAGCTGCAGGACAGTGGTACAGGTTTTGACAGGTGGAGGACGAAGCATGGCTTCAGTCAATGTCAGGGTAACTACTGTGGTTTGTCTTACCAGGTGGATGATGAGTCATGACATCATTTTGTTGTTGTATGTGGATAGTATGCTAGCTAGCAAGGGTGTACATGCAGGGTTTTGTTGAGCTAAGGGTAAGATTAGTTCAGTGGCATGTCAGGAGGAGTTTGGAGCAGCAGAATTCTTTGACATGGGAGGCATGGAGATCACAGGTTGATTTTGTCTCGAGTGGGAGCTGATGTGAATCAAGGTTGGCGAGGTTCAGGATGCAAAACTGGAGCACACTAAGGGCTGGATAGGTACAGTGTCCAAAATCACATGAGGCCTGGTATAGACCTGAGTATTCCCATGCAGTGGGAGCTGTCAGAGTTAGGAGCCAATTCAGGGAAGTGGGTTCTCAGGTTTTTGAGAGGGACCAGCAGCAGGTGTTGCTATGAAGGGTCAGGACTTCACTACAGGTGTTGTAGGTTCGGATGTGGCAGGGTACTCGGATGATAGGTGGTACACCACGAGATGTGTGGTGGGTTGTCTTCAGGTGGGAGCTTGAAGAGGGATACAAACTAGGAAACAGATTAGACAGAGTATAGGTAGAGGTACAGTGCAGCTGTTTATCTCCAAGTGGGAAATTGTTAGGATTGTGGAGCTAAAAGCTTCACTGATGCAGACACGGAGGAGGTTGCAGGAGAGTTGCTGAGTGTCAGAGACACCGACGTCGGTCAGGCCAACCGACATCGACAGGATAGGGCAGGAAGGCAACCGACGTCGGTCAGAGATCGGTCGGCGTCGGTGACCCCCAGGCAGACAGGGACCGACGTCAGTCGCCTGTGTGGTTCGGACTGCGTTTATTTCGGGCAGTTAGCTAATAAACCAAGTGTTTGCATGATCAGGGCTAATTATAGACTGAGAGCTGTGGATCTAATTATTGTAATTAGATGTCTAATTATTGTTTGGATGAGATCTATATAATAGACTCATGGTTGTATTGGAAAAGTGTGCTAGGGAGTAAGAGAGCATAATTATAAGCTCCTTCTATGTGTGAGGTAGAGCAATGGTGCGTTCCTCCTAGTGCCTCAGTACCAGGTGTGTTGGTGCTGGATTGGAGAGCCAGCTGGGTTCTTCAGGAGTGTAGGATCTTGGTCACAGTTGCATGGCCTATATAGGAGATCTACATGGTAAGTAAGATCATTGATCTGCAGGTGTATGTGTATGCAAGGTCGAGGTTCACAGGTGAGTAGAACCGTTGTTTGATTTGTAGGTGTGCAAGATCATATAGACAGCAACACAACAGGGAGCAGTATCAGGCAGGATCTACTTGGAGTATAGGTGTGTACTCAGATAGAGCAAGAGGAAGGCAAGGGAGTTCCTTCCATAAGTATGGTCTGTTGAAGTGCAGGTTATTGCAGGTTCATGGGAGATCTACTTGAAGTACCTTGAGTACTTGTGGAGCACGTGGAGTGCTTGTGGAGTGTGTGGAGCACTTGTGGTGTGTGTGGAGCACGGGAGGTGAACACCAACTCTGTATTTGAGTTGGGTGTTGGGACCTGTGAGAGGGAGAGCTTTGGGGAGAAGAATTACTGTTCACTTGAGGTGTAGCGAGCCTCTGAAGAGGTGGTGGAGAAGAAGTGGCATCTTCTTTATTGTATTCTTTTCTATATAAAGTATTAATACAATTGGTGTATTGTCTCTCATATGCTGTGTTATTCTGAATTCTAGTTACTTGGTGAATCTGGTTATTTCCGCATATTATAGTTGCTTGAAGTTTAGTAATCAATTGTATGCTTTCGGTGTTTTGCATCCCTGACACATTCAATGACTCTATTTTACCACCTTCTCCTTCGAGGGGGCATCAAAGGCTTATCGGCTACCATTTAGGTCATGAACCATTTGGATTAATATATTTTAAATTATTTAAAAATATTTTATTATGCATGTGTCTCATAATGCCTTCTCAAATAGGGGTAAACTATATACACTTAGTTTTGGCAACTTTTATGCTTAAACTAGGATTCAATATAATTTCTAGTAAACAACATATTTCTTAGCCTATATATCCCCTAAATTTCCCAAACTCATCCATGTAAGGGATTTAATTAACTAGAAACATGATTAGGCTAGCTTATTTGGTATATTACCCCATATGCATCACTACCTAGTTTAGTTTTAACCCTAGTCAAATTATGACCTAGTAATTTGGCACTTTTGGCCTATTAAGCTATTAATTGAAAATAATTTCCAAAATCCAAAAAGAACTAATAAAGATTAATTGCATTGAAAATCTTAATTAACTTGCCTAAACAACAATTCCAAATCAAATTAGTGAATTTTATTTACCAAAAGAAGAATTTTTAGGCAAATATGAAGTTAAAAGGTTAAAGGATCAATTGAAATGATTTATTATTTCCAAAATATTCCAAACATGTAAGTCACAACCTCAAAAATATCTAAAATGATTTGTCAAGCCTCACAAATATATAAAACTAAGGTGTCCAGATTTCTTGAATGATTTGACCCAACCCAAGGTTAGATTGACTCAACCTAGGTTAATTTAGACTTGACCAAAGTTATAATTTAACTTAACCTCCCTAGGGCTATGTTGAGGTCAACAAACCCCCATTTTTTTAAAATGTGGACCCTTGTTTATATTTTGTAAATTATACTATAAATTATTCATTCAACCTGATGAAAGTGCATTATTGAATATCATGTGTTGACTTATCTTACATTGGCATAATAATTAATAAGCTTTAGTTGAAGTTATATAATGTTGATAACATTTGGTCCATCTTATAGGATTAATGGATCTTTATTAGAATGAACAAATGTTCATGGACTTATGGTTCAGTTGTAATTCAACCCTTGGGTTAATTAATTTGGTCCTTAATTGAATACATGTTAAAATGACGTTTAAAAACTTAGTCTAAGATTAATTTAGCCTTAGTTATTATTTAATAGGTTCATACTTTTCAAGGGTCACTTTATTTCAAAACCTTAGTCCTAGTTTAATTTTTAGCCTAAGTATTGATCAAATTTATTAGTTCATTATAACTTTAGTCTAAAATCTATGTTAAGTTTTTATATATACCAAAAATTTATTACTTTGATTTTAATATTCATAAGATCTCATTAAACTTGGGACTTCCAAGTGGTGAAATCTCAAAAGCTCAGATAATAGATCAATGACATATAGGTATGCAAAATGAATTCAGCAAGTCAAAGTTCCCTAGATCAATATCAATGGTACATATTCCTATGTACAAATATTGATCAATGATCTATGTTAAAGACTAAAGTTAATAAGTCAAGATCCAAGATTGTCTTAGGAATTTAAAAACTTTAAACCAAATTTAATATGACCATAAATCATATCTAAATTATGCAATAGCATGCATCAAAAAAATATTCCTCAAATCACATTTATTATGAAATTAGAAATGGAGAGAAAAATATAAAAACACACATAACACAAATCTATCATGGTTCACCCAATGTGGACTACATCCACTAAGAAAGTCCTCAAATAAAATTGTAATCTAAAAACCAACACTTGCACTTTACTATATCTCACATGTTGTTATACCACACCCTATAATAAACATTTGCACTTTGGCAAAACATCTACACATTGACTCTAATCCTTAAAGCCATACCCTAAAAATAAACCATCAACCTCTAAAGGCCACACCACACTTGTATATATAGCAAATGGAGAAAAATCCAAAAAAAGGAGGAGAAATTGCACCATGCTTATCCATGATAAGCATCATCCATTAAGGACACCTTAGTTCCACATCATCAAGCTCATCCAAAATCCCATCCAAGAAGGAACATGCCAAGATAGAGTCTCCACTTTTTAAGGCACATTTTCCAACAATATGTGATCACAACCAACTCCTTGAAATAAGGCAACACATTTTCCAATGAAAAACCAATCTACCTAAAAATAAGGAAGTCATTCCCACTTCCAATAAAAAAATAAGTCACATAGAAATAATAAAGATAACAATTAATTCCCTATAAAAATAAGGAAATTAATCCCACTTCTAATAGCATGGAAATTATTAAATAAACATTTAATAATATTCCACTCACATGTGGATTACATGATAAATGTGTTCCCCACATCCTTGTAACTCTCTAAGCCCCCAAAACATGCCACCATGGTCATGTGATAGCCCCAAAGGGTTCTAAACTCAATAATCTCCCACTTAGAGACTGCATCTCTTGAACAAAATCCTTCACTAATCCATGACCACTAAGGCCAACCAAGTTTTCCTCCAAAGTTGTCTTGATAAAGTGATAATGTAACTAAATGTGTTTCATCCTTGAGTGAAAAGTGGAGTTCTTTTCCAAATGAATAACACTCTGACTATCATTTTCTAGTCTCCCAACTTCCTACTCATGCCCCAACTCTCAAAACAAATCTTGTAACCAAATCATATCCTTACTAGCCTTGGTGGTAGTAATATACTCTACCTTTACAGTTGACAAAGCCACAACCTTATGTATCTTGGAAATCTAACTAATGTATCTCCAACAGTAAATATATAACCTATCATACTCCTCCTACTATCAATATCCACTACCATATTTGAGTCTACATAACCATGTGAAGTGGTTTCTAACCCACCAAAACATAATAACAAATACATGGTTCCTCTCAAATACTAAAGAATCCATTTTAGTTCTTGCTAATTCTCATAACCATGATCACTCATATACCTTCTCACAACTCCCACTACTTGGGCATTATTTGACCTACTAAAAATCATGGCATACATCAACCTACCAACTATTTATGAATAAGTTAACTTGGAAATCCTAAGATTTTTATGTTTCATCTTAGGACAATGCTCCTTTAATACTCTAAAGTGGCCTGCCAAAGGAGTACCAACATATTTAGCATATAATATGCTAAACCTTTCTAATAATTTTCTCACATACTTTGATTGGGATAAGATCAACTTCTTCCCATTTTTGTCATGAGTAATCCTCATACTAAGGATTTAAATTGTAACACCCAAATCCTTCATAGAAAAGGAGTCACTAAGATTTTTTTTGACCATATGAATATGTTGTATGTTCGTTTTAGCAACTAACATGTCATCGACATACAATCATCATATAATAAAAGAACCATCATCAAAATGTTTGATTTACATGAAATTGTTAGAATGATACCTTTGATGTTCTTGTTCTAACATAAAATAATCAAATTTATTATATTATTATTGTGGAGCTTGTTTTAGCCCATACAAGCTCTTCTTTAGTCTGCACACATAGTTATCCTTCCCTTTGACCTCATATCCCTATGGCTACTTCATATATAATTATTCATCCAAATCACCATGAAGAAAAGTAGTTTTCACATCTAACTATTCTAAGTGAAAATCCTCAACTACAATTAAACCAAGAATAATACTAATAGAAATCATTTTTACAATAGGAGAGAAAATATCATCAAAATCAATACCTAATTTTTGTGTAAACCCCTTGACCACCATCCTGGCCTTATACCTTTTTCTCCCTTCATCCTCTTCTTTTTCTCTAAAGATCCACTGTTTTGACAATGCACTCTTTCCCTTAGGTAGCCTTACCAAATCTTATGTTTGGTTCTCTATGAGAGATCTATGCTTCTCATCCATGGCTTCTTCCCATTTCATCCTAGCATCTACCCACATTGTTTTCTCATAACACTCTAGTTCTCCATTGTTAGTGAGTAACAAATAATTCAAATAAGGATAAAAATGTTTGGGTTCTCTTCTTACCCTATAATACCTTCTTACCGTAGGAGTTTGGGGTCCTTGTGTAGAAGGTTCCTAAACTAAATCATTAGATACTTTTCCATCTACAATGTCATCTAATACTATGTACTCTTTTTGTTCCTATTCATGTTCTAAAAATTGATCCTTATACATGAATTTTTAATTAAAGACTACATTTATAGACTAAAATTTTTTCTTATCTTTAATGATCCATAAATGGAAACCAAAGTCATCCTCACCATAACCAAAAAATGTGCATTTCTCTAATTTAGCCTCTAACTTGGTCATATCCTCTTTCTTAATGAGAGAAAAAACCTCACATCCAAAGACTCTACAGAAAGAATAATCAACATTCTTACTAGACCAAGCTTGTTTAAGAATACCTCCATCCAAATGCATAAAAAGTCCTCTATTAATCAAATATACTACCATGCTAACTACTTCTGCCCAAAACTATAAAGGCAAACCTACATGTAACCTTATGCTCCTAACATGTTCCATTATTATTATGTTCAAACTTTTAGATACCCCATTCTACTATGGAGTTTTTGGAACCATCCTTTGCCTATAGATTCCATTTTTATAGCAATAATCAAAGAAAAAATTACTACAATACTCACCTCTATTATCTAATCTGAGACATTTCAACTTGAGACCTATTTCATTCTCAATAAAGGATTTCCACTTCTTAAAAGTTTTAAATACATCATATTTCTTTTTAATGTAATAAACCCAAACTTTTCAAGTTTCATCATCAATATAAGTAATATAATAATTGGATCCACCAAGAGAAGATACCTGAGCTACTTCCCATACATCTGAGTGTACCAAGTCTAACTTGTGCTCTTTCTTTGTGGTTCCAACCTTTAGGAACTTAACATATTATTGTTTCTCATATAGATAATTCTCACATAAGTCTAGATCTATGTCTTTTAATCTAGGTAACTTATCTTGTAATATCTCCATACCCTTATGGCTCATGTGATCGAGCCTGTAGTGACACATAGTTACATTTCCATCTATAACAATTAAATCATTAGAATCAACACTACTAGTCAAATATAAAGTACTAATTTTATTACCTCTTGATATCATAAGAGCACCTTTGGTAACTTTACAAGAATCTATAGTAAATAATATTGAACATCCCTCACTACCCAATTTCCCCATTGAAACCAAATTCTATCTCAACATAGGCACATGTTTAACATCCTTAAAGATATATGTGTTCTAATTCTACATCTTAACCTGAGCACAGCCATTCCCTAATATCTTACATGGTTCATCATCACCAAGATATACATGTACTAAAATATCTTGAACATAATTAATAAAATAATACCTATGTGGGGTGGCATGAAAAGAAGCCCCTGAATCTAATACCCAAGAGTAATAAAAACTATCCATAGAAAGAATTAAGGCATCTTGACATGATTTACTTGATGCCACATTTACCTCATTCATCTCCTCCTTGTTGGTATTCTTATCTTGAAGTGACCATAAATCCTTCTTTGAGTTTCCACTCTTCCCACAGTGCCAACATATCATCTTAGATCTAGATTTGGACTTAGATCTACCCTTTGACTTTCCATAGTTGCTTTTGCTCTTGTCCTTTTGCCTCCCTCTAGTATCAATGTATAAATCATTACATTAAGATGATTTACCAGTTATTTTCATTTACATCTCATGACTAAGGATCACACCTACAACATCCTCAAAATTTAAGCTTCCCTTGGTAGGGATTGCATTACTCATAACCATAACCAAACTATCCCAACTATCAAGCAAAGAACATAAGATTATCAAAGCTATAAATTCATCATGAAACTTATTTCTAACTAAAATTATCATACTTACAACTATATTAAAATCATTAAGATGATTATCAATAGAACCAATCTTAGATATTTTCAATTTAAACAATATATAAATAAGAATTTTTTTATTAGAAGTAGAAGGTTTCTCATATAAATATTTAAGTTTATCAATGAGATATTTTGTGGTTTTCTCATCAAAAATATTAAATTTAATAGAAGATTCAAGTCATAACTGTATGGCTCCTAATGCCTTCCTATCAAGTAATGACTAATTTGCAATCACTCATACTTATAGGTTGTTCTACTTTCCCCTCCAAGGGGAGATGTAGCTCCTTATGATATAGGTAATCTTTTATCTACGTTTTCCATAAACTAAAATACTTACCATCAAAATTCTCAACATTGAATCAGATCTCTTATCTTATAGCTCCCACTCAACCTAATAGCCTTCTTATGATTTACCACTTCAACAAAACACACAATGAATGGTTTTGATACAAATTCTTAGGAATTTAAAAACTTTAAACCATATTTAATATGACCATAAATCATATCTAAATTATGTAATAGCATGCATAATGAAAACATTCTTCAAATCATATTTATTATGAAAACATAAATGGAGATAAGAAGATAAAAACACACATAACATAGATCTACCATGGTTCACCCAATGTGGGCTACATCTTCCAAGAAAGTCCTCAAATAAAATTATAATCTAAAAAACAAGATTACAATGAACTCTCATAGAGATAGAAAAAATATCCTATAGAAAATGTTGCACAAATAAATGATACACTTTCACCTGCACTTGCACTTTACTATATCTCATAATATGCTATACCACACCCTAAAATAAAGACCTACACTTTGTAAAAACATCTTCACATTGACTCTTATCCTCAAAGCCACACCCTGTAAATAAACCATCAACCTCTAAAGGCCACACCACACTTATATATTTATTAACTGAAGGAAAATCCATAAAAAGAGGATAAATTGTGCCAAGCCTATCCAAGATAAGAATCATCCAATAAGGACACCTCAGTTCCACCCCACCAATCTCATCCAAACTCTCATCCAAGAAATAATACACTAAGGTAGAGTCTCCACTTTTTAAGGCACATTTTCCTACAATATGTGATCACAACCAAATCTTTGAAATAAGGAAGGTAATAATTTTACAATTAATAGCCAATCTCCCTAAAAATAAGGAAGTCAATTCCACTTCCAATTAAAAAGGAAGTCACATGGAAATAATAAAGATAATAATTAATTCCCTTAAAAATAATTAAATTAATCCCACTTCCAATAACATGGAAGTTAACATGGAAATTACTAAATAAACATTTAATAATATTCCACTCACATGTGTAGTACATGAGAAATGTTTTCCCCACATCCTTGGAGCTCTATAAGCCCCTAAAACATGACACCATGGTCATGTGATAACCCCAATGGGCTCCACACTCAATATATTGATGACACACATTCAATCTTACATAAGTAGATATAATGGTGAGCATGAATTCAATAAATCAAGGATCTTGAGGTTGAATGTAAAGGTGCCATGTTTCTCAATCATGATGAATTAAATCAAAGATTTATATTAGATTAAAGATAAATGGCCTAAATTTGATATATGTATAGAATATCAATGGCCTACATTTGATCATTTATTTAAATGGATCAATGAAGCACAATCAATCTTTCAAATGTAGATCAATGGTATGCATTTGATCATTCAAATATAGATTTATGGTGCTCATTCAATCGAGCTAATAGAGATTGATGATGTGAATAGAGTAAAAAAGTCAAATATCCCAGATTGTATATGATGCCACCATATTGAAAAAGAGCATTAACTATATGGAAACCGATAGGGAGGTACATAAAAATCATGTGGGTCTACTAAGTGGCATAATCTTAGGAACCCAAAGTAAATATCAATGGCTCATGATTAAATTCAAGTCTAAGAGACTCTTGAGGAGATTGATAGAGTAAATTTGATCAAGTCTCAAGAGGAATGAGATGATGACACATTTCTAAAGTGACAATGGTTATATTTTAAAAGTGAACAAACAAGTGACAAGGGGATGCCACATAGGTAGACATGTCAAATTGGGAGATATTGTGGACCCAAGCATGTGAAGGTATAAATATGGGATCTAAATATGATCTAAGTCACCTAAACACATACTTCAAATGCTTACACTACCAATAAATATCTATTGAACCCTCATTAAATATTTTATATGTATAAAAATCCCTAAATTGTTCCTACATTCATTATTTTGAACCAAAAGAGAGAGCTTCGTGATTAAATTATTTAAAGATTTCAACCAGATAGCCAAAAGAGTTGAAATATCATTCCCAAGTGGATAATTTGATCAGGATTATAACAATGGCAACATATGAGACTACTTCAAATAAAGTGCTTAAAATATACTTATCATTAGATGTAAAGGGCCAAGTTTTCAAGACACAAAATTCATGGTTTCTTCATTATACATAAGAGATACTAGTTTCTCTAGCCTATTCTAGACCATAGAGAACCAAGGAGATTTGACCAAGGAAGAGTAAAAGCTACTCTTAGTGAAGCTATTATATGATGGCATTATGAAAATTCAGTTAATTGGAATCCATTACAGTACTACCAAACTAGAGGTATTACAATGTATTGATGTCTTGAGTCCTATTTTCAAAGATGCTAAAATTTACAAGGGTATGATTATTCATAAACCTAGTTTGAGGAAAATAGCATATATATCCCCTATTGTATTTGAATATTATTATAAGCATCTTAGGAACCAAATATACCTAGCCTCCATTAATTCATGGGAACAAAAAATACCATGATGGACATCCTAATAAAGTGGCTAGAATATGGTAATAAGGTTATTATAGATCTTACCAAGAAGATCCCTGTGAGCCAATTCAAGCCTAGAGTTAGAATGGTCATGAATATGTTAAACAAGTTGTATGTATTTGCACATACTACTCATGTAGAACAATATGGGTGCCTATCATATATTTCATTATTGAATAATTCATGGTTCCTCCTTTATGTGAAATCATTAGCATTTCCTTAAGTGGATAGATTTATGGGATTAAAACAAAGAAAAAGACTAAATTCTACATGATGTCCTACTTATTAGATGCCCTATGTGTTACAACCAAGATCCCTAACCAAATATAATTTTTCCCTAATGTTACCTAAATTATGTCCCAATATTATTCCAAATTGCACATTTACAAGTATAGGGACCATATCCAATTCATATCTGACTATGTTTATCTTACTTTGAGATAAGCCATTATTGGTATCCCCATGATGAGGATAAGTCCTTTAGTAAATAAATCCATTGATATAATGGGATACATATGGATATATCTTGATTGCATAGCTATAAGAATTGAGGGAACCCAAATTTCCCCTCTTAAACTACTAGTTCATGTGCTTGACAAGTTGGCAGAACATGAAGTTACCTACCAACTATTTAATGGGATGGATGGAATATTCAAAACCAAATAAAAGGGACTTCTACATATTTTACCATGATAATTGGAAAAACCATTTTTAGGTAATGGGGACACATTGAAGCTACTTCAAAACATAGTATTTCCTTCAATTTGTAGATAGATGACCATAGACATTAGGATCGTTATGGTAGATTAAAAGAGCATTAGATGATCAAAGGTATTTTGGTTGTTCCTTATGATCATGAAAATATTTCATTTGAATTTATATACACTAAGGTAACCACTTACTATGAAATTTTTGGGAGATTAAAAGAGCATAGCATAAATCCTAAATTTAGATTGTAGAGAGATCAAAAGTTAGAAGACAGGTGACAACTAGGTCCTAGGAATTATCATTTGGTAGATGTTGTCTCTTCTAAGTTTCCTCCAATTGATCTCCAAATAGAGTCATAGACCTTAAAAAATGAGATGAGGATAATTTTCTTCAATCTCATCATCCCCTGAATCTTCTTGAATAGTAGAGCAAGGTTTGCCTCAACATGAGGTTGACATGATAGCTTTGGATCCTCAATAATATGTTAAAGATGCACTGATAATGCTATCCATGACATATGAATTAGATACTTATGTAGAGGAAGAGAAGGTTAAGGAATGTAAGTAGGATAATGGAAAATAAAATTCATTAGACTTAGTAGCGATTGATCCTCCCAAAAGGAAAGATAAGACTATAATTGTTTAAAATGTAAAAAATATAAATTTGCCATCACACCACCTTTAAAGGATGTTAATATTTTTAGTGATGAAAACCTAATTTATGGACCACTTATACCTAAATGATTCATTTATGAACCATAAATGGAGAAGCCACCTATTATTTATCATCTATGGGCTCTAGTAAAGACTACAGACATCCCTATGCAAAAGGAGTTAAAGCCTCGGATCATTGCATTACAAGATGGAGAAGAAAGGAGAATGACTACTCCAACTTAGTCAGCTGACATACAAGCAAAGGTCCCAATCAAACGTTTGGGCCAGTATTCATTTAGGGTCAGATATGATCCAATTTATACAAGACTATAAAGAGTAATTGAGATAGTTATCATGGATTATGGTCAAGAATTTCTACATCAAAAGGTGGAGCCTTTGGTTTACCTAACATAGAAGAGAGAGAAGAGACCAGGGGAAACCCCCATGTTTGAAGAAGATGTCCTAGAGTTATCCCAATCATAATTAAAAATGATACAAGTTACCATTAAAGGATTAAAACAAAAAAAGAAGAGTTTGGAATAACAATCCATTCTATCAATTCTATAAGACATTATTAATAATTTTGAAGCAACTATCTATGATACATTAAGTTATTTTAAGACAATAAAATCCCAATTTGACATAGTAAAAAAAAAAAATTCCATGGCCATGAGTCAAGTCAGTCAATGAAAATCCTATGAAAAGAAGATAAAGGCATTGATCAAGACTTTGATTGTAGACCAAATTCCTAAATTCAAAATAATCAACCTATCATACTTTAATATGGCTATGGTAATCTTGATGGAAAAAATCAAGGACACAAATAAGTTTTCAAAAGGCATGGAAAACCTCTTAAGAGACTTCAAAAAATTATAATATAGAATGGTAAAAATAATAGGAGGCTTGATCAAGGATCCAACCATCCTTAGTCTTACAGGCTTGATAACTAATGAAGATTTCCAACATTGAGCTACCTAGTTCATCCAAGAGGTCAAGAATGAATGCAAGGAAACCATAGGGGATGATAATAAATGTATCCTAAATTTGAACTTGATAGCTAATGAAAATATTAGTAATGATAGGAACATCAAGGAATCCATGGATAGAGTAGATGAAATCTTCAAGGATTTGGCAAGACAAATAGAGGAATTATTCCATAGAGCTAATAATCAATCTTAGATTGATTGATGAACAATATGACAAATTCATGAAGATTTTGGGACAAAATCAAAAGTCTATAGCTATAAGGGAACCTAAAGGTCAAATAGGTTGACTTAGTATACTATTTTGTAACAAAACCATGTAAATCATTGAAAATAATATTCTATTTTGTAAAAGCATGTGCAATATGTAATGCACATGGATTATAGGTTAGTCACACTTGAAAACTATCATTGGTTCTATAATATTTGTAAAAGGATAGCTATCCTTGACACTTGTCTAATTATAATTTTATAATTATTGATTTACATACCTCATATGTTATCTATAAAAGTGGGTATTGTCATTGTAAATGGGAGGAAGTTTTTAGAGAAAAAATATTTGTGTAAATTTTAGAACAAGTAATGCATGTAAGAGAATTATGAAAATATTGTCTCATATTTATTTATTTATTTATTATCATGGATGATTCCTCAAGTTTTTGGTTTTATGTTTATATTTGAATTGATTTACTGAATTCTAGATGTGCATATGTTAATGCAAAATTATTAATTTGAGTTTATGTTAAGTTCATTGAAATGTTGTTAAATTAATTTCAATTTCCTTGTTTTTTTTGAAGATGTGTAAATACAGTTTTCTTATTTAAGTAAATGTTTCAATTTAATTTGATTTTTAATTTGCATGTTTTAAATATCCTTAGACATTTACTCTGATATATGATAGGATCTATAATTTTGGTAATTTCATGTCATATACTAATTTAAAAGTGCATGTCTTTGATGAAATTTAAGCTTTGTCAAGATGTCTAGACTAAAGATAAAATAAACATCCTTCTTTCTTCCCTAGTCTACTTATTTTCTCATTTTTGTACCAATTCATTATAGTTTACTTTTTTCATTATGAATATTCATGCTAGATTAGAGTTAGAATTTAGTTTTTGATCATTGTTCATTAAAATTAGTTTAAATAACATTCATATTCACAATATTTAAGACCGTGGTTTCTCCTAATAACCATTTTCATTATCATTTTGTGAAATAGTCAAATAACTTGGCCACTATTCCACCATATATCTTTGGAAGATCACAACTAGTAAGTCATGCAAAAGATTCCTTTAAATATTGAAATAATAAGTTTTTTAAACACTATACAAACTCTATGATACACTTACATGCATCAAAAGATTAGAGTTAGTCCTTATATCTATAAATATAAGTGCCCACACCATATGCCAATAAGATCTTGTGTGTCAAGTTATTCTACAAGAATACCTTATTAAAACCTATAAGAGTATTGTTATAATTCCCAATTTATGCCAATCTTCACACAAAGCCATAATGATTATTGGAGAGATGCTAACACCATGGAATATAATTGATATAAAACTCAAATCATCATAGGCTAAGGATGAATATCCTTATACCAAAATATAAGCATCAAATTTGATAAAAGAGATAATAAAATTATATTGTCTTTATCTCTATTTTGTGATCTTGCTTATTGTGTTATGATCTCCATAGTTCTTAGGAAAGAGTGTTTCATCCTAGTGTAATTTTATGCTTGGTTTTTTTAATTTGAAATAACAAAGGGAATAATCTACATATGGCTTGTATTTCAAACACCTAAGTTGCACTGACTATGTATGAAAATAAATTATTTCAATCTTTATAACAAAAGATACACAAATTCATACCTTGTAGTTGCAATCACAAGGAAACCAACTTAGAAATTGTCTGCACCTTTTTTTATAGCCTATCATCCTAATTTTCTGACTATCAGAGCTTCATTTCCATTTATACCTTATATAAATGATAAGAAAAATGGAGAAACCATCACATATGAATTCAATCAATTTACATTAATCCCATAGGTGATGCATTGTACTAGCATTAAAATTTTACCTTGTTCCCCTAAATATGCTGATGCTAATTCAATAAAAAATGGGGAAAGATATAAACCTCAATTATCATAGTTTTAATTACAACTACACCATATTCAATGCTATAAATAAAATAAACATTAGGTTTGAAAATTATTTACTATTAAGTTTTTTAGCTATTAAAAATATATTAGAAGAACGAGCATGTGGTTCCAAAGAATATTCAAAACATTTTCATAGAATAAATATAATTATTACCTAAATCTTACTATGTCATAAGTGTTCCTTAACACACACACACACACACACACACACACACACACACACACACACACACACACACACACACACACACACACACACTTGGTGATTATATACTAACCTATACATGTCTTTTATAATATCCTAGTGAGTCAAACCCATACATGTATAATAACTCTGGAAATGTTTTCCTAAAATAGGATCGAGTATAATCTATAAAGTGAATTTGTGTCATAAACTATGAAAAAGTATAAAATTGAGGCTACTTGACTTATGTATATTTTCATAGAATTATCCATTTTTTAAATTGAAAAAACCTAATTATAGCCTTTTGGTTATAAATATCATCTAAAAATTTTCTTGGGGTTAACCAAAATGATTGAACTTTTAACAATTATGGAGTTTAATCCCTAGGTTTCTAAATGGACTAAATACATTAAATTAGGGTATAAATATTCAATAAATACAACCATTGATTTGTAAAAAAATTGACCTAGTTTGATCTTTTTTAATATAAAAATAAATGATGTAAACAAGTATTTAGTTGGAAACTAAATGAGATAGAAGATCTGAAGGTTGTAAGCTAATATAGGAATTGATGTGTCATACATAGGATCTAGGTGTCAAAAATCTTCCTATATAGTAGTGTTATAACTTAATAATATATCCAATGGTACTAGCATCCTCCTTTTGGTGCTAGTTTCATATATGAAAAACTTTTTTAAACTTTTGGGTGTACTTGTGTCTAA
The DNA here is from genome assembly GCA_037957365.1 of Torreya grandis. NCBI lineage: Eukaryota > Viridiplantae > Streptophyta > Pinopsida > Cupressales > Taxaceae > Torreya > Torreya grandis. The sequence continues at coordinate 2,913,643 of JARHVA010001363.1, read as the reverse complement.
GTTTATCACTCTTAATCCTATGCGCATGAGTTTTGAATCCCTATTAGTGACTTATTTTGACTTATTTTGTATGTAAAACCTAGAATTGCATGTAATTAGGGCATTATATTAGCATAATTATTAAAGTGTGATGTTATTATGCTAGTATAGATATACTTAACACCATACTATGATGAGTGTTGCCCAAATATCAATACTCCTAGGAGAGATCAAGCCTGATGTAGTTTTCCCCACCTAAGTGTAGGTAAAATTGCAAATGAAGCTAGTATGAATGCTAGATTGAGTGATTTGAGTGTTCTTGATATTGAAAATATGAGTAATATAATATTAAGAATGTTTAAAATGGATATATGTATAAGTAGGGTAGAATAGGGATAAATAACCTTGATTGTGCACAACTTGTTCTGAGTTAATTTGTGTTATTTACACATCTTTTACATCTAGTGAATAATGAGCTACAAGTCATGTATATATATTTTTCTAGTGTTTGTATAGGTATTAAGAGAAGTTTAGGTGACCTCATGTGGATTTTTATTTGAAAATATATTTTTTGGTGATAAAAGGTGAGAAAAGGATAATAAAACCCAAATTAGGACACTAGTGCCATTGGTGTTACTATCCAAATCATGGTGCTAGTGTTTAAGTGGTAGAACTTGAGGCCCTAGGGCTACGACACTAAAATAAGGGTATAAAACTACTTTAGGATAGTTTATATATGTGTGTGATCTACATAAAGGTTTTATAAGTGTTTAAATAAGCCTTAAGATAGGTCTAGGGCTAATTTATGAATAGGTGGTCTCAAATAACACTCTTAACACTCAAATATCATTTTAAATGATTACATCATGAAATTATGGATGATGAATCTAATATTAATTCTCTATTAATTATAGTACACCTTCATAAACACCCCATATAGAGTTTTTTTATTGATAATAATGTAAGAGAATTTTTTTCACAATGACATTACTTATGTATTTTGGTTATACTCAACACAATTTACACACCTCTACTAGATTAGTTAGAGTAGTCGATGGGACCTCCCAGAAGGTTCTTAGCAAGATTGATGTACTTTTATAGGTCAATACCACACATGTGAATACTAATTTATCAATTATACCTTATATGAGTGTCTTTGACATTTTGTTGGGATGACCTTGGATGCATAATCTTTGATTAGTACCTTCTATAGTGCAGGGGTGTGTTAAGTACATTCATACCAATTAGGTAATTATAGTTTTTGGTGTTCCATATGAGCATCCTCTTAAACAAGAGAAATTCATACATAGGTAGTTAATTATAAAGACTATTAAGTCTAATTTTATGCAAAAGGGTACACAACACGCAATCCCCTTTACTAGGTAGACAATACTTGAGAGGACTTTACCTCAGAGATAGAAAATTAGTTCCATAGAATCCTCATCTTCTATGCACCATATTCAGATGCCTAGAGAACATAAAAATGTTCCTACTATTGTTTTTCCAAATAAAACATAAAATACATAGAGATGGGTTCTATTAACCCCTATTAATTCCATTGGTACTTCATGACATCAAATTTTAATTATACATATGCCAAGTATCATAGATACTACAATGACATATATTTCATCTATATATGATCCTTAACAATACCACTAATTTATTATACTAGGTTTTGAGTGTGGAGGTGCCTATGATCATCATTTGGATGATATCATAGGATGATCTTATCTCTCCAAAAATACCAAAAATATCAAAAACTTAAAAAAAAATTGAAAAACATTTTTGGCACTTACATGTTCTATTAACTCCTTGGAATCTATGTTCGTTCCATGTTAAGGGATAACATATCAATTAATCCTACATATACATCTATAGGAATACATAGATACATGATTATTTATATTTATGGGTGTTGGTATTTCCCTTTACTCACATTTCCAAAATGTTTGGGCATCCATATTCTATGATCTTGATACTTTTAAGTTATATCATTCTATGGTCACATCCCATTATCATGATTGGGATCTTATGTACCTAAACATGCCTTATCCATGTTTATATATTATACATGGTACTTTATATTATATTTACTTTAGCTTTTTCCTAATACATTTGATCCATGATTTACTATGATATGTTTATGTTGGTTGATTATGATTTAATTTATGCACTTCCATGAGTGTTTATCTTTCTTGTTTGAGCATTTGATTATTCTACTTTTCTTGTGGCTCCCATGACTATGTATGATTTATTTGACATTTAAAAACCTTATTACATGTGATATGGACATTTTAATGTTTCATTCCTTGATTTTTATACATTTAAATAAATCATGTCCATTTGATTTTGCAAGATTTGAATATGCCCCTTATTTATGGTCTCCTAAGACCTTTGTTTGTTGAATTTTTTAGTGCTCTTATGTGGGTGTTTATTTGATTTTTGAACATGTACTATTACTATATAGATTTTTCCATGATATTTATCATGCATATTAGGCCTAAATGTGATCACATTTATTTTATGCAATTCAATGACACATTTACCTATGCATAGTTTTCTACATGCTACATAGTTCAGTCATAGAATATATAGATATATGGATATATTATTCCTTTGAGGTGAGTTAACTATTAGGTAATATTTTTAACTCACCTCGAAGGGGGACATATTAGTAAGGGCATGGTTGGGTATCATGTTTTCCACACTTTTCATAGTTATCAAATTTAGTGGAGGCATGATTTGAGAGCATGTTCTCCACACTCAATCAATATATGGTACTTATATAAATTTTCAAATTTATTGGGGGAATTTCATATTGACATGGCTTCCACACATTCAAAATTTCAATATTCAATAAAGGCATGATTTGGAAGCATGTTATCCACACTTATTCAATATTCAATATCCCTAGTTTATAATGGGGGTATGTTTTGGAAACATGTCCTCCACATTGGTACTTATATAAATTTTTATATTTATCCATATATATTGTGGGAATTATTTGTAAGCATGCCATCCATACTTACATATTTATCTAAATTGGCCAAATTAAATGGTTATATGATTCAGATTCACAGTTGTGGAATAATTCTATACATTGGTACCATTTTTATATATAGTTTCAACATGAGACATATATAATTTGCATATGATATGAAACATGTGCCTAATATTAAAAATTATAAATCATTTTATACTCCAAAACCATTGCATATTTTGATACCCCAAATAATATTATGGACATTATTGAACCAATATACTACAATAATTGGTTCATCTTTTGGTATGGTTAAGATGATCAAATAAATTAATATTCCAAAGTTTTAAAGTTGGATTTGATTGTATCATCCAAACTCACTAGGATATAAGTATCATTGGGTTACATGATTGAGTTAATATCAACATCTAGGTGGAAACTCATATTTGATCCAAAGCTAGGGCATGTGCCTTCCAATCTCTCTCTTTATCTCTTTCTCTATCTATCTCCTTGGATATATTCACTTTAAAGATTTATCTATATTTATCTTAATATAAATTTTAAATCCTTAAAATTATTCATCATTTTCAAATCAACTTGTCAATAGGTAATGAAATTACATCAACACATATTACTCCTAAACCTTGCTCTTTAATTTCAATCTATTTCAAGTACTTTTAACCTAGATCATATGCACTTTTATGCTATAACATGTTATTAATTATAGGTTAGTCACAAATAAATAACTCAGATTAAATTATAGAAAAGACAAGGTGCGAATACACATAAAATTACTTATTCATTTCCTTTAAACTAGGAATTTCATTACTAGATTAAAGGGGTCAAATATAGATGATATTTTATGGTTATGTAGCACCTTAGTCTTGTACAATTGGAAAACTTAGACCTTGGTTATTCCTCTTAGTTATACACTTTTATTTCTTCTACAAGCCTCATAATATTCTTTATCTTGTGAACCTTGGCCTATCTATTAGTCTGATCGGTCTTACATTCATGGCACAAAATGCTATCTTGCCTAGAATTCTTAAAATGTACTTATATTACACCTCTAGAAGTTTTGATCCTATACCTATTTTTATACACCCCCTCAACACTAACATACAAGATAGATATTAGCATTGATGTTAGTATCATACTCTTACAAAAGTGTCCAGTGCCCTAAAGTCATCTACTTTTCAAATGAATTGTATTACAATTGTTGGATTAAAATATTTAATGTGAGTTATATTTTAATAGGATTGGTATAAATACAATATAACCACTCATTCATTCCTCACGTATAAATAATACCAAGGAACTTATAAAAATAACTCTATAAAGTGTTTAATTTATCAAAGCTTCCCTATTTACATACCAATCATAAGTATGACACATCTATAGGTCTAAAGTAATAAGGGAGAAGTCATAAGGTCTTATTTTCCATGTTACAAGCTAGGTCATTATTGTGCTTTCTTTACACACATTATATGATTAAAACACAAGCCATTACATTGGATATAACTACATTATTTTGAGTCCCTCTTCTGGAGTATTTATTATGTATGCATAACCCTTTGATAATGCCATCATCATGGGTCAGCTTGACATCGTGTACCCACTAACCCATTTTTTGCTAAGGTCATATTCTATATGGAAAGTTAGGGGTTTTACATTTCATAAGGAGTGTAAATATATGAATTAGATATGAATTAAATAGAGTGAAATAAAATCAAAACTCAAAAACATCTAGGTGGTTGCATCATGTTTCACTAGATATTTCATATTAGAAATTATTTTCTAACCCAGATAGTAGTGTTGATGCAACCATCCTAGGATGATGTTATTGTCCAAAGAGATAGAGGAACTAGATATATAATATGATATTTTTTCCATAACTATCTTACTAATTGATTTTATCCTATTCTAAATTCATATCTACATTAGCATCATAACTAGCTAAGTACATTATTTTATGTCATTTCTATATCTAGCATAGCTATAACTTTCATTAATAGGTTATCTTAGTTTAATAACTTAATATGTGGTATATTTTAGTTTAGTATTTAATTGGCCTATTGTAGATATGATATTCACCCTTGTTCCCTATCATTCATATATACTTAACCCTATCTACTCAAGAGGATCCACATCCAAATTAAGGGTTATAAACATATGAGGTTCAAAGACCACTCTATCTTATAACATAACCTAGTTTAATGGTGTTATATATCTCCTATAATACAATACTTCAAATGGAACCATATTCAATGCTAATTGAAATGAATTTTTATAATTAAACTCAACCAAAGGTAGGTATTCTTACCATTTTTTAATTTCTAACCCATGCAATACTTCCTCAAAATATCTTCTAAGATTTGATTTACTCTCTCTGTCTATCATTATTTTTTTTGGATGGTAAATTGTAATATTATTTATTTGTGTACTTAAAGTTGTATTAAGAGTTTTCCAAAACCTTGAAGTCATACAGGGGTCCCTATATATATATATATATATATATATATTTTGGAAAACCATGTAATTTATACACTTCATTAACATATCTTTTGGAAAGAATAGGTGCATCATCTGTCAAATTACCTGGAATGAAGTGTGATAATTTGGTAATTGTTTCAACAACCAACAATATCATATCATGTAAATTTAATGACATAATAAATACTTTGAAAAATTCCATGATAATAACTTTTCACTTCCATTCTAGTATGTAATATGGGTACAATAGCCCAACATGATGTAGATGTTTAGCATTGACTGACATTCCAAGCATCTAGACTAAAAACATGTCACGCCTTTCTTGACTCTTTTCTATAAATATAATCTTCTTAGATCTTATAAGATCTTAGTCACACTAGGATGTCTTTAATATGGTACATAATGTAACTCTCTCATCATAATAACCCTCAAATTTTCCATAGTAAACACAATTATTTCCATTATATCTCAAAATCCCATAATTATCAAGTTAAAATATATTATATCTAGGATCTTGTAAATTATTTTATAGTGATTTAATTACCTACTCATATAACTTATATCTTAGTGAGAATTTTACTACCTAGTCTTAGATGGTACTCCTAATAGTAGGCCAAGTTGTAATATACCTTCTATGATTAACTACATCTAAAATTCCATTTCATTTTCCCTTAATTTTAACTAATTTAAAATTCATAATTTTATAATAATTATAACCATCATATTTTATGAGCATTTATGTTATGTTGGGTAAATATGTAATTGAGTCCCATGTTATAATTTTTGAAATTAAAAGGTTTTCCCAACAGCTAATTCCTTCATACGTGTAAGGCATGCATTATGGAAAATAACTCTAATTCATGTGGGGAATAATTTATCTCATATGGATTCAAATTACCTTATTTATAAGCTATAATTAAATCATTCTTTATAATAACTCATCCCAAACCATCCCTAGAAGCATCACTTATCATTACAAAATGACCATTTGGATCCATAATCCAAAAAACTTGTAATGAAGTAAGACTTTTTTTAAAATATAAGACTTATTAACATTTATCTAACCAAGCAAAATATTTTTCTTTCCATTTTAGATAGGTGATTGTAATTTATATCTTAGAGAAATTTGGCACAAATTTCCTATAGTATCCTACTAAATCCATAAATATATGCACCTCTTAGACATTCCTAAGTGTTGTTCATTATATGGTGGCATTAATATTAGCTTGATCTACTGAAATTCCTTCTACATAAATAGTATATCCCAAGTATTGTAATCTTATTCTAAATAAGACACACTTAGATAATTTTCCATGGAGTTTTTGCTTTTGCAATTATTTCAAAACCAAATGCAAATTCTCAATATGTTCCTCTTAAATTTTTTAATAAATGAGGATATCATTGAGAAAATTAGAAAAATATGATTAAGGTAACTGATGAAAACATTATTCATGAGATTAATGAATTATTTAGGTGCAATTGTTAGCCTAAAAGTAAACACTATGAATTCATAGTGCCTGTACCTAGTCCTAAAAGTTATTTTTAGAATGTCTTCCTCCTTTATCCTTAACTTATGATACCTATCTATAAGGTCAATCTTTGAAACTATTTTTTCTCCATGCATTTGATAAAATAGATAGTTAATTTAAGGTAAGGTATACCCGTTCTTAATAGTTACTTTGCTCAACATCTTATAATATATACATAGGTGAAGGTTTTCATCCTTCTTTGTAACACTACAAGGGCACCCCATGGTGAAATACTTGGTTGAATCAAACCTTTTTCCAACATATCTTGAAGTTGGATTTTAAAATTTACTAATTCAATTATAGGGATAATACCTGATAACACCTTTGGAAAAACATCCTAAAATTCTTGCATAAAGGGGTAGTCTTCCATAAAAGGTTCCTTGTTTCCTTAAAATCCATCTACGTTGACCAAGAATAATTTACATCCTTTTCATTGAGCCTTTTTAGATTGAATGGTTTAAATTTTACTTAGTTTCAACTCTCTTTCACCCACACCTACTAAATTTGTGTTTGATTTCCCAAATCATCTAAACATTCAACTTCCTTAAGAAAGTAATCAACTTTAACTTTGTTCTTAGAGAGCCAATTCACTCCTAGGATCATGTCATATGATCCTAGTGGTGCTACATAAAGATCAAATACCAAATTAAAATTTGGAAATTTTACCTCAACTTCAAAAAGACACTTATCAACCTTGACCTTGGATTCATTCCCATAATGAACTAACCAAGAATTTACCATAAAACTAGCTTCCCTAAATAATTTACATAACATTATAGGAAAGATAAAACATTCAATGGATCCTATATCTATCAAAATGGAATTAAGATGTCCAAAAGAGTTCATGATACTTCAATGGGAGATGTTTGAAATTTAACTTGATTATTATCAACTATTATGTGGATTCATTACTTGAGTGTTCTCTGCTATGATGTAGAGGTAAATTAGTTATTATTTTAACCATATATCTTCCATCAAGAATAGTCCTTATCATGGTCTCCTCCACATGTAAATCAACCATAGGTGGTCCCTTCCTCTCATATTGATCACCTCCCTTGAATTCTTACTTTAAACTATTTCCAAATTTCTTGTTCCTTGAGGCATTTTTTAACCTCACATTTTAACTCTTTAATCTATTCATATAATTATCATTATTTTTCTAGTTATTTTCATTGAAGGTCATTTTTGAGATTCCAATTTTTTTTTTGAATTTTTATAACCTCAATAATTATTTTCAACTTCTATTCTTGATTAAATGCTTTCTCAAATACCTAGTCCATGGTGGATGTCCCATGGACATCTAATTTGGGGTTTAAAACCCATGATGAACTTTTTAATCAAGAAATATTCATATTTTTGGTACTATAATACATACTTTAATAGATTTGTGAATTGTTCCTAGTACTCATTTACTGATAGATACTCTTGTTTCATATTTTGGAAATATGTTGATTTCTAATCAAAGGACAATTGGGATAGGCACTATGTTCTAAATAAGGTTATAAATAGTTCCCAATGAGTGGTGGTATAACCAAGACCCATATCTAGCTTTTTATTAGCCCATTAAGTTGTTACTTCACTATCAGATTGGTAAGCTACCTAAATAGACTTTGTTACTTAAAAATAATTTTAAATCTTGAAATATTTTTCCATATCTATAAACTAGGATTCAAATCCATCACCCAACACTATACCATCATACGTGGGTGGATTCACTTTATTCATACCTCACAAAAGTTCTATATATACTTGATTTATTAATAAATGTTGTACCTTTACATAACCTTGATTCTTAGGTTCTTCTTGATTAACTCATTGTTCTTTAGGTGCTTCTTGTTCATTTTCTTCATCATATCCATGAACTTCTCGCTTGAGGGTTGATAATATCTCTCCAGTTTCATTCATGACATCGATTATTTTATCAATTTTTATAGCTTTTTTGGTTTTTAGCTGATTAGGATTAGCTTGAGTATTCTCATTAGAGGTCCCCTTAATATTCAATCTACACCACACCATTCTCCTTACAAAAAATAAGATAAATAACTTAATGTTAATGGACTCATTAGGTATGAGAATTTAGACCTACACTCTAATAAAATAATTTTAAAACCCCAATGGGTTATAGTTAAAGTTATTTAAGTATTTTAGATACGTTAATCACAATCAACCTCATTAATTATCATTATGTATTACTATTTTACTACTAAATACATATAGAATAGTAAGTTCAGAACTAAAACTAACCCATTGGTTAAGATGTGATCTATTTAGCTTTAAAATAACACAAAATAATATAAAAGATACAATTATTCTCATAATGCATATAAAAGTTAAAAATATAAAATTACATTGAAATAATCCATATTTCCAACTAAACATACATATACAACCTTTGTTATTTTTAGTATGTATAATCATGTATAAGAAAATAATCATTATTTTAATTAATAATAATAATTAACATACAATTTATCATAGAGTATCATAATAACACATTCTTTGAAATGAAATAATACATCTAAGACTCATAAGATATATCCATAATCAATAGAATAGCCATGAGTATGATTCCAAGAAGGCTGATCAACTTAAGAGAGGGAGAGCATCATCATGGTGATTTTACTCCAACCACAAATTTTAAGTCTCCCACATACCTCCCCACTATGAGTGACCCTTCCTTTCATGAAGGACAAGATAAAAGTAATGTAGATATCGATAATTTAACTAGAACCTATGTGCAGTATAATCACTAATACATGCAACAATCATGTATACCATGGAAAAAATCCTATATCTAATGTAATATCATGCATGCACATATAAACTAGAAAATATAGTGTAATTATAATGTCTTGGATATAACATTAATTTGACCAAAGTTTTCATCATAAAATTTAGGTCTCACATGGACCCTAGTCAATTCTACACACACACATAGTTTCTTCTAAGGAATCTTAATTTATCATAAGATACTAAAAGATAGATATATGCATTACATGACAATAACCTCATATACCTATAATATGTTATAAAAATAAACAAGCACAATATAATATCATAAACAAGTGTTTAAGGCATAATAACTATGATTTACAACATATAACCACTTATCAATTCATAATAGATATTAAATTTATATATTTAGTATAAGGTATGAACACCCATGTAATACAAAAAATATCATTGCTTTCCATGACACAAATATTATTAATACATCAAAGGCATACAAATTCTTATCATCCATTAACATTCATAATTCCTAAGATAAGCATAACCACATACTTAGGTTATAAAAATTCAAGTAATAAAGCATTAATTTCCAACTCAAATGGATTTCACCCTTACCATCCTTTAAACACTATATAACTTAAGTATTAAATCAAAAAAAGAAATAAATGTAAAATGAACACATAACCAAGGATTACCTATAGTATTAAGTCATGCCACTAATCTCATGTTTGTAAATTGATCAAACTTAAACCATCTTACTTATTTCCAATTTCTAGTAAGGCAAAACTTGTAATTGAACTATTTTAAATCTATAGTTCACACTCATTCATATTATATGTAAATTTTATTATACTCTTTATTACCTTCAATAGATCCTTATAAAGGAAATATAACCACCAATAGGTATAGTTTGGTAAATATAAATCTATTCAAGATTTATTTTCACTCATTTTCCTTTAGAACTAGAATAATGTTAATCAAGATATGACTTTTCTAATTATGCCAACACCAAACAATAATTTATAAATTTATATTAACTACTTTAAAATATGCATATTTTACTTATCAATTAAGTCAATAATCTAAGTTAAGAGTCTAGGATATAATGTCTTATCTTGTATTTAGATATGTGTTCAAATAGGTTTTGTGTGTGTGTGTGTGTGTGTGTGTGTGTGTGTGTGTGTGTGTGTGTGTGTGTGTGTGTGTGTGTGTGTGTGTGTGTGTGTGTGTGTGTGTGTGTGTGTGTGTGTGTGTGTGTGTGTGTGTGTGTGTGTAAGTAATACATAAATGCATGCACATATATACTTTAAGTTAAATAAAAATAATAATTTAAGTAAAATCCATTATATATATCCTATATACAAGTATATATGCCTACATTGAACTGTAATATCTGATTTTCTTTTTAATATACATCTATATCTTGGTTAAGTAATAGGATCCTATCATCTATTAGAAAAAAATAAAGATAGAGTTTCATATAGTTCATACATACATACATATAAAGACACACACACACAACACATGATTTTGTATCTTCACTAGCAATAAACACCTACTACTCAGTTATAAGATTATGGTAGTAAATGACATGCTACTTTATCTAGTATAAACCTATGGTTTCACATACTATAATCTGTAGTTATAAATAGACAATTATAAAAGCATATTCTAAGACCATAAAAATTTATAAATAAAAACACCACATGCCCAAGTGATACTTATTATGGATTTTAACAAAAAAATATTTTATCTAAGTATTAAACCATTACAATAAGGTAAGTTAAGGATTAGGTTCAATATAGATAATAATAATAAATCCCATTCATAACAATACCTAATTTATTTATCTTTTAATTTTTCATCATGTATATGTGTAATAAAGGCAAAAAATAAAATTATCAAGGATGATTCTGACTATCAAGGCATTCAGTCATTATACAATGGCCTTGTTTCCATTTTGGTTTATGTGTAAGGTACATGTATAATTTATGTATTTTAAACCTAGTAATTATATTACTATCACCTTTATAAACATATGGATGCAAATTAGTTTCATCCATAGGTATATAAGGGTGAGGCCCTAAGTTTACAAAGATTATCAACATATACATTAAATGGTTAAAAAATAACCTAGGTAAGATAACATTCTAGATTTAATTTTAAATAGAACATTATCCATATGAAAAAATAAAAAACCATATAAATTAAAAACATTACTTATCTAATTACTTAAATTACTACTATTCTAATTTATATGTTGATAGCCCTTGAAAATCCTCCTATCACTTCTTTCACAACCTCATATTCTTTCCATCTTTCACTCTTTTTATCTTTCTCAACCACATTTTGCATGTCTTGAAGTTCCTTCTAAAACTTTGTGAAGTATTCATAATGTAATTCAAACTATTTAATGCATGTTCATTCTTATTACAACAATCCCATAGTCCCATAACCCTGATTATCATGGTAGTTCCATGCAAAACCCCTACTTTTTTTCAAATGGCCAAATCAACCTAAAATAATGACAATACAAAACCTAATTAATTCTCAAAGATTCCATTAATGACCTAATTCCTTATTTGGTTTGAATGGTGAAAAATATACTAACATATTCCACATTAAACAAAATTTGATTTCCTAAGTTTCCAAAAAATCTTTTAAGATAATTGACTGGGTGCCCTTTTGCCCAATTTTCCTTTAGCCAGTTCATTACATATTTACATACAAAGACATGGTTTTTAATAAACATCCCATATGTACAAATCTTTACAATTTATATAAATACTTATATCACCATTGACAACTTACTAACCAAAGTTTATCCCATATAATAGTTTCATAGAGATTCACACAACCAATGGATATTAATAGAATAAATTAAAAAACCATCCATTTCAACTTGGTTATGCCAAAACAAGGTATAAAATCAACTCAATTCAATGAAATCATGCAATATTAACCATAGATATAGATAATAAAAATCAAACACTCAACACATTCATAAAATATCATTAACATTTAATTTATCTCAACAATTAAAAGTATATGTGTGTTGGGGGGTTCAAATTTACTCTTTCTACCCCCAATGTTGATATCTACAACATCCTCCCATATCATAATCTCCCTCTATTCCACTATGTTAGGATGGGATAGTCCTACAAACACCTTGGTCAAATAAAAAGTTTGCTAATTTGAGCTTTTAACAAAATAATAAAGAACTTAGAATGTATGTCTATCAAATAGATTTTTGATTAATAAATCAAATATGAAAATGAAATCACATCCATACAAGATTACAATACATAATCAGTATAACGTATCCATATTCACATTAAAATGTCCTATAAATATAACAAACCATGAAATAAATTAGTTCAACTATCAAACAATAACCTTAAATGTCGAGCTATATCATCAAAATGAGAAACTACTAATCATTAGTTTCACTTCCCTCACTAATACTAATACATTATTTAGAGATTGGGACAATATTTGAAAATTATTAGGTTCTAAAAACATTTTATATCCCATAAGAATGATTTTATCAAAATTGAATGAAATTTTTGGTCTTTTGCTTCTCAGACCAACAAATGTATTATTTGATGAAAAACCTTAATTAAGGGCCATGATTTTTTGGTATTTTTATTTTTTACCATTTTATAGAGATATTTATTTAGATTTATAGACCACAATTCTCTCATATATTCAAATTTAGAAGGGAAACTATATTATTCTATTATAGCCTAGATATTTTGAAAGTAATTTGTTAGTTCAATCCACTTATTATTTGCAATCGATCCAAAGTCATTTAATTTATTTAAATACTTGACCAAGTTACATTTAATTCCATTTTCACTCTTTTTTATACTTTTATATGATTATTTTATAACAATGGCTTATTGTAAATTTTCTTTATTTTTAAAAATATTTAATAAATATTCTTGAATGATTACCTTCTAAAACATTTGGCTTATCATTTTATTTTATTCCCTATATTTTAGCTATGAGGCTTGGTTTCTATCTACTGTATAGTTTTTAAATGTATAGTGTAATGACCTTACAATAAATAATATTTGAATTTTATCAAAACTTATATTTTATTACATCCTTTTAGTTGATAAGTACTAACAAAATCTTTGACATCATCTACTTTAATTAAATATGGCATGATTTTTCCTATAGTTTCACATGTCATATAAATGTCCATCATCTCTAGCTCTTTCCATACATATATCCTCTTTATACATTAATATAGGTTTAAAAATGTGTCACTAATGTCCTCATGGATATGTCCTATAGGATGAGAAATGACCTTGATTTTAAATAATATACCTTTGTATACACATAGAGATCAATATTTCAACAAAAACCTATATAAAAACACATATTAATGAGTAATTGGAAAGTTAATAGAGTTTAATTTAATTCCATATAAGGCTAGTTCTTTGTTTTATTTTCATATTAATGTAAATATATAAGTTTTAAGGTATGTATTGAGAGATACCTAAGTAACCATTGAATCAAGCTACATTAATACTACAATATGCAAGATAATATATATTTGTCTCCCAAGTATATCTCAAGTGATATATTTATAATATAAACTTGACATTTTTTTAAAAATAGTAATTTTATTAGTATTTTTTATTTGATTTGGTAAATAACCTAGTTTTACAAGGATCTAGGAAACATAAAAGTTTTATACAAAAAAATATCAGGTCACCAAGGTTGAGAAGAAAAATTAACAAAAAACTAGCTATAAAGTCCCATAGGTAGTGAAAAAATAACATAAAAATAGATAAAGAGGGGGGGCCCTCCAGTGTTTTCTTCTCCTCCTCAAATATATTCTCTATTACTCCCCACTTGATATTAGAAAATGTGTCCCTCATCCTATTGCTAGGTCCTTCAATATCATCACTTGGGAGGATCATGCATGGCCTTTTTTATCCATGTACCTTTAGAGGGTTTTTTTTATTGGGATCAAGCTAGGGATATTAGGTGGGGGGTCTCTAGAACCTTCAATATATGCTTAATAGTCCAAGTTAACTTGATGGAATGGATAAAATATTGAATAGTAGAGTCCACTTGCCTATGTAAGGCATTCCATTCTTGGATAAGGCTAGCTAGCTTCAATCTAGCTTCCTACACCTTACTGTTAAAATTGTCAATATCCTCCTTATTATTTTTCAATTCATTAGATAAAATTAATTTTCCCTTCCTAGTGGTCTCTATATAGGTGTCCTCATCTAAATATCCTAGTTTGGGCTTGGGAACAAATATCTTTAGCATAAGGTCTTCAGTAGAGGTTTTAAACAGGCTAACTTAGGGGTACTGATGGATGTGTGGTAGGACCCTGAGGTAGGGTCCTCCTTGATAGAGGACCCAATAAGGGACCTCCCTCCCTTGAAATTTTTGATGATATATAAATAACAATAGTATAATCCATTGATGTAGAATGGGGTTAAACTCATTAACTTGGTGGGTAAGGGTTATACATTCTAGTGACATTAACAAGTAAAATGATAAGATAATCTTATAACCATCAGAATGGTTTAATAATATAAAATTGTGGGATAAAATTAAGGTATACTTATCCTCTAAATCTAAGTATATCATCACATAGAGGCATACCTTCAACCATTCTCATAGGAAATCTACATGAGGGAAACCCTTATTATCTATTTTCACAAACTCATTTATGTAGAAGAAGTGTTGGAGGAGTTATTAGATTCTTAGTCTAATATTTTTAATCTTTCACACCTTCACACATCATGCTCATGGCCTCTCTTATGAATTCCTCCATGACTATAATCTTAATTCCTTGCATCACCAGTATAGACATATTCCACATAGTGATGAAGTCCCTAACAATGTCAACATTATCTCTGTAATCCATAAAATTTAAAGAATCTCCCTCCATAAGCCACATTGGCTTCTATAAGATGGTTTATTTGAGTTCTCAAAGGCCCCACATATGAAGCAATCAACTCTCCTTTTGAGTTACGTATAACTCTTTCCCCCACCTATAGGTCCTAGATTTTCTTTAAAAGCACCATCAAATTTCAATTTAGCCCATCCTTCAGGAGGAGCCTTCCATTTTGTATGTTTATGGATAATTTATTTTGAGGGGGAGCTTAGTTTCTAAACCACATCCTAGTTGTTGAAAATCTATTGTGTTAAAGTAGGTCCAGGGTTTTTATCCATGGGAGGAAAAGCTTTCCAATTTTTAGTGATAGCTTGATAGAGTTGAAGAAAGGCACCTTTAGGTTGGTTCCTTATATTTGAAAAAATATATCATTGTGGGATTTTCACACACACTAGAACTAGTGTGGAAGAGATAAGTACCATAGGAACTCCAGGGATGGAAGATTCTAGGATTGTTTCCATTGCTTCATGAGATCATGCACATTATTCAGTTTTACCCAAACTAGGTTGAATTTATTCAGCATCTAGTCAAATAACATTGAACCACAGGGGAAATTTAGAAATATGTGGTGGATCGAGTCTTCCACATTTATGCATAATGGGCATCTATTGGGGATAATTAATCCTCTTTCAACCAGGTTATCCATTATCAATATTTTACCTTGAGCTGATAGCCAAAATAAGAAGTTGATTTTAGGAGTCAGATGCATTATCTAAATGTATTTATAGAAAATCCATTCACTTTCAAGGTTTAAATTAGTGGCATGTCCTAAGGCCACTGAGTATAGGCCATTATCTTCTACATCCCATATAAAGTGATCTTCCTTTGAGAGTACATGAATGTGGATTTGATTGATAAAGGAACCAGGAGTCTATATTTGTTAAGCCTCTTTAGCTATGTAACCTTTAGTGGGGAGTATTTAATAGCTTTTGATCCTTTTTTCACCACCCAGTATTATGTTGACGTCAACATAATACTATTTCTAAAAAATGGGGACCCTTATTTTAAATTATTCAAATTTATTTCTTAGAGTTAAAAAATTACTTGATTAGAGTAATATCAACATATTTGCACATTATCTTTATTTGAATATCATCCACTCATGGTTCTCATCTGTATTAATTGACATATTTACAAACGATCATGTTGTTAATGATCATTGCCTATGTTTCTATATTAGAAGTTCAATGGAATATCATTTGGGAATGAACATGCTTAGGATTTTGTGCTTCAATGTTATTACTAGCCTTTGACCCATTAAAAAACAAGTTGAATTCATACTTGAGGATCTTGAAACCCTTAGTCTAGTAACCCTAGCTTATGTCCTTTTGAATTGAATTCAAATTTAATTAGGAATTTTATGTGGGAATGGTTAATTAAGCCATAGACTTAATTTAATTCTTTATCCGAAGGCCTAGTCATATTTACCAACATGACCAAACATTAGTATAAAAAATTTACACTTGGTCATTTATGTCTTGAGCCCCCTTTGTTCCTATAGATCTCCAAATTTTTAACTAATTGTAGGGACCCCTTTATTATATCCTAGTCTTAACCTAAAGCCTTATCCTAAAAGTTTTGATTGTGTTTATGAATACAATAAAAACCTTAGGCTAAGACTTTGTGCCATGTCTTTTATTATTTATGTGGTCCCCTTTAATATTTTTTATAACCTAGATAAAAAAATTATTTTAAGGTTTTATCATGTTTTTCAAGATGAACAAACCATAGTCGAAGACTTTAACTTAATTTATTTATATTTCCCTATCCTAACTTAATTATTTTGTTATCCACAGGATTAATGAGTCATGTTTGCTTAGGCGATCAAGATATAATGGTGAATATAAATTCAATGAGTCAAGAGCCTTGATCAATGATGAAAATTTACTTAGGTGATGGAGATCTAATGGCATGGGATTAAATTTGAAAAGTTAATCCCATAGCTCATGATTAAATCTAGAGCATGTCCCCAAAGATTAATGATACATGTCTGAGTGTACACATTTTGATCAATGGTGTGTATTAAGTAAATAATTCAATGAATCCCTAGGCTGAGTGAGAGAGTGACAAGTGTCATAATTTTAGTAAAAAAACATTGAGTAGCCAATGTCATTCCACCCCTAAGATTGAGATATGATGAATCACATTAATCTAGCCAAATAAAGATCTAATTGTGTGTGATAAAGGATGAAAAGTCAAAAGCCTTGAGAACATGGAGATGATAAGTGGTGTAACTACAAGCCACAAATTAAATCTTTAGAATCATTTCAAAGATTGATGGTATGTGGATGAGTTTACACATTCGAATCAATGGTCTATAGAATAGGGGACATAATTCAATAGATCAAGATCAATGGAGAGCATTCATATAGGTAGATATGATCTGATGATGCAAGATAGATGTTGACATTTCAACAAAGATTAGGATGAATGCAAAAGTGACAAGTTTCACAATTGTGGGGAATATAGCAAACATTTAATGGCATCTAACCTCCTTAATCAAGATCAATGAACTATGTTGATCCATTCAAATAGATCTAATGGTGCAAGGCAAAGTATAATTTTCAAAGGGCTTGCAACAAATAAAATATTGAAATATGTCCAAAAGTTACAAATGGTCATATTTTAAATATTAATGATAAATGACATGGTGATGTTGCGTCAGAGCCATATAAGCATAATATTCCAAGTTGAATATTTTTTGGACCTAAAAAATGTAAAGGTATAAATACATGATCACAATAGAATTCAGGGCAAGAAGATCATCATATGAACTAGCTATCAGCATTAAAGCACTAAGAAGACCTTTAGAAAAACCCTAGTAAGTATGATAACTCTAATTTGACCTTATGATCATTATGACCTAGCCAATAAAATTTGAATTATCATGTATGCTTGAATAATTTGATCCAAATCCAAAATGTAATCCACTAGTGAGAAATTTAACAAATTCATAGCCATGACAGCCTGAAAAAGGTGTTTCAAGGGAATATGTGGATCTCTATTTGAATTTATTTGTAGAAGGGAGGATTTTCAATGACACACAGTTTAATGCCATAGCTCTAAACATAGCACATAAAAATTGGTCCAAGATTTTTTGAACCATTGAAGAATATCCCACCATTACTAAGGAGGAGGAGAAGAATGTGTCTACAAATAGGTTCTATTATGACATGGTTGATATACAAATGATAGTTATCCATTATTTAGTAACCAAGCCTAAGGTACTTCATTGTATTGATGTTCTTGATCCTATTTTTAAATATGGTAAAATTGATAAGGGCATGATAATCAGTGAACACACTTTCATAAGTATAGCTTACATCTCTCCCATAGATTTTGAAAATTATTAAAAATTTCTTGAAACCCAAGTAGACCTAAACATAATAAAAAATTGGGCTAAATATAATTATTTGAAGAGCATCCTTGTCTTATGGCTATAATCTAAGAATCAAGTGTTTTCAAACTTCAATAACAACATCCCCATTGGTCAATTCAGACTTGTGATAAGAATGATCATGAAAATTGTGAATATATTATGTGTAAATGTAGCCACCACATATATAGATAAAATTTGGGTCCCCTTGGTTTATTTCATGGTTGAGAAACAACTCATCCCTCCTCTGGGTGAGGTAATCAACACTTGTTTGAGTAAACATATTTTTTCAATTAGAAAGAAGACTAGGACACAATTTTTTATGATGTCATACCTTTTAGACACCCTTATTGCCAAAAAAAAAGATTCCCAGCCTTATATAATGGTCACCTAATGGGACACAGATAAATTCCCAATATTATTCAAAATTACACATATTCAAGTATAGGGACCACATCCACTTCATCTATGACTATGTTTATCCAGCCCTAACCAATGCCATAATTAGGAATCCAATGTCAAGAGTCATCCCCTTGATCAAAAAATCAATTGAGGCCATGGGGGATATATGGCTATATCTATATTATACAATCATCAAGATTGAAGAAACCCAATGCACCCCACACAGGTTACCTATCCATATACCAATTAAGCTAGAAAAATAAGAAGTGTCTTATCAAATATGAAATGGAATAAAAACTATTTTCAAGACCAAAAGGAAGGGATTGATCTACGCCCTAACCATAACTATTGGTAGAACTATTTTTTCATTAGGGGACAACACTGAAGCTACTTCAAAATACAAGACCTCCTTCAATATCTAAATAGATGAGCTAAGGCAATGGGATCCCCATGGAAGGGTCAAGGATCATTTGAAGGCTAAAGGAATAAATGTACCTTATTATCACTAGATTGATCCTTTTAACCCCATATACACAAAATCTAATTAATTATCAAAGGTCAAAATTATACTAAAAAGGAACAACATTAGTCCAAAATTTAGGATGTAAAGGGAACAAAAAGGGGATGATGACAAATGGTAATTGGGACTAAGGTAATACCATTTAGTAAGTAGTGTAACTTATACACCTCCATCAACTCAATCAGTTAGTGAAAAAATAGAGACATAAGTTAAACATAGGCTAAAAAAGATAAGACCTAATGAAATTGCATCCTCTTCAGCCCAAGTAGAGGAACAAGGATCACTAGTGGAGGAGGTTCATATGGTAGCATTAGACCCTAGTGAGACCATCGAAGATGCTTTAAAAATTTTGTCACTAGCATATGAATAAAATGAGTAAGAGATGGAAGAATTAAAGGAATAAAAGGATAAAAAAGTGTTGGATCTAGTTCCTATGGATCCCCCCAAAAGAAAGCCTAAGATGGCCATTCTTCTAGTGAAGGATAAAAATCCCAAGGTGAATTCACTCCTCCTTTAAGTGAAGTTAACCTCTTTAGTGAAGAAAATTTGATTCATGGTCCAATAATTATAAAATGGTTCATCTATGGTAAATTTCTAAAAGGTACTTACTTCACAACGCCCTTGGGAAATGGTAAATTCCATCAATATCCTAGTGCATGAGGGGGTCAAAATATGGATAGTTATCTTGAAAAAAGAAGAAGAGAAATGGATGGTTGCTCTAAGAGCTTAAAGTGGAACATATATGGATATCCCTATACCAAAATTGACTCAACCATTAGTTTTCATCAAGTTTTACCTAATAACTACTAGTTTGTAAAGGGTCACAAAAAAGGTCATGATAGGAGGTAAAAAGTCACCTATTAGAAAGTGGAAACATTCATTAGTTTGACCCAAGCGGGAGGATAAAATCCTATTAAAAGTTAGATATTTGGGGAAAATTTGCTTTAATTATCCCAAGATCAATTAGAATAAATATAAAGTATCCTCAAAGGCATGCAACAATAGAAAGAGAATTTGGAAAAACTAGCCATCTTGTCAGTCCTAGATATTATGATAAAGATGTTTGAATCCTCTTTGTTTCATATGTTCAACTCTTTTAAAACAATGAAATATAGATAAATTATGGTGAGCCAATAGATTAATGTGGCTATGAATTTAGTACACCGATGGTAGAACTCAAAAATAAAAGTAAATGACTTGATCAATATCTTAACAAAAGATCAAATCCTTGACTTTGAAACAATCAATTTATCTTACTTTAACATGACCATGACAATATTATTGGAAAAGATCAAAGTTATAATTTAATGGTTTAAATACTTAGAATACCTTCATGTAAACGGTAAAAAGTTGATAAACAAGATGGAGTATATACATGGGAGCATGATCACAGATCCCACCATGCTTAGTTCAACAGGTATAATTACTGATTAAGAATTCAAGTTGAGATATGCCCAAGTTATGTAAGAAGTGAGAAATAAAAGACAAAGAAGGACTAGGGCTGAAAATAGTAGGGTCTTGGATATGATCTTTAAGGATTAATAAAGGATAATAAATGCAAGAAGTGTCAAAGAGGCAATGGAAAGGGAAGAAAAATACTTCAGAGACCTAGAAACTTAGGAGGATGGACTCTTAATAGAGCTAGTTCCCAATTTGAAGTTGATATATGATCACTATGACTAAGAAATGAAGATTTTTAAACCACAAAAATACATTAATTCAACATCAAAGGGACCATAAAGGTCTCCAAATTGGTTTAATTAGGAATATTATATTTGTAACTAAGTATGCACAATACTTTAAAAATAGAATATTCTTTTTGTAAATGCATGGACAACTTGTAAATAACATTTCCTATATGTTATTCATTTTATAATGTCTAAAAGGTTCTTAAATAATTTTAAAAGGACAACTGTCCTTAATATTTGACATGAGTAATTGGTAGACCTTATGAATTGTCTATATAAAGAAGAATTGTTAATTGTAAAAAAGGGGATTTTTTTGGAGCCAAAAACTATTTTGTAATTTTTGAGTAATGAATATAAGTAAGGTGTTTTGCAGCATTTGTCCACATTTTATTTAGTGAATTTATATCATGGTATCTCTCTCATTTATCTAGTGTAAATCTCATATTTTAATGGTTTTTCTAAATCCTAGATGTGCATCTTTAAGTGCAGAGTTGTTAATTGTTACTAATGCTAGATTAGTTGAAATTTATAATGTTTACATTTGTTTTCTTTACCTTTCTTGAATATGTATTAATTTTGTTTGATTACAAAGGTGAATCTTTAAAGTGAGTCTGGTCCTTATTTGGACTATTTCATACTATCTTTAGATGTTTTCCTAATGTGTAATAGGATTTGAGATTATGTTATTTCATGTCTTATGTTGGTTAAATGCATGTTAAGATGAAACTTGAACTTTTTCATAATGTTTGGGTTAAAGATCAACAACATATTTCTCCTCTGCCTTACCCTTCCTTTTTATCTCTCTTTTATCAATTCACTTTAGAGTAGTTTCATTGTGAATAATCATCTTATTTTAGATTTATACTTAGGTTTTGTTCATAATTTAATTTAAATATCACATGTTACCTTCAAAATCAAATATCAAATATTAGTCCATGGTGGCTCCCAACCACCACTTAATATAAATTTGTAAAACAATCCACTTATTCTGCCTCTATTCCACCAAAGATAATAGGATTATCATAACCTAAAACTCATGCATTAGATTCTATAAATTTAAAAATTAGTAGTGTTTCTTAAACACTAAGAACCAATTGTGATAATATTTCAAGCATCAACAAGGAATGCATTTCATTGGCACTAGAAAGCATAACATGTTCCTTGTTGATGCTTGAAAGTGTATCATGGGTAGTTCTTAGTGTTTAAGAAACACTAATCATTTTTGAATTTAGATAATCTAATGTGTGAGTTGTATTTTTTTATAACCCTATTATCTTTGGTAGAATAAAGGTAGAATAAGTGGACTATTTCACAAATTTTTATTAAGTGGTGGTTGAGAGCCACCATGGCCTAATAGTTGATATTTGATTTTAAAGATAAATTGTGTTATTTAAAGTGAATTATTCTCAGAACCTAAGTCTAAATATAAACTAAAATGAATATTCACAATGAAACTAATCTAAGGTGAATTGATAAAAAAATGATCAAAAGGAAGGATAAGGTAGAGAATAAATGTGTTGTTGATCTTTAACCCAAACATTATGACAAAGTTTAGTTTGCATCTGAACATTCATTTAACCAATACATGAAATGAAGCATAATAAGATCAAATCATAAGACATATTAGGCAAACATATAAGGATAGTATGAAAAAGTGAAAATAAGGACTAGGTTGACTTTAAAGATTCAAATTTGTAAGCAAACAACATTATCACATATGCAAGAAGAGTGAAGAAAATGAACTAAACCTTAGAACTTTCAACTAATCTATAATTAACAAAAATTAGAAACTCTACACTTAAATATGCACATCCATAAGTCACAAGGACCATTCAAATCTAATATTTGGACCAAATAAATGAGAGAGAAGCCATGATAACAATTCACACAAGTAACTGTGGACAAACTTTTCAAAACTTCTTATTTATATTAATTTTCTTAAAAGTTAAGAAATAGTTTTTGGCTCAAAAAAACTCCCCCCCCCTTTTAAAAATAATAATACCTCTTTATATAAACAATTTGTGAGGTATGCTAGTTAGTCATCAAATATTATTGACAACTATACTTTTATAATTCTTTGAGAACCTTTTATAATTTTCTAAAATGACTAACCTATAGGCAATGTGCTTTACAAGTTGCACATGCCTTTACAAAAAGAATATTATATTTTCAATGTATTGTACATTCTTACTTAAAAAAATAATATTCCTAAATTAACTAATTTAGAGACCTCTATGGTCCTTTTGATGTTGAATTGATCTATTATTTTTGTTACAAAATCTTCATTACTTAGGCACATTGATCATCTATCAACTTCAAATTGACAACTAGCTCTATCAAGAGTCCATCCTCATAAGCTTCTAGGTCTCTAAAGTATTTGTTTTCCATTTCCATGGAATCTTTGACACTTTTTGAATCTGTTATCCTCTTTCTTTACCATTCAATATCATATCCAAGACCCTACTGTTGTCAACCCCAATCCTTCCCTATCTCTAATTTCTCATTTCTTACATAAATTGGCTAGCTCTCAATTTAAATTCTTCATTAGTAATTAGACCTATAGAACTGAGCATGGTGGGATCTATTATCATGCTCCCAAGTATATATTTCATCTATTTATTAACTATTTTCCATTTCCATTAATGTATTTTAAGTTTGTGGACCATTTACTTAGACCTTTGATCTTGTCCATTAGTATTTCCATGGCCATGTTCAGGTGAGCTAAGCTGATTATTTCAAAGTTAGGGATTTAATCTTCTATTAAGATACTAATCAAGTCCTTTACTTTTCTTCTTGATTTCTACCATTGGTAGACTAAATTCATAGCCACATTGCTCTGTTGGATCACCATACCCTGTCTGGATTTCATTCTCTTCAAAGAATTGAACATATCAATCAAAGAGGCTTCAAACATCTTTATCACAACATCTGGGACTAAAAGGATGGCTAGTTTTTCCAATTTTTCTTTTGGTTGTTACATGCCTTTGAGGGTAGCTTACAATTATTATACTTGTGCTTAGGCTAATTCAAGCACATTCTCTTCAAATATCTAAATCTAACCAGGTGTTTATCCTCCCACTAGGGTCAAACAAATTAATAGTTCCACTTTTTGATAGGTGACCTCTTCACCCCCTAGCATGACCTTCTTTTCTATGACCCTTTGAAAAATGGTAGTTTTTGCATTGAACTTGACACCAACTAATGAATTGAGTCACTTTTGGTACAAGTATCTCCATCTATGTTACACTTGAATCCCTTAGGGTAACCATCCCATTCTCCTCTTCCTTTTTCAAGGCAACTATCCATGGTTTGACCTCCTCATGCACTAGGATATTGATGGCCTTTACCATTGCCCAAAGTTTTTGTGTAATAGGTACCTTTTTGTAATTTACCATACATGAAACATTATAGAATGATTGGACCATAAATAAAATTTTCTTCACTAAAGAGGTTAACCTCACTCAAAGGAGGAGTGAAATTCACCTTGGGATTCTTATCCTTCACTAGAACAATGGCCATCTCAGCTTTTCTTTTATGGGGATCCATAGGGACTGGATCCAACACTTGCTTATCCTTTTATTTCTTTATTTATTCCATCTCTTCATCATCTGATTTATAGGTTAGTGATAACATTTTTAAATCATATTTAATAGGCTGACCAGGGTCTAATGCTACCATATGAACCCCCTTCATTGGTAACCCTTGTTAATCTACTTGGGCTAAATAAGATGTAATTTCATCAGGCCTTCTCTCTTCTAGCCTATGTTTAACTTATGCATCTATTTGGGCACTAGCTAATTAATTTGGTGGAGGCCTAAAAGGTGTACCACTCAGAAAATGGTATTGCCTTGGCCTCAATTACCATTTATCATCATCACCTTTTTACTCCCTCTTCATCCTAGACTCTAGATTGATGTTGTGACTTTTCAATCTAATGGAGACCTCAAAAAATGAAGAGACTTTTTTTATAAATGGGGTATTAAGGACTAGTCTAGTGATCATAAGGTACATTTATTCCTTTGGCCTTCAAATGCTCTTTGACCCTTCCATTGGGATCCCACTACCTTAGCTCAATAATTTGGAGATTAAAAAAGGTCATTATTTTTCATGTAGCTTCAATGTTGTCCCCTAATGAAAACATAGTTATACCAATGGTTATGGGGAGGGTGTGGATCATTACCTTATTTTTTGTCTTGCAAAGCCAATATATTCCATTGCATATTTGATAAGCCACTTCTTATTTTTCTAGCTTAATTGGTACATGGATAGGTAACCTTAGTGAGGTGCATTTGGTTCCTTCAATCTTAATGATTTTACAATTTGGATATATCCATATATCCCCCATAGCCTCAATTAACTTTTTGATCAAGGGGATGAATCTTAACACTAGATTCCTAGTTATGGCCTTGGTTAGGGCTAGATAAACATAGTCATAAATGAAGTGGATGTGGTACCTATACTTAAATATTTGTAATTTTGAATAATATTTAGAAATTTTCTATGTTCCATTAGTTGACCATTATCTAAGATTGGGAATCTTTTTGGTGGAAGAAGAGAGTCCATAAGGTATGAAATCACATATAATTGTGTCCTAGTCTTCTTTATGACTAAAAAAATCTATTCACTCAAATAGGTGTTGATTACCTCACCTATATGAGGGGTGAAATATTTCTCAACCATGAAATAAACTGAGGGAACCCAAATTTTATCTACATAGGTGGTGTATATATTTACACATAATCTATTCATCATTTTTATGATCATTCTTATCCCAGTTCTAAAGTAACCAATGGGGATTTTGTTATTGAATTTTGAAAACACTTGATTCCCAAAGTATATCCATAGCAAAAGGATTCTCTTCAAAACATTCTCCTTGACTCAAATGTTGATTGTGGTTAGGTCTAATTTGGGTTTAGGCAACTTGTAATAATTTTGAAAATCTATGGGAGAGATGTAAACTATACTTATGTAAGTATGTTCATTGATTATCATGCCCTTATCAATTTTATCATCTTTAAAAATAGGAGCAATAATACAAATACAATAAAGTACCTCAAGTTTGGCTACTTAATAATGGATACCAGTCATTTGTATAGCAACCACATCATAGTAGAGCCTATTTACAAACATATTCTTCTTCTCTTCCCTAGTAATTCTTCAATGGTCTAGAAAATCTTGGACTAGTTATTATCCCCTATGTTTAAAGCTATGGTGTCAAATTATGTATCTTTGAAAATCCTAACTTATACATATGAATTCAAATAGACCTCCACATCTTCCATTTAAATTTTTTTTTGGGATGCCATGGCTGTGAATTTTTAAATTACTCACTAGTGGATTACACTTTGTCTCTGGATCGAAATGTTCTTACATATATGATAATTCATCTTTCCTTGGTTTGGTGACAATGTGCACAAGGTTGAATTAGGGTTCTTGTACTTGCTAGGGTTTTTTTGAAGTTATTCTTAGTGATTTAATAGTAAAATATAGTTTATATGGTGATCTTCATGCCTTATATTTTATTTTTATTTTGTATTTATACCTTTGCATTTTTTAGGTCCATAAAATCTTCAACTTGGTATATTATGCTTATCTGGCTCTAATGTGGCATCACCATGTAATCTTGCTTATTTATATTTAAAATATGAACATTTTTTGATTTTAGACACTATTAATATTTTATTGGTTATGGTCCCTTTAAAAATTCTACCTCACCTTATACCATTGGATCTATTTACATGGATCGACATAGTTCATTATTCTTGATCAAGAAGATTGGATTGCATTAGTTGTTTGATATATTACCCATGGTTATGACACTTGTAACTTACACATTCATCATAGCCTATGTTGAAATGTCAACATCCATCTCACACCATTAGATCATCTCTACTTGGATGAATGCACTCTATTGATCTTGATCTACTAAATTATGTTCCTTGCTCTATCAACCATCGATCAGAATGTGTACACTCATCTACATACCATAAATATTTAAAAGATGTTATATCTTTAATTTTTGGATTATGGTTATGAAACTTATCATCTCCATGTTCATTATTAGGGCTTTTAAATTTTCAACCTTCATCATGCACTGTTAGAAATATCATATCTTGATATGAGGGGTAGAATGTCATTATCTACTCAATGTTATTCTACTAAAATTTTGACACTTATCACTTTTTCATTCATCTTAGTGATTCATTTAAGTCATGACTTAATATGCACTATTGATCATAATGTGTATGCATAGCCATGTACCATCGATCTTGGGGACATGTTTGAGCTTTAATCATGAGTTACAAGATTGACTTCTTAACTTTAATCCCATGTCGGTAGATCTCCATTGATTGATTAAATGTGAATCACCAATTAAGACACTTGACTCATTGAATTTATATGCATCATTTTATCTTAACCACCCAAGCAAATGTGGCTCATTGTTCTTACATATAATAAAATAATTAAGTCATGCTAGGGAAATATAAATAAATTAAGCTAAAGTCTTAGACTATGGTTTTGTTCATGTTGAAAAACATGATAAAACCTTAGGGTAAATATTTTGGGATAAGTTCTAAAACATAATAAAGGGGACCTCACGAATAATAAAAGACATGGCATAAAGTCTTATCCTAAGGTTTTTATTGTATTCATAAATACAATAAAAACTTTTAGGATAAGGCTTTAGGTTAAGTCTAGGATATAACAAAGGGGACCCTATGATTAGCTAGACAATGTGGAGATAAAAGGAACAAAGGGGGCTCGAGACATAAAAGACCAAGTGTAATTATTTTAGACTGAGGTTTGATCGTGTTGATAAATATAACTAAGCCTTAGGATAAATAATTAAACTAAGTCTATATCTTAATTAACCATTCCCATGTAAATTATTCTTGCATAAATTTGAATTCAATTCAAAAGGACATAAGATAGGGTAACATGAATAAGGGTTTCAAGACTTTCAAATATGAATTCAAATTGTTTTTTAATAGATCAAAGGCTAGTAAAATATCAATTTAATATTACAACACAAAACCCTAAGCATGTTTAGTCCAAAATAAGATTCCATTGAACCTATAATATATAAAGACAAGAAACAATCATTGAAAACATTATCATTTGAAAATATGTCAATTAATTCAAATGAGAACCATGTGTGGATGATCTTGAAATAAAGATAATGTGTAAACATGATAATAATAATTTGATCAAGTGATTTTTCAACTTTAAGGTACAAATTTGCACAATTTAAAATAAGGGTCCCCATTTTTAAAAGATGAGGGTATGTTGACCTTAACAAATGGTGACTTCTACAAGGAAGATAGAAATATATAGAATTTAGAGAATCTAATTTAGACTAATAACTAGGATAATTATTCCACTTGATTAGGTACCATTATTAAGATCAATTCATGGTTAGAACAAGTCTTGTATATGAATAATTAGGATCAAACATTAAAACATAGCCATGTTGTGTGTGTGATTTGATTCTACTTACTGATTACCATAGGATTTAGAGAACATCTTCCACACTCATGACCTTGACCATTAACATTAACTTACAACATATTTAGATGTTCATTAAGAATCATGATTTATCTTAGGGAAGGCTTGGGAATTTTTATGTGTCTAATTAGTCATCCATAACCCTGATAGAGATACCTTTGTCTCTACTCAAGGCATTTCTCCACTACTATCTAGGTGTCCATAGCCTCGGTGGAGATTACCAAAATCGCCTATGCTTATAAATATTTTTTAAATTTTTAATAAGGCTCTTATTTTTGTATGTTTTAAGGCATTTTGACATTCTATAAAAGGTTAGGAACTATATTATCCAATTTTAGGATTTGGTAAAATGTTTGATCTTCATACAATCATCCTTGGTTGTAAACTTTGTCCCAATCAATTAATGTTTTTAAGTGCAAACATGACCTTGTCTTGGTAATTCAATCTTTCACCCTATATGTTTAATCCTTATTAAAACCAAGATTATATTATAACAAGGCTTAAAATATAAAGGAACAATTAACCTACTTACTAGTCCTTACCAGTTTCTCCAAACTATTACTTTAGGCTCACATTTCAACACTCCATGATAAACCAATGCTGAGGAGTCATTCCTACATTTTTAAACTATGAGGCTTATTTTGAGCACCTAAATATATTTTGAGCCAAGGAATACTTGAAAAATACTTATTTAAATCAAGGATAAAATTAGAAAAGAGGAAACACACTAAACATAAAATAAACAAACATAAATCCCAGGAAACAAGAAAATAACTATATACACACACTATGTACAAACAAGGGACAAAAAGGAAAGAAAAAAGAAAGAAACTTAAATAATCCTACCTAAACTAACTGTAATTAGTCTTGTAGTTCATTCCATGTAGACTTAAAGTGGGAAAATAGAGAAATAGTGCTTGAGGTATTGGCCATTGATGGGCAATGTAAACTCTACCCCTTACAAGTCTTTTAATATTATGGTGTTATCCCTTAGGATCTTAACAATCTAATATGGACCAATCCACAAAGGTTTGAACTTCTTATGATTTCTATTTGATTATGAGGATTTATCCCAAAGAATAACCATGTCTCCTTGTCTAAATACATTTATGTTTGAATGCTTATCAAACCACCTCTTAATTATGGTCTGGTGTCTGCTAAAACTAGTAAAAATATCCTCTCTTGCATCTACCATCTATATGATGTCATGTAGCCCTGAATTTACAAATTCTTGATCTTTTTCCATGTAATCTTGCATGAACTTGTATTTTGGTAGCTTGAGTGTGATGGGAAATATAGGTTCTTGGCCATATACTAGCAAGAATGGTGATGCCTTGAGAGATTTCTTGATTCTTATTCTATCTTATCAAAGGGCATACTTAAGCATCTTATGCCATGTTCTTGGTTTATCATCTAAAAACTTCTTTATGGATTTCATCCTTTTTTTTTGTTGATTTAGACACTCCATTGCCCTAAGGGTAATGGTTTGATGAGAACTTGATAATAATGTTGTCATATGCCCACTCAGTCGTCTCAATAGACAAAAAGGTAGATACATTATCATAGAATAGAGGTATTGGTTTGTCAAACCTTATTAATATGTTTTCTTCTAAAATTTTTATCAGTTATTTAATCCTACACTAATTGGTTTCCACTACTTCAGTCTAGCTTATGCAATAGTTTATAATAGTTAGAACATACTTGTGACTATTTGATGAATTGGGGTTGATGAACCTCGCAAAGTATAATCCCTATTATGCAAAAGGTTTATCATTTATGACTAGTTTTCATGGCATGACATCCTTGGGCTCTTTAGTGTTAAATATTTGACATGAATGACACTCCCTCACATGTTTATGAGCATCATTGAAGATAGCAAGCCAGTAATAATAAACTCTAAGTATCTTGTGGGTTTTAGTCCTTCTAGATGGATGTCCACTTCCCAATTTTTCATGAAAGGTGCTTAAGATATTAGTTGCTTCTTCCTTAGACACACACCTTAGTTAAATTCCTTAAAATTTATTCCTATACAACACTCCATATTTGATTAGGAAGTGGGCTACCTTCAACCTTAAATCCCCCTTTGATATCTACTTAATCCTACATGACAATAGCCATTTATTAATTAATGAATAATGGGATCATACCAATTGTTAGGTTGAAAAATTTCTTGGTCTACCTACATAACACTCACTTTGGGATTTGTGTTTTCAATTCAATAAATTAAACCTTGGCATCTTACCAACTTGGTAATCTTTATCTCTAGATCATATTCTTGAAGGACATATATCCACTTACCTCTCTTTTCTCTAATTTCATAATTACTCAACATTATCTTAGTGGTAAGGTCTAGTAGAATTGCATGTACTCTATTTCTAAGGATATAGTGTCTAAATTTCTTTACTACCTTGACTAAATAAAATGATTTTTTATCAATCAAAGAATAGTTCAACAAAACATTTTTAAGGTTAGTAGTCATGAAAGCAATAAGGTGATCACACTTATCTATATTATGAGTTAGAAGAACAACAATTGTATGATGAGAGGAAAAAGAATAAAGATAGAAATATTTAGTGAAATTTGGAATTATTAATATAGGATTTTGTCCAATTACTTCTTTGATGTCTTTGAAATCTTTCTTGGTCTCTTCATTCCATGTGATCTTGACATCTTTATTCAACATGTCATTCAATGGCTTCATAATCTCTACAAAACCAGAAATGAGCTTTCTCACAAAGTTGATTTTACCAAAGAAAGACTTTAGTTATTTATTAATATTAGGGGGTTCTATATTTTATATTGCATTTAATCTATATGGGTCTATAAATATGCCCTCTTTAGTTATAACATATCCTAACAATTTTCCTTGAGTTACACAAAAATGCTCTTCTTTGTGTTGAGAGAAACTCCATACCTTCTACACATTTCAAATACCTATTGTAAGTGCATGATATGATCCTCCCTATTTTTTGAAAATATAGTTAATTAATCCATGAAAATTATAATACACTTACCTATTAGCCCTTGGAAAGCATGGTCAATTTATATTTAAAAGGTTTCATCTACATTGATTAATCCAAAGGGAATTATTTTTTAGGCATAAGTGCCCTAATTACTAGCAAATGTAGTCTTGATCCTAGCTTCATTGTTCATTAGTACCTAATTATACCCTAGAAAACAATAAAGAAAAGACATCATAGCAAAACCAAAAACAATTTGGATTACTTGGTCAAGAGAAGGTAGGGGTAATTATCCTTTTTAGATGCTCTATTAAGATTTATAAAGTCAATGCACAATCTAAAATCACCATTTTTATTCTTTATTAGTACTAATTTAGCTACCCAATTGTAGTGTCTAATGTCAAACACTATATTATCATGTAGTAACTTCTTGACTTCTTTGTATATCGTTGGTTCTAGGATAGGGTTGACTAGCCTTTATTTTTACCTAAAAGGTTTACAGACTTACTTCAATGGTATGTTCTGGGTTATGACCCTAGGATCAAAGATCCTAAGGTCATCATAAGACCATGTTATTACATCTTTATACTTGGTCAACAAATCTTTGGATCTCTTGGTTTAAATTCTTGTTTAGGCTAAACCAATGTTCACCAGCTAAGGTTGATCTTAGGAACCTAGGTTAATTACATTTTAGTCCTTCCCATCTACTTTAGAAATTTTGATAGCCTCAGCTAGTTTATCTAAATAAAATAGTCTCTCTAAGTCTATCATTCCTTTGGGGATATTATTTTCATTCAATTGAATGACCTTATCATCAAGCTTGACTTCAACCTTTTCGTCATCAATGGTACTTTCATTGAGCTCATCAATTATGTGAGACTCAAATACACCTAAGTTAGTCATGAAATATATGATCTATTGATCATCACTAAATACTTTAAAGTGGTTAAAATTATTCATCACTAAGGGAAATGAAACTAATTCAATGGTAAGTTTTTTTAACTTGGAAATTTGTCTTTGTATAAGGTTGGCTACAACTAAATCAAGTTCATCAGTAGCCTTGTTTTCTTACCTAAGGACTATCACAATGTTAAAAGCATCAAAACATTCAATTAAGTCCCATACTCTAAACTTATACTTCTTAAGATAAAACAATTTACATTGATATTTACTTTTAACCTGATTAACTACTAGTTTAGAATCACCAAAAACTAATAGTTCCTTAACCTCATGTTTGATTTCAAATTGTAATCCAATAATAAGTGCTTCATACTCAACTAAATTATTTGTGCATGGGAACTAAATTTTGTAAGAGGCATTGTATTCTTTCCCAATGGGATTAATTATTACCACTCACACTCCATACCTTGATTTACATCTAGCACCATCAAAATACAACTTCCATAATATAAGCATAACATGGGAGGTTTTAGAGTTACATAAATTGGGGTGTCAAGAGTGTAAACACTAAGATATAAGTTAACCATGTTGAACCTCTCATTGATTTCATTATATTTGGTGATAATATGTTTCATCTTGGGCTTCCTTTCCATCTTGATCTAATTGGGAATTCCTTTCTAAGGTAACCACATGTGTTAATAGTCAGTATAGATGTAAACATTTAGAGATCTAGTCTAGTCTCTACTTATTAGCATTTTATATTCAAAAAGAATATCCACCACTTGGATGTCAATAAACTATTGGATCCTTGGTTCAAAAGTAATCTGAATGTGAAAATTCACTAATTCACTAATTACTTTGACTCTTGATTGATCTAATTGAGTTACAACTCTATCAAATTTAATTGGATTCAAACCAAGTTATTCACAAATACCTTTAGGCATAATATTTGTAGATGCACTAGAGTCTAACAAACAATAATGAAAACTCTTACCAAATATCCTAATTGTAAGTAGGAAAGCTAGAACATATTCCTTAATTTTGTGTATTATAATGTTAGCATGTGCAGCCTTTTGTGGTTTACTAGGCTACTTAGATAAACATTACAATAATAAATCCCTTTGTATTGTAATTTGAGTCAACTCATGAAAATTAATGATAGCTTTGATCTTTTTCATGTCTTTAAATATATTATATCCCATACTATTGGAGGAATTAGATGCATCATCATTGGGTTTAGAGATATTTCCCTTAGGAGGCTCTGGATTATTATCTAATGTATTATCAAGAGGAGTGTCAAAATTATTTGGAGTTGAGGTAGTCAAAGGTTGTTTTTACTCCCTATTCATTAGAGGATAGGTCTTCTTTAAATATTGTTAAAAATCATGAATCTCCTCAAGGATATCTTCAAGCTCATTCTCTTTTTTAAATGGGAACTCAAATGTCTCCACCATGAAAGTTAAATCAAAAGATTAATATGACCTTGAAGAATTTAAGGTACCTGAACCATTGTATTTAAGGGACAACTTCAAAAGTGTCTAACTTTTCTTGAAAAGCTTCAAAAGCATTAAAAAATTTTAGATAATCTAATTCACCATATTCAAAGTATAATGAGCTTTACAATAACTAGGCAAAGCTAGATCACTCATATTTATACCAGGCATGTTCTTATTAGTAGATCACTCATTGTTATGGCTATTGTTGTTATTTAGGAATTTATTTAGAGGCCTAATTCATCTTTAGAAAGAGAAGTTCTTGTTAGATATTTCCCTAGTATTTCCAACTTGCTTTGTAGTTGAAGGAATTTAGTGTTTAGTTTCTGAACCATCTTTAAGATTAAATCAATATCATTCCTAGGTGCTTTATAATTATGAACTTGAGTATTGCTACTGGTTGCAAGCATCAAATCTCTCTATTTATATGGATTAGATTTACTTGAATTGTTTAATAATCCTAAATTTTGACCAAGTTATGGATGAATTAAAGGTAATTGGTTTAGAACTAGCTGATTTAAGGCAGGCATATTTTGATTGGCATTGGGAATGACATTCAAAATAGATAAATTTGGATTAATATTGGGAATGTTATATTCCATTTGGCCCTATGGATACATTTGGTCATTAATGATCATAGATTCAACATAAGATAAGGCTAATGTATTAATTATCTAAGTAGATATTTAAGAAACATAGAAGTCATGGGGTCCAAGGCATCCTTGTATTAATTGATTCTTGAATTTCTTAGTTTCTAATAGAGACTTCATCCAAAATGGTTGAAAATGGAAAGTGAGGAATGGGAAGAATATCAGATTTGGGGATGATGCTTATGTTTTGAACAAACCTATGATAAATATTAACCCTTGGAATCAAGTCATGAACATTATTTAGTAGGAAATAAACATTAAAGTTTAGGACTATTTTAAGCATAATGAAGGATGAAAAAGTTGGAAACAACTGAGAGGAAATGAGGTGGGGGGATGAAGTTAATATAATTTTAAAGGAACTTAATGGTTTAATTAAAACTTTCCACATCCCTTCACTTATCAAAGATTATTATTTGGTTTGGAAGCAATACTTTGATGGAGAATATAATGTGAAATTAGGTTAAAATTACTCTCCAACCATCAATATGAGGATATTATTTTTTTAAATTTGTGTGATAGAACCCTTATTCTAAAAATAAACTTGTTTTTGTGTCTTTATATCTAGAAAAAGATTCTAACCATTGAAATTATAGTGAAAATAGGTGTGATTATGATAAATAAATACTCATTATGTCAAACTCAGAATGAAACAATGGATCAAATATTTTTAGGATGCCCCTTCTCAACTAAAGTATGGGGAATAATACTAGAAAAGTTTAAAATATACTCAATATTTCCACTTTTTGTTTTATATATTTGGCAAGCTTGGGACCCCCTTCAAAAACCAAACCATTAGGTTTATTTGGTACCTTTTATTCCCGCATGTTTTATGGGTCATTTGGAAGGAAAGGAATAAAAAGACTTTTAGGAATAAGAAAAACCACAATTCAATGATGGTAAGGAGGATATATAGTAGGATCTCAAAAAAATTCAAAATCATCCCTACTTATAAATTGAAGGGACATCATGAAGATGATTCAATGATTGATTCAAATTGTCAATTGGATATCTTGGTGAGCTTGATTACCACCAAAGAGACTATTAGAAGAATTATTAAGTGGATGGACCCTTCCCCAAAATGGGTAAAACTCAATTTTGGTGTAGCCTCCAAGGGCAATCCAAGACCTTTCATGGGAGGGGGTATCACTAGGAATGAGAAAGGCCATTTAATGGTGCCATTTTTGGGAATTATGGGAAATCAAACAAACATTAATTTGATTCCTTTGCTGAATTATGGGGATTGAGACTCATTAGAGATCTATAAACTAGAAAATTTGTTGTCAAAGGTGACTCCATTAACAAGATTAATTTTTCATCCAAAAATAATATTAGGGGCTGGATAATTAGTCATATTATATAATAAGCTAGGTATATTATTTAATATTTGGAGGAGATTATAATCCAACATGTGTACATAGAGGTAAATTGTATATTTCATTGGTTGACTCGTGTGGGAGTTACATTTCCTAGACCTAAAATATTAATGTATTTCGAGGACCTCCCTAGACAAGTGTGCAAAATCATTTACTCAAAGTCACCATTAAACCCCTTACCCTTTTCTATGATTAATTAACTTTTGTTCTTTCTTATACAAGTGATTTTGATGATGTGAGGTAATGATTACCCACTTATCATTATTTTTAAATTTATTGTTACGTTATTTATTGATTTGGGGAAAGGTATCAAACTCCATGAATTATGCCTAATAAAATTCAAGATAGTGTTTAATAATATGAATGGTAGCCAATTTTGTTTTAAAGTAGGCAATCTTTTTGAAAGATGTAATAGTGTCCTATACCTCACTACATTTAGGATGGGAGTGTTGTGAAAAGCCTAGTTAGTTATCAATTTACTATGACCAAGTGGAAGAATGGGATGTTCCATTTCTACTCAACATTTGAACACTCAACTATATTGACATAAATACACATAAGCCATAGGTTTTATGCACTCACCCAAAGTGCAACTGAGAAGGAATTGAGGCCTGCATTAGGCTAGTTGTGCCATGGCATGAGGTTTAAAATAGGGGACTTAACAATTTGACAACACTTAAGGTAGATCCATAAGTGCAAGCCTTTAGTGGACTAAGCCTAGTGTCATGTAGGCACTTAAGAGGTCACATGGATGATTTTAATCATTATAAATAGATGTGAATTACACAAGTATTGGGTTAATTTTGTAAACCTATACTTATCCTTCATACTAAATAATGATGATGTCATGAAAGTTTATAGGGAATACATTAAAATATAAAGATTATCAAAATGTATAAACCCACACCATGATTCAAACATAAATTCACAAAGTTGATTCAAAGGTATGACATTATAAATATACACTTTTTAGAATAAATACAAAGGATCATGAAGACCAAACACAATTTGTGTAAATGCACAACACTCATCATTTGATCAAAGTCCATAATAGAGTTTCTATTCATATTATAATATTAACAACCCAAACGCTCAAAAATGAGCTTGGGTACTTCCAAGTGGATCCAAATGGCCTCCACACTAATCCTAATCCTTAATTTCTACTAAATTAATGTATACAGAGAATTCATTTCACCAGAACTCCACTATAATTCTTTGTCTCCTATTTCCTCTTCTAGATTAAGCTTCTTAAATAAGACTTTAGGAGCATCTTCACTAGGGTGGAAGTTGCATGATGAGTGATGAGATAGAACTTGGTCATCATAACCACCATCTCCATGAATTTGCAAAGTCTACACTATAACCACCATATCTCTTTAATTCTTTGAATATGCCTTGAAAATATGGGAGATAGTTAGATACCTATTAGCTAGTATAAGATATGCATTGAAACCTCCAAATAGCTATAAAAATACCAAAGGATAATCACTCAAAAAAACTATACTCTCACTCTTAGGTGGATGTCCTTTTGGGACAAATACTCTAATAATAGGTTAGGGTTCCAACATTACCCCATATGAAAACTTTAGTTTTCCCTCAGACTAAGCCATCAAAATCTTGGGAGTATAGAACTTAGGTGTATTCTCCTTGAATTTAGTGTTAAAGTATTCAAATACCTTAATGTATATCTTGATTTCTTTTTTGGTGATGTCTATCTTGGAGGATGTAGTAGTGAGAACAAGCACATCCATTTTCTCTAGTTCCTTAAGAAAGGCCCTGACATTGGATTTCACCATTTCTAAACTTTCATCTAAGATCTCTCCTTGCTCATAGACCTTAATATATAGAGCATAAAAGAGTGATTCCAAGGTTTTATCCTAGTCCTTGATTTGATTACTGATCACTTTAATTATGCCCATGATTTTCATCCTCTTTACCTTACTTTTTAAGTATACTTGAGCTATTAATTTATCCTTCTCTTCCATTACCTACTTTAGGTG
This sequence comes from Torreya grandis, assembly GCA_037957365.1. NCBI lineage: Eukaryota > Viridiplantae > Streptophyta > Pinopsida > Cupressales > Taxaceae > Torreya > Torreya grandis. The sequence goes on along the minus strand of JARHVA010001363.1, from coordinate 2,875,132 downwards.
TGCATTTATTACTGAGGCTTGGTTGGAGAATCTTAATAAAATGGCATCTATTACCTCTATACCCTCTTCTAATTTTGTGAAGATGTATTCTAGCTCTTAGAATTTGTCAAATAGATCCCTTTATAGTGAGATGTTAGGGTCTTCCTCCTCTTCTTCATATTCCATCTTAGGATATAACCTTAGGATCATATGCTCGACTAGCACACAAATTATGTCAACCTCTGAAAGGCCTAAAGTGTTGACATTAACCAAAAGAGATGGTTCAACTACTTCCATGTATTTATAAATTTGATGTAACTTGAATTTATTAACCTAAAACCTTATTATTGGATTCTTTAATTAGCCTTTTCCATTTTCCCACCTTGCCATCCTTGATGATGTTATGGCATATAACTTTTTTGGCCTTCCTTATTAGCACATTATCAGACTGAATTGAGTTTATGGTATAGGGGTCAATAAGTAAATAGTCCTAACCTTCTTCAAGATCTTCTAAGCTCAAAGTTGACACTATAAGTGCCTCAAATTGAGGCTCATCCATATAGTGGTCTAGCATAGATGAAATTTATTTGTGCATCTTGGTCATGGCATCTTGTGGGGCATAGTTTCATACATGTATAAATCTTCATCTACCCAATTCTTTTATGCAGTATCCCTTATATTCAACTCATTATCATCCTTATCAATGATGACCTTTTATAACTATAATCCCTCCTCTTCACTGGCACTAATACTCTCTTCAACACTCTCCTTTGAGTATTCACTTGTTTTATCATTGGGGGTTTCACCCTCAGACTTCTCCCCCTCATCCATTTCCTCATCCTAGGATTTTTAAATACTTACCTTGAGGGTAATTTACTTGGTGCCATCATTGCCTTATTACTACTAGGGATCCTATACCATCTCTATTTATTGTCCTAAGGTTCTAATATTTCCTTCTTTATGTTTAGACATCTCTCACTACTTGGGCATGTCTTTTTCATATATTCTTATGATTTTTTAGTGGGGTTACTTGGTGCTTGCTTAACCACTTCAACTATTAGTCCTACACTTGTGGCAACATTCATTGCCCTTTTTTCTAACTTGGCCTTTTTATTATCCCATTAAAGGCTCCACTTCTCTTCAAGTGACAAATCCTTATTAATATTCTTGTCACTCAATCCCATATTTTTTTAAGACACTCTTTTCTCCTTGATTATTTGAGGAGGCAGTGGGGAGGTCTCCTTACTAGATTTTGATGTTGGTGTATTTGGAGGGATCATTAATGAGGTGTCACTAGATATGAGGCTCACTATTTCCTCTATGACTTGAATCATAAATTTCACACCACTTTACAAGGATTTCTACACTTTTTTGGTGTTAGGATCCTCTTCTCCTTCTCCTATCTACAAGATATAGATTCCTATTCTATCTTGCTTAGTTTCTTCATCTATTATGGTTATGAGGGCCTCCACTCTCTCCATATCTACAAGAGTTATAGTAGGGAATTTTATATGCCCCTTCAACTTTTTATTTGGTTTCTTTCTATAAGAATCACTCTTTTTTTAAAAGGTCATGCACTTATTTGGAGTAGGGGTACAATTGGTTATTCAAGTGAAATATTTAATTGAATGTGCTCCATGATCTCTTATAGCTTCTTACCTGATTTAATTTGGATTATCTTTTCTTAAAAATTTAGTGTAACCTTCCCTTAACTACTAACTAGGAAGGGGTGATCATCATTCTTTCCAAGAGCACCACCCTTTTTGTGTAGCTTCATCTCATAATAGAGGTTAAAGATCCTCCAGTTTATTGTTACCATCTATAGGGGATGAATGCCTATCTTATCATTTTAATCTTACTCATCTTTGGTGGCCTTGGCTTAAAGGTACATAAAGTCATACCTCTTCATGCTCCTATCATGATCCGTGGTTTGTATTGGGATCTCAACATATTTCACATTGGGGATTATCCTCAGTGCCACCATGAAAAACTTGGCTAAGAATGCATAAGGCAACTAAATCCACCCTAATATGTTCCTATATGTGAGTTTTAGGCATACCACACATAAGTGCTACATCATGGCAAAGGTTACCCTTCCCACTAGTTGTTTGGGAAGATCCTTAGGGATGAACTCCACCTTCCCAAAGAATTATATGTACCTCTTAAATTACTTTTGCACCCTAGTCTTTTACAAAAAGTTGGGTGGGAAAATAAAGTCCTAGTACTTCATCACAGGGGGCTCGTGGCTAGGTGGGAATACCCATATGTGGTCATCATCATCATCATCCAACACAATTATCTCCTCCATTACTATGATAATTAGCATGTACCTTCATCATAAGGTCTCACACATTTGATGGCACTCTTGTGCATTCTTGACTATCTCCTCTGTAATAAACATAGAGATATTAAATCTCATTCCTTATGCCATATGGTGGGAAATGCATAGGAATATCTTACTAATATCATACCACTAACTACCAAGGCATAGTTTGGCACTAATAAGGTGTGATAATGACCTTGTGTTGGGGTTTTGGATGTCTTTGATGGGGAATGAAAAACCTGACTTATAGTAGCCTAGGATTTTTGAAACCCTTTCTACCTCCACTTAGTCCTCCATCATATTGTGAAGGTATACTCCTAATCTAGGTAGCCTTATGATTCTACTAATGAGTCTCACTAATATTGTCATGCACCATCAAAAAAAGTAAAACCAATCATCATATACTTATGAGAGGAGGAAATATACCAAGTCTTTTAACTTTTTGAAGCTTGGTAGCTCAAACAGTTATGTGGTAGCATTAAGTTTTTATTTGTCTTGGAAATATAAATCGAAGAGTATGGTGCATACCTTGGTCTTCTTCCTAGTGTCTACCATCTAGTCTTTATTCAATTCTCTAAGGTTGTTTCCTACATTATGGTTTTATTCCTTAGGTTTACATATGTGTACAAAGGATACCCACTTCTCCCCCACCATTACCTCTAGGGGGTTTTCCATCTCTCTATAGGTGAGCTTTGTTCTCACTTCTAGGTCAATTTTGATGATGGTCAGGGCTTCCACCATTTTCACCTCTATTTTTATGGTAGATGTTTCCTTCACTTTCCACACTTTATTTGCATTTTTATGTCTATAGAATATTTTTGCTTAGCCTCTTCTTTCCAATCTTAAATTTTTTTTTATTTAAACATGATTTGTTGATTCTAATGAAGCCCAAAATTGTGCTTAACATTACTTCATAGTTGTGGGAAATGTGACTGTGCATTTGGCTATCGATCTTCCTACCCCATTACAGATAGTTTAGTCATTTTACTAAAATCCTTTTCCCCTATTTTTTTGCCAAATTATTTCCACTTACCTCCTTTTCAACCTAGGGTATAACTCAATCTTATCTATGGTCTCTAATTATCATTATGGGGGATTTGGATGATTGGTTCTCTTTAGTAGCATCCTCTAGTTTTATTGGCTTTGAATCTTTGTTCTATTTTGAAGTCTTAAAAACGTCCCTAAACTTTTGAATTCTATCATCTATTATTTTACATGATATTTTTAGTTACCACATTTATGTTTGATAAAATTTTGATTCTTGAAATCTATTAAACCCATGAAATCCACTACCAACTTCTCATTTATTATGGATCTTTGTCAGTCTACCACTGTATCATTAACTTTTCTAATAGTTTATTTGATGAAGTTACATGTAATTTAAATGGTCACTTCCCTTTAACCATTGGGTGGGTTCCATCTATTATGATGGTCATTATCTTGTGCTTAGTTAAACATGGAATGACCTTTTCCCTTCTTATGGTAACCTAGGTGTATCACTTCACATGTGCATGATTACGCCTCCTAAGTTCCATTTATTTTTAGTGTTGTACTTCCTTTAAAATTCACCTTTATTTCTTGGTCAATTTATCTACACTTTCATGCTTCTTGATTTGGACTTACCTACCCCATACAAATCCTTGTGCTGGTCATTCAATGCCTCATTATTTCCTATTGATCTCAGGTACATGAACACCTGGTGCACTTTGCTTCATCAATTCATACTTGTACTTTTCTAAACCTGGTAAACTTAAAACTTAGGTGTCTAGCCTTAGGAACTTAAAAATTATAGGGTTTGACTCACTTGACTGGATTTATGCAAGTGTAAGGGCCCAAAAAAATTCTCATATGGATAATAAATTACCACGATTATTCACTCAACATAAAATAAACAAATATAAGGTAAAGATTTGGCTTGCACCAAATGTTATCATGGTCATAGGTCAAAATGACTAGCTTTTGATTGGAAATATAGTGGTAATGATATGATTTCCATGTTAGTGATGGTATGCCTTCAATCTATTACCATTAAAATGTCTAGGGAGTATTTCACCTTTTAACATGTGTAGCTTGTATACACTAGTATCTAATATATTATGGATGAAATAAGGTCCCATCCACCTAATCTATAACTTATCTAGGTGTTTGAGGTATTTAGAGTCATATATTAAGACTAGTGCACCTTCTATAAATACCTTACACTTGATGTGTTTATCATGCCATATCATTTGGCATGATTTTTCTATTTATTAGCTCCATCGTGCAACAACATGTGTCTCATCCAACTTATTTAATTATTCTAGGCATCTATTTAAATACTCCTAGTCATCTAATCCAACAATATGCATGATATACAATGAGGGAACTAGGAATTTCATAGGTAAAATAGCCTTTATGTCAAACCCCAATTAGAATGGTAAATATTTATTTGTGTTCTTATCTGTTAGGTGATAGGCCCATAACACCACTAACACATGATCATCCCAGTCCTTATGACTAATATTTCACATTTATTTAAGTCACATCCCCAATATTTTATTGAATTTATATGTATTTTTATTTGCTTAGGGATGGTAGGGTGTTGTTTTATGGTGCACCACCATATATCTAGTCAACAAGATCTAAATAGTTTTTTTGATGAAGTACATGCCATGGTCATTATTCAAGCTAAGTAGTATCTATAGTGACTAATAATATACTCCTAAATGAATCTTACTATTATGGTGGCATTACTTTTGCTAACTTGGTGAAGTAATTTATGGTAGCCAAAATGTACTTTGCACATGTTTGCCTCACCATGGGAGTAATAGGCCTAGCAAAGTCAATAACCCATTTTTAAAAAGGAACTTGGGAAAGGATGGGGACAAGAGGCATCTCATCCTAGTGGTTTGTTTTTCTTGTGCATTCACATATATCACATGTTTTTGCATATTATTTTACGTCATGAAATAAAGTAGGCTACTATAAGTTTGATTATAGTAATTTTTGCATTGTAATGTCTATAGCACAATGGTGTTTAGAAATTCCCTCATGTACCTCTTTATATAATAAGGCCCATTCATTCTCTAAGACACATTGGTAAATGACTTCATCATGGCTCAAATTTTACAATTCCTTTCCAATGAGTTGAAAAAGGGAAGCATGAATCATGAGCTACTTCTCCTTAGTCATCATAGTCTGAGGTGTAGATCCATATGTAAAAAATGTGATTATATTTGTCAAGTATTTTGGGATGCATTGAACCCTATATAATTATGCATCAAGAATATCATCTTCAATTGGGTCTACCATATTTCTATATTTGATATGGGATAGATGTCCTTAGCCTAAGTTATATTTTTTAAGGTTCACTACCATAGTAAATTAGAATTCTTAAAAAAGAAAATCTATCAACAAATGCACCTATGCAAAATGGGCTTGTTCACTAGGTACTTAATCACCTCATGATCAATAAATAAATGAATGGGGTCCTTATAAAATATTATCAAAACTTCTACAAGGCCTAGATGATGGTAAGTAAATCACACTATGTTGTGGTGCAATTTTTTTCTACCTTGGTTAGTTTTCTACTTTTAAAATAAATAAGATGATCTGTTTTCCCTTCACCTATTTGTATAAGTATGGTACTAATTACAGTACCAGAGGCATCAATGTAGATATAGAAGGGAGTTTCCTAGTCAAAAAATTGTAATATTGATGCACTTGTAAGTTTGATCTTCAGAGTTTCAAAAGCATCTTCATGAATTGTGCCCTAATAGAATGGGTCATCCTTTTTTAAGAGTTTTTCTAGTGGCACTACAATATTGGCATAGTTCCTTATGAGTTTTTTTTAATACCCATAATGTCCAAGAAAGGTGTAAACATATTTTTGCATTGATGGGATCTAAAGTTGAAGGATGATTACAATCTTGGATAGATCAATGATTAGGCTGTCTTTGTAGATAATGTGCCTACATAATGTGCTAAATGACATTGGAAAAACATACTTCTTGAGATTCAATCGAATTTTAAATTGACTACACCTTTCAAACATTAGGCAAAAATTTTCATAGTAGTAATTTACTAACCCATACATTTTCCAATAATATAAGTATACTTGAAAAAACTTGTGAATAAAGTATTTGAATATGGTGATCACCACTTGAGAGAACATGACTAGCATATTATTTATCCCAAAGAGCATCACATTATATGTAAAACAACCCGTTTAGTCTCAAAGGTTTTTTTGGGGTTGTCCTCCTCTTTGATTTGGAATTGATGGTATCCTAGAAAGCCATAAGTAAATGTGTATATATATCAACCTATTATTCCATCCAATACTTCATTATTGAATGGAGTTAGAAAGGGGTCGATCATGCAGGTGGCATTTAATAGACTATCATAAACAAAAATTAAAATGCACCCATCCTTTTTTATGATGATGATGACCATGGGACTAACCCATTAAGATTATTACATGGGGTAGATGATGCCTACAACTATCATGTTGTTGATCTCAATCTTGATCCTATCATGAAGGTTCAGGTTTATTTTGTAAAGCCACTTCTTCATGGGTCTTGTATCATCAACTAGTTTGATGCTCATATTCATAAAGGATAGGTGTGTGACTTTAAAATCCTTATAGTTCCACAAGAACAAGTGTTAAAATTCTTTCATAAGATCAAAAATATATGTTATCTCCATGTTAGACCAATAGGCACCCAATGTGTCAATTTTAGGTTCCCCCTCTAAACTAATATCTACCTTGGTAGTCCTTAATGGTGCTTGGTAGGGTTAATTCTTCTCTTGGTGTGAATACTCAACTCTTATATTGCCCTCAGTTGTTTCTACCTAAATATGGTTAGGGTCTTCTTCTTTTGAGGTGTTATCCTAGACTTGGTGCACTAACTTCCTTTTCCCTATCAAAATTTTCTAGTTGTGCACCTTCTATGTGTCATCATCTTCATCACTAGAGTCATTATTAAGACTTTGATATTTGGAAAAGGTTAGGAACACTAACCATTTTTTTATTAAACATGCCCTTTAGGTGTTCTTCCAATATAGTAGTTTCCTTAAATACTAACCCTAAAACTACATGTAATGGCTCAATCAATTCAAGGGTTTGTAAAGAAAAATAAAAATTATGAACAAAGCACTCCTTAAGGGCATCCTAGTTATCTATTTCATGGTGTGTCTCATTGACTACATACTACACCCATGCCCAAGTTTTTAAAGTTTTGTAGAAGGCATGCACCCATAGATTTCTTGGGGAATTTTCACCTCAACTAGTCCATGTTTCTTTGCAAAGATGTATATGTGTAATGGAGTTAGAGTCACCAGAGTAGGCTGAAATGTTCAAGTCCTCATTTCTTTTTCTAAACCTAGTGCAAATAGATATCTTTACATCCTACCTAATTGGTAATCTAGGATTTTACATTGTTCACTAATAAGTTAAAGTGTTCTTCAATGTGTATACTAGTATGCCCATTTTATCCACCTCTTTTTGGATGTACAACTCAAGGTCACAAATATAATCTTCCACTAGATTACTCTATATCTTGAGAGTGCTACAAGTTTCCCTTACTAAGGTAAAATAATATTTTTCCCCTTTTCTTGGTGTAAGGGATCTATCTTTTAGAATCATTATCAATCTATACCTAGCTTATTTTTATTGATTTTGGTGTCTTTATGTGTACCAATTAGTATTGTCATTGAGTGGTATCATATGCTCACGTAAACCATATATCACAAGTAACATCAATGGTGTTTGAGGTTGATTATCCATCTTTCCAAGAGAGGATTCCTTGATCATTTGGGTCTAGAGTCTTGACACCTTGCACCTTAATTTTATAGATGTGGTTGATCTCATCCTTGATGGCCATGCTCTTGACATAGGGGTGTCCTTGGTCATTTGAGAGGAGTATAAATACCCTCTCCTTTCCATTCTCAAATGTCATATAAAACATTTTAAGTGCATATATATTATTTACATATCACCATGGACTTCCTAGAAGTTTTAGGTAGTTATCTTTCTCTACCAACTCTATGACATTAAAATTAGCATAGAAATTGGTGCTCATAATATCTACAACTATACCCTTCATAATTTTGATACATTGTGCAAATATTTGATTGGATATGAAGAGTAAATGAGGGGAGGGTCTCAAGTATAGATTACCCATTTTCTCCCAAGAATTATTAATTAATATGTTGAACTTGATCTTTGCATCTAAAATAACCTCACAGATAAACCATCCATCAATTGTGGCATCCATCAAGAATTCTTGGTCATATTAAAAATTTTGTGTATGTCAAAATTCTCATGTCCTCTCCATGATTGGCATGGTGACCTAAAATTTATTTTGTCCTACATTCTCTAATAAAAAGTTATTTAATAATGGTAACATTCCTTCTATCTATAGTAGGTATAGGATCTTTGTTAATTCTTGTACTACAACTTCTTAGCTATCCTACTTCTTATGGGAGGTGGAAAATTTTGCTTCTAGGTCTTTTTCTAATTTTATTTGCCCTTGTAGGTTTGGATTACACTGATAACCTATTATAATATGTATTTTTAGTACATTGTATCTGGTATAGTGCATCTTTGGGTTTAGGCCATGTTATGTTCTAATTGTAACTCTTATCCTCAGACTCTAGGCACAACTTAGGTACTAACATAACTAGTGGCTGAGTGGTGAATCTAATTTGCATAGTTACCTATACCTTTAAGCATGTAGGTTGTATGTTTTGGGTCCATTTTATGCCTTTTTCTCATGCCTAATCATTCTTACACCCTTATCTATGCTAGGTGTACCTTTGGTCAACTTTTTATATAGGTCAGGGCATTATTCAACCTTATGGGGCCCTCAACAATACCCACATGTGGGATGTGTAGGGTAGTTGCACTAATAATAATATGTTTAACCACACTTATAACATGAGCATGGTGGAAACCTTACACCACTACATCCTCCACCTTTCCATATAACACCTCATTACATTCTTAATCCTATATTGTGTTGGATAAAGTCATCATTACCTAAGTTTTCCTTCCCTCTAACTACTGTGGTAACCTATCATGCACATCTCTCCATGTTTTCATGCATCTCATCAGTCACCCTACAATTAATAGTGTTATGGGTGTAGGCATTACACAACCAATAATAGATGGTTATGTTAACTTGGTGGTGTATTAAAATAAAGGGAAGTTTTGGATGTCATGTGCTTATCAACAAACTTCACAACTTAGAAGCTAGGTGTGCACATTCCTTCATGGATAGATAGTTCTATTATGACCTTCTACTTTGTAGTTGGTGCATCATAGTCCACTTCAAGCCTCATGCAAAGATATGGTGGTGAAATTTTAGAGCTAAGAGCCCATAGATACAATTTGTGCCTATATAAATGGGCTAATTTAGTATCTACACTTCTAACTACCTTGGTTTTGAGTATAGCTTCAAGCACTTCTTGAGGGTATGTAAAAGTATTCATGAAAAGTGATATTTATAAGGGCATAATAAACCCCTACAATTAACCACTAAGTATGTTGGGAAGGGTGAACATCATATGGGAGCTTTGATAAGAGAGTTTTGAACCTTATAGCATATAGGCACACACTCTTTCAGAGTCTTTGGGTAATCTCTTTTAATGTAGTGATGCTCTATTGTTCAAACTCTATAATGTCAAATTCCTTTAGGAGTGCATCCTTCAGAGTATCATAGTCAACCATGGCTTGGTTTGGACTAAATTTTATGTACCAATCATGGGCGTGATTAAGTAATGTATTAATAAAATGATTATCCTTATGCTTGGATTTATTTAAGCATCATGTGTGTCATTATAGTTCAAACTTTAGTACATGTTTTGTAGCATTTTTGATGTTGTAATACTCTAGGAGGTGCATAGACATATCATAGTAGATATATTATGGAGGGTAGATGGTACTTAAGACACTTGTTATCTTGGTAATGGTCCTCCAACACCTTTGACCTCAAGGTTAGGAGATGGTTCTATCATTACTACTAGTGCAGTTGATGTCATTAGTGTTGTGTTACTTTCTTGTGGCACCAAACCACTTCCTATGGGATATTACCCACCTTGAATTTTTTACATTGTCTAAGTTGGTATGCTCATGTTCAAGTTTTATTATGGTGAGCTATTACCCAATTATTTAGAGGTTTTTTCACTCATCTCCTTATATGGAATAATTTGTTCAATCATAAATTTGAAATCCAAGTCTATAAATATCTAAGATCTGAATCATTAGTAAAGTCAATAATTACTTATTTACTTTCTTCAAGTGGGGAATATAGCTCATGAGCATGTGATATAGGTTTAAAGGAGGTAGGTGTGTCAAGCCTATCTATAGTCACCAAATTCTATAGGAATCCATTGAATTCTGCACCTATCAAGTTTTGATATTGATTCATCACTTCATCATCTTTACACTATTGTATTTCAAGAGATCCTTCCCCATGCCCTTCCCATTTGATATGGGTCTTCTCAACACTTATAGGTTCTAGATATTCCATCAATATATATTGAATTTTATTATAGGCCTATCTTTTAAACTTATGGGTATTAATTTACTCATCCCCTTTCATTATGCCTTACCTACACATCTCCCTCTCCCCCTTTTGTGCAGTTCATACATGAAACTATTTTAGCCTTCCATACCCAAAATTTCAAAACCATAATTTACCATTAGATTTTTAAGCTCTGAATTGAACTTATTCACAAATATGCCTCTAGGGTCATGTAAAAATTGGTACTCTACTTCCTCAAGGCATGAATATGTTGAGACTGTGAACTAAAGTATGTATCTATTTAGGGATCTTTACCACCATTTATCAACTGATCTAGTCCAAATAAAATATAAGGTCTCAAATCTCTCTAGGCACTCCTTTTTCCACTAATATAACCATCCATAGCTTCATCCTCTATGGTTTTAATATGTAGCCAACCACCTATACACATGCTCAGGTAACTCATAGAAAAAGACTTCATACAAAGCATCATATAGGTTATTATAAACCCATCTTCTTGGCTTTTATCCTTTAAAAGTTATATGCTTCAGTGAAAATATATATTCCACTTATTATATCTAATTATTGATGATTTTGAGAGATATTTGGTAAATCATTATATCATACTATTGTAGCACCAAAATTTATCATGGGTTCTTGGTAATGGAACCAAAATGTTATGAAAAGCCTAGTTAGTTATTAGTTTACTATGAGTAAGTGAAATCATGGAATTTTACCTTTGTTCTCAAAATTTTAACACTAATATGTGCCAAAATCAATCCATAAAAGGCAAATTCTTTATGTGCTCACCCAAAATGTAGTTTAGAAATAACTGGGTCCTGTATTGGGATAGTTATGCCATGGAACAAGGCTTAAAATAGGGGACTTAGAAATTAAACAACACAAATGGCATATCCCTAGGTGAAAGACATTTTTGGATTAATCTTAGTCTCATATATGTGCTTAATAGGTCACAAGGCTAATTTTACTCATACTAAACATATGTAAATTACATAAGTATTGGGTTACTAATGTAAACCTATACTCACCCATCATACTAAATAATGATGACATTATGGAAGTTTATAGGGAGTCTATTAAAATATAAAGACTATCAAATTGTATGAACCCAAACCATGCTTAAAACATCAATTCATAAAGTTGATTCAAAGGTATGACATTATAAATATATACATTCTATAATAAATACAAAGGATCATTAAGACCAGACACCTTTTATATAAATGTACAACACTCATCATTTGATCGAATTCCATAGGAAAATTTCCATTATTATTATAATATTAACAACCTAGAGTCTCAAAAATGATCGTAGGTACTTAAAATTAGAACCAAATGGTCTTCATACTAATCCTAAGACTCAATAATTGCTGAAATAATGTCTACAAAGAATTCATTTTGCTAGAGCTTCACTTTAGTTCTTTATCTCCTATTTCCTCTTCTATATTGATATCCTTAAATAAGCCTTTAGGATCATCTTCACCAAGGTTTAAGTTGTATTCTTAGTTATAAGCTAGAAATTGGCCATCATAACCACTAGCTCCATGACTTTGTAATGTCCACACTATACCTAACATCTCTTCAAATCCTTGAATATTCCCTAAAAATCTAGGAGATAGTTAGTTTCCTGCTAGTTGGTGTAAGATATCTAATTCAACCTCCAACTGACTACAAAAATACCAAAATATAATCACTCAACAAAATGATTCTCTTTTACCTAGGTGGATGTCATGTTGGCATGAATCCTCTACTAATGGGTTAGGGGCCCAACAAGGAGGTGATCTTTTAAAAAATAAGCCAATATTAGATGATAACATCATGGAGGATCAAGAGGTATGGAATGTGATTCAGATAGGTGGTATGTCATAATTCATTATAAGAGTATAAGGCCATGGTATGTTCCCATCAAACACTTTTACCCATGATTAGAATAACCAACTAGTCGAGATTAATGGAGTGACCATAAATATTATAAAAAAGCTCATCTCCCTAGTAATTGGTTTAAAAATCAAGGTCACTGAGGCTTATAATATTAGTAGTTAATACAATGAATAAAAGGAAAATTTATTATTAGATGGTGAATATCTCTATCTATTACATAATGGATTTTCTAGTATATGTTTGCCTCATCCATACAATGAAATTAAAAAGTGAGTGATAATTTATATAACTATGGAGGGCAGACATAATTTTGTAATATGGTTTCACTTCATATTTTAAAACTAATCCATACATCATATCCCTTTGATCCTCCTCTTATACATGTTTCACTCTTTGGAGAACTCCATTCTAGATGTTAAAAAGGGAAAAATAAGCAACATCTTCATTAGGTAGTAATCCTCATAATTTTTAAAAAATTCAAAGGGATCAATTGTAAATTTGTCTGATTACCACCTCGATAAAATAGAACTCCTAGCTCAAACAACATCAAAATTAATCAAATGAGTGTAGTGAGAGACAAGAGTTAGGGGATGAAACTTAGAGATATTTAGAGGGAAAATCCCCTTCTTAGGGAGGCTAGTAAGACCACCCAAAGTTTCAAAGAGGGTGTGGTAGTCAAGAGCCTCCAAATTCTCTAGTAAATTTCAATATATACCAATTAGGGTGTTAATAAATAATGGAAAAGGAAGGAAACTGAAGGAATTGGTGATTGCCTTGACTCATTAGAGAATTCATCTTCAACTAGGAAGAACTATAATGAAGATTTTGATAAATTAGTAGATAAGATAAATCAAGAGAGAATAATATCTAATATGGAGGAGGAATTAAATATACATAAGGCCATATTGAGGTGGTTCAAGAGGGAACACAAAAACCTCAAATATTAGGCAAAATTGTTATCCCTCAAAAATGGACAATTAAAATCAAACATTATCACCCTCATGGATTTCAACCAGTCCTCCATGAAGAATAACCTCATGATTATTTACTCTCTTAGAAGTATCTTGGAGGTGGTGAAACAAATATGGAGGTAGTATTTTTTCCAAGAATGCAAAAAAAGGTTGTGAGCAACTCTAAGTACTTTGTAGTCTTTAATTAGAGCTATAAAATATGTCCAGTAGTTGAAAAATTACCATGGGAGGCTAAGATCCTTAGTTGTTTTCTTCTTGTCTTTTAGGTTGTCTTTGTGTTATCCTTTGGGATTTATGTAGCTTCTTTATTTTATAATAGTCTCATTTGTTCTACCTAGGCTTTAGAGGCCTTTCCCCAATCAACAAAACCCTCGTTTACCCTTAATAAAAAAACTAATCTAACTAACAATAAACTTTAATATAACTTAAATTTGACTCAAAAAACAAGTTTTACTCATTGATAAGATAAGGTAAACATGTAATATGTCTTTCTCAAAAAGTAAACATAAACATTCACAATAGATAAGTTAGGCACCAAAAATACCTATAAAGTAGGAAATTAAACAAAATATTATTAAATTAAATTAAATAAACTCTTAAAAGTGTGCCCCACATCTTGGGGATGAATGGATAAATACTTGAGCTCAATTATGTACACATTTAATGAACTATACTCTAACTATCACTTCTAGCTATTTTTTAGGAAGTTAACAAAAAGTGTTCAAAATTGATCAAACAATTAATATATGATAAATACTTTTTTATTATTATATAGGGTTAAAACATGGGATTTGGGAGGTCTCATAACTAGAATAAGAAACATAGAAAACAAAAACATACAAAAAATAGACTATAAATCAAAATCCCCCTAAAAGTCACCAAGCTTCCACCAAAAGTAATCAGGAACACCTAAACTAGAATATTACTAAAATCTAAGGACCACCCATCAAAACTAAATGGAAGTTTCATTAAAATCATAAAAGTCTACCAGATTTTCATGCCACATATCCTCTTTTGTCTTCATGGTATCAAATTTCTTTATACTCCCCCAATTTCATGTGCATGGCCCCTCCATGTTGTGCTCCATGTCTCTTTTTTTATTGTAGCTTATTTTACTTTATTCCCTCTCTTCCTAGTCTTAGGTTTGACCTTTTCCATCTTATAATTTATTATTCCTATTTAAATTTGTCTTTCTCTATATTAAAGGGTTCCTCCAAAGCTATAATTAGCATGATGGTGGGTTTTTTCAAAACCTCACCTCAATACTTACCAACTCCATAAGTATGGGAATTGAAAATTACTCCCTTATTACTATATTTTCCTTTTTGAACTCCCTCTAAATATCCATTTATTGGGACACTTTTAACTCCATGATAGAAATATTAGCCTCCCATTCATTTTATTTTATACTCTTGGACACAATAAATATGTTATTTCCACACTCTCTCCTTCATCTTGGGTTTGAACAACCTTTTTTTTTAAAATTTATTTTCCTTTTTACTTGAACCTATTAGGATAATTCCTTAAGGCACTTTGGGGGAGATAGATAATATACTTAGCTTTGCTAGGCTATGTCTTCTTCTTCATGCCTTCCAATGGAATATCCTTAATTTTATTCTTTATTAATATCTTATAAATATACTAAGTTATGAAATTATTATCCCTTGGCTCTTCCTCCAATTACACCTTCCTCTCCTTTGAATCCATACTCCAATCCTCATTCTTGGGTTGTTATATTTATGTACCCAATAAATTTTGGCTTATTTTAAGAATGGCATAGATTAGTACTTGGTGGATGTTATCCTCTAACATATTTTATTGATAGGAAATTACTAAATTATAAATGGAAATAATGAGGTAATAAGGCAAAATAACCTTACAATTTCCATTGAATTTATATATAAACATGAAGTGATATGAGTAAAGGATCATATATTTTCCTTCCATAGTCAATTATTTCATTATTTGCACACGTATGATAGGTCATGAGAAAGAAAGATTTATCTATACATATCAATTTTTAATCTTTTAAGGCTCATTATATGTATTTAAATATCCCTTCATCAACTCATTATTCCCATGCTTGAATTTTATTTTTTATACCCATAGATAACACACCTGTGACCTCCCTAATTCCTTCATCAGTGATGCTAATGACCATCCCCCTCATTCTTACTTCCCTTTCATTCAATCCCAAAGAAAATTCCTTGGAAAGTACATAACTGAATTGAATAACTATCCTAAACTAATAAAACAAAAAATAAACTAAATATAACATTAATAATCAATTTACAAAACTTGAATAATACACGACAATCCCCCTTTGATGTAAATAGCTCAAATGCCTATCATATCCTTAAGTCTTCCATGAATATATTAATGAATTCCATTGGTGATAATGTCAAAAAAATAATCAATTTTACATACTTAATGACAAAATATTTACCATTGACCAAGTCTTTGACAAAATGATATTTGAGATCAATAAGCATGGTTTTAGCATGGAAAATTAGATTCTTGGATGATTGTATTTCCACAGTGTTATCACAAACATTATTTATTAGCTCAATTTGAGCCTCTCTAAAATTATCTAATATTGTTATCAACAATAATCTTTGTGTTCAATATAATTTAACGGTTGTATATGAAAATTCAGTAGAGGATAATGAAACTATGGATTTTTTCTTTCATGACCCTAAGAACATCACAATGTGAAACAATAAATTGAAGTTGAATTATTGTCATTAATAAATCCTCTCAAATATGAATATATGTATATAATTAGATACAATTAAATTACTATGTTAAAATTAATAACATGCTTACAATTACCTCTTATATATCTAAAAACTATTTTCACCTCTTAAAAATGTTTAAGTGATAGATTACCCATAAATCTAGAAACTAGTGAAATCCCATAATTGATATTGGGTCTTGTCATAGTGAAATACATAAAAAAATAAGACAATGATTATAAAATTATTTTCATAAGCTAAATAAATTCCATACTCATTATAATTTTTCAAATGCAATAGGAGTGTTCATAGGATTAAAATCTTGAAGATTATATTTCTTTAACATATCATGGGCATATTTGGATTTAAAAATGAATACTTACTATTTATTTTGATGGAATTCCATTATAATAAATGTTTTCACTAGAATTTTCACCATTTTAGGATATTTTTCATCTCTCCTTATCTAAGTGGCATAATTGAAACACCTCTAGTCTTGTGGGTAGCCTATGAATGAGGTGAATCTCTAGATTGGGCTAGCTCCATTGATGTACCACTTTGGATCACTACTACACCTAAAATTTGTGAGGGAAAATTGAGAGATAAAACTAAAATCAAACTATCCTAAGGGAGGTGATACACCAAATTGATTTATGACTACCAATCAGGTACATGTTACACATGAAAACAAGGGACTAACCAAACATACACTTCTCTAATTTACATATTCTCATATCAATATTAAATTATGAGGTTGTGACTTAACATTTAGGCTATGAGGAATAGAAAATAGGGCTATAATGTTACTATATAAATATACTAACTCACTGAAACCTTGACACATCATAAAATACTTCACATGCCCTACATGAAGAAGCTTTCCAACAATAAATAGGTGAGAGAATGAGACAACATGCTAAGGAAATCATAGTTATCACTAGGTAAGATGAATAATATAGGTAAAAATTAAGGACACACTATTAAAAATCAAAGCTGGAAAGAGGTAAAAATCAATATTCTTATTGATTAAATGATATTCAAATGAGTATGTCTTCAAATCCATACTTAGGTGGAGCCATAAGTTACAAAGGACAAAATGGCTAGTTTTAATGTTAATATATAAATATAATAACTCACTCAAACTTGACACATTATAAAATACTTCACATGCCCTACATGAAGAAGAGAATGAGACAACATGAGAAAATCATAGTTATCACTAAAGATGAATAATATAAGTAAAAAACACTATTAAAAATAAATAAAGAGGTAAAAATAAATATTCTTATTGATTAAATGATATTCAAATGAGTATCTCTTCACCATACTTAGGTGGAGCATAAGTTAGGAATAGAACTTGAGAAGAGAAGTCCAAAGGTCAAAAATACACTTTTAAAGAATCCAAAGACTTAAATATTCATGAGAATAATATTTCAAATGAAAATTTCAAGGTTATGAAGTATAAGTGTCCATGCAAGGCATGAAACTCATGAAAAGTGGCATGAAACTCCTTGTGTGGCTCAGAAAACTACCCTTGTTATCCACACCTATTTTAAAATCCAAAAAATAATTATGGATAGGTATTATGATTTTAATTATAGTTAAGGTTTTTATATATTCCTCTCCATAAATTAGTTTTATTCCTAATCATCTAAAATATTATGAAAGTGAGCAATCACTACCTACAGTCTAAAAAAAACTCCTTTTTCAGTCACCCCTCACATTTGGACTCAAAATTGGATTTATTTTTCCATGAAATTATATGGGAGGGAGTGTATGAAACTTTAAAATACTCTCCATGGCCTTAGACTACTCAGGCACACCTTAAAAGATCCATCTACTTAAAGTTTTCACACTTCTCACCATCATGCTCACTATGCCAATTTTGATTGGCTGAGATGAAGTACCTAGTAAAAAATCTTAGGATTTTTTTCAAGGAATTAAATTGACATATGGAGTTATAATAACTCATAATATTCTCATTCAACTTGATTATGTCTCTTGAATGTTCCTATAACTTGCATAATACACAAAATAGTCAAAATAACCCATTTTGTACCCTACCCATATAGATTATATACAACTAATATTGATGGTAGGGATATTTAATTAGTATTATAAATTTTTTTTAAATAATTTTGGGTAAAATATTCCATTTTAGTGCATTATCTATCTCATTTCCTTAAACTGGTCACTAGCAAGGGTTTGTAAGGGTTTAGGCTTATTGTACCTTCTTAAGATTTGTTTATAAAGGTTTTACATTAAAAATTAAATAAAATTCCAAAAAATTATTGTTTAGGACCCTATATAACATGTCCAAATGTATTATATCTCCATGCAAAGCTTTAGAGGATATGTGAGCACTCAAAGTTGCTCACTCGAGCCCCTTCTTCCATTTCCTAAAGCCTGAGATGGTTTTGATCCTAAAAATGGAGTATTTGTGATTTATATATATATAAAAAGAGATTTTTCACATCTAAAATGACCCTATTAACATTTTTAAGTTCATTATAAATCTATACCAAGGTTGGAGATGAATCTGACCATCTATTTGGCTTTTAGGCCTAAACCTGCCTAACAAGCCTTGACTACAACCTTGGGATTATAGATCACCCTATTTATTGTAACCATTATGTGATTTGTCTCAATTTTTTCCCTATGTTTAATTCATATTTCCAAATATATTTTCAATTTTCAACAAACTCCTTGGTTCACCTTTCATTCCTAATCTCTAAAATGTAGGGTTTATGCACAAGGGGAAGTACCCTTTATCTGAGACAAAAAAGATGTTACTTCCGATATTTAATAATACCAGCTGAATATTTAAGAGGTTTATTCAAGTTTTAAATATTATATTTATAAAAATCAGGCCTTTTATTAGGTTAGTAAACCTTCCAAAAGCTTTAACACCCAATATAGACCTCTTAGAGAAAGGTCTGTGCACAGTGTTTTGGTGTGAACTATGTATGTTGGATTATAACCCCTCCTTTGTTATATTTTTATCATGGAATATCAGTGAGACTAATTTTACCATGATTTATGGTTTATCATTTTCTCTTATCACTCCAATATTTGATGTTCCTTTCCATACATTTTGCCTAGTCAAGACTAAGTGTCACTTTTGACTATGTTTTGTATTTTTCTCCCTCAAGGATGACCCCTATAGGATACATTTCATGAATTAATATTTAAAAAATGTTTAAATACCACTTTAAATTTAATTATATTAACTTTTTACTTTTTTTAATTCATTTTTTTCACTTTGCCTAGTCTAGACTATCACTTTGACCCTCAAACCTGCTCAATATTTGTCAAAATCAGACACCATCAACTGTAGGTCAAACATGATCCTATCGGTATGATTAATTGTTTGATTTTGAAATTTTAAAATTTAATAAAAATTTATTTAATATTTTCATGGTAATTTAGCATCTATCTAGACCTATTTGTTTCACCTTTATGCTTTTTCCACATCAATAAACTCAAATCTTGCTCTCTACCCCTCATAGTCAACTACAATTGACTGTGTAGGGGCCTGTAGGTGCCTTTTATCTATAAAAATTGTGTCAATAAAGCCATGTATATTATTTTAAATATTAATAATTAATATATGGGATTTGAAATTCATCCTCTCATTGAAACTTTATGCCTAAGCTTGGGTCATAGATTGCATACATCTACAATCAACTGTAGGTGAATGTTTTCAAGTGAAAGGACCCTTGTAGGTGCTAATGAGGCTCAAATAATTTCATATAAACTATTATTGATGATAATTTAGGAAAAAAATTGTAACTTTCAACTATTTTTAACTATAAAAATAATGGAAACATAATCTAGTCTTGCAATCTTGGGTTAGGCTTTGAAGGAAGCAGTGTGGCTATAGGTATTAGCTAGCCTTGGAGGCCATTTCAACTTGAATGTTCATAATAATCTGAAATTTAAAGAATTATTTAACCTTTATAAGCATCATATACCCCTTTAAACCTGTTAATAATTCCATTAGATTTCATACTCTACAATGTTAACACTTTCTCAATTCTGAGCACTAAGTTGGTTGTAGGTGACTATGCTTAAGCCATTTATATAGACTAACTCATACTTAGTGAATTAAAACCATATTTTATGTACCTCCTTGATTTTTAAATGGTAATTATATGTTATTTAGTGCAACAAGACATTCAAATTCTAATATTATGCACTAAAACTCATTGCATTGATTGGGCAGACCAACTTAGCTCACATGGTTGTAGACGGCACTGAGTGATTCCAATGTTTAGAAGGAAAATTGAGACCTATTTAAAACCAATATCTCCAAATCAAAAACCATTATTATTTTTAAAATAAAAATACCTATTTAGGATCTTGTAAATGAATGTATTTGGAGGTCCTATAAACCAATGCAACTCAATATGAGGAACCTTAAAAAAAGGCCTGAACATCTATTTTGACAATTTTGGGAAATCATCCCAAAGTGTTATAAGATAATTCCAAGTCCATTTTAGTGTATATAGTTTCCTAAACATTTTTAAAAATTATTAAAAATGATTAAAAATCATGTTTAAACCCTCCAAACATCAGAGAATTCTCAAACACACATTTCATGTTCCTCCAAGAGGTGGCAGTCCATACAACTATTGTGGGTGGTAATTTACTAATTTGAATTTATCTATTTGATATTAAAGTGGAGTTTTAAGTTTTATCTAGAATTGAAGATAAATAAAAGTCATTTATTATGAAGAATACATCACTTCACTTCATTTTGGAACTTTTCTAGCAATCGGAAAACATGACTACAATTCCACTCTTTCACTTCTCCTTGTAAACTAAGTTGATTGGCTCATAAAATTAAATACAAATGTGAAAAAAATCATGGATAACATTATATAATGGATTCAACATCATATATAACCAATCTCAATAACTATATTGTATGAAATCATCCAAATAAGAGTAAAATCTTTAGGGTGTACAGTCAAATTCATTAGGATGGTTCATAAATCACAGGCCACCATTCTTAAAAATATTGTTATGGAAATGAAGCTTTATGATTTTAATTTCACCTCCTACATGAATTATACCTATAAGTTCTCCAAAAAAATTTACCAAGTGTAAACCTGTTGACCAGTTCTATGTGTCTAAAAGGGTGAAGAAGGAGCATAATGGGTTTAGCTCAAAATTGGCACTTAAAAATCATTTCAAACATGGAATTTATATTTAGGAATATCAAAATACATTAAATGTCCTTCTCCCACATGCCACCTTATCCCATGGGTCATACAAGTGCCAAACTCTTATCTTTTCCTCAAAAAATTTCTTTTTCTTCTAAATAACCTATCACTTTTAGTTATAAATAATTTAAGGCATAATAAGACACATGGCATGTTAAATCACCATTTTACACCTTCACACTTCCCAAGGGGTCTATATAACTTATTTAATGATATATTTATGACATCCAAATGACACAAAATGACAAATTTACTAATATGACAAAGACCAAGGCTAAGATGATATGGAATAACATTAAAATACATCTAATAGCCCCTATAAAAAAATATTAGACCCTTAAAAACATCAAAAACTCAATTTTTTACCTATAGGGTCCCAATTTGACCTACAAGGTCAAATTTGGTTAATAAATTGGTGACTCATAGGGGTAGCATGCTTGTTATGCTAACTAGACTAGTAGCCTTATTAGTCCATTGGGATTAAGGAGTCATCTAAAGTTTGAAACACACAAGAGGACTTTGAATATTGACCACAAGCTTTGATCAAGATAAGAACACTTGAATACCTCAACCACACAAAACAAAGGACACACACAAGAAAAAAAAACACACTAAAAGACACACATGTGCTCAAAGCATTTAGGGAAATCAGAAAACAAATAACTATGCACAACTAGAAACTAATCATACCTCCTTTACAAGATCAAAAGGAAATTTTATTTAATCTCCTTCTTGGTGAGATGAATCATGGTGCCAAGCATGTTGATCTTTGGATTGAACACTTGTTATATTAGAACTTCTTCTTAGCACTTTAGTTACTATGCTCTCAAGTAGACAATATTTAAATAGGTCTCCAATGTAAAATTATTCCTCTTGGCCATGTACACATACCTCATATGGTTGCCCACTCTTCACCTCATGATCAACTTGCATCTTTTTTGTAGGCAAGGTTTTAATAGAAATGATTTATTGTTCCTTGGAAGATCAAGGCCAATATAAGCTTGTTTTGACCTCAATATGATAAGGTTAACTTTTATTTTGCTCTTATATGAAATTTTTAAAGATGTCATCTTGTTTACTATCACTTATAGTCAGATCTAAGGAAGTTGTATACCCCTTGAGAGACTCAAACTCATTGAAAATGTTTTAAAACTTCTACCACAAGTCCTAATCTTCTTTTGATTAACATAATGAAGGGGTATAACAAGATAATATCCATAATACTCTTATTTAGAATCTAAAAGGACTTCATCAAATATTTTTTCTTTGACACAAAGAAGGCATTCTTTGTTATCAACACACAAGAAGACTCAACACAAGGACTTACCTCTTATTTATAATTTATGACCTATTGAGGGCTCTCAATTTTTATCTCAAATTTAATAGACTAAATTTTCTTCTCAAGGGCTACAATATCTTCCATATCCTTCTCCTTCTTAGTGATGCCAAGACTAGGCATCTTGAAATCGAGTGACTTAAACCAATGAGGCTACTAAGGAGCTACACACTCTTCAAGAAAGAGTTTTGAATTTTCCTCAACCAAGTTATCTTATTGAGTCTCCCACACCATATTTCCATTAATTAAAATGGTTATGTGGTGAGGATAGGATGAACTAATTAGTGGAGGTAGAACATAGGACTCAAAATCAGATTGAGAATGCATTGTAGGGGAATTATTTTGAAGATCTTGAGGAAGGGGAGGTGGATATTGGGATAAAATAGCTTGGTTTTATTCCTTAAATTTGATAATAATTTCATTCACATCTTATCTATCTTAAACTCTCTCTTGAGGGAGGTTATATGGGTGTGTTTAGGTATAAGATCTTGTTTTGGCTCTAAACCTTCCATCACACTTTGAATTAGAAATTTCATCCTTAACTCCAAATATTTAATTTTATTGGATAGGTTATCTTGGAAAAGTATTTTTTTAAGTTTATAGGAATCTTCATAAAGATAAGGAGTATAAAAATTTTGACATGGAAGATAAGGAGGCTCTTGAGGAAGGGTGGGAGGGGATTACATAGGATCAATTTCATTCTCAACTTCACTCTTTATCAAGGCCTTTATCTTCTTTATTCCCCATGAATCCAATATCTTATTCCAACTTAGGATATTAGGATTTAGATTCTCTTATTAAGTTATTGAAACACATTAAGGAGTGGATGAAGTGTTCAGGAAACTTGGGATTTCCTTAGGTGTAGACTCTCCACTTTGTCTCCAACTTGGTATCTCATATCTAGAGATCACTTATTGAGGTGGGGATGTAATTGGAGAGGGAAATGAGGGACTAAATTACACTTCCTTTGATAATGATATAGACTATTTCATCTTCTTAGTATCCAAATCAATCTACCTATCAAGATTTACATAAAAAATAGGGTTTGTTTTGTCAACTCTCTCTTTCAATGGATTAGGAAAAAGATGGTTTTAATAATCTTGATTGGGCTCATTGATAAGGGTTAAATAGGACTATATAAATCTTGAGGAAGTGGATATTAAGGTTGATATATTTGGTGAGGCTTCTTCTCATGAATTTTTATCCTATCTTCTAAGGATGAAACTAGTCCACTCACATCTAGCATCTCACTTGTGAGGCTTTGCCAATTAGCTCTCTCAATATGGGCCCACTCTCTTTTGACCATATATAATTCATCTATCACCAGATGAATGAAATGGATAGGAATATATATACTATGTACCCTTTATGTGTCAAGATATATAATGTAATTCTTATAGCCCAAGAGATTTTGATTGAATGTGGAAATGGGTTGACTTGAGAAGTGACTAGGTTGACTAGGTAGAGAAAAATATTGTGATAGGGCTGATATAACTCATATCAAGGCTAATAATTTTGATTTTGGAGTTGATAGGTATCATGACAAGGCTATTAATATTCACACAAAGGTTGATAGGGAATGTCATAATATTGAAATGTCTCACCAACTTGTGTAAAATAGTACTCAACACCAAGGTCAGCCATGGAGCTTCATTAGGAAGAAAGAACACAAGGAATGGTTATAAACATTATTTAAAAGGAATACCTAGGTTTCTTGAGCATATGATGTAACTTTGGATTCACCATTGATGCTTAGATAGATATCTCTAAAGGATGATGTGCTGAAAGACAATACAAAAAATATATCAACTTCTTAGACTAAGAGTCCCATCGTGCATGCCAAAAACTATTGTCACTTGTATTTTCACTCTTTGAGGATATGTCTCAACTCTCCTCATATAAGTGGAATAATTGAAATACTTTTAAGCCTGTGGATAGCCTATGAATAAGGTGAATCTCTAGATAGGGCTATCTCCCTTGATGTACCACTTTGGATCACTAATACACCTAAACTTTGTGAGGGAAAAGGGAGAGAGAAAACTAAAATAAAACTATCTTAAATAATATGATAAACCAAATTGATTGATGACTACCAACCAGATACATGTTACATAAGAGAACAAGGGACTAACCAAACATACACTTCTCCAATCTACATCTTCTCACATCAATATTACATTATGATTTTACGATGAATGTTTAGGATAGGAAGAATAGAAAAGATGACTATAATCTAAATATTTTAATATACTATATCACTCAAACTTGACACATCATAAAACACTTCACATGCCTGATAAAAAGAAGCCTTTCAACTACAAATAGGTGAGATAATGAGATAACATGCTAAGTAAATCATAGTTATCACAAAACAAGATCAGTCATCCAAGTAAAAAACACTATTAACAATCATTTAAGAGGTAAAAATAATTATTATTATTGATAAAATGATATACAAATAAGCATGGCTTCTTCATACTCAGTTGGAGCATAAGTTACAAAGGCCAAAATGGCTAGTTCTTATAGAACTTGAAAGAGAGGAGAATAGAGAAGTCCAAATGTCATAAGGAAACTTTTCAAGATAATAAAATGGGTTAAATATGTATGTTAATAATATTTTAAATGAACCATACATATTTAGGAAGTACAAGTGTCCATACAAGGCATGAAACTCATGAAAAGTGGCATGAAAATCCTTGAGTTGGCTAAAAAAATTATCCTCATTATCCACACCTATTTGAACATCCAAAAAATAACTAAGGATATTTATTATGATTTTAATGAGAGTGAATGATTTTATACATGAATTTCCATGAATTTTTTTAGTCTTACTCATCTATAATCTCTTGAAAGTGAGCCATCACTATTTATAGTTTGAAAACTCTTTTTTCAATCATCTCTCACACTTGGCCTCAAAATTCGATTTATTTTTCCATGAAAATCCATGGGATGTAGTGGATGACACTTTTAAATAATCTCCATGTCCTTATACTACTTAGGCACACCTTAAAAATCCATCCATTTGAAGTTTCCACACTTCTCACCATTATAATCACTATGTCAGTTTTTGACTAGCTAAGATGCATAATATATTAAACAAACTTAAGTTGTTTTAATAGGAATAAAATGACCATAAGTATTTATATTAAGTCATAATATTCTCCCCAAACTTTATTACATCTCTAGAATGTTCCTAAAAGCTATACAATGCATAAAATAGTCAAAAGAACCCACTTTGTACCCTGTCTGTATCGATTCTTTATAAATAATATTAATGGTAGGGAGAATGAATAAATATTATACAACATAAATTCATAATTATATGAAAAATATACCATTTTGGTGTATTATCTTTCGCATTTCCTCAAACTAGTCACTTGCAAGGGTTTGTAAGGGTTTAGGCTTGTTTTATCTTCTTAAGCTTTGTTCATAAAGGTTTCACATTAAAAATTAAATAAAATTAAAAATAATGATGTATTATGACCCTATATAACACCTAAAAATGTCTTGGATCTCCAAGAAAATATTTAGAGGAGATGTGAGCACTCAAAGTTGTTCATTTGAGCCCCTTCTTCCATTTCCTACAGGCCTGAGTTGGTTTTGAGCCCAAAAATGGACTATTTTTTATTTATATATATAAAAAGAGATTTATCACATATAAAATGGCCATAATTTTTTTTTAAATCCATTGGAAATGTCTTTCAAGGTTGGAAATGAATATGACCCTCCATTTGGCTTTTAGGCCTAAACCTACCTAACAAGCCTTGATTGCAACCTTAAGAGTATAGAGCACCCTATTAATTTTCACCATTATGTGCTTGGATTCCATATTTTTCCTACATTTAATTAATATTTATAAACCTATTTTCAAGTTTTAACTAGCTCCCTATCTCACCTTTCATCCCTAATCCCTAAACTGTAGGGTTTATGCACAAAGGGAAGTATCCTCTATTTGAGACAAAATAGAGGGTACTTCCCTTATTTACTCAGACCAGGTGAATATTAAAGATGTTTAATAAATTTTTCATTATTATCTATATAAAAATTGGGCCTTTTATCATGTCATTATACCTTCCAAAATCTTTAAGACCTAAGACAGACCTTTTAGAGAAAGGACTTCACCCAGTGTTTTGGTGTGAACTATGTATGTTAGATTAGAATACCTTATCTATTCTATGTTTATAATAAAATATAAATGAGAAAAATTTGACCATGATTTATTTGTTTTGATTTTATCTTATCACTCTAATCTTCCATGTTCTTTTCCATACATTCTACCTAGTCAGGACTGAGTGTCACTTTTAACTATGGTTTGCATTTTTCTCCCTCAAGGATGACCCCTGTAGGTTATCTTTCATGAATTAAGCTTTAAATAATGTTTAAATACCCATTTATATTTCATTTTAGTCACTTTTTACTTGTTTTAAGTCATTTTTTTCACTTTTCCTAGTCTAGACCATCACTTTAAACCTCAAACTTTCTCACTATTTTTCAAAATCAGACACAATCAACTATAGGTCAAATAGGATCCTATAGGTAAGATTAATTTTTTGAGTTTGAACTTGTAACATTGAATAAACCTTTATTTAAAATTTAAATGGTAATTTATAATCTTTTTGGGCCTATTTATTTCACCTTTATGCTTTCTCCACATCAAGAAACTCAAATCTTGCTCTCTACCCCTTATAGTCAACTACAATTGACTATGTGTGGGCCTATAGGTGCCTTTTATCTATAAAACTTATATCATGCAAGGCACAGAGAATATATAAGATCTTACTAAGAAATATTTGGGATTTTAAACTCATACTCCTATTGAAACTTCATGCCTAAGCTTGGGTCATAGATTGTATACATCAACAGTCAGTTGTAGGTGAAAGTTTTCAAGTTAAAAGGACCCCTATAGGTGATAATTAAATTAAAATAATTGAATATAAACTCTTATTGATGATAATTTAGATAATAAAAGTTCATTTAAACTATTTATAACTATAAAAATCATGGAAACATGATCTAGTCTTGTAACTTTGGGTTAGGCTTTAAAGGAGGTAGTGTGGTTGTAGGTATTAGATAACCTTAGAGGCCATTTCAACTTAAACCTTACTAATAATATTACACATAAGGACTTATATAAAATTTATAATAATCATATGAAAAAGTTAAGTGGAGTGCATGGAATTTGAATAGATAGGAGTGCTTGTGGGCGGGAAAAGAACCGGGGAGAATCTGGCAAGAGGGATAGACCCTGGGGGAATAAAAGAGGAAGAAGGAAAAAATGGAGGGCCAGGATCATTGATTGACACTGACAATGGAAAGGATCCATCTGCTTATGAGCCTACTAGTGGGTTCGGCAATTCCCCATTAAATACTGTGATAGAACAGTACATTGAGAATGTGAAAAATAATGCTGAATATAAAAAGGAAGATAGGATTCCTTGAACAAAGGACATGGACGTCATTGTTTGGAAAAAAACCTATAGGGAAATCCCTTTTTCCACTAGTGACATCTAAATCATGCTGGGAGAAAGGTGAGTTTTGATTTTTTATCCTAGATCCCTTACTTGATTTCTCAATGTCATCCATCAAACTCACTCTTGTGGGTAAATTTCTAGGAGCAAGACCTAATATAGAATCTCTTAGAAATATGGTAAAAAAGAAGTGGACCATACATGGAGATGTTGACATTACACCAATGGCGAATGGATTCTTCTCTTTTATTTTTAATTGTAAAGAATATTTGAATAAGGTTCTCAGTGGAGGGCCTTGGTTGTTTCAAAAATGTTCTCTTACAATCAAAAAATGGGAACCAAATATGGACTTATCAGATTCATTTTTCTTAACTACCCCTGTATGGGCTAGATTACTTGGACTTCCTTTAGAATTTTGGCATGAGGATAATTTTAAAGGAATAGCTAGCTCATTTGGTGAACTAGTGGTAGTGGATAATGACATGGCTTCAAGAACTAAACTACAAAGTGCCAGAATTTATGTAAAAGTGGCAGAATTGAATCACCTCCAAAAAAAAGTGGAATTAATATCAAAGCTTGGTAAGAAAACCCAAGAGATTATCTTTGAAGATTTGCCAAATTCCTACTATGCGTGTAAGAAACAAGGGCATTGGGTCAAGAACTATCCCTTTAGAGGTAAAACATATCCTAGGAAGGTCCAGGATGGAAAAAAATTTAAGATCCAACAAGAGAAAATATGGAAAATTAAAGAGGACAATCGAAAGATAGTAAAGAATCAAGAAGTTTCAACATACCTATGTACAGAAGAGGATGAAGTTTATTTTAATGAAGAGGCTGATGCTCTTAATACTATAGAAGAAAAAGAGCTTTCTTTAAAAAAAGAAAATTCCTTGAATGAAGAACAGGGGATGCACTCAGAGAACAAAGAGATTGAACATCCATCAGAGGAAAAGACAGACCTATTAAATCAAATCATTGCCCACCATAGTATCGAAGACCAATATAAAGATGTAAAGGACAATGATGGGATAGAGGAAGGAGAATTAAAGCTTGAAGGGGGAAAAATTTTAGAGGAAGGAGAGATGCCTGTTACCCAATCGGGGGAGAGTCAGGTGTCAATCAAGGATGGGATAGAGGAAGGAGAATTGAAGCCTGAGAAAAAAAATTTAGAGGAAGGAGAGATGCTTTTTACCCAGTCGGGGGAGATTCAGGTGTCTACCAAGGATGATAATAACATTCCAATGAAAGGGACCCCCATTGCAGAAGTAAAGAAAGAGGAAGGAAAAAAATCAAAAGACCAAAAGAAAAAAGATGAGAAAAAGAATAATACAAAGAATGTTGATATGAGAAGTTCTAAGGGGAAACCTAATGGGAATCTGTGGAAAAAAGAAGGAAAAGGAACTAATCCGTAATCCAAGATAAAACCAGATGTTGGCTCTCCAGATAAAGTTGGAAAAAAATCTACAAGGAAGATCAGAGAGATGGAAAGCAAATAGAATATTGCAGATGGAAGGCATACTACTCTGCTAAAATATACCTAATATATCAGTAATGAAAATATTAAGTTGGAATATTAGGGGGTTAAATAGTATTAACAAAGTGAATATAGTTAGGAATTTTGTCAGAGACCAAAAGCCAGATTTCCTTTTACTCTAAGAAACCAAGATGACTAAAGAGAAAGCAGAACAGATAAAAGACTTTAAAAATTATTCCATTAAGGCTAGTAGTTCTGAAGGTGCGTCAGGGGGTACTATGATACTTTGGAAGAAGAATCATTACTCTGGATCAATTTTGATAGAAAGTAAAAATCTTATGATTGTTAAAATAGCTAGTGTTGACTAGAAGGAAAGGTGGTATGTTGTAAACATCTACGCTCCTAATGTTAAGTCCCAAAGGAAAAAGGTCTGGGAGACTATCTCAAATTTCAAAAGCAAAGACTATAGTGGTTGATGGATTATAATGGGAGATTTTAATGTACCACTATGTGATCATGAGAAAAAGGGAGGTAGTACTATCCAATTGGAAGGGAGAATTGATCTGATGGAGTTTATAAACAAAAAAGGACTAATGGATATGGAACTTCAGGGAATTTAGTTTACATGGAGCAATAAGAGAATTGGTAATGAATGTATATAGGCCAAGCTTGATAGGGCCCTTATCTCTCCAGATTGGACAAAAGAATACATATGTTAGTTGGAAGCGTGCCATAGAATAGGTTCAGATCATTATCTGATTTTCTTCACAGTGGCCAAAAGGAATCTAAAAAAGAATCACCCATTCAGATTTGAAAAGATGTCGTTACAGCACCCACAGTTTGAAAGTAAAATGGAAGAGTGGTGGAATATACCTATTAAGGGTACGGCCCTCTTTAGAGTTGTCTCCAAGCTCAAAAATGTTAAAAAGGAAGTTAAGAAATGGAATAAGTATTGTTTTGGAAATATCTTTGAGAAAAAGAATACAATCAAGGAGGAAATTGGTAGAATTCAGGAAAAAATTCAGCAAGATGGATACACTTCAGAACTCATTACTAAAGAAAGTGAAAAGCTGGTTCAATATCAAGAAATAATAACCAAGGAAGAAATTTATTGGAGGCAAAGATCAAGGGTGTTATGGTTGAAAGAAGGAGATAAAAATACAAAGTTTTTCCACCTCTCCATTCTGAAGCATAGAGCTAAAACTCAAATCCAATACCTAAACAAGGGAGATCAGAAGATTTTAGAGGAAAAAGAAATCAAGAAGGAAATGTTATCCTTTTTCTCTTCCCTGATGAAGGCTGACATAAATATCAATCTAGAAAATTAGGCTGATATCCTTCGCGTGGTTCCTTCACTGGTCTCAAAGGAACAGAACAAAATGTTATGCTCAATACCAAAGGATGACGAAATCTTCAAAGCAGTTTGTTCTCTAGGAGGAGATAAAGCACCGGGACCAGATGGATTTCCCATGTTCTTTTTTCAAAAACTCTAGAAATTCGTTGGTAAAGATGTAAGTAATGTGGTGAAGGAATTCTTTGGAGCCAAAAAGATACTAAAGGAAGTTAATTCTACTTTTTTGTGTCTGATTCCAAAAAAGATAGGAGCTGACTCACCTAATCAATTTAAACCGATTAGCCTGTGCAACTCATTCTATAAGATCATATCTAAAGTTCTTACAACTAGACTTATTCAAGTGATCCCTTCAATTATTTCAGACCAGAAAAATGGATTTATCCTAGGTAGACAAATCCTCAATTCTATAATTACTGTTCATGAGAACATTGATTCGTTGTTTAGCTCTAACAATGAGGGATTCATTATGAAAGTTGATATTGCAAAAGCTTATGACAGGGTGGACTGGTTATTCCTTTCAAATAGTTTAACAACTTCTGGCTTTGAATAAAAGGTGGTTGATATGATTTATCAGTTGATATCAACAACTTCAATTGCTGTACTGGTAAATGGGAGCTCAACCCATTTCTTTAATCCGTCAAGGGGATTGAGACAAGGGGACCCTATATCCCCCATTCTATTTGTAATTATGGCCGACTGTATGGGAAGATATATAGGAGACTTAGTTCATAAAGGATTTTTTAAGGGTCTTAAACCCTCTTCTCATCCTCTTATATGCTCCCATGGACAATTTGTTGATGATACTATCTTTATGGGGCAATCTGAAGTCAAGGAAGCTAGAACTTTGAAGCAAGCTATAAATTTATACTCATCTGCCACTGGATAGTTGATTAATTGGAATAAAAGCATAGTGTTCTTCACTAATACCCCTATTTAAAGACAAAAAAATAGCTAAAATACTTGATGCTCTATTGGGTCTTTCCCATCATCTTACTTGGGTCTCCCTCTAGGGATGAAAGTCCCTAAAGCCTTTTGGGAAGATCTCATTAATAAATTTAGTAAGAAACTTGCGGGATGGAAAGGAAATTTTCTCAGTCAGGTAGGAAAGCTAACCCTTCTCAAATCAAGTCTTCAAAGAATACCTACTTATGCTTGAAGTCTTTTTAGAATTCCAACAAAATTTGCAGAAGCAATTCAAAAAATCTAGAGAAACTTTCTTTGGACAGGCACAAAGGAAAAAAGGAGAATGCCATTAATTGTTTGGGAAAACATCTGTAAACCTTTTAGGGAAGGAGGATTAGGAATAAGGGAAATAAGAAGTATGAATACAACTCTCTTTGCAAAATAGGGATGGAGGGTTTTTCATGAAAACAAAGAATAGAGCAATATATGGAAGCAAAAGTATTTATTTAATGCAAAATCTCTCTCTGAATTCTTTTCTTACCCTGATGTAACCCGTCCATCTTCTATATGGGGGGATGTTTAGGGTACTAAACAAATATTAGAAAAAGGAAGCTCCTAGAAAGTAGGTAATGGAAAAAAGGTGAAATTATGGGAGGATGCTTGGTTAAAAGAAATCCCTTTGATAGAAGAATTCCAAAATAGAGAAGTAATTGATAGTTGTAAGCAAAGATATGGAATAATGGTTAATCAATACTGGCAGAACAATTCATGGGTGAACCTTAATGATATTGATCAAGGTTTCAATAATATTCAAATATCCCTCAATGCTATCTCCCTCTATCCTAATCTTGAAGATAAGATTGTTTGACAGGATGAGCCTAGCAGGGAATTTAAAGTTTCTAACATCTTTACTTCAAAGGGAAATGGTAATCAACCACTATGGACATAGGCCTAGATCAAGGGACTCATCCCTAAAATCAAAATCTTCTTCTGGACCCTTCTCTAAAACAAAATCTTGACTCTTGATAACTTATAGAAAAGAGGAATAAATATAGTGAACAGGTGTATTCTTTACAAAAAAGGTTATGAAGATAGAGATCACTTGTTTGTGAACTACTCCTTTACGCAACTAGTTTGGAAAGAAATCCTCAATCTTTGGGATATTGCTTGGGTTCAACATAAAAGTGTGGACCTATATTTTAAAAGTTGGTACTGTCCCTCAAAGAACCCTGATGTTCTTTTTTTATGGAAACTAACTCTTCCCCATATTTGGTGGGGAATATGGAAAGAAAGAAATAACCGTATATTCAGAAGTAAAGAACTTCCAAGATGGGTAGTGGGGCATAACATCATTAGAGATATTAAGGAGAATTTTTCATTGCAAAGGGATCCTAATCCTACCTTTCAAATTGATAATCCTTTAAGATCAGAAAAGTCTAATGTAAAAAATGAAAATCCTAGACTTGGTGTAACTTGGAATGTCCCCCCTCATGGGTGGATCAAAGGGAACTTTGATGGAGCTGCTAAAGGGAACCCGGGGAATGTAGGATGTGGAGGAGTCTTAAGAAACCATATGGGAAACGTAATCAATTCTATTGCAATTCCCATTGGTAAGTCGAACTGCCATATTGTTGAAGCTTGTGTTTCCCTCCAAACCATTAAGCTAGCAGTTGAATCGGGATATTCTAAATTATGGTTGGAAGGGGACTCGAATATCATAAATATCTTAAACAATAAAAATTATGTCTCATGGTCAATTAAGGCTATGGTAATGGAAATGAAAACATTAATTAAAAAAATTGAGAAAGTCACTATTACCCATACTTACCGTGAAGCAAACGGAGTTGTTGATTGGTTAGCAAATTATGCAATTTGAGCAGGACACAAGGTGAGTTGGCATGAGACATTAAACAAGAACGTGGATCTTAGAGTGCTCATTCATCATGATGCAATTCATGCTAAGGAGGGAGAGATTAGATTGGGATAAAAAACTAATGATTTGGGGGAGTGGATCCACGAAGGAAGATATACACTCATTAAATAGAAATGTTTTAGAGTACACAAGGAGGACTCAAAACATGCCAAAATATAGGCAAGTTTTGGCCCAAATTGGTAATAGTCATGTTCATTGTTTAGTTGACAGGGTTCAGGTGGTAAAGGAGATATGTATGGCTCGTAATAGGAAAGGAGAACCAAGGAGGTAGGAACCCAAATATTGTGAAGAGTGGAAAGCAAAAGAAGATGTCTGGAAGATACTGTAGAGAGGAAAGGTTGTGAGTTACATGGAATGGCTTCATGGCTCAAAACCCCATATCACAACGGCATTTTTCAAAAACTAGACTGATGATAGGGTTACCTTGCATGGTAGTATGATGAATCTCACTGAGGAATTCATAGCAGAGGTGATAGGACTTCCAATGGAGGGAATAAAATTTTCAAAGCAAACAAGCATTTCTAATGAGGCTTTCTGTAAATTCCCTAAAATGGATGCTGAGGAGCAGTAGCTGGAAAAAAGTGGAGATTTTTTTGAATTGGAACAGATTAAGGGCATCTGGAGGGACGTCTTATGCTATATCTATGAGTACTTCATACTTGATGGAAGAAGCAAAAGAATCCACAAATTTCACTTTGTTTTCCTTAATCACTTCAGACACAAAGTAAGAATCTCCTTTCCTTTTTATCTCCATTTTTCTTTGCTCCAAAGTATGTTCGCTCATAAGAAAAAGGAATCTCATCCCATCCTGCATGAGGGGTTAATTATTATAATTGAAGGGCATTTTAAGAATAAGGCCATTGTAAAGAATCCTTATTTGGGAAAATACAAGGACCTTAGGAGTAATAAGAAATAAATAGTAAAAGGGAATGAAAAAGCTAAATTCAAACTCCCAAGCATCAATAACTAGACTGTTGATGAGGAAACAGAGTGGGAAAGTTTTGAAAACACTGGGGAGGAGAGTCTAGAGGGAGATGGAGGAACAGAAAGTGGGCATTCAAGTTCCAGTGAGGAAGAAGAAGTGCAAGATAAGAATGAGAAAGAAGGAGTCACTATAGAGGAAAAGTCTAGAAATAGCAACCATGAGTCTGAGAAAAACCAACAAGTGTTTGAGGAACTGGATAAAGATCTAGATGATCCTGATGTGGACCCTAATCTGATTAATGAGAAGGAAAATCTAGTTCAAGTTGCTAACCAAATATTGGAAATAAGCCCTACTGAAATAAAGGAACAAAAACGAATGGAAACAGAGGACTATATTGAAGAAGGTGGAAGTGGTCCTAAAAAGAACACAAAATATTGGAGTGATAAAAGGTAGAATGACAAACCTACTAGAATGGCCAATTGTAAAGCTGATGCTACCCTTCAATTCGATTTATGGATGTACAAGGAGATTATGGAAATTAATAGGAACATGGAAATAATGGAGGGTAAACAGGAGGCAGTTTGGAACAAAGTCAATAACATGGAAAAGTAGATGAGGGATATTCCCATAAAACTCAAAGAGTATGAGAACAACCTAAGGGAACTCATAAAAGAAAATAGAATAAAGATGGAGGAGGTAACCTCTAGCATTTGTGCTGCTACGGTAAACATTGGCAAAAGAGCAAATGAGGAAATCAAAACTTTGGAGGGGCCTAGCAAGAGAACTAGACAAAGCTCAAGAAAGAAAGCAATGCAAGAGGGATCTACGTAGGTGACTGCTGCCATCTAAGACACTGTTGAGAAAGGTAAGGAAGTAGTGAAGATGATATTGGAACTAGAAGAATAGTTCCTAGTTCTTTTAGTTGGTTCTGCTAGTTGGTTGTGTTTTTTGGTCTTGGTACCTAGTTTTTTAAACTTTTACTATGGAGTTTACAGGTCTCTATAAAACTTGGGGGATATCTTTGGTTGTTCATTTGGTAGCTTCCGGTCTTTGTATGTTGGTTTTGTTACTTCGGTGAAGTAGGCTTTAGGCTTGCCTATGAACGTTTCTATTTTATCTTTCTCCTTTTGTTAAGGGTTTTGGGGTCCCTTCAAAACCTATTTTTACCTTAATCTAAAACATTTATAATAATCATATACACATTTAATCCTCTTAATAATTCCATTATATTTAATACTCTATAATGTGAACACTTTCTCAAGTCTAAGAACTAAGTTGGTTGTAGGTGACTATGCTTAAGCCATATGTATGGATTGAGTCATCCTTGGTGAATGAAAACCATCTTAAATTTACCTCCTTGATAATTTCCATTTCAAGTATGTGTTATTTACTAAAACAAGACATTCAAATTTTACTAGTATTCATTAAAACTCATTGCATTGATTTGGGAGAACAACTTAGCTCACATGGTTGTAGACAATAGAGTGATTTTATTGTTTAGAAGGAAACGTAGGACCTCTTAAAAACTAATATCTCCAACTCAAAAAACCAAAATTATTTTTAAAATCAAAATAAATATGTAGGATATTGTAAATTAATTTATTTGGAGGTCTTAGAAACCAATGTG
This sequence comes from Torreya grandis, assembly GCA_037957365.1. Classification (NCBI taxonomy): domain Eukaryota; kingdom Viridiplantae; phylum Streptophyta; class Pinopsida; order Cupressales; family Taxaceae; genus Torreya; species Torreya grandis. The sequence goes on along the minus strand of JARHVA010001363.1, from coordinate 2,838,470 downwards.
ATTATGTATGAGGGACCTCAAAGAAGGGTCTGGATCTCTATTTTGATAGTTTTAGGAAATTATCCCAAAGTTATATAATTTTTATCCAAGTCCATTTTAATGTATCTATTTGGATAAAAATTATTAAACATTATTAAAAATGATTAACAATCATGTTTATACCCTATAAACATCAAAGAATGCTCAAACACACATTTCATGTTCCTCCAAGAAGTGGTAGGTTGTACAACTATTGTAGGTGGTCATTTACTAAATTACATTACTCTCTTATATATTAGAGTGTATTTTGAAGTTTTATATAGAATTTACTATGAATAAAATACATTCATGAGAAATAATACATCACTTTACTTCATTTTTGAACCACAACATAGAAGAAATCTCTAGTAATTGGAAAATATGACTGCAATTCCACTCCTTCACTTCTCCTTACAAACTAAGTTGGTTTTCTCATAAAATAAACTCCAAATTTGAAACCAATAATTTATATAATGAGATTAGGTAGTCTAAATCATCTATAAATAATATCATCAATTGGATTATATGAAATTATCTAAACAAGATCAAAACTTATAGGGTGCATAAATTAGCAAGTAGAAAAACATAATCAACTTCATGAGGATGGTTCATAATGCATATTCCACCATTATTATAAATATTATTATGTAAATGAATATATTTGAGTTTAGTTTCACCTCCTAAATTTTTTTACCTAGAATTTCTCCAACTATCCATATCAAGCATAAACATGCGGATTGGTTTTATGTGTCTAGAAGAGTAAATAAGGAGCATAAGAATTTTAACTTAAAATTTAAACTTATAGAGAATTTAAAATTTGGAATTTAGATTTATTAATCTAGATATAAATTCCATGAACTTGTCCTATGTTTCATCTTCTCCCATGGGTCATACAAGTGCCAAACTCTTCTCTTTTCCCAGGAAAATTAATATTTATTCTAAATAACCTATCAATTTTAGTTATGAATAGTTTATTTAATAAAAAATATGACAGATGTAATGTTATATCACCCTTTCATACCTTCACAATTCCAAATTAGGATGTACAACTCATTTATTGCTCTATTTATGACCCTTAAATGACTCAAAATGACAAATTTACTAATATGACTAAGAATAAGGCTAATATGATATGTAATAACATTAAAATACATATAATACCACTTATAACATAATATTATACCCATAAAAACATATAAAACTCAATTTTTTACCTATAGGGGTCCTAATTTGACCTGTAGGGTCAAATTTGGTCAGCAAGAAATTAATTAATAATTCCAAGGTAATTCATCTCAAACTCTAATTTCATATCTTCCTTTAAAATATTCAACCTCTCTATATAACTACCTATAAAAATAAAATCATCTACATAAAGATGAACATATAAAATATTGGAACCTAATAGTTATTTTTAAAGATTTGGTTCACTTTGACTTATTAAAAATCATTGATACAATAAAAGAATATAAATGATTTATTAATAATCTCTTTGATATTTATTAATATCATAAATATTCTTATTCATCTTATATACCCAAAATTATTTACTCTTTACCTCAAAACCTTATGACTAATCTCCATATACTTATTATTTAATCACTTCATCTAAGAATTAAATTTTGAGATAAATTTTATGGATTTTACATCATTTATGAGAATTAAATAAATAATTATTATAATATTATCTTCACATGTTGAATGTTCATAGGTTTCCTCATAGTCAACCCTTTGTGCAAACCCTCTTGTAACTACTCTAACTTTTAGCTTGTCAATTATACCATCACTCTTGAATCTGGTATTATAGACCCAATTTTTTATAATTAGATATTTATTATATGTATAGTGAATAATATAATATGTATCATTCCTCTCAATTGAATCCATATCAAATTTCATAACATCAACCCATTCTTTTTTTTACTAGCTTCTACATAACTTCTAGGTTAACTAGCCACATATGACAATGCAAACATAGTATTTTCATCAAAAAATTATCAAAAAAATTATCTTCATGTTGTTTAATCCTTATTATAATAATTTAATAATAATTATATAAAATTTAATTTGATGTATGTGGATTAAAAAACTTCTTGTTCTTTCTCTAAGTTGATGAAGATGAATGACTAATCTCTTTGGAAGAGTTAGTATTATTTCTTATTGAAATAAAAACATGTGTAGAAATGTTTAACCCTTAAAAAATGGTATAATCACATTCATAAAAAAAAAATTATATGATAGTAATAATCATACATATCATTCTTTAAAAATGACAATCCTAGTATTATTTTTGGATTTACTATTAGGATTATAAAACTTGTATGATTTGCTCTCATCACTATATCTTGTGAAATTATGATCAATACTCTTAAGGTATAGATTTTAAATAAAAATTATTTTTTAACCCTTAAATTTAATTTTTTTTATTTTCATGCTACCCTTTCCTTCAACTTGGATGAAATTTCCATATCTTAATTACACTTTGACTTTGAAGGAATCATCTAACTTGTCGAAACTATATTTGTGACTTGTCATGTGATTTTAGAAATTAGAATCAAGAAATCACAAATTATTTGATCATATAATCCCATAATACATGTGATAAAATAATTTTAGTTCTCTTAAACCTAACTTTTTTCACCTTAAAATGCCATATTTTCACTCTCTTGATTAGCTTGATTCTTAGCTGCCAATATCTTGTAAAATTTTATTAGTGTCTTAATTTTTTGAAATAATGATACGTAAGGTTTGATTTGAATTTACATATGAATTTATATTCATATTTTAATATTTAATTTTATTATTTTAAATTAAATATATTATGATTTTTATTTTTATCTTTGGTCTTAAAAATATTTCCTTAGTTTCAAGTGCATGCTCTTGATCTCTTATATATAATCTCATATTATCCTCATGGGACAAGATAAAAAAAAATAACTAATCAATTATTATAGTGTTAATGTACTTAAAATCATCAATATTTATCATAATAAGCAATCATTTTTTAGTCAATTATCTTAAACAATTCCTTAATAGGACCTGTTCTTCCTTAGTTTCTCCATAAACCCTAATTCTATTCACTAAATAGTTTTTCCTTATGCAATATCTCCAACTCCTTCATTATCTATCATTTAAAAAAATAAAATAAAATTTATAGTATTTATTTTTAATTATATTACCTTAATATATCATTTATATGAGTTTTCCAAGGTATTCCATCCTCATGGTAATTTTTCCAACCAATTTTTTTTGGATATATGCTTGGGTATACGGTACTCTAAGGATAGAAGAAAGATCTAGCATTCACATTTTATTCATTATTTTTATTTTATTTTGTGATATTGAGTCAAATTACTACAATAAATAGGTTGTGTGTACCCATGGATAACATTATCTCAAACTTATTTGGCACAAGAATTCTCTTCTATTGATCTCTCTAATATTCAAATTTGTCACCTTTAAAGATGGGAATAGTGATATAAGAAGAATTCAAAAAATACATGACATAAACATTTATTTAATATGGATATTATATAAAATAATTTGTTTTATTATGTAGGGAGTGAGAATGAGCTTTGAATTAATATGAAAATGAGTCTATTGATCATAAAATCTAGCCAAGAATTACCAGTTGTTAATACAATATTATTGTAAGTGTAATTGATGACAAAATATATATTGAATAATTTTATGTTAATGTTTTTAATGTTTATATTTATTATTTTTTAAAAATAAATAAAATTAAAATAATACAAAATAATATACAAAAATATTTTACAAGGATAAGTATTGCACCACACATGTGTATGATCTTTTATTAAAAAGAAAGGCTAAAACTAGCTAATTACGAGTAACATGCATGAAAAGTTAATGATTATTTAAGACCTTAATTAAAAAAATAATTTTAAATTAAATATAATCATAATAATAAAATATAATATAACTTCTATTTTACTCAATACAATAATTTTGAATCAATGATAAGATAAGGTTAACATGCACAAAGAGGTTCTCAATAAGTAAGCATAAACATGCACACAAGACACGATTGATTCCTTGATTCCATATAAAATAATAAATAAAATATTAAATATTAAATTAAATTACTCTTAAAATTTCACCACACATCTTAGGGATGAATTGATATATATTTTAAATTAGTTAAGTACACATCTAACAAACTGGATTATAACTGGCACTTTTAGCTATTTTAGGAAGTTTTAAAAAGTGTCTGAAATTGACTAAATAATAAATATATTATATAAATAAATTAAATAACCTTCATTAACTAATAAAAAAAAAAAAAAAAAAACATAAATCTAAAATTAATAATCAAGTGCCCATATTGGCAACATACTTAAAATTTCCCCATTTGATGCAAAGACCATAAAGGTCTATCATCTCCTTAAGTCTAAGACCTTGGTGAGAATATAAAAAAATTGATATTCACTTCTCATATAATCAATGAAAAAAATTATAATTGACCTAGTATATAAAAAAATGATGTTTGGCTCAATATGCTTGGATCAGACATGGAAAACTAAAATATTGGACAATTTTATTGTCTAATTATTATCACAAAAAAATTGTGTTAGCTCAAGTTGAACCTCTCTAAAATAAGCTAAGATTATTCTCAACCTTATTTTTTTTGTTTACTATGATTTAATAATTTTTATTATATTTATTAGAGGATAACTCAATTGTATCTTATTTCTTGGATGATCATGAAACCAATTCACTTCACAATGTGAAAAAATAACTTGAAGCATTGACAATTTTTTATAAAAAGAATTAGAGTAATTTTAAAATTATAGTTTTAGAAAAGGTAATGGTTCCAATTCTAACTAACATGTAGTAGTCAAGGACGCAAAAATGGGGATGTTAATTGGGGGAATATGACTAAGGGATAAATGAACCTTGAATATTAGATGATTTAAATCTTGAAAAGAAAGCAAGATCAATGGAAGAAGAGAATCCATAAGGTGATAATTTTTTTTGGGGATTTAATAAAATATAATACAAATCAAAAGATGAAACAAGTAGAATATTGTATAATATGAAAGGCCAAAGTTAGTTTCAAATAAGAGTAATAGAGTAAATGTGTGAGGAATAATAAAAATTAGACATCTATCAAAAAAGACCAAGTCCATTTGCTTAGAGTAAGTTATAAGAGATGAAATATAATGTATATAAATGGAGAGAATGTATATTCCAACCAATAAATTTAGGCAAATTGAAAGTGGAGTAGGAATAACAATAAATAAACAATGAAGAGGACATTAAATGGTAGTTATTGTAGCTTAATAATAAGTTTAATGATTAGCTACAATGGCAATAATTGTATTTAGAATGGAAAGGACTACATTTTTGAGACATTTTATTGAAAAAAGGATCAATTCTAGGCTCAAAAATGGTCATTCTTAACACCACAATAATATTTCATTCACTTCATGGGGACACATCCCCTATACCACTATAATTACAAGGATTAGTAAACCATAAGAATTAAAGGAACTATAAGTAACTAAGAAGTGGTTTGAATACTTTAAATAGGTAATATATAGGCATAAAAATGAAATTTAGAGTGAATCCAACATAATATTTGATTCAATTATGCTTAAAATACTCGTTAGTATCATAGCTAGTCCTCACACACCAATGTAACCATCCACCAAATCAATTGTAAGTAGTCAACCTTTAAGGACCAACACTCCCTATAGTATATTTTTTCACATGTTTTCCATATGATGGGTCTATATATCTTCATAATTATTTTTTTACTTGTGAAAATAAGTGGAAAGTTAAGATTGTCATAGTAGATTTAGACATGAAATGTGAGCTTCTAGATTATTAACTAGTAGATATCTATAATTTATATTTAAGAATGATTATGCCAATATAATATTGAATGATGTTTGAAAAATAATTTGACAATGGAATTTAAAATGTGGATGTGAATTTTAAAAGACTATTCAAGATCTAAACAAAATTATAAAAACCATGGATAATCCATATGGTATTATGATTTGTAATTCCTTGATGTCATAAATAAGGTAAATTTCTAATTTTAAGATTATGATAAAACTAAGTTTTATTGATGAATTGTGAAGTAATATTCAGTTCATTATAGCTTAATCCTAGTTCTAAAAAATGTAGAGGCTTAAACAATTTATGATAAAGGTCGATAAAATAGAGAATTATGGATAAAATCCTACAAGTAGTATAAATACTAATTCTTAATTGGATGTGGTATTAAACATTATAGATGAGATTTAGGAAGGAAATAAACTAATATTAGCTATCTGGTACATTGAATATGGATAGAAAGAACATTAGAATGAATGTATTATAATAAAAAGATATTTTTGTAAGTTACATATCACAGGGGACCATGCAACCCCACACATTTTCACCTGCTACAACATGTGTCAACCATAGAGTGTATACTAAAATTTCAAAAATATAATACCAATGAAGACAAGAATTTTAGGGCTCTACAAGTGCTAAATGATGGTATTAATAAAAATATCATTGTGATCATGGTTAAAAAACCACATGTACAAAAATTGAGTGCACTATTCTAGGACATCAAGATGGAATAGTAAAGTAGATGGGGTCCTCCAAAAACATATACTCTATTGGGTTAGACCTAAACCTATTTAAGGTATTAGTTTATATTTGAACTACCAATGTGTTAGTACTGGTAATGATGGGCTCTAGTGTCACCTCAACACAAACCTAATTAGGTACACCTTATACACAAATATTAGGCCAATTAGGAACATTCATCTCCCCAAAAGTATTATAGAGGGTATTTTATTTAATAATAGAGATGGGGACCACCCCAAATATAGGGATGTTATTAGGGTAGATATCAAAGTGGTATGTAAGGGAATAGGTAATAGAGATAACCAATTACTTGTTATTTATGTGGAGGTAAGGCATATTACACATAATTTCGCTTAAAATCCTCAATGTTAAACTATTTTTGCCTATTTTAGAGTCAAGGTATAGTAAAATATGGATGACTATATAGTGTTACAAAATAAAAGGAATGAGAATATGATGTACAATGTGAATATGGTAAACATTTGGCTAGAGAATCAAGTTTTAATATAAGATGTCACCTAAGATCAATACATGAAATATATTTTTATGCCTCTATAGATGATAACATAAATTAAAATCTATAAGGTGCATGAGGATAAATATCTATATCATATAAGGGAAAATATAATATGGAGGATTATATGGTGTTTTAAAATAAAAGGAATGAAAATATGATGTACAATGTGAATATGGTAAACACTTGGCCAAAGGATCAAGTTTAATCTAAGATGTCACCTAAAATCAACACATGAAATATTTTTTAATTCCTATAGAGATGTTAACATAAATTCAAATCGATAAGTTGCATGAAGATAGATATATAGATCATATAAAGGAGAGGGTATTGATAAATGAAACAACCCAGTTGTTATGGTCAATCTAAAATAGATATACCAATTAAGTAGATTATGTGACTATCGAGGCCTAGATGTATGAAAAAAATGTGTGAATACTAAAACATGAATGTTTAATAAAGCCTCTAAAATACCTCCTAAAAATAACAAGTACCTTTCAAAATGAAGATATTTCTCAAAGTATAACAAGTTTATTTTATATTTTGTTATAATGTGTAAAGAATGGATAGAAAAGAGCAAAATAGATAGTTTGGAATGTGAACACTAAAAATCCATTGATTATGGATGCAAGTATGGATATTGATCTCACAAAAAGTGAAGTCTATAATATAGTTTTTGAATTTATGAGCACTGTAAATTTGATACTTAGATCCACTTTGGAATCCATTAGAAGGCCACCTATAAGATACAACCATGTCATTTGGAGACTTGAATATAATGGTCATGTTGATCCTATTAAAAATATTTATTATGTAGAAATAAAGATATTTTAAACTAATTTTGAATGGGGATTCTAAGGTGATTGAAATGAAAACCAATGAAACTCACTACCCTACTCTAATTAGGAAGAAATGGGCCTATACTCATCAAATGAAAAATAATACATTAGAAAAGAAGTAAAAATCACATCATGATGATGTTTTATTGTTATATAATTGAGAAAATATAATCACAACCCATGTATGATATGAAATTTACCTTTGTATACATAGAGGTAAAATAATTGGTTGAAGGTTAATACATTGAAAATGAATGAAATAATGAGAAACATAACTTTTTATTAATTTTCACAACCTATAATGTTGATACAAGGGTTATCAAATGAAAGTATCCTTAGGGTCAAGTAATATAGATACCCCATAAAACCCCATAGTTTAAAATAACAAGGTACAATTCACCTTTGGTGAAATCACTTACACACTTAATATTTTGAGAATATTTATTAGTTGGGTGAGCCAAATCATGATTATATTGATCCCATAGAGGAAGTTTCATTAAATTAAGGACTATATTCATACATTAGTTTGGATATAGAGATTTATATGTTAAATTTGTTGTGAGGTAATTAGGAAGTTCTACTCATGAAGATGGTATTTTCAACTAAAAAAATATTCCTTATTAATTTAGTATGAATAATATATTATAGTTCCTTTAGATACTACAATAGCATGTTCCTCTCATGGAGTCATGGTAAATGCACTTCATTATGCACCAAAGGGTATTTTATCCAGTTGATGGAATGTTAATAGAGATAATAATCTCATTGGGAAGAGGTGTATGAGATGATATGTGCATGATTCCATGTTGTGCCTTTTATTTCATAAAATTGGCCCTAGTTTAAGGTAGGAAAATGTCTTTAGATGCATGTTAATTCTTGTGTTAACATGTGGAAATCATAAAATATAGAGCTTAAATATTGGGTTCACATTCCCAAATAAAATATATCCCCTATATTGAAGGTGTGGTATATACATCAAGAGTGTAGATGAGAGTCTAAAAAATGTACTAATATTTAGTAAGACTTCACTCATACTTTTGTATTTGAGGATGGAATCCAATTTTCACTCAAATTCCTACACAAATTAGAAAAATAATTTTGTCATGGGTAATTAGAGGGTATTTTTATCATCAAAAGCTTCACCCTTTAGGAGGTTTTTCAAGCCTCCTCACTTATGTTCTAGCACGGGAATAATCCTAGGTTGTGGGTGACCTAAATAATGGATTGAACCTATAGATATGGCTAGCTCCATTGATGCATCACTTAAAAAGTACAAATTAAGCTACTAATTACAAGGGAAAAGGGAGAGAAAATTGAAAATAAACTAAATTAGGGAGGTTATGCATCAAATTTGTCTCCTCTACCTTCCTATCATACACTAATAACATAGACCATAACTGAATCTAATTACATAACTCAAATGGGATCTCTAAACATGAGTGTTTCACATAGAGGCTATAGCATAATACATATACTAATGGAGTTGATCAAGAGGTATATATAGACACCAATGAATTCTTCAACTTTTTATCCATGAAAGTATATTTAGAGTCACTCCAGATACATTCAAATATATCCCATTACTTACAAAGAGGTAAACATGACAAGGACAAATGAGAGGAACTAACATACTATCACTAACATTCATCAAATAACATGAACATACACTAGTTACAAGAAAAAAATAAGGATATAGCTCAAATTTATACATATCAAAGTCAAATTACAAGTGTTAATTTGGATAGGGATATGCCATATTCATCAAAATTATCCCTAATAATGATAATATTAGGCATACATATAGGATAGGGAAGGAGAGAGAGAGAGAGAGAGAGAGAGAGAGAGAGAGAGAGAGAGAGAGAGAGAGAGAGAGAGAGAGAGAGAGAGAGAGAGAGAGAGAGAGAGAGAGAGAGAGAGAGCCAATGATGGATATGAAGTAATAATGGAACATAATACACAAAATAATAAAATACCAAAGGATAGTTTTGAATTCCCTCTTCAATAAGTGTGTGCTCCATTTAATGACAACTTGAGCAAGGTGGTGTATGAGTTATGCTTGACTTAGTGACATACAGATACAAGCACAAGTACTCCCAAAAAAAGGAATATTATTGAAAATGGGACATTAGAACCACATTGAGGACACTATACATATATTCCTCCACTATCAAAATTGGGTGCTACTATCTTGTGATAAGATGAACACTTGAATCCTATTGATGACATAGATAACTACCTAGATCTCAACTTTTCAAACCTAAATCATCCACAATAGTCAATTTTAAGATAAGTATCTTTTTATCCCTATTTATTTCTATATTTATAAATTAAAATAAGGTAACAATTCATAATTAATTAGTATTAAATTATTTAATATTTATTTAACATATTTAGACATCTAAGCCCTTTAATCTAAACATAGAATTTTCATAGTAAAACCCTAAAAGGTTAAATCATTTGGTGAACCCATGTTACTTCAAATATTAGTTCAAAACTTATATTTCATTCATCAAAAAAAATTGAAATAAATTTAGGGATGAATACTTATGATTTTATTTATACAATCTATCTAGTTAAAATTAATTTTACATAAAGGTTTCAATTTATTTTATATATAGTTTAAATTGTTACAGTGAAACCCTAGTTTCAAAGATACCCTAACCCTAGACACACTTAGGGTTTGTATCATTTTCTATTTGTACTCAAATTTTATTTACACAACCTATATTTCAGATTCATATATCTTTTAATTCATTTAATCATGATCATAATGACTGAAGAAATTGATCTCTTTTTTTTACCAAGTCTAATACTTTCATTTACATGCTTGTTCCCCTTAATTCTAAAGGAAATCAGAAAAAACATAAACACTTGTATATATGATGATTTATATCAATTGTAATAAATTAATATCACATATAATTATACCTTTCTCCTCTATGGAATTTCATTAACAAGAAAACCTATACACACATAGAGGATTTAACACATAAGATAACAATTATGTTTCAAGCTGTAATATCATATTTTATGCATAAGAAAGAATCTTCTCCTCCTCATATCCATGAGGGTTATATATAATTTAATTTTAATAAGGTCCATGTTATGATTCTTCCACAATATTAATCAGCATATAACATTGTCACTAATACCCATACTCAACCTATTCACACCTCTTCCCTACAGGGTGTGTGTCTACAAGTTTAAATAAAAACAACTATGGTTTGCACTTATGAAAATATATGTGATCAAATTATTAGTATGATTAATATAATTATATTTTTACAATATAAAATTAAAATACTAAATGAAAATATCAAAACATTGGAAAAAAATTTACAAGATAAAGCCTCCAAGGCACAATAGTGTAAATCATGTCTATACATATTCAATTAGGAAATTTATGGCAAACAATGTTACATATCAAAACATGAAAATGCAAAAAAGTACATATAAAACTTGAGATTAAAAAATAATTCAAAATTAAAATAAAATTTCAAGTGAGGCACTAAGGGAAATCATTAAATCTAAGTTAATCAACCTAGATCTTCCACACCCAATGAGGAGATTTAGATATTTCTGTGCATATCATAGAATGCATGAGCACCACACCAATGCATGTTTAGAATTGAAAAAGAAAACACAATTGATGATGGATATGTATGATTAACCTAATGACACTTCATATAAATAACATACACTTTCACATATACCAATTTAAAAAGGGTCAAATTCATAAACAGTACAAAAATGGTTACTAAATCATAACTTAGAACAACAAAAGGTTCCAAAAGCACAATTAAAAAAAGAAATAGTACAATAAGAATAGATAAATAAAACAAATCTACCTCTTATAAAATGAGACTAAACATTCAATATGGTATTTATTTAGTCAAAATTATCTACAATAAAATGAATATAATGGTCAAGGTTTTAGAAAATAAGCCTGTGGCACCACATCTCTTATTCTAGCAGTTGATAATATTGTTCAATAGGGTTTGGGGTTTATTGAACATCCCAAGGCACATTAATCATATATATAGTTTATTAAGGTAAAATATCCAAATACATAGGACATGTTACAAAAAGAATAATATCTTAAGTTGTAGAGTCAAAATCATGCTTAGCCAACAAACATTATCAAACAAGGTTGTCTAGAAAAAGAGCCTCCACAACATCATATGTCTACAATGAGCATAGTTTCAAAGGGAAAATAATAATTAATATGCCAAAGCACAATTACTAAAATTAAAATCCATAGTATGATGTAATTCCTTCTATTACACCAAGTTATTATGATTCTGATGATAAATAATAATTAGATTACCACTAAAACAACATTCCACTATAACATATCAATCACAATACATAAGAGATTAACATTCCTAGTTTTAACATAGGCCATAGTGATAGTGAGTCTCTCATGAAACTCATTGGTTAGTAATGTTCCTACCCTTGTACATAGTTCCTTCTCTCTCTCTTTCCTTGTACAAAATTTATTTTCATTTGCTTATACATAGCCTATACTTAGAAAACATAAAAAATATATAACATCTCAAAATAAAAAAACATTCAAATATTCCAAATAAAATAAAAATTACATAGTGTATGCATTATTATGTTTACATTTCTACTACTCGCCAGATATTGAAAATTGTTAGCTATCCTAGTATAGTTGATTTTTTCATACACATATGCTTCATTTATTTCTATCAAGTGCTTGTAGATTCTAGATAGGAATCTAATCCACTATACTATTCTATACTAGTTATCATCTACCCACTAGGGTAATTTACATTGATCTATGTTTATACATGTAATACATCCACCCACTTGAGGGCATTTTATACACAATTTCTATTAACAAGTTCTATCATTACATACTATAGATTATAATTTATGCAATAATTTATCTTGAGATTGATCATTAATATTCATCACTTATATTTTTACAACTATCACTAGTTAGAATCAATCTATATGCATCCTATCATCTACATATATTTTTATTGCACAATTACACATGCTTTCTTTTCTAGTTTTTCTAGACTAGACTTGATTGTGTTCTTATGCTTCTTCCATCTTTGATGGAATTTGAATATGCCATTATTATTTGGTTCTACACCAATTATATATTTTTATGCCTTGCACATGTGCCAATGTCCCTTGTGTATGATTTCCTACTTTTATATGTGGACATTTGAACATGTCCTTATATGTGTCTCTATGGAAAATTTATTATTTTTTGCGTATGTGGGAATTTTAACATGTCCTTATATGTCTTAATTTTTAGATTTGATGACATGTTCCCATGTCCCTTGTATTGTGTCCCCTTGGCCTATATTTTATGTACCTCATGTGATTATATGTTTTTTTCTTTGTATGCTTCTATACCATGTGATTTAGTAGTTTTGGGAATATTGAGGTATTATTATTAATTTAGTTAAAGGGTCTACGTATTAAAATTAGTAAATAAATAGACAATAATTAAGATACTAATTTATGTAAATTAATTTCAATTCAAACTTTTCTAAAAATAGTAATGAGGAGAAAAAAATAAAACTTGGGTAGAAACTAATTGATCTGATTAAGATAGAGGCTAGAATTCATTGTGCATAACTAAGGCACTATCAAAAACTAAGATCTAAACTTAATTTTGTGATTGGATAGGAGAATCAGAAGTAGACAGTAATGGAACCAATGCTATAGTCCACCTCTACCACTATTTTCTTGAGGATTTGAGTTTTTTGGGTTTTGTTCACTATATCTATGTGATCTTATCTAAAAAGTATTGGTATTTAGAAGTTTGTAAAGCTCCTTGTACAGTAGATTATTTCTTAAACCCTATCTTCTATTGTGATTTGGCCAATTTTGAGTAAGAAGCGGGGGGGGGGGGGGGGGGGGGGGGGGGGGGGTAGTGTGTGTAAGATGAATTGGACATGCATCACACCCCATGTGTGGGCATGCTACCTACATAACAATACTCTGAAGAGGGATCAAGCCATATATATTTCTCTCCACTTGATTGTGCTTTGTGAAATTATGTATATGAAAGTGAAAAATGATAGATTAGATGTCTTGAGGTGGCTAGGGACTGGTGTAAGGATTCTAATGATATTATAAGTGTGTTGGCTAGATGTATACATAAAATAGAGAAGTTTTTTGAGTAGTCTTGCTTGTATTCTTTCTTGCTTAGTGATAATTACCAACTCTTTCCAAATGATCTTTGAATGGGATTTTAGAGGGATTTATTGGTCATGGGTTAAATGTACTCACATTAGGATGATAAGGATAAGGATGAGAAACTATAATAAATTAAATATTGGGGATAAAAATGGATTTGGAAAATAGCACCAAAAGTGGATAGGAGTGGCACTAGTTTTATAGTCCAAGTGTGGCACTACTATGTTGAGTATATGGGACTTAGGGGAATTGATTTTTCCTAGAAAGAGTAGTTTTGGTGAGTTAGGACCAAGTCTAGAAGGATACAAATGTCAGAATTATTGAAAATAAGCCTAAGAGGGTCATGAAAGAAAACAAGAGGGACCTAAGGGTTGAGTGTCATTATCCACGCTCAAGTTACCAATGTTTGCATTTTATATGACTACATTTTTCCCTACTTTATTCCAATGATGTAGAAAAAAAACAATAGAATAAAGGAAAATAAGAAGGCATATCTAAAATTACCTACAAGGGTGAAGCTCATGAAGTTATGTGATGTTGGGTGTGCATAGAGTGAGCATGTTGTGAAGTATGAGTTTTCAATAAAAATAAATAGTATATTAGTTCTTACTAATACACTATATCTAAAATAATAATGTACAAAGCTGGGTAAGAGAGAGAGGAACAAATAGGAACAAATATATCTCATTAGGTATGTGAACCAATTAAAAACCTATTGTGATGTTGAGTAATGCTAAGTAATATTGGATGATGTTGTACCAAGAGTAATATCATAAATGGTGATGAGTACTCAATTCCCAAGTAGCAGATCAAGAATACAAAGGCTAGCCCTTTGGATCAATAATTTCCAACTAAGTGAATATATGTGGTCTTGCATGTGTTGATAAATGTTTGGACTATGTGTCAAATCCCCCTTAATAGGTGGCTCAAAAATACAAAGTCTAGCTAGTCATTTGGTTCCATCATTGATTCATGAATTGATATTGGTATGAAGAGTATGTTATATGACATGGCTCCTAAATCTTGTTAATATACTTTGATTTGAAAATTTTGGCATGGATAGCCAAATTTATGCAAGAAACTAGGCCACTCTTGGCCACTTTGAAAGATGGATATTAGGCTTGTATGAAAGCCACTTCAAAACTAGAAACTAGGCTTATATGGAATCCACTCAAGAACTCAAGAAATTATAAAGTTAGGATTATTTGAAATCTATTCCAAAATGATGCTAACCACCTGTTGGTGGAACAAGGCATGCAACTAATGAGAATGTCTAGGTAATGTTGAATTTAGAAAGAAAAGAAAATAAATGTACCACACACATTGCCCATAATCATTTTTGTTTGAAACATGGATTATAATTTGGAAGTTGTACAAACTACCTTATCTAAAACTAAAAGTTAGATCCATCATGCTATGCATGATGCCCCCTATATCTGGATTCATTGAGAAAAATTATATTGAAACTACTAATTTTGGTCTGAATTGTAGCTGATAAAATTGTAACTGAACTTACCTTTCTATCTATTTTTATAAAATTTTGTTTTTCTATTATTTGGATAGGAGTGATAAAAGTGGACACTATTGGTACTAATGTTGCTGTCCAAGTTGGGTACTATTATCCAAAGCCAATTTTGGTAACCATTCTAGATTCTTGACTGTCTACATTGTCTATTTTGATTGTTTTGATGTTTGGTTACTGTTCTAGGTATGTTGAATGATAGATTTTTTTATTGTTAGGAGCTATGATCTCTATGACTAAACCCCTATTTATTACCCCCTCTTTTTAAGGTAGGAATGAATACCCTATAATGACTATCCTAAAAGGAAAGAGACTTACAATTATGTTATGATGTAAAGATACATGATATAGCCATGATAATTGATAAGATATTTTAAGATATAGCATGATTTGTATTCAAATATAGTTAGATCAATAGGGGTATACCTATCTAGATATAACAATGTAAGAACATGTGTAATGTACTTAACTAGGAATGAAAGTCTGGTTAGTTATTAGTTGTTAGTTGGAGGGATGGAGCATGATGTCCATCATGGCATCCAAGAAAGAAAGATAAATGCATGATGTGAATCATGAAATTGTAAGAAATGAGAAGCAAACAAACAAAAATCACACAAGGAAATAAGCAACAAGCATACAAAGGTGTCCAAGTGGCCAAGCAAATAAGGGACATTGGCATATGTCACTCAAACTAGAAAGCAAACATACAAGGCATGTTCAAATTCTGCATATAAATACAATTGAAACAAGTAAAATTAGCATGGAAGCCATAATTATACAAAGGAATACAGGCAAAGGACATTGGAAAATGTTCTAAGGCACACATATGAAAAAAAGTAAAGGACATTGGAAAATGTCTCAAGGCACATATAGAACACAAACATGAATTGAGAAATGTAAACAATCTATCTACACTAAGGAAGAGAAGAGAGCATGTAAGGAACTAGAAGTACAATCATATCTAACTAATCAAAGAAAGAGGGAAAGTATGCAATACATGTTAATACAAGACTAGGTATATGATAAAAGATACACAAGTGCTATATACTAGTGAGTGTCGATAGAGTAATCTATGTAAGCTAGTAAGTAATGTACATCAACGTGATAACTAGAGTGTGTGGTGTAGGAATGAAATAACTTGGATGGTGTTGTCATATAGAAGATTCTACCAATGGGTATGTATATCTATGTATGTCTCGATGTAGAATTAGGATGCCCCCTTAATGGGTAGATTAAAGAAATCAAGGAATTGGAAGTCACTGTACACAGTCAAATAAGATCAAGTGAAGCATGGTAATGTAGATAAATTTACAAAGAATAGCATAGAACAATAGATGTAAGTATATAATTATAGTGAAAATGTAAAGCATGGATGATTCATACAATAAAAATGTTTTAGGTGTTTTTGAATTATTTGCATGTTTTTGTATTTTGAAATTTTGTATTGTTTTTGAATTTTTGAAAGTTTTTGAGCTATGTACAATCAAGCATAGTAAATTATGTATAGGTAATTGAAAAGGAACTATGTATAATGAACCATAAGAAGTATGTATAGGTGATATTGAGAAAATTATGTACAAGTAGGAAGAAACTATGTACTAATAGATGAGTCTCATGGGAAACTCCATATCATTATATCTTATATCAAAGAAAGTAATCATGCATGATTGTGAAGCTCAAGGGAATGGCTATGAATATGAATCTAAATGTTCATATTCATTATCAATATCTTGGAAATCATAATAACCTATATTGTTCCACTCATCATTATCTTTTTGATCTAGAACCAATGGAATTCTAGAGTTGATTTTTATTGTATATGGATCTTTTCCTTTGATAAATTATGTCTATGAATGATTTTCCTTAGGATGTTCAATAAATCGAAAACCTTTTTAGCAAACATTATCAATTGTTAAAATAGAAGTAGTGATGCCTTGATTTTTTTTCCCAATCCTTGACCTTTATAATCAAACTATTGTAGATATTTTTGACCAAAACCATACTGCTTTGAAAGTTGAGCCTCATTTTGGAGAGGTAGATTTTTATCTTTTTCATGTTTTACATGTGCCTATGGTACTGTTCTTTGCTCTGATTTTGGTTTTTGATCTTTTTTTTGTTTTGAGTTATGCTTTGGTAACCACTTTTGTACTATTTTTGAATTTGACCCTTTGTGAATGTGTTGCTATGTCACTATGGATTGCTTGATTGGTTTACCTTGTATATGGTCCTTATTAGTAATTATCTATTGTATATGTTTATTCAATGCCAAACATGAATCTATGTGATGCCCATGCATTCTATTATATATCCAATAATATCTAGATATTCTCATTGGATGTAGAGGATGTAGTTTAATCAACTTGAATTTAATCATTTCCCTTAGTACCTCACTTGAAATCTTATCTAATCATTGAATTCATTTTGAATCATTAGTTGTAGATTTAATTTGTTATAATTTTTTATTTTGATATGTAACATTTCTTGCAACCAATTGACTAGGTAAAGGTGCATATATATGATTGACACATAGGTTCCTTTGAGGATTTTGTATTATAATCTAATTTTTCAATGTTGCGATCCTATCATGTAATATATGATTCTATGTTTGTAAATATGAAATTAGCTTGCTCATACTAGCAATTTGAACCCTTAGAGTCTCACAAGTGCTAATCCTAGTTGCTTTTGATTGAGCATGTAAGCACATATGTTGAATAGGTTTTGAAGAAGCTATAGGCTAAATGTATGCATTGGGAACAATAGTATTGGTTGACTCACCTTTTGGAGAGGTGATAGCATGGACCTGGTTAGAGGGAAAGCAGATATCACCCTATTGGAAGAGAGGAGGAGAAGGAAACTGATTCCTATGCATAAGATATGACATTAAAACTTGACAGGTGGTTGTTAACTTATGTAATGGATCCTCTAGGTATAAACCATGTATGTGGTGTAAAATGCATGTAGTTTGAGTTATAATTTGTACAAAAATATGTTTATAAATATCATTCCACATGAGATATAGCAAGAAAGGAAGAGAGATCATGTATTTATTCATTGATGCATAAAGAACTTTGACATGTGTTATGGCATTTCTAATGTGTTTAGCATGATAAACATGAAAAAATTTACATATGAGAGATATAAATCAAGGGATATAAAGAATGAATTTATGGATGAGTACATATAAAATTTTGACATGAATCATACCATTTATAACATGTTTAGCATGATAAGATTGAAAACTTTTCCACATGAATGAGAGAGAGTATGCAAAAAGAATATTGAAATTTTGTGCATGTTTAGCATTGAATTTTGTAATATCATCCCTTAGTATAAAAATTAATCATGAAATGCAAAGAATGAAGCTTTTTACTAACATATGATAAACTTCATCATTCATATACATGATAGGACCAATGATGGTTTCCTTATTTTGTGCAAGAAATAATTGTAAATAAGTGAAACCCATTTTTTAAATCTGATTTTTTAGAATCTAAGGTAATATCTCACAAGCAATAGGACCTAGTGTATGCATCTAGGGTTTGAAATATGATAATTTTGACAAATTAATATGAAAATTTTTAATCAAAATTGGATTTTTGAGTTAGATATGCAAATCAAAAATCAAAAATTTATTGGAAAATTAGTGATTTAATAGGACCTAGTAGATGAAAATAGGGTTTGGATTTTTTTTCAGAATTAATATTGAATTTTGAATGTATTTTATAATTTAAATATGCTAGTAAAAATCTAGAAAATGATTGGCAAATTACTGGAAAAATACTAGGACCTAGTATGGTTAACTAGGTTTGAAATAAATTTATTTTAAAATTACTATGAAATTTTAAAATATTTAGATAATTTTTTATTTTATTATGAAGGTAAGAACTCAAAAACATATATGAGAAATAAATAAGAATTATACCCTAGGGTTTTTAGGGTTTGTATGTGTGTTTAAAGTAAGTCAAGTTCACTAAATGATTTAATAGTTTTGGGAATATTGAGGTATTATTCCTAATTTAGTTAAAGGGTCTAAGTAATAAAATTAGTAAATAATTAATCTAATAATTTGTGTAAATTAATTTAATTTAAATCTTTTCAAAAAATAGTAATGAGGAGAATAAAATAAAACTTAGGTAGAAACTAATCGATCCTATTGAGATAAAGGCTAGAATTCACTATGTAGGATTGAGACACTATCACAAACTAAGATCTAAAATTAATTTTGTGATTGGATAGGAGTGATAGAACTAGATAGTAGTGGCACTAGTGCTATAGTCTAATTTTGACATTGTTGTCCTAAGGATCTGATCTTTTTGGGTTTTGTTCACTATGTTTGTGTGACCTTGTCTATGAAGCTTTGGCAATTGGAGTTCTATATAAATCCTTATAGAGAAGATTATTTATCCAAACCCTATATTCCATTATGATTTGACCAATTTTAATCAAGAGGGGGGATAGTGTGTGTAAGATGCACTAGATGTGCTTCACACCCTATATGTGGGCACACTGCCTACATACCAATACTGTGAAGAGGGATCAAGCCATATGTAGTTCTCCCCACTTAATTTTACTTATGAAACTATGTATATGAAATTTTAGAATGATAAATTGGATGTTATTGAGGTGGATAGGGATTGGTGTAAGGATTTAAATGATATTTTAAGTGTGTTGGTTGGATGTATGCAAAGAATAGGGAAGATTGCTTGAGTAGTATTTCTTTTATTCTTTCTTAGTTAGTGATAATTGACAAATATTTCCAAATTATCTCTGAATGTGATTTTATGGGGATCTATTGGTCATGGGTTAAATTTACTTGCATTAGCCCAATAAAGAAAAGGATGGGAAATTAGAATAAATTAACCATTGGGGCCAAAAATGGACTTAGACAATAGCACCAAAAGTAGATAGGAGTGGAACCGATGTATATTCCAAGTGTGACACTACTATCCTAAGTAAATGGGACCTAAGGGATTGATTTATCTTGGAAAGAGTAGTTTGAGTAAACTAGGACCAAGTCTGGAAGGCTACAAATGACTAGAAATCAATGAAAATAAGCCTAAGAGGGTCTGAAAGCAAGCAAGAGGGACCTAAGGGTTGGGTGTCATTATCCACACTCAAGTTACCACTTTATGAATTTTATATGACTACACCATGACACTTGTATTTTCTTGTTACACACACACACACACACACACACACACACACACACACACACACACACACACACACACACACAAATTTTTGATGCCACAAGGAATATCATGCATTTACCCTTCCTAATTGTGTGTCATGATGGACATCATGCAAAAAACCCATAGGTACTATGATTTTACTACCATATACATTGATTACATATATCTTGACACCCTTGTGTAGTGATATATTACAACACACATCTTACATTTCTTACTTATTCTCAGATACATTTACATTATAATGTTATGTCTATACATTATATTGGGATATCATGGACATGCTTCGGCTAACACATTTTATAGATATAATTATTTATAAGGTAGTTCTTACATTGGTTTCACAACTTTCCTCAAAATAGGGGGCATTTAAAAGAGTTTTTTATAGAGATCAGGGTCCTGCTTTGCTATTTATAGATACATTTTAACACAAAAAATTAGTTTTAGACATCAAGCTTAGGGTAGACACAAAATGTAATAGACATTCAAAGTTTAGTCTAAATCACTTAGAAATCATAAGAGACAGTCATTAGTGTACAAATTAAAACACTAGTGCCATAGGGTGATACTTTCCACTATAGGGTGCTACTGTCTAGTAGCCCCAACTTTAGGATAGTCTAGATCATTCAGACTACTACATTAGGTACAATATATATTTGCATAGATATAATCATAAGTTTGAAAATTATATTTAGATTTAGATTAGATACATTCATTTCAACTTGGATTCATACCAATTACTCATATTTGGGGTCATCATGCATGGCATGATAAATCCTACATTCATATCAGTTACATAGGTTTAGATATTGAATACTTGATTCATTTTTAGTATATTCAAATACCAAATTGAGGGCATGTGAGTGGCACATTGATTTCCATATACTCAACTTTAGATAGGTTGACAAAATGGAGTGAAAAAATACATATCATTCTCTATGTTATATACACTTAATATCACTTTCAAGGTTGTCATCATATTCATGACTTGATCCATCTGTAGTGATTGTCATTATTGAATGGCCAAAATTTGCCTAATATATTTGAATGTTTGTGGAGCCAAATACATAATTACATTTACATAGTTAGATACATTTATCACTTTACATAATTCAGTCACAGGTGCATCTAATTCATATAGGTAGGAAATGATGGATTCATGGCCTACTTGATTTATTGAGCCACCTACATGATAGTATTAGACACACTTATAGTCTTTTCCAAGCTATTCACAAAGATTAGGATCCATCAAGTAGGTGTGGGAAATGATGGAGTCAAAGCCAGATTGAGTTCTTGAGCCAACCATATGAAGATTGAGAAATCCATTTGCTCATTTCAAGCTATTAAATTATATGATCACTATGCACGTTCACACACACAAGTTATCACCAAGTTCATGCATTGGTTCACATACCCAATAAAGTTTATTCATTCCTTTCCAATCCCTTTATTCATATTTACTCATTTATTTCATTTTAGCATAGTCTTTTGCTTTTGATAATCTCTTAAGTAAGGATTGATTTTTGCATGTTTCATTTTAGGTCATTACTATGTATCAAGTTCCACATGCATAGACCTAGATTTGTATACTCAAACTCAGCTACATAAGCTTCACTTCCAAAGTAAGTCTAGGTACACTTGTTTTTCCTTAATACTAGTCATTTCACTTTGTTGCATTACTAACATAAAAGGGGGGAAATGTGATCACCTAAAAGGGGTAATTGGATACTAAGAGTGTCACTTGAGTTAACCTATCCCTTGGCTATCCATAGACCTATCATTGAGCATTAGACTTAATTTTTTAGTCATTCAGCAGACCATAATCACCTACAACCAATTAAAACAGAATCACAAAAATGTAATTTTAGACCCCAATCCAAAGTGCTTAATAGTCTATAAAGAGAAAACTAACACCAAATTTGGGACACAACAATCATATGGTGCTAGTTTCCCCAATTGGGTACTACTTTCCTTAACCCTATCTCTTCCCAATGGATACTTTTTCAAATGTGTACCCCTCCTAAGGTCAACCTAAGCTCATTTTACTATATACACAAGTAACATAACCCTATAAATACAAGGCTAATCCACCTTTATTAACTAGATGGAAAATGGGTACAAAATTTATTCAAACCAAAGATAAAGTTGAGAAAAGTTAAGGTATTTGATCCCTATTCTGACCTATTTTCTACATACTACCATCTGAAGCAGCCCTCTAATCCCATTTTTCAAATATTTCAAAGCCTAAGAACATAAGGCATCTAATGCTACTCATTATAAAATTCACTTTAACTTTCATCAATCACCAGGTGGGATAACTACATTAGGCTTGATCCCTATTTGTAGTATTGGTATGTAGGAAACCCTCTACAAAATGGGGTGTTGAGGATGTTTTGTCCATCCTAATAACACACACAATTATTTCTCATGTCATACTTTCAAGGAGGATTAGGATTTGCACATTAAATTAGGTTTTCCAAGAACAACATAGAGTTATAGGTTTTTTTCATGAAGGAACAAGACATATAGACACATGAATAGGTGCTCCCACAAAATAGGAACAATCCCATAAAGGGGACATTAACACCACATTGAGAAGACTATACATAGATGGCACTACTATCTAAATTAGGTACTACTATCTAGTGAGTAGAAGAATACTAGAATCCTTTTGATGAAAAAAATAACTACCCATATCTCAATTTTAGAACTTATATCACCCATGGTAGGTATTTTTTATATAAGTCTCTATTTATCCTTATTTATTGTTATTTTTAGAAAGTCAAAGAAGGTCAAAGTCATCAAATTAGTACTTAATTACTCAATATTTATTTTAATAATATATAAATATCATATATTTAATATAATCATATTAATTTCATATTAAACCCCTAAAAGGCTAAATTATTTTGCATACTCAACCTCTAAGAGCCTCTACCATGATAGTTTCCATAATTTTATCTGTAAAAAAGAATGTTAAGCATGGATGTAGGTGTTTTTGTGGTTTTTAATCATAATAAAAATATTATAAACACATAATAAGGATTAATATGTATCATAATATAATAATATATCCATTAAAATTATGAAAACCAAGACAAATATTGCACATTTTTTTCAAAACATAAAAACAGGGCTTGAAAAAGGCTCTTTAGTAGGCTTAAAAGGTCTAGTATGAGTTTGATGTTTTTTAGGGATAAAATATATAATTTAATTAATTTATATTTATTATTAAATATAACATATTCCTTTAAATCACTTCTTCAAATATTTCACCATTCATTTTCATCTTCAAATAATTAATTCATGCAAGGTTTTACTCTATTAGGTTAAAGAGTGTGGACCTACAAGTATGCAAACTTATTAGTCTACATTATCTATATTTTATGACATTGGTGACATTATTTTAGGTTATTATATCCTTATATACTATATTATAACGTTATATGAAAATTCTTAATTTCAAACTCCTCTTGAAACATCTCAAATTGTCCTCAAACACCTAATTTTACTTTCAAAATGCTAGATTGCTCCTATTTAAGTTTGTACCCTATTGGTGCACTTAAATAATGGTATTAAGAGTTGTTAATATTTATATATTTTATATTAGGGTCTAAAAATTCAAACTTTAAGTTTTTCAATGAAAATGACACATAAACTACTTCTGTAGACCTCTAATATGTTTCTCATGAGACTTTTCTTCTTGCCTTAGAGGTTATAAGTCAACATTTTGGTAAAAAGAAATATAAAAGAGTCTAAGGTTCGTTTATTAATTTTTTTCACAAATTTAAGGATATATTTAACTTTTCACATCCTTATATCACCTCTATCATCCTTTAATAGTGAAATAAATCTCTTCTTTGGACCTACAACAATACCTTAGACCAAAAGAACTTATAAATTGTCACATATAACTTCATTGTATGAAGGTCCAAAGAGAGTTTATAGGTTGATTGGTTGGTAATTTTATGATATTAAGTTTTATATTAATGGTACTCAAATATTTTATTCCTTATTTAATTTCACATTTGAAACCAGGTTCGCATTTTCTCATCTTACCATATATAGGTCTTTAAGTGTCATTTTAGGTCTTTTCTCAATTGTGTTTAGGATCTTATCTTTTCACAAGGGTTTAATAAAAAAATTATATATTATTAATATATAATTTATCTTATACTTATACCTAAAAACCTTATTAATAATAAAAAAAATCCACATTACCCTTGTTTTTTTGCAGGCAAACCTGGAGGTGTTCTTTGAAACTTTTCTTGACCATTTTAGTGAATTATGTGATTATTATGGAATTAAAACTTTATAAAACCTTATTATTATGTCTCACACAACCTATTATACTCTTAAAACTCATATTCACTTGAAAAATTGATATTTTATCCTCTTAACCTATAGGCACACCTATATGTGATTGTACCTTCTCATTAGAAGCATGCCACAATGTGTTGGCTCAAGGAGACCACTTTGTATGATGAATGCAAGTTGAGTAAGGATATAATAGAAGTTTTAAGCTTGGTTGATACCATAATAGAGATTATTATTGAATTAAAACCTTTTTTTATCTCTCTATGGCCTTAAGAAGGTTTGGCTTGGACTGTAACCTATAACAACACTTTTGAATGCATGATCTTCTCTCTCCCCTCACAGTTTTGGATTATTTGATTATTGTATATAGTTTTAATAGGATTATAATACTATTTATATATTTATATAATTCATTTGGATGTCACTTGAAGTGATCAAACACTTAAACTAAAAAGAACTCTACCTATCACCTTCAAAAAGCATAAAAACACTATATTTTTGTCCTTTTAGTTATTAACATGTGAAAATTATGATGGATAATGATGTATAATTATATTTATACCCATTACGATATTATAAAATCAAAAAAATTCATCCATTATCCTAAAAATCACCAGAATCAAGAATAAACCCTCCCTGTGGGATTTTAAGAGGGTTTCAAGTTGTTTCACTTGTTAAAAATTATTCATAAATTTCAAACTTAAATCATAAAAGTAATTAATATAATTTAAATGGAATAAGTGCCATTATAAACCCCAAATATCACTAGTTCCAACTCTTATTACTCTTCTTAAAATGTACACTTGAAAATGGCATTCGCAAGCTTGCAAAGGGCTTGATGGAGGAACTAAAACATTTTTTGTAATATTCTCACATATAAATGCTACCAAAATCCTGATTTTACCTTTAAAAACTTTGAGAGACATAACTAGATCCATTTATAACCTAAATTAACCACCTTCACATTAAAAAAAAGCTTTGTAATCCTTTTACAAGTGTGTTTATAAGTTATATTTCATCTTATTGATATTTAGAGGGTCTCACCACTCTTACATGTTGAAATGACCTAGGTGAACATGTTCAAGGGAGAAATAATTTTTAAAAATCTTATAAAGGCCTTGGAGACCCCAAAATGCACTTCATTATTTATATAATCAAAAATAACATTACCTTCATTTCTCTAAATTTACCTTAACCTTTTCTAAACATTAAATTATAATGTTTTCACCTTGATATATCAAATCTCTATAAGTATTAATCCACCATAATACATTATATAACCTTAGAGGTCAATTAACAATGCTCCACCATGGGCTAACATACCTTAACTTTTGCAAAGTAACCTTAACTTTGTCAAACTTTCCTTAGTCTATCAAAAACTCAAATAATACCTTCATGAAGGAGAAAATAACAATACTAATGAAATGACTCACTTTTATAGACCATGAAAAACCCTAAGATGATCTAATATTTGACAATACATCCTTGTTATGACCAAGTTTGACCAAAATAACAAGACAAATACTCTCAAAAGGATACTAACAAGGTTAAATAAGTATATAATCAAAGTTTAAATTCATCCTCATTCATGGTATACAATTTTGGCTAACAGGTATCCCCTTATAAATTTAACAAGATGATGTTGAAGCAAACATCCATGAGACTATAGAAATGTGTTGATATAATTGGAATCAAAATAGGTTCATTATAAATTCTTGAAATATAATTTTAAATATCTCATGAAACTCTACACAAACTATAATTTAAGTAGACATGGATCTAAATTTATCATTTTAACCTTAAAGGAACATTAATTTTCCCAAGAAGAAACATGTAGATAAGCCAAAGAGGATCAATTTGTAACCTTAATATCATAAAAAAAATAGCTAAATAGAAGTAATGTAATCTATGAGTGATGAAAAATGAAAAATAAATTAATCAATGGTTCCATAAATGATGGAAAAAATAGGCACATAGGAATCACCAAAGTTGAACTATATTTGGGATAAATGAACACAATAATTGGTTTCATAGGTTGCTAAAATTTTGTGAGATAATAAAGATGTTTTCCCCCACAAAGTTCACTAAAGCTAATGGTGTATACCCTTAATAAAGGGAGATGCATATTTAAATTAAAGAGTTAATAGGCCCAGTTAATAATAAACCATATAGGTTGGATCCCAATAATATAATCAAGGTTAAAGGATAAAGTAACTATATGGTGAAAACTAGAATCATTTATCCAATTGAGAATTTATATTGGGTAATTGTTTTAGAGGATATTATCACAAATTAAATGACATATATGTAAATTATACTTTCCTTAATCAATCCCTTGATGAGGTGATTAAATATAACATAGGGAATGAGGTTTACCCATTTATATATGATTTTAGTTTATATCATCAAATTTTCATGGCAATTGAATATCAATGATGTAGGAGGATATGGGTTACTAGGACTTATTGAGGAATGTCATTGTTGCACATAAAGGCTTACATTAATGCTAAAATTATTAGTATAATTCACACCTACATGACAATTTTTTCAATCCAATTCCATGTTTTCATTACCACATAGTTCTTATAGTGCGATTAATGTAGTGCAAAACTTAGTAGTAAATATAATTAGTGATGCCACTAAATTATTTGGTTTTGAAATGGTTGTTACCAACTATTGAAATGGTTAAACTAATGCTTCATATTTCTTAATTATATAATAAAGTATGCTTTCATTATTTTTATATATAATTAATATACAAGAGTATAGTTAATAAGTATATAGATATTAGACATTTAACCTCTAAGATATTGCATAAAAATTCACATACTAAAATTTTTATATTACAATTATAAGTTTTTGGTCATCTCTTTAATTATTTAATTGTAATTTTAACATATTAAACTTCCATATTATTTATCATTCATAAAATTTATTCCATTCATAACCATGTTTAATCCATTTAAGTATGGTTTTTACTAGGTCTCCTCCTAGTCCTTGGATTAGTGGTATTAGAGCAACCCCACTTCATATAATATGTGAGTGATATTATGGTGTACCTATAATTTTTTATTGTTTGTATACCCCCTCATATGAGGCCTAAGTACATGTAATTATGGATTGATATTCATGATAATTATTAATACCTTCCTTCATGTCCTCAAATATGAGATAAATCTTTAACGATACCAAATTTAGAAATTTTCCATAATATGATAGAGGATGCATTAAAAATATAATGGAAAGATTTGGGATAAATTCATCCATGTGAATGATAAATTATCATTGACAACTTATCTCTACTTCTCAATAGTAGACTCATTCCAACACCTCTCATTCTCATCAATTTTTTAGTGGTCAAACTTTGTATAAGGTACATGTTAATACAGGAATCCCTATGTTTTCAAAAATTATATGTAGATTTAATAGATAAATATATTCACATTATATGTTCATACTATGTGGTTAACCAATTATTTGATAGAATATTGTATTCACTCTTTTGAAATTTTCTTTACCAGTAGACAAATTATGGGATAATTAATTCCCTTCATAGGAAAATCATGAAGATAAAGCCAACTTAGACACATTGGATGGTTTAACATAATCACTAAATGAAACCTAATAACCTATTGGAAATTATGATGACTACTACATCAATTTCTTTGAGTTGGACCAAGGTAAAGAATAATATGTATATAAATACATATATACATCTCATATAATGGTGTCCAAAATTAGGATCGAAATAAAAATCTTGTTTTTAAATATATATTAGGCCTAAAACCACATATTTAGTTAGATATGGATTTATTATATATTTATTCAACCAGCGAAGTATAAATATTTTCTTATAATTGTGAATAAAATTCTAAGGCCAACTCTAATAAAAAGTATTTATGTCTTAGACTAAGCAATAGTATAAAATTTCAAATCATAATTCCAAACTAGGGAATAAATATAAACACCCTCCATATGAAAATAAAAAATCATTAAATGACCAAAGTAAGTAGTCCAAGAGTGGCAAGTGGTGTTCAGTTCACAACAAGCCACTAATCATTTCAATGAATAATGTTCTATTATGAATACTCTACTTGCACAAATTGAAGCAAAAAGTATAAATACAACATTATTGGATAAAATTAAACAAATTATGGATTTTATCCTATCACCATGATGGCTTCCAAAAACATCTCTACTACCCCTATCAAAATAGAGGAAGCAAAAATATTGTTCCATTCTTATATGTGAATAATTTCCTAATAAATGCACTTCATTATTGGTAATAGAAGTTAAAAAAACCTGGTTTATCATGAATCAATTCATAGAATTAAATATACATAGACACCTCATCCACAACCATACTCCATTGGATGGTTCAGTTCAGGGTCTAATAAAAACATCAATGAATAGTGTCAATTGGCATACAAAATAAAACCTTTTCAAGCTATATTCCTTCATAAAAAATTTCCATTATAGGTATGTGATGCTATACTTGGTAAACCAAATAATTACCATCAACATGTAATCTATGATTAAAATCCTAGAATTAGTGTCATATATATTGATGACATGAGATACCATATATCAAAAGTAGTCCTTAAAAAATGATTCATTGACACCATAAGTTTAAAAATATAATCACATATAGAAAAAAACAAAATTTCTTATTTTGTTAATACATAAACATAATAAATCCTTTGCAACAAAAATTCATTCCATAGTTCCTTGAATAGTAGTAAAAAAACCCTCATATTAAAACTACAAGTTGGAAGAGTAAAAAATATCTACTACCAAAAGAAGTTCCTACACATTGTACGGTGAATCACACTATTGATTTTATCCTTTGAATACCTCTAACTAAAGCCTATTTATACTTTATATCATTTATTTAGATTGAAAAATAAAGTAGGAAATCCATGAACTTGTAGATGAAGGACATATCAGGTCCAATTAATTAACTTATGATAGCCCCATCATGTTTTCACCAAATAAAAATTGCACATTGAATGTGTGCATAGATTACATATCTCTTAGCAAGATCATAGTGAATAAACTCTATCCTCTTCCAAGTATTTAATACTTAATGAACTAAGTTCATGGTGCAAAATTATTTAGAAAATTTGATGTTAAGTCTATGTATTTATCGATTTATTGTTGAACTTACAAATGTATGGAAGGAAACCTTGAATGTAAAATAATAATTATTTGAATGGATAATCATGCCCTTGGGTTTTACCAATGAACCATACACACTCATGTGTATGATTAATGACATTATTAAGACATTCACTACTTCATTTGTGGTTATCTAACTTTATGGCATCCTAATATTTATCAAAATATGGGATTACCGTTAGTTCCATTTAGAGAAAGTGCTTGACACATTGAAGAAACATAAATTGTGTGAAAACATGGGGAAATTTTCAATTTATATGTATAAAATATAATAATAGAGATACATAATAGACACACAAGGATTTAATGTAGACCTAACCAAGATTCAAGCCATCTAGGAATTTCCATAACCAAATAATATCATAGAGATTGGTAAATTATTTGGATTGTAAAATTTTTATAGGATATTTGTACTTGGTTTTTATCATGTAACTTCATCTCTAAACCATGTTACCAAAGTTAGTTCTAAATCAATTTTCATCTAGGAAGAAACACAATAGAAAACGCTAAAATAATTGAAATTCATACTCAATTTTTCATTTGGATCAGTCTTCACCCAACATGGATACCTATTTTCTTACCATATAAAAATTCAACACACCATTAATAAACTATTGAGTATATGATAATGAGATATATTTTATTGTTTAATAATTTAAGCATTATAAACATTATATCTTGGAAAAAGTGATTTTTATCCACAAAAATTATAATCATCTTTAGTTATTATAAAAATAAAAACAAGTTGCGATAAGATTTGTAACAAAAATAGTCTTCTTATCTCCAATAGTTCCATCTAAACATCAAGAATAAGAAGGGGCATGTCAATATATTAACATATAATTTAGACCATTTACTATTTTAAGATCCATTTTTTGTACTTTCCATGTGGGCATTAAGTTAACATATGGTCATTATTTTATTCATCTAACATGGATTTTGTAGATATCTATAAACATTTGCTCTTTGGTAATTTAGTTCTAGATTTCTACTTTAGGATGGAATATTATATCACTTTAGGAACTTGTGCCTTATGCATGATGCATATAAATGAAAACCAATATGAGAGGCTCATTTTATCAAGGTATAAATTCAATCTAGATTTGAAAATACTCTAACAATGTTGAAGTATTTCTTTTGGCCACACATCTAGTCTGATGTACCCACAAATAATCAAGTGTTGTATTACATGTGTAACTTATAAATTGGTAAATAAGAAGAAATGTTTTTACACACCTATATCAATTACTATTAAACTATGGTATTCCTTTTCCATGATTTTTTCTAAAAATACCTTACTACCAAATATCATAATTAGTGTATTTATGTAGTAATTGTTGACTAATTTGACCACAATTCAAAATAAGCCAACTCCCTATAGTAAAAAAATTGATATAGGGGTATTATAATAATTTATAGGGTGTTTCATGGTCCTTTAAATCTCATTTAATGTGTCATTAATTTTATTATATCTAATTTTAACCCCTTATGTCATTTCTAATCACTTAAGGTCATGTTTGGGCCATTTAATGAGGTTTGTATGGTTTAACATTAAATTCAAGTGTTAAAAATCATCTCTCAATGTGATTGATGCTATAATATGTCATTTTTTTGTCTTATAACTGAAAATTGGTAGTGGTTTACATTGATGACAAGAAAATAGTTGAAAAGAGGTAGTTTCAGGTGGGTTTTTGGTAGTTGATAGGTTTATGCAAGAGTGTGGCATGTGTGGTAGGATCCTAAAATGACCCTTAAACTCCCATTAAGTCAATTACATGTTTGATAATATTTTTAGGTCTGAAATTTTTCCTAAAACAATTCCATTTTTTCATCATTTCATTAGGCATATAGAAATGACTAACCAGTTTTGATTGAGTACATATAGTAGGAGTTGATTCAACTCAAATGTTCTTATGGGTTATTAGTACACTTAGTATAATTCATATTAATGGTAGGAATAAAAAAATTGGTTTCCTATTATCTATGAACCATTGTTTATAATTTGATTACTCCTTTTTGCATGCTTATCCACACACCCTACAAGTTTCTTTTTTGTTTACCCAATTTCATACAAACCTATGGTTGTACTTGGTTATGAGGAGTATGAATAATATTATCACATGGTTATTGACTTGGATTACACTTTTGTTGAGATAAATATAGTCAAAACACCTCACATTACTAATGAGAAACACTATTCAGTTTATAGATAGTTTCATCAGTTGTAGGAGCTTGTATCTCAGTTTTAGCTTCATATAAATTGAAATTTAAGTTGACATACTATGGTTTGATATTTAAATTCATAGTGAGCAATATCATTTTTTTAATATGTCACCTCAAATTAATATAGGTACCAGGAACATAGTCATATATGGTACATAGTTAGTTTCCTATAGTCATTCACTTACATACATATAAATAGACCCCTATATATTCATGGTGACATGATATAGAGGTTTTAAAAGTGGTGATATGTCTCCTAAGGTTAAAATGACATGTTTGAGATATCTAATAAAGATTTAATTTTTGGTAAGAAAACATATTCTTCTATGTACAAATTTTTTCTTTGTATGTTGTTGATGTACACCTACATGAAGCTCATATAGAGGACTGAGTAGTTGGAGTGCTAATGTTTGAAAATGTTTGAGACATTAATAAAGGTTGGATAAATTTAAGGATGTCATAAAAATAATTATGAAGTCCAAAGGTTTTATAAATACTTGAGGACCATGTCCATAGTTTGAAATAACCACTTAAGGGAAATGTTACCTTAGACTCATCAAAACAAGGAGTAACCATTGTTTTTTATCCTTTCATAGTAATATGTACTAAGGTCTACATAATCCTATGTGTTACATTATGAAGATCATACATAGGAGTAAGTTTTTGACCAAAGATACTGAGTATTTGGTCTTAAGAAGTAGTGTAGATGAATCCTTCATCTTGAACATTCTCTCACTAAAAATGATAGTGCTATCTATAGGGTTTTGAGTCAAAATGGATTTACAATTATATAAGACCTAATGGAGATATAACATATATATAACTAACTTATTTTGTATGGATATGGTACTAGTATCTCAAAAAACACTTAAAAGGGGTTAATATTAAATGTTTAATGTAGATCACCACCTATGAGAAGATCTTAGACTTCTCAAATAAGGTGTATATAGTCAAGGTTTATAACATATTCTATTGGCATTGGAAATAGAAGTAAATATTGTAAGTAGGTGACCCCACATGATGAGATATAGAATTTTTTTATAAAAATAATTGAATGGTATTTAAACACAGGTTTTAAGAGTTAAAAAATCCTTTACAAGTACCATTTTACCTTCAAAATGATCACCTATAGTTTGACTGTAGTGTGATAGTATACTAAAGAATAATAGTCTATATGTTGGCCTAGCATATACATGATGTGAAAAAATATTAGTGACTATAAATTGACCTTTATTAATTCAAGGAGGTATTAAATCATGATACACAAGGTATAACATGAAATGTTCACCTATAGGAATCCCCTTTTAAGAGTGGAGAACATAATTATACATTCTGCTAGCCAGGCTTAAGATTAGAGAAATTTGAGGAGTTGGTAGTCTTATTGAGTGATATACATGTTTCAAAGGAAACCCATAATAGTTACATATAGTACATGAGATGTTCAAGAAAGGGTAATAAAGCATGGAGGGTTTCAACATACAATATAGAATCCATACACTAACCTTGCACATAATTAGTGTTACAAAAATCTGCCATAGGTTTCATGATGTTTGGGGATGTTAATTCTATGATCTAACTCTATTTTTTTTTAAAAAGGACCCCACATGACTGAAAATATCCTATCATACTATTTATTTTATAGAGAAGAGATGGTAAGTGACCTCTATTCTATCTCAAATATAGGGCACTCCCAAAGAGCCACACCCTGTAGGTTTACCATAAGGAAGGTAAGCAAGTGAGATGAGAGATATTAAATCACTATAAGGAGATGTATAATGGTGATTTAAATATATAAAATCAAAGGGGAGACATCACAATCATATAAAACCACATATAGGTGGTTATGAGTAATAAAGTACAGACTAAGCCTACTTGCCCTAGACTAGGCTTAGAAACCTAAAGTGGTCCGATCCCATTTATAGCAGTAGATGAGCCTTGAAATATATTTGATAAAATTTATCATGGATTATGATATTTTTTATATCCTTTATTATACATTTGAAGATCATAAATCAGTCATTTTATGGTTTAGGAACAACTCAGGGTGCATAAAATGTAGGGAAGGGCTCGAGAGGCCATACTTGGATGCTCATATCTATACAAATACTTAACATGGAGATATGAAAAGTTATGATTTATTGAATAAGGTACCAAACATTATTATAGAGTTTTTTTTTAAGTTTCAATGTTATGATTATATGAATAATCCTTAAGGGTCAAAACTACTCAAAACCAAGTGATAACCCTTTCTCATGACCCAATGGGAAAAAGGTAGATAGAGATGCATTCAAGCTGGATAGTTTGACTTGGAAATGATTTTGGACTTGTAGATAACTACCTTATGATAATTTTAATTATATTGTATTGTACCCTACTTTTATGGATGTTGATTCTTAAATATGTATCACAAGGTGCTCATAGTATTTAATAAACACTACTCATTTTAGAATTCAAAGAATTCAGAGCATGAGTTGTGGGTTATGATAATGCTATTATTTGTGGTGGAATAAAGGTAAATAAATTATATTATTTCATAATATTTATATTATTTTATGGTTTGTCTCCACCATGGCCCATGAATCTTTGAAAATAAGAAGATGATTTATGCTAATTAAGGTGAATTATGCTCACTTATAAGTCTAAAGCTAAACTAAGATGGAAATATACAATGAAGATTTAATATAAAGTGAATTGGTTAAAAAGGAAGAAAAAGGAAGGATAGGGTAGATATAAAATATGTTGTTGTTGATTTTCATTCTAAATATAATGACAAATTTCAAATATCATCTAGGTATGTATTTAAAACCAATGTATGATATGAAACAACTTAAGCTTGAATCTTACCAAAAAATAGGCAAACTTTTAATGATTGTGAAGAATAATGCAAATAAGAACCAAGATTTATTTAAATATTTACCCCTATAAGTAGATATCTAATGCACATATACAAATGTAGATCAAAAAAATTAAGTAAACTAGAGAACCTATAATTATCCTAGCATAAGCACAAGTTAACAATTCTACATTCAAAGGTACACACTAAGAGTCTTTAGGAATTATTCAAATCATGAATTTAGAATATACAAGTGAGAGATAAAACATATAACATTTCACACAAACAAAATGAGACAATATCTTTAGAATTATCTACTTGCATTAGTTGCTCCAAGTTTACACTAGTTTTTAGTTCAAAAACTCCCTCCTCTTCTACAATAGACAATACTCCTTTTATAGAATACAAGGAAGTATGTCAGTCAGTCATATCAAATTAAAAGTGTAAAATTGTAAGGATATCTATCCTTTCTACCAAAGTTCTAGAATATACTATACTTTCCAAAATGGACTAACCTAAAGGCAAATGTGCTTACAAGATGCAAATACCTTTATAAAAGAATATTCCAATTTCAAAATTTACAAAGTTTCTACAAAATAAAATATTCTAAATAACTTTGTGGGCCCTGTGTTGATGAAGTTCCCTATTTTTAATGAATAAGTCTTAATTCCTTCAGATGTTTTTCATCAATCAACTTCAAAATAACAATAGGTTCCATGAAAATCTCATCTTCCTAATCAGCCAAGTCTTCAAAGTCCCTATCATTTCTTATGAAAGCCTCTTTAATACTTCTCACCTTGGTAATATTTTTTTATACTATTAGGATCATATACATGACCCTATTATTTTTAGTCTTAGACTTGCCTCTACTCTTGTTCCTTAACCCCTACATGACTAATGTGGTCCTATGCTTTAATTCCTCATATGAGATGAGGCCTGTCGGGTTAAGTGTGGTATGTTTGGCAATCATGGTCCCAAGGAGTTGTTTAATCCTACCTAGTAGCACCCTATCATCTCCAAAGAGTATTTTTATGCTCTTATATCATGTACCAAAAACTTTGATTTTATCCACAATAAATCCCATTACTATGTTTATATGAGCTAGGCTAATGGTCCTAAAAATAGGGATTCGATCCTCTATCAAGATGTTGATCAAATCTTTCATCTTATCCTTCAAACTCTATCATTGGGTGATTAAGCACTTGAATACTACATATTTATACATTAATACATTTTATCTTTCTCTTTTTGACTTTAGGGAGTCAAAAATATCATAGAAATATGATTCAAACATTTCAATCATGGCCTTTAGGATAGATAAAATAACCAACCTTTCCAAATTCTCCTTTTACTATTGTAGACTATCATTTTATTATTGTAGGCCTTTGATGGAATCAATAATTGAGATGATTGTGATTGAGCCAATTCAAGTACATTTTATTCAAATATGTAATTTTCATAATCTCTACCCTTCAACAATAGTCAATCCATCAAATTGTTTCATTCTCTCAAAGGTAAACTATTCTCCTACCACCATGGCCTTATTTTCAATAACTCTTTGTAAACTAGATGTTTTTGGGTCAAATTTGATTCCAACCATAGATTTTGTGATTTTGGGGCTAGAGATTCCAACTGAGTTTTACATAGGTGCATTCATATTTTACTCCTCTTCCTTCTACAAATTGACTATCTATGGCTTATGATTATCATGCTCATGGATGTTGATTGATTTTGTAATGGCCCATGGGTGGTACATGGTTGGGATTTTTTGAATCTTCCCATATTAAAACCATTTAGGAATGGTTAGACCATTAAATGGATTATCATCACTAAATAATTTGACCTCAATCAAATGATGAGTGAAGGTTAACTTTGGCTTCTTGCTCTCCACTTGGACTTGAGATAACTCAGCTTTCCTTTTGGGCTAGGTTTCGATAGGAACCAAGTCTAAAGATACTTCCATCCCCTTTTCTTCCTTTACTTCTTTAGTTAAAGCATGAGGTCATGTGTTTTATACTTCTTCATTTGATTTGTAGGCACAAGCTAATGCTTTTAGGTAATCCTCTATAGTCTCCTTGAGATCTAATGAAATTATGTCAATTTCTTTAATAAGTGACTCTAATTATGTAGGCTGAGTTGAAGAAGATGCCACATCACTAGGTATCATCTCATTATTCCCTTTTATTATGGTATTAGTTTAGTTTGAGGAGGTATAAAAGATGATCTAGGTAATAAATGGTACTGTATAAGCCCCATTTTCCATATATTATCACTTGGATTCTACTCTCTTAGAAATACAGCTTCAAGATTGATGTTGTGCTTATTTAATCTTGCCAAAACTTCTATGAAGGAGGATGTTTGGGTATAGATTTAGTCATAGACACCAGGGTGATGTTCATAGGTCATGTTGATCTGTTTAGCCTTCAAAAAAATTTAACCTTTTCATTGGAGTCCCATTGTCTTAGTTCATTAATTTATATATTGAAGGAGGTCATATGCCTAAAGACTGTCTCTAAATTTTCCTAATTATAAAACATAGTCTTATCAATGGTTAAGGGAAAGGAATGGAATATTCCATTCTTTGTTATTTTACACACACTATCTATGTTGTGGAATAGTTGGTATGACACTTCTTACTCTACCAATTTGGTGAGCACAAGAACTAGTAGCCTAAAGGGTTAATCAAAGTTCCCAAATAATCTATTTAGTAATGTCAATATCATCCTAATCCCAACTCTAAATTGGTTGATTGGGATCTTTCCACTGAGGTCAAATATTACTTAGGTTCTTGAATATAACCATTAGGTAAAAATGATATTTAATTTATTTTTCTTAGACCATTCATTGATTGTCATTACATCCACCTAGGGCTTGGATATCTTATAGTAGTTTTTGAAGGAAAGAGGGGAGATATAATCAAATCTTTTAAAACTATGTTTATGTACTATCATACCCTGATCAATTTTATATTCCCTGAAAATAGGATCAATAAAATTAATGCAATGTAGTACCTTTGGTTTTGATGTATCATAGTGAAGTCTCATCATCTGGATGGAAACTAGGTCATAATACCTTCTCTTAAATGATACATTCCTTTCATCTTCTCTGATGATTATTGGTAGCTCTTCAATAGCCTATTAAAGCTTGGACCAATTTTTAGCTCCTATGTTCAATTCTATAGTGTCAAATTATATATCTTTAAAGACCTTTATTTCTAAATCTATGGTTAGATAGAGCTCTGTATCTTGTTATTTTTGAGTTGTCATGACTATGATTTTGAAAAATTTCTCACTAGTGGTCTATAATTTGCCTCTAGATTACTTTTTACTTGCTTAGATGGTAATTTGACTCTCTCAAGCTTGATTTGGTT
Organism: Torreya grandis; assembly: GCA_037957365.1. Taxonomy (NCBI): domain Eukaryota; kingdom Viridiplantae; phylum Streptophyta; class Pinopsida; order Cupressales; family Taxaceae; genus Torreya; species Torreya grandis. The sequence goes on along the minus strand of JARHVA010001363.1, from coordinate 2,799,675 downwards.
AATTTGGAACTAAATTAGGGATTTTGAAGATACCAGGGCTTTTTTACAAGTTTTTTTGAACTTTAATGGTGAGGGTTATTTGAACTTGAGCAAGTTTGTGCCTTAAATTTTATTTAGAACTTCACATTTATACCTTTGCCTTTATATTCCCAAAATATCTTCAACTTTATTACTTTTTTAAAATGTGGCATCCTCATGGCACTTATGTGGTATTTTCATGACAACCTACTCAATAATGTTCAAAAATTGAACATTGCCTTTTGTAAAATTTGCTTTGTCCCACTCCATTGGATCATTCTGCATAGATCAAGGTGAGTCATTGATATCAATATTGATATTTTCATTCCATTGGAATTTTTTTTTACTATGTCATAAGGTTAAGCCATTTGATATTCCCATGGGCCTTATAAGCTCTTTATCCTATCAACCTTGCTAGTTAACATGATTGTGCCATGTGGTGATCCCACACTTGCTCAGAGCTCCATTAAAACTTTGACTTTATCTACTTCCATCAGATCAATCCCATCTAAGTCAACATGAGTTTTAGATCCTACATAAAATCATTATGACTAAGTTAGTATCAGGACATGTCAAGACTTAGGTTAAAGACTTTAGACTATGGTTTTATCTCATGTTAATAAATATGAAATAAACCTTAGGATAAAATATTTAAGATAGGTTTAGAAAATAGTAAAAGGGGACCCTAAATAGTAAAAATACCAAATTTAAGGATTTTAACCTAAGGTTTTATCATATTAATAAACATGATAAAACTTTAGGGTAAAATCTCCAATCTAAGTTCTATAATAATAGGGCCCTGCATTTGTTAGATCAAGCCAATAAAATAGACTAGAAGATCATGGCACATATATAGATCAAGCACCTAATATTTTATCCTAAGGTTTTATCAAATGTTTAAAAACATGACTAAATCTTATGATAACATTTAAGATAAGTCCATGGTGATTACAATTGCTCCCATGCAAATTAAAACTTAGTTAGAAGGGTCTTGAGTTGAAACATGGTTTAAAATAGATTCCATTAATCCATTATAGGTTAAAAGCCAATGAAAGATCAATTTTAACATTGAATTATAGAACTTTAAGAATTTTTATTTTCAAAATGAGATTGGTTCCTGAGTTTGAATTTTGACATTCTCACAGATGTTAATGATGGCCTTATGGGCATCAATTGACAATCACGTGAGAGTCAAAATTAAACTCATATAATCAACCAAAGGAACTAAAATTTACCTGTCTCATGGACATCAATGATGACCTTGTGGGAATCAATTAATGATCACGTGATCATTAAAATTAAACTTATAGAAACAACCAAAGGAGATAAAATTTGATGGTCTTGCAGATGTTAATGATGACCTCAAAAACATCAATTAATGGTCGTATGAACATCAAACTTAAGTCTTATGAAAAATAATAGGTCTCTAAGAAAATTTGACTCAATACACATCATTCAATTGAGCTCACTTGAATCAATGTGGGTCATTGATTATGATTTGGGTAGTCGAATGTAGTTGGCTCTTATAGTCATAAATAGATTAAGTAAGTTTGAGATTATAATAAATTAGATCAAAGACTTAGACTAATGTTTTATTTCATATTTAAAAATATAATAAAGTTTTAGCCTAAGGTTTTTAAGTTAAGTTAGGAACATTATGAAAAATTCCCTGTTTTTCATAAAATGTGTAGCCTAAGTCTTTAGCCCAAGTTTTTATATAATGAATAAAGGACCCTTTGAATAATATAAGTCACAACACAAAATTTTATCCTAAATTTTATTGTATTAATAAATATAATCAAAACCTTAGGATAAATTCTTAAGATAAATTTATGTAATAAAAACAGACCCATTTAGACTTTGATTTTGGTTTTGAATCATTAAATCATCAAAATATGCTCAAACACGGGCTATTGATTATAATCTAGGTGATCAAACATGATTGGTCTTGTAGTTTAGATTCTCTAGGCATCTCAGAATCATTTTTCTCTATTTGATCAACTTTGTTTGATTAAATATGAGTTGTTAATCCTACAAAGAAGCACATAGTTTAATTTAGGACTTAGAGATGTAAAGGGAATTAGGTTAAAATCTTAGGATTAAGGTCTTGGTTATGTTAATAAACATGAATGGGGCCTTAGGACTAACATATTAATCTAAGTTTATCATGAGAGGGACCATGTAAAAATTAAAATTGGACAAAATTAGGAAGATAATAAAAGGATCCTACGAACATTAAAGTTGAGCCATGCTAAATAAAAATGAACAAGGGGATCAGGTTATGAATGACTAAGTATATAATTTTTAGGCTAAGGTTAGGTTGTGTTTAAAAACACACCCAAGGATTAGTATAAAAATTGAACTTAATTCCATGGTAATTTTGAAGCGTTCCCATGTAAATTGTTCTCACCAAATTTTGAGTTTGGTCTAAAAGAACCTATGTTAGGGTTACCTGAAGGAGGATTTTTAGAAGTGTTAAACATAGATTTATCTTGAATTCCTATGGACTAAAGGCTAGTAAAATATTGAATAGGGATTAAACTATAAAATTTAGGCATAATTCATTTGATGTGGGTTCCATTAAAATTGCAACTTAAAACAAGAAGATCTAATATTAACCATATTAGGTGGGATTAAACTAGAACCATGAGAAATAAAACAAGCCAACCCAATCAAGTGAACATGATTATCAAATATAAACAATGTGAAAACATGTTAAAGACACTCAAATCAAGTGAATTTTTAGTGTTAAGGTTCAAATTTGCATAATTTGGCATAAGGGTCCTCATTTTTTAAAAATGGGTGTAGGTTGACCTCAACAAATGGAAACTTATAGGGGAAACATAGTAATATGTTAAAATTAAAAGACTCTAGTTCTGATAAATAACTAGATTACCTATTCAACTTGATTAGAGCCATTATCAAGATTAGTTTATGGTTAAAACAAACCTTGCATCTACATAATTAGGATCAAACATCAAAACCTAACCATGTTATGTGCATGTTTTGATTCCCCTTATTGTTTACTATAGTATTTAGAGGACAAATTCTATGTTTCATGTCCTCAATCATTAACATTGACAAACATTATGTTTGTATCTTCATTAACAACTATGCTTGAGGTTAAGGAGGGCTTGGGTATTGCTCTACTAATAGCTAGGAATCTATAGCCCTAATAAATATGTCTTTGGTTCCACTCAATGCCTTGCTCCACCTCCATCCAAGCATCCATTGCCCTAGTAGAGATTGCCAGAATCACCTTTACTTGAAAAACTTTTGATTTTGTAATAAGCTCTTATTTTTTGTATTTTTTAGATCTTTTAGGATTTTTAGCAAAATTTGGGAACCAGGTTAGCAAGGTTTAGGTATTTGGTCAAATGTTTCTATTCAAGTAATCACTTATGGCTACAACCTTTATCCCAAGAAAGGATTTTTATTGAGTGAAAACATGACTATGCCTTAATAATTCAAGCCTTCATCCCACATGTGTGATTCTTTTAAAACTAAGTTTAGATTGAAATAATGTTTAAGTTCTTATAGAATAGTCAACCTATCCACCAATCCTTATTAGTTTCTTTATATTTTAACCATCAAGCTCATATTTCAAACCCATGGTCAAATATGCTTAATATTCATACCTGCATTTCTCAACTATGGAGTTTTTGAGAAATCATGTAAAATTTGATCTAAAATATATTCAAAAGGACTTACTAGGAGTAAGGAACAAATTATTGAAAGTAGAACACAAAAAAAAATTAAAAAAAAGTAGAAAGCAAAGAAAAAAAAGTATATACAAATGTATATATAAACAAGGGACATGAAGGAAAGAATATAAAGAAACTAATCTAGATAACTTATAAAGACTCTAACTATTCTTACAGTTTACTCCATGAAGACCCTAGGTAGATAAGTAGAAAATTAATGCTTGAGGTATTGTCCATTGGTGGGCAGTGTGAATTATGCTCCTTATAGGTCTTTCAACTTGAAGATGTTGTTTCTAAGTGTCTCCACAATCTTATAGGGACATATCCACAAAGGTGTGTAATTCTCATGTTTACATTTAATCTTAGATGCCTTATACCAAAGAATAACTAAATATCCTTGCTTGAACACCTTTATCTTTGATCACTTATCAAACCACCTTTTCACTATGGTTTGGTGTCTGATAAAGTTGGAAAAAATCCTCTTCTCTAGCATCTTCCATATGAGAAATGTCTAGAAGCTTTGAATTTGCCAATTCATGTTCATCATCCATGGAATCTTGCATAAACTAATATGTTAGTATGTTGAGTGTAACAGGGAATATGGGTTCTTGGTCATTTACTAGTAAGAAAGGTGATACTTTGAGATCATGCTTGACCCTTATTCTATCTTCCCATAGAGCATATTTTACTATCTTATGCCAAGTTCTATGCTTGTTTGCTACAACCTTATTAATTTCATCAAGTTCTTTTTGGTTGATTCAGATACACCATTACCTTGAGGATAATGGTTGGATGAGAACTTGAGAATAACACTGTTATCATATGCCCATTCTCTCATTTTAATATATATGAAAGTAGATCCATTATCACATAATAAAGATATTAGAGATCCAACTCTAGTTTATATATTTTATTCAAAAATTTTGATCACTTCTTTAGTTTTAAATTGCTTAGTGGCCACTTCTTCAATCCACCTAGTGCAATATTCAATAGCTATTAGAATCTAATTGTGACCTTATAATTAATTAGGGTTAATTAACCCCATAATATCTAGTCCCCATTCGGGGAATGCCTTATCAATCATCACTTGTTTTAGTGGCATGGCTACCTTGGGCTCTTTTGTGTTACAGATTTGACATGGATGGCACTATCTTACATGCTTGTGGGCATCTTTGAAGATTGTGGGCCAGTAGTAACTAGATCTAAGGATTTTGTGATATATTATCCTTATAAATGGATGCCCACTTCCCATATTCTCATTAAAAGTTATCATGATCTTAGTTACGTCTTCTTTGGATAAACACCTAATATAAATACCTACAAAGTTTTTTTCTATACAACACTCCATCTTTAATTAGCTAGTGGGTTACCTTAAGTATTAGGGATCTTCTTTATTCCCTGGTTAAACCTATAGGATAAGTGCCATTTATTAGTATATGGATAATTATATCATACCAATCATTAGACTAAATTTTTTTTGTTCAACCTATATGACATTTAGCTTAGGGTCATTATTAAGAATCAATTGAATCAAACCTTGACACTTTACCAATTTTATAATCTTTAGTTAAATGTAATATTATTATAACATATACATCCACTTACCTCTCCTTTCTCCTATCTCATTTGAACTCAACATGATCTTGGTGGCAAGGTCTAGTAGAATTGCATGCACCTTATTCCTAAGAATGTAGTTTCTAAATTTCTTCATATTTATTAACTAGTGCACATGCTTGTTTGTTAATAAAAAAATAATTTAGATCATCATTTATAAATTTTGTGCTCATGAAATAAATTATATGGTCACATCCATCAATTTTATAAGTTATAATTGCAACAATGATGTGATCAAAAGTAAAGGAATAAAGGTAAAAATCCTTGGAGAAATCTAAACTTATCAATATTATAACTTATCAAATTACCTCCTTGATGTCATTAAAATCCTTCTTGGTTTCTTTGTTCTAAGTGATTTTGATGTCTTTATTCAACATATCATTCAATGGTCTGGTAATTTCTACAAAGCCAAAAATAAAATTTCTTACAAAGTTAGTTTTGTCAAAGAATGACTTTAATTCTTTCCTACTATTACGAGGCTCTATTTGTTATATAGATTCTACTCTTTTAGGATCTATAGAAATTACCTCATTAGTAATTGCATGACCTAAAAACTTTCCCTCAATAAAACCAAAAATACTTTTCTTTTGTTGAGGTAACTCCCATACCTTCTTCACCTTTCAAATACCTATTGTAAACTCATGATGTGGTCCTCCCTATTTTTAGAACAAAAAGTCAGATCATCCATGTATATAATAATGCATTTATCTACCAAACCTTGTATATCATGATCCATGTCTCTTGGAATGTTTTCTCTACATTGATTAGCCTAAATGACATTCTTTTGTAAGCAAATTTCCCCACTTGGTATCAAAAGTAGTCTTCATCATATCTTCCTAATTTACCAGAACATGGCTATACCCTAAAAATACATCAAAAAGGGACATCATAACAAAACCATAAACACTTTGTATAACTTATTCTAGATAAGGAAAATTATAGTTGTCCTTATTAAATTATTTATTTAGATTCTTAAACTCAATGCACAATCTCATTTTACCATTCTTTTTCCTTACTATGACCAAATTGGCAACCCATGTAGAATTCATAATGGGAAATATAACCATGGCATCTAACAATTTTTTGACTTCTTTGAAAATCATAGGTTCTAAAATAGGGTTGACATGCCTTTTATTTTTTCTAAAAGGTTTATAGTTTTCCTTCGAAGGTATGATATGGGTGATGACTCTTGGATAAAAAATCTTTGAGTTGTCATAGGACCATGCTATTATGTCCTTATATTTTATTAAGAAGTCTTTGGTATTTTAATTTTTAATGCTCATACATGATGTCCCAATATTAACTAGATGAGATTGATCTTGATGTCCAAGATTAACTAATTTGTAATCCTAACCACTTGCCTTGGGTATTCTAGTGTTCTCAGCTAGTTTATCATGATCAAATAACCTCTCCAAGGCAATCATGACTTTTGGGATATTTTGGTCATTGACATGAATGAATTTGTTATCAAGAGTGCTTTCATTGATTTCATCATGAAAGAGACTATATTAATCAATAATGTGACCCTCAAATACTCCTGAACTAGTTAAGAACTCTATGATCTATTGATCATCATTGAAAACCTAAACATAGTTTATGTTAACTAGGACTGAAGGGCATGGAACCAACTCAATGATAAGGTTGTAAGAGTCATGGTTTGTCATAAGATTATCTACAACTGAGGTAATCTCATCAACATCCTTGTTCTCCTCCCTAGGGATAGAAATAATGTTGAAAACATATGAAGATTCTAACAAATCCTAGACTCTGAAATTATATCTCTTGAGATATAACAATTTACACTGATACCTATTCCTCACTTGATTGACTACAAGTTCTGAGTCACCATGAACCAAGATTTATTTAACATTATGCCTTATGTAAAATTTTAATACTAGAATCAAAGACTCATAATTTGTAAGATTATTAGTGTAAGGAAATTAAAGTCTATAAGTATATTTTAGTTCTTTCCCAATGGGATTGGTAAGAGCAACTCCTAATCTAGATACAACCCTACACCTAGCACCATCAAAATGTAATTTCCAAAGCCTAGGAAAATCATGATAAGTCTTATAATTACATACCTTAGAATTTTTGAGAGCGTACTCTCCTAATTTAGAGTCCATCATGTTGGTCTCATTTGAGTCCAGCATGTTAACCCTTTCATTCAAAACATTATAATTAGTGATCATGTGCTTCATATAAGGCTCTCTTTCCACTCTAATTTGATTTTGGACTCCTTTCTATGGTAACCACAAATACAAATAGTTAATCGACATATATCCATATAGGGCCTTTATCCATTCTCTACTTAGTATTATCTCATAATAATAAGAATTTCCATCACCTAGATGTCAATGAATTGTTGGAATCTAGGTTTAGAGGCAAGTTGCATATGAATATTTGATAATTCCCTAGTTACTTTGACTCTAGACTTATCTAATTGAGTAACAACTCTATTAGATTTAATAGGAGTCAAGCCAAGTTGTTTACAAATACATACTAGTATGATTGTTATATATGCACAAAAATATAATAAACAATTACATAAATTATTACCAAGCATTCTGATACTAAGGAGGAAAAGTGGAGATTCTATATTACGTTTATACATAACAATATCAACATTGTTAGCTTTGGGTCACCTACCAAGATTTTTAGAAAAGGACTCCAACAATATGTCTCTTTTCTAAATGATATGTGTCAACTCATGTAATCTAATGGTATCCTTAATTTTAATCATATCTTCCACAATATTATACCCAATCTTATTGGAAGGATTAGATGGATTACTACTATATTTAGAAGTACTTCCATTTGGAGGCTCTAGCTTATTATTTGAGGTAGTATCTAAAGGAGTGCCTAATTTGTTTGTAGGTGTTGAAGTATTTAGGGGTTTCTTATGCTCCCTATTCCTTAAAGGGTGGATGCTCTTTAGGAACTATTTAAAAGCTTGGACTTCTTTAGGAATATCATTAAGTTCATTGTCTTCTTGGAAAGGGATGTCAAACATATCCACCATGAACTATTGGTTAGTATATTTAGATATTGATTTACCTAAACCATTATCTATATTAGGAACCACTTCAAACATATCCAACTCTTCTTGAAAGGCCTCAAAATCTTTACAAAATTTTATGCAATCTATCTCACTATGCCTAGAAGTGTAATGTACTCTATAATAATTAGGCAAAGCAATATCAATAAGATCTATATCCATTATTTTATTATTATTTGATGACTCATTATTCTTATTGTTATTATAACTATCATTATGGACCCTGTTACTGGGCCTATTTAACCTTTAGAAAAAAAATTCATACCTGAGCTCTCACTAGTATTACCAACTTATTTTTACAGCTAAAGAAATTAGTGCTTAACATTTAGACCATCTTTAAGATAGAGTCATTTTCATTTTTGGATGTCTTAGAATTATGAACTTGATTGTTATTAGTAATAGTGATTGGTACCAAAGCCTTTTGATCACTAGTGTTAAATCCATTGGTATCAATGTTCAATAATCCCAAGTTCTCAGTAGTGACTTAAGGTTAATTGGTTCAAAGTTGGGATTTGGTTAAAAGTATGTATTTTTTTATTATTATTTAGGAAGGCATGCCAGGTATGAAAATGTGGGTTAATGTTGGGAATAGAGTAAGCCATCTTACCTTGGGGCTACAATTGGTCATTAATAACCATAGCCTCAACATAAGCTAAAGCTAATATGTTCATGGGTCCAACAACTCTCTTTATAAATACAAAATTCATAGGATATAAGGCATATTTATAGATTTCTCTAAGGCATAAACTATTCTATAGGAAATATAGCCCTACTAAACATATTTTGGAACCTAGCATTGAAAGCTCTTATGTGTTCATTTTCATCCCTTTTTACTATGAAGAATTATTGGTATAAGACACAAGGATTGATAATTATAACAAATTGGTCAATGAAGACATTATTAAAATCAACCCAACTTGTAATGTAATTTTTTGGGAGATTTAGAAACCATTCATATGCAACATATTTAAAAGTAAAAGGAAATAGTCTACATGCTACATCTTCATGAGTGACATTCAACAATATCAAAGTAGCTTTGAATGATTTAATATGTAATTGTTCAGTTGTTATAATACTATTAGGACTAAATATTATCAAATATTTCTCAAAGTAATGGGTAAGTTCATGTACCACACATGGTAAATTAATATAAGAAGCACCTATCCAATCCATACCTTGATTGGGGTTGAATACATGAACACCCTGAATTGGTAAAGTTGGCAAAGGCTTTGAAAGCCTACACTTACCTTTGTCTCACCTAGCTCTTCTATGGACTTATAATCTGAGTAGAGGTTCCCTTGTCTCTAAATGTGGCCTTGCTCTAATTCATGGTAATTATATATTTTGAATTTCAAATCCTATTTAAAATATGATGTGTCAATCCTAACTTTGTAAAGAACAATGATTAGAAATTCACATTAAGAAAATTTGAAGAGATTCATGTAAAGGATGATAAAGGATGGAAATATTTAATCAATTCAACTCAAATATGTATCCCAATACATAATTAATACTGAAATTTACACCTTTAATTTCAAATTAAGTCAATCAATTAAAGTATCTAAGAATATTTGATCAAAATAGCTATTACCAACTTCAAACCTATTGGGTTCACAATTATGAAGCTATATTTTCCACAATTCAACATGTATTTTCATATAATGTCAATCTTTGTCTAAGTAAGAACAAATACCAATCTAAAGCCATGATTATATCCAACATTTACATGCTTTTTATAAAATAAACACAAATATTCAAAGAGTAAAGTGATTTATAAATAGAATTCACAAAAACCAACAAAGATACTACAAATCTACAAAGAATAAGCCCCTGTTATATCACCAATGAGCCTTACCCTATTGATGCCTAGATATGTATCACAAGGTGCTCATAATATTTAAGAAATACTTTTCATTTTATAATTCAAATAATTTAGAGCATGAGTTGTAGGTTGTGATAATATTTTTATATATGGTGTAATAGAGGCAAATCAAGTGGATTATTTCATAACATTTATATTAGTTAGTGGTTGGGAGCCACTATGGCCCATGTATATTTGTAAATAAGAAGATTATATATGCTAATTAAGGGTATTATGCTCACTTATAAGTCTAAAGGTAAACTAATATGGAAATATACAATGAAGCTTTAATATAAAGTGAATTGGTTATAAAAGAAGAAAAAAGAAGGGTAGGGTAGAGAGAAAATATGTTGTTGATATTCATTCCAAATATCATGACAAAGTTCAAATATCATCTAGGTATGTATTTAAAAATAAAGTATGATATGAAATAGCTTAATCTTGAATATTACCACACACCAAGAAAACAGCTAAGGAATGTGAAAAATAATACAAATAAGAACAAGGCTTACTTTAATGATTTACCCCTATAAGTAGATAGTTGATGTACATCTACAAATTTAGAGAAAATAAAATGAAGTAAACCAAATAATCTTTAGTTAGCCTAGCATAACAATAAGATAGAAATTCTACATTTAAAGGTACACACCAAGAGTCTACAGGAACTATTCAAATCTATAATTTATAATAAACAAGTGAGAGAGAAGCCATATAAAAATTCACACAAATGAAATGAGATAATAGTTTTAGAATTATCTATTTGCACTAGTTTCTCCAAGTTTACACTAATTTTTATCTCAAAAAATCCCTCCTCTTTTACAATAGACAATACTCCTTTTGTAAAATACAAGGAAGTATGTTGGTCAGTCATGTCAAATTATAAGTGTACAACTGTAAGGATAATTGTCCTTTATACCAAAGTTTTATAATACGCTAGACTTTTCAAAATGCACTGACCTAAAGGCAAATGTGCTTACAAGCTAAAAATACCTTTACAAAAGAATATTCCAATTTCAAAATTTATAAAGTTTCTACAAAATAAAATATTCTAACTTTGTAGGCCCTATGTTGATGAAGTTCCCTATTTATACTAAATAAGTCTTATTTCTTTCATATGTTGTTCATCAATCATCTTCAAATTAATAATAGTTTTTATGAAAATCTCATATTCCTAATCAGATAGGTCTTCAAAGTCCCTATCATTTCTTCTTAAGGCCTATTTAATGTTCCTCACCTAGGTAATCATTTCTTCTATTGTTAGGGTCATATCCATGACTCTATTATTGTCAATCCCAGACTTGCCTTAGCTCTTGTTCCTTACCTCCTATATGACTAATGTGGTCCTATTCTTGAATTCCTCATCCAAGATGAGGCTTATGGGGATGAGTTTTATAGGTTTGGTAATCATGGTCCCAAGGAGTTGTTCAATCCTACCTACTAACACCCTATCATATCCAAGGAGTCTTTTTAGGCTCTTGGACCATGCACTCAAACCTTTGATTTTATCCATAATAAATCCCATGACTATGTTGATATGAGCTAGGTTGATGGTCTAAAACTAAGGATTTGATCCTCTATAAAGATGGTGATTAAATCTTTCATCTTATCCTTTGAACTCTGTCATTGTGTGATTAAGCACTTAGCTATTACAACTTACTATATTAATACATTTTGTCTTTTTCTTTTTGACTTTAGGGAGTCAAACATATCATAGAAATATTATTGAAACATTTCAATCATGGCCTCCAAGATAGATAAAACATCCAACCTTTCCAAATTCTCCTTATGATATTGCAAATTGTCCCTTTGTTGCCATGGGCCTTTGATGGTATCCTATAACTGAGATGATTGTGGTTGAGCAAATTTAAAAACATTTTCCTCAAAGATGTAGTTTTCACTCATTTTCTACCCTTCAATAGGAGTTAAGTAGATAAATGGTTCCACATTATAAAAGGTGAACTCTTCTCCTACTACCATGGACTTATTTTTAGTAACTCTTTGAAAACTAGCTATTTTTGGGTCAAATTTAATACCAATTATAGATTTTGTGATTCTTAGGGATGGATATTCCACCTAAGTTTAACTTTTCTACCTAGTGTAGGCATCTATTGCTCCTCTTCCTTCTACAGAGTGACTATCCATGGCTTAAGCTCATCATGCACATAGATTTTTATTGAGTTTTTAATGGCCCATGGGTGGTGCATGTTTGGGTTTCTATGAATCTTCCCATATAAAAACCATTCAATAATTATTGGACCATGAATTGGATTGTCATTATTGAATAGGTTGACCTCACTCAAAGGATGAGTGAAGGTCAATTTTTTCTTCTTTCTCTTCTCTTATACTAGAGCTAGCTCAACTTTCCTTTTAGGTTGGGTTACAATAGGAACCAATTCCAAAGCTAATTCACTTGCTTCTTCAATTAGATCTTGATGGTCTACTATTTTTAGTACTTCTTCATCTAATTCATAATCATAAGCTAGTGTTTTTAGGGCTTCCTCTAGAATCTCCTTGGGATCTAATATAGTTACATTAATTTATTCAATAGGTGACTTTGGTTCTTTAGGTTGAACTAAAGAAGATGCCACCTCACTAGGTCTCCTCTCCTTAGGTCTCTTTTCTTTTGGCCTTGACATAGCTTGAGGAGGTGTAGAAGATGGTCATGGTAACAAATGGTACTACATAGGCCCTATATTCCATACATCATCACTTGGAATCTAATCTCTTAGTAATCTATCTTTGAGTTTGATGCTATGCTTCTATAATCTTGCCTAGACTTTTATGAAGGAGGATGCCCATGTGTACATTAAGTCATAAACACTAGGGTGATGTTCATATGTCATGTTGATCTACTTAGCCTTCAAACATTTTACAACCTTTTCATTGGGTCCTGTAGACACCACAAATGTGTCTGCACCTTGGTTCTCCCCCCTTGTCCACCTCAAACCCATATCCTAACCCTTGGCCTTAGTCCCCTCCACTCATTTGATTAAAATAACTTAAATATTTCAATTAAGTGGCCCCCTTTCCACCTCACTCTTGCCACCTTGGATCCTCCCTTGGATCCCTCCACCTCCCTCCTAGCCTTTATTATGCCAAATCTTCTCATTATCTTCCTCCCACGCCCATTTAAGTGTCCTCATGACCGTTCTTCCCACAATCCCTCGCTCGGTGGCATGCAAGAATGGGCAGAGGCTATTTTTAGTCTCTGTCCCCATTCTGCCACTGCCAACGTCGGCGACCCTTCGGCCGACGTCAGTGATCCTACTGGCATCGACAGCCTTCAAGACTCCTTTCTGCATCCATTCCAGCCCCCGGCCCCTTGAGCTCGCAAACTGATTTCTCTTGGTGTTTTAGCATTCATTTCTTCCCCCTCTGGACCTCGTGCAACAACAGCAACAGGTGCAGGGATTCTTGAGTAGAGATTTCCTCTTGCAAAGTCTTCTGTGGTCTCAACAATAGCTCTTCCACTCTTCATTCAACAAGCTAAAAAGGTAAGCACAGTCTGTTATTTCATTTCATTTCTTTTCTTTAGTGTTCAGTTGTTCGGCATCTACTATCTCCCACTCCCTCTATCCTATCCCCTGAGAGGCTAAAAAGCCTTCTCAGGCCCTATCCTCTGTCCATCTCCCTTTCACCTGTCATCCTTTCAGTACAATCCCGGTCAACTCCCTCATCCCTCCTGCCAACAAAGACCCTGTACAGGGCACCTAATTAGAACCAGACCATTCCCCAGTCCATTCAAAGTCATCCCTAAACTCTGTCTCGACCCTGTTCACAAACTAGACTTGTCCACAGCCCAGAAACCCAACCAGACCCGACTACAGGCCACTACCCCAACCGATGCCGGTTACTTCCCCGACTGACATCGGCAGGATAACCGAAGTCGGCAGACAAGGCAACTGACGCCGACAACATTCCCGACCTCGGCGACTGTTATCAGCCCGACAGCTCCATTCAGGTAATCATTAATCTTTTCTTTCATTTCTAATTTGTTTATCACTCCTATATTCTGGCATTCTGTATTTCCTTAGTCTTTTATCTGTCTATTATCAGTGGGTTGACCTCCCTTGAAGAAGTTTTCACACTTCCGGGAACAAGCTTTCACTTGGCAACCCACTGCCTATCCATCTAACATTTTCTTGTCCAAGTTTCCTTTTTCTTGCAGGTGTCATTCCTCCATAGCCAAAGAGGGGTGCCCACAAATGTCTAGATTATGGTGCGCAATCTTTATCCAGGTACTTCTAGCCTTGTCCATTTCTTTAGTTTCTTTATTCATCTTTTGAATGTAGAAAGCGAATTAGCTATAGAAACATTTTGGCACGCCTGGTGGGACCTTAGGTTCTTCCTCAGGTTCCTCTTCCTTTCATTCATTTAGGTGCATTTAGGCTCCTTCCTTCTTGTCTCTTTCTTCTATTCCAAATGGCACTATAAGCAGGACTAAAATGAATCTTTCTTCTTTGCATTTCTAGACTAGTCTAAACATCATACTCTCAAACCCTTTCTCAAACTTGTCTTCATCCAAACTTCATATTTTTGACTTGGGCTTAAAAATATACTGCATTGCATTTCTGCTTGTGCTTGCATTAGTCCACATCTAGTAACTTAAATCCACATATTGAATAAATCGTAGACACTTGATGTTACACTACCAAACCACATGCACTAAAACGAACATAAAACTTACTTGAGACAAGGCCCGACTGGGATTTCATCCCCCAGCGGATACCTTACCCGTCCCGGTGACCCTACTTGGATTTCATCACCAAGGGGGAAGCCCACTCCGTTCTCTGGCGGAGGATAAACTCTAGGCGAGGTATATCTTGGCTAAGCGAGACCAGCTAACCACTGGAATCATGAAGTGAGGGGAGCTTGCTCTTTAGGACCAGGCCATGTACCAGACCTAACACAAATTTTTGAGCACCTAAAACAAGACCTGAAACCAGCTCTAGATTGCCTCTTTTAGGACCCTTCTTACAGCCAATCTCCCCAAACATTCATCTAAGGCATAAGCCACAAGATTCTAAGGTTAATTCCTAGGATTTATCACTTAGGCTTGTCTGTCTCTCTCTATTTTTCTCTTCTCATCTGTTTGTTTGAGTGAATAAGGATGCTTTCTTCATTGTTTTTCCAAGAATCTTAAAATCTTTTGGTTCTCTGGAAAACATAGTCACCGACATTGGTTCTTCCACCGACGTTGGCTTTTCCCTCTTATCGGCATCGATTATCTGACTGATGTCGGCCATCTTTCTTACCGACATCGGTTTTTCAACCGACGTCGGTCTCTGTCACTATCCTTTTTTTGAAACCAGCAACCTAAAACCTGTCCCTTCTCTGTCAAAAACTCCATCCTGGTTTTTTGAAATAGAAAAACACAGTTTTTGAAACCTGAACCTTCTTTGCCTTGCATGGTTTTGACTCGTAGCCAAGCCAAGGCTCTTGTCAACCACGCTAGCCGTCAACCACTTCCGTCTACCCCATCCGTGACCAAGCCTACAATGGAGTTCAACTCGGAGACTGAAAGAACTCCTATTCGTCCAACCCCACTGCAGACTCCTATTGTCCAAGAAGGGGACCAAGATTTCGATTGATTCTTGGACCTCAACGTCAAGGCCTTGCAACACTATCTCGTGCATAGCCGAACGCGAGACTCCTTGGGCAATCCAATCTACGGAATGCCAACCTCTCTTGTCGCGACTACGGCTGTATCAACGGCATCCGTAGTTCAACCCTTGGACACTCAAGCCATCGCTTTGACCACTGACCAGACTTTGACCCATCCTCTAGGTGTGGCCTCTCCCTCTATTTTTGGGCCCACTTCCACCAAGGTTTCGGCCCCCTATCAACCTCAACCCACTCAACCGCTATCCACTCCTTTTCAAAACCTTGTCGTCTCTAGTCCGCCTACCCTAGCCCCTATCAACACCAGCGTGGCTTCTTATCCCTTGGCCCCTGTTACCACAGTCCAACCCCTCGTGGCAACATCGGGCCTAGCTATGCCTTCTACCCAACCACCTTTAGCCTCTTCATCTATCCCTACGACTAGTTATCCCTACGTTGTACCTTTACAGGGGCAACCGACTACGTCGTATGCCTCCCCTAGCCTCTTCCAAGTGCCCTACAACTTAGGGGGTGTGTCACCCATCAATCCATCGATAGATATCATCAAGATGCTGATGGACAAGATGACCAGTCTAGAGACCTCTGTTTCTGGCTCATGCAACGCTCTCTCATACGAGCAGATCTGCAACGAGCCCATTCATCCTTCTGTCCCAATCAGGCCATATCCTAGCCAGTGGGAGCTTCTAAAGTTTTCTCGCTTTCAAAGCAAGGAAGACCCACAGCAACACTTGTGGACATTCAGACATGCCTATTACCTCATTGCTCATGATGATGCGTTGCTCTTACGCACATTTCCTATGTCTCTCTTGGGTGCTGTGCTTGACTGGTATAGCTCCCTTCCCAGCCATTCCCTCTTCTCATTCACACAATTGGCCCAGCTCTTCCTCGATCACTTTTCCATCAACATCACCAAGAAGGTCTCGATCATGAACCTCTATTCTATCCGGCAATTCGAGGACGAGTCCATAGCCGACTTCGTTGCTCGATGGAGAGGCTTGATCAATCAACTCTCCTTTTCCTTACCCCAGGCCGAGCTTATTGAACTCTTCTCCCAAGCCTGTGCCAGACATATTTCTTCCACCCTGAGGGTTCAAACCTTTTGCACCTTCGACGAAGCCTTCACGATGGCCCACAAACTTGAGTTGCATGCCATCGAGGAGAATAAAGTCAAGTTGCAGAGCAAGAATCCCAGCTCTAAGACCAATGACTCTTCTTCTGCTAAGCCATCATCATCCAATTCTAAATCTAAGGCTTCAGCTAATGCTGTGGTTGTTAGACCTTCATCTTCTTCAACCAATCAGCCTGAGCCATCCACATCTCAGAGCGCCACTCGCCAATTCCAGCAGAGATACGTGCAACAATGGTATACTCCTCTCAGAGAATCATACGCGTCTATGCTGGAAAAGCTTGTTAAGCAGGGGGTCCTCAATCTCCCTCAAGCCTGACCTCCTCCACAATTTGATCCCTCACACGCCATCCCTACGTGGTATAGGGAACAAGACTTCTGCAGCTTCCATCGTGTTAAGGGACATGACACGAAAAATTGCAAAACTTTTAAGAACATAATCCAAGACATGCTTGAAAAGGGGGACCTCATCTTAGATAATCCCAATGCACCCCCTAATCAGGCCATTGACATCTTCAAACAACCATTCCCTAATCATCTGCCAACTCAAAACAATGTTTGGACCTTAATTGACGACAATCATGAACACAACATTCAAACAGTCAATACGGTCTCGCCTTTCGTCCCCAATCAACCTCAAGAGGTTAGTCCATCAATCAGTCCATCACGTGTGGATGAACCTCTTTCCCCAGCGAGTTCTCCATCAACCTCTCTCATCCTGGAGGATGCCTTAGCTTTACCAGCACCACCGGTCTCGCCATCCTCATTTCTGCTACCTATGGAGGACCCGACCCTTCCTACTCCTCAACCGTAAGTGGAGGGCACCATCATCCCTGCCCTTTACCCACTTGAGGAGCCTCGCTTTTTGGATTCTTCTCCACCCAGGGAAGAACCTGCCTCCCCTT
Source organism: Torreya grandis (assembly GCA_037957365.1). Lineage (NCBI taxonomy): Eukaryota > Viridiplantae > Streptophyta > Pinopsida > Cupressales > Taxaceae > Torreya > Torreya grandis. The sequence continues at coordinate 2,781,767 of JARHVA010001363.1, read as the reverse complement.
CATCTCCATCTAAATCTATCTTGTCTTCACTATACCATGCCTCTAAGACTGCTACACCCATCTCATCTTCAACCTCGCAACCATCAACATCTTCTTCTCAGCCATTTTCCCGGTTAGTGGAGAAAATCAAACTTCTCCCTCCAAGGAAAGTGACGCCTCAGGTGTTGTGGGAGCATCTTAAAGCCCTTCAACATACCCGTGCCCTCTCATCACATGCTACTAATCTTCCCAAGGCAGAATCTCTTCAGACTCTTGACAAAGACCAGACTCTCAAACCTCAACCAAACTCGTCAAAACCGAAACCTGCATCTCTCTCGTCTAAGCCTATCAAGTCACTTGGCGTTCATCCTATCTCCACCCTCACTCACCCACAAGTGAAGGTGGACCTAGACCAGACCTTGACCAGTAGTAGTCTTCCAACCAAGTCAAAGAAGACTGCCAGACCGCCGAAGCGAATGCCTCCTTCCCCGTCACCATTGCCATCCATTTTGGGCCCCCATCCTTCGACCCTGGCTAGAATCCTTCCCACTCTGGCCTCCAATCAAAACTCATTGCCTCCTTTGCTTCCTCTGCCTACCTCCAGCCATCCCTCTCCCAAAAAGGTGGTACCAATCACCAAGAAAGTGTTGTCTTCACCTGTCACCGCACCATCAACCCATAAGGTGGTACGGAAACCCCTTCCAACCTCACCAAAGCAAAAGTCACCAACCTTGCGCATATCAAATAGCACGGACCCTCTAGTGGGCTCATACTCATTGATATTGCACTGACTTCTGCAGACTTCCAACATAACCCTTCCACCCATCAAGCCTTTCCGACCTCTCAGGTCCAAGCCCTCCTGGTTTGACGACACAAAAATTTGCTTATATCATCATACACCAGGACACGATATCGAGACTTGCTGTGCCCTCAAAGCCATCATCCACCGCTATATGGAGAAGGACACTCTTCTCCTTGAGGACACTCTTGACCAGACCCTGGCTCATTCTCATCCAACCTCTTCAACTGCATCAACATCTCACCAGCAAGACATGACCCCTTCTTCACCTCCCATTTTCAAAATCAATGCTATCTGTATAACCACTAGGTCACAAAAGGACAAGGCAAAAGAAAAATCTGCCATTCCTTGGACCTATCCCTTCATCAAGCCACCTCTTGCACCCAAGCCTAAAATTTCTATCCTTGGCACGTCCCAGCCTTCTTCGTCTTCTTCTTCTAGGCCAATTCACGACTCCATGCTGAAGCAGCTTCACCAGACGCCTGTAAGATGTCTCTTTATGACCTTATCCAAACCTCACCTCAGCACCGTCAAGCCGTCATCCAAGCCTTGCAGGCAGCGGAGGTCCAACCCGAGGACCCCCAACCACTCGCTGCCCTCGTCCATTCTTTATCTCCTATCGCCTCCATCACATTCAGCGATTCTGAGATTCCCACATCTAACACAGAAGATCAGGACGCCACCCTCTTCATCACTACCTATGTTAATCAGACACGCATTAAATGCGTTATGATCAACAGCGGTGCTAGCATCAACATAATCTCTACCCATGCCTTTGATCAGTTGGCTCTTCCCAAGAATTGCATCTCTAAAACTGATGCGATCTTATGCTCTTTCAATGACACCACTGCCATGACCATTGGCACAGTCATCCTTCACATTCGCGTTGGTCCACGCATAGTCCCAGAGCTCTTCTATATCATCAAAGGAGAGTTTCAATACAACATCTTACTGGGCTGACCTTGGATCCGTGCCATGGCCTGTGTCCCCTCCACCCTGCACCGTTGTGTGAAGTTTGAGCATGACGGGCAAGTCCACACTATTCCCACTGACCCTTCACCCTTCAAGACTTGCAACACAACCTACCATCCCAACAATGTCCTCATTCCCATCAAGCCGTCAACTCTGGCACCACCTCCATCTGTGAAAGCTTTGACCAGTTCGCAATCGACGGTCGCCCTCATGCCTCCTCTTTAAGCACCGACCAAAGACCCCATGGAAGACATCTTCCAATGACTATCACTTGGGGAATATCGCTTGTTGACCCTAGACATGTTCCAAACTCTGCAAGAGTATGGATGCCTTCATCTCAGTCCCAATTACGACCATCGGATCAGGATGGTCGTGCCTTATGGTCCTCCTCACCTCCAAACCAACTTTGTCTATGGGGGGCTCAATCAAGCTCCTACCAATGACAATTCCCTCTCTTCACCCCAACCTTTCACATCAGATTTCTCATTTCTTGGCAACCCCACCTTCGCACACACTTACCTTTACAGGTGTGCATGGAAGGGTTTTGGTTTTGGACGTTATGAGTAGGGCTCCCATCAGCCCATCGAGCCGCTCAATGATGATGATGCCAAGAAACGATATGGCCTGGGATATCATGACCCCACTCAGGCTCCTTCTGACCTTTGTCCCAAGCCAACAATTGACCAATCTCCTCCAAACTCACCCATTTCTCCTTCGTCACCTTTGGAGTCGATGGTTTCCATCCCTCCTAGTTTTTTTTCCATAAACACCATCCGCTTGGAACCCCTGACCTATCAGCTCAATGGGGTGTCCAGATCTCTCCCTCTTAGCTTTCCTAACATGATAGAGGATGAGTCGGCAACCATTCACACTGTCCACTGTGTTGACAATGATGCCATCCTTTCCCACATGGGTGCCGATGACTCTTTCATACAGCGTTCCCTCCCTTCTGAGACCCAGGTTATGTTAAATGAATCAACCATTGACATCAACCTCCCTTCTTCTGATGTTCCTCACGTCTTAAAGATTGGCCAATCTTTAGACACTCAGGAGCAGCTTGACTATACCCAGTTCCTTTTCGACCATAGCAAGGCCTTTGCCTGGACTTACAGTGACATGCCTGGCATCGACCCCACCATTGCTACCCATAACATTGTCACCAAACTAGAGGCTAATCCTATTAGGCAAAAGCTTCAAAAGATGCGTCCTCGCGTTGCGCTCCTTGTCAAAGAGGAGCTTCAGCGCCTTCTTTCTGTCTCCATCCAGCCCATCGATTATCCGTAGTGGGTCTCTAACATCGTCCCAGTTACTAAAGCAACTGGGGGGATTCAGATCTACACGGACTATCGCGACCTTAACCTAGCCTGTCCCAAAGATGACTTTCCTCTTCCTAACATTGACCAGCTTGTTGATCTCATGACTGGCCATGAGATGCTATCTCTTATGGATGGGTTTTCAGGATACAATCAAATCTTGATCGCTTCGAAAGACCAGCACAAGACTACCTTTATCACCCCATGGGGGACTTTCTGCTATCGAGTCATGCCTTTCGGCTTGAAAAACACTAGTGCCACATATCAGTGTGCCATGACCTACATTTTCCATGATTTCCTCCACAAAATCATGGAAGACTATGTGGACGACCTTCTCGGCAAGTCCAAGCTTCGCCGTGACCACTTGACCATTCTCAAAATCATCTTCTCTCACCTTCTTCAATACAATGTTCACCTTAACCCCAAGAAATGTCTTTGGGGTCCTCTCAGGCAGGCTTTTCAGCTTCATCGTTTCCTTTCATGGCATCGAGATAGATCCCACCAAGATCCGTGCTATTCTTGAAATGCCACCCCCAACCAATCTCAAGCAGCTTCGCAGTCTACAAGGAAAGCTCCAGTCTATCCACCATTTCATCTCACAGCTTTCAGACCGCTGCCAACCTTTTCATCATCTCCTTAAGAAGGACGTCTCCTTTAAATGGGATGAGGACTGTCAAGAGGCTTTTGAAGCCCTCAAAAGCTATTTGATCTCTCCACCAGTCCTCATTCCACCTAAAGACAACCAACCCTTCTACCTTTATATCTCTGCCACCAACCATTCGTTAGGTGCCATGATCGCGCACCGAGACGAGCATCACCGTAAGCAAGTGGTTTACTACATCAGCCGAACACTAGTCAACTATGAAACTCGGTATACTCATACCGAGAAACTCTGTTTGGCATTAGTCTTTTCTGCTACCAAGCTCTGCCATTATCTTCTCAACCACAAAACCTTTGTTGTCACTCACACCGACCCTCTCAAGTATATGCACTCCAAGCCATATCAGAATCAACGTATGGCTCGGTGGCTCATGCTGCTCACTGAGTTTGACCTCGAATTCATCCAACAAAAATCTATCAAGGGGCAAACCATCACTGACCAACTGGCAGATGCCCCTCTTCCCGACAACCAACCTTCACAGTGTGAGTTCCCTGACGAGTCTATCGCCACACTTTCCATCGATGACACCGTCTACCAAATGACCATGTTCTTTGATAGCTCCAAACGTTAACTCGGTGGGGGTGCGAGGGTCATCCTCATCCCACTCGAAGGGGAGCCCATGCCTCTATCTTTCAAGCTTGACTTTGATTGTACCAATAATATGTCCGAATACGAGGCCTTAATTTTGGGACTTCAGACTGTCCTTTCCCTCCACATCAAGTCTATCAACATCTTCGGCGACTCGCAGCTCATCGTCAATCAAGTTAATGGTTCGTACCTCTATAAAAATGAAGTTTTGCAGAGGTATAAAAATTGTGCTGACCTTCTTTTGGCATCTTTCAACCATTATCTCTTGCAGACTGTTCCATGCTCTACGAACAAGTTTGCTGACACCATGGCTTCTCTTGCTTCGCATATCCCATCTTCATCATCATCATCTTGACTTTTTGTCATGGTGCATCGTGTACCCTTGCCTTCATACATCTCCCCTCACATCGACCATATCAACACTGTCAATTTTAGCTCACAAGATGACTGGTATAAGCAACTAGTGGACTACTTGTCTCTTTCTGTCACTCCTCCCAACCTCTCTAGCAATGCGTGGCGAGCTTTCATCAAGCGCACAACTCGCTATACCATGCTAGGGGGTCTTCTCTATAAGCGAGGCTTCGACGGCCTCCTTCTTCATTGTCTAAACTCCACTGAAGCTTCTCAAGCCATAAAACAAGTCCACGACGGGATTTATGGCAGACACTTTAGTGGGAACTCGGTTGCCAAGCGCATCCTTCGCCTGGGTTATTATTGGCCCACCCTTCATCAAGACTGTAGTGACTATGTTCGGCGTTGCATCAAGTGTCAGCAACACTCTAACCTGCTTCATCTCCCCAGCCACGCCTTACAAGTCACTCAAGATTTATGGCCTTTCTCTCAGTGGGGCTTAGATCTCATCGGTGAGATTAACCCTCACTCATCTCTTTGTCATCAGTCCATCATCACTGCCACTGAGTATTTCACCAAGTGGGTGGAAGCCATTCCTCTTGTCTCCACAAAAGCCGACAAAATTGTTGACTTCATCAGCAGCCACATCATCTATCGTTTCGGTGTCCCTCACAAAATCATCACTGACAACGGCAAGTCCTTCAAAAACAAGACTATCCAAAAACTATGCGACTCATTTGGCATTAAACTCAGCTTTTCTTCACCTTACTACCCACAAGCAAATGGGCAGGCTGAGGCTTCCAACAAAATTTTGACTAAAATTCTCATGAAGGTGGTCAACGACACAGGAAGGGATTGGCACATTCATATTCCCTTCGCTTTGTGGGCCTACCGCACTAGCATCCGAACCTCTATGGGTGCTACTCCTTTCTCTCTCGTGTACAAAACGGAGGCTGTCTTACCTCTCAAAGTATAGATCCCATCTCTCTGCATCTCCCTGCATGACATTCTTTCCAACGATGACTTTCATCAAGATCGCTTAGCTCAACTTGAGTTACTTGACGAGTTCCGTCTTGATGCCCTCAATCATCTCCATGTCTACCAAAGTCGCATAAAGTGAGCCTATGACAAAAATCTGTGAGAATGAGATTTCAACATCGGAGACCTCATCCTCAAAGAGAATCAGCACGTGACCAATATGGAGTGAAGTAAACGAGGCAAATTCGCCCCCAATTGGCTTGGACCTTTTATCATCACGCACAAGTATGGGTCAGGGTCTTATCGTCTGTCCTCCCTCGACGGATGGCAAGAACCTGAGCCTCTTAATGCGTTGCATCTTTGACCATTCTTCTGTTAGTCGAGTACTCGTCTACTAGACACGTAACTTGAGCTCGTCCCTTGAGCAATCCTCATCCTCTTAATCCTCATTCCTTTCAACCCTATTCCCCTTTAACAAGTCCTCTACAACCCTTTTATGATGCATGGATGCTTTGTCCTAATAAAAGGGTGTCCTTGAACTTCTACAATCTTGTCCATGACTCAAAAAATAAATAAAAATAAAAATAAAAATAAAAAATAAAAAATAAAAAAAATCAAGATGTCCAAACATAATCCAAGGTCATAAAATCAAATCAAAAGGACAGACTACTCCCTCGAAGGATAGCTATACTATCATTGCTGTAGCTAATAGACTGATCCCTCGAAGGACAGCTATTCAAACATTATATAAAGCAAAAATATAGACCACTCCCTCAAATGATGGCTATGACTAAATCTTGCTACAAATAGCAACCTTTCTTAGAAGCTTCCCACATTGATCAGCTTCACAACATGACCATAAATCAAATGACATCTCTATGTAGACTTCCCGCATCGATCTGTCTACACCAAAAAAAAAAAAAAAATGAGTCATGGACTTGGCTTGTAGTTGTCTCAGGGTCTCCTATAAAAAGGGGCAAGGTTATCCTTGCTCTTAAACTAGGTTACCCTATCCTCCTCCTATTACCTACTCAAGGGACTTCGAGCTCACTTTAATGTCAAAGTGATTCGATTGCCGCTCTAACACAACACTAGTCAATGACGTAATGCATGAACGGGGCTTTTGTTCTAATAACCCCTATCTATGCTCCCTTTTTGGTCCTTGTCAATGAAAGAGCGATTCGCCTTTCACCTTTTCTCTACACTTTGGTCACATTTAACCACATCAATTGTCAACTCAACTCAAACCAAGCTATTTTTCATCCTCATGGCATCAGACATCATCCTCATCCATTTCACATAGTTTCTATGGACACCAGTACACATGGAAACTATCGACCAGACTCAATTTATGTTAAGCATAAACCAATACTTGTTGAAGCATAAAAAGACCTCCATTCATTTTTAGCATACATCCATCACGACTATGGAAACTTACTAGGGATGAAAGCCTTTCGACCAATTCTACAGAATACACCATCTGTAGCATCATCTTTTCCTCATCTTACCCTCATCATTTCACTACTTGACCACATCCAATCATCAACCAATCTTCTCAATTCATTCGAACTACATTGGTCTGAGGCCTTATGACCAGGGCTATGTAGGCAGCACTCAGATAACACATCCTTTGAGGTTAGCTCGACCACCCCCATTTGTTTGTCTCCTTGATGGACAAACCTTCTCTTCTGTGACTTTGATCAAGACCAATCATTTTCTTTGACCAAGACCAATCATTTTCTTTGACCATTCCTCCCTTTTAGGGAGAACTACATTGGCCTGAGGCCCTTCACACAAGGGCTATGTAGGCAGCACTCAGATCACATGATGTTTTCTGAGGTTAGCTCGGCCACATCCTTTCGTCCATCCATCCCCTTGACCAATGACCATTGGAGATCATGCGTATCTCCTTCGACCTTTAACTACTTCCAAGCCAATGTTGCCTTGGTTGTTTTTGCGTGTGTGCTACCTCACAGCTGGTTAGCAGAATTGTTTGTAGACTATTTTTGACCCTTCGCAAGTATAGGATCGCAAGCCAGTTGATCCCTACTACTTGTGGCATTTTCGTGTTTCTGGGAGCACTTCCTGAGCCTGGGATACCTAGAACATGATGACCATTTGGAGCTTCAGCTTAGATTGAGTAACCCGATCAGCAGACGACTAAATGTTGGGGCCCGATTACTTCAATTTTGGCACTCCTTGACCCTCGACATGCGACAATTTGACCCAATTATCCTGTGAAGTGGTATATGCACAATCACAACTATTATAGCATTTTCGCTCACACTCTTCTATCCATCTCTCTGTCAAATCAACACTCGATCTCTAGTTCCCTTCTCTCGACTATCGCTTTGAGGGGGGGAACACCTCATCCTTTTCCTGGGGCAACCAACTCTTATTTTTGTCTTGCAGTTTGTCAAGAACAACCAACAAGACAAAAAGGGGCAAATGTAGACACCACAAATGTGTCTGCACCTTGGTTCTCCCCCCTTGTCCACCTCAAACCCATATCCTAACCCTTGGCCTTAGTACCCTCCACTCATTTGATTAAAATAACTTAAATATTTCAATTAAGTGGCCCCCTTTCCACCTCACTCTTGCCACCTTGGATCCTCCCTTGGATCCCTCCACCTCCCTCCTAGCCTTTATTATGCCAAATCTTCTCATTATCTTCCTCCCATGCCCATTTAAGTGTCTTCATGACCGTTCTTCCCACAATCCCTCACTCGACGGCGTGCAAGAATGGGCAGAGGCTATTTTTAGTCTCTGTCCCCATTCTGCCACTGCCAACATCGGTGACCCTTCGGCCGACGTCGGTGATCCTGCCGGCATCGGCAGCCTTCAAGACTCCTTTTTGCATCCATTCCAGCCCCCAGCCCCTTGAGCTCACAAACTGATTTCTCTTGGCATTTTGGCATTTGTTTCTTCCCCCTCTGGACCTCGTGTAACAGCAGCAATAGGCGCAGGGATTCTTGAGCAGAGATTTCCTCTTGCAAAGTCTTCTGTGGTCTCAACAATAGCTCTTCCACTCTTCATTCAGCAAGCTAAAAAGGTAAGCACAGTCTGTTATTTCATTTCATTTCTTTTCTTTAGTGTTCAGTTGTTCAGCATCTACTGTCTCCCACTCCCTCTGTCCTATCCCCTGAGAGGTTGAAAAGCCTTCTCAGGCCCTATCCTCTGTCCATCTCCCTTTCACCTGTCATCCTTTCAGTACAATCACGGTCAACTCCCTCATCCTCCTGCCAACAAAGACCCTGTACAGGGCACCTAATCAGAACCAGACCATTCCCCAGTCCATTCAAAGTCATCCCTGAACTCTGTCTCAACCTTGTTCACAAACCAGACTTGTCCACAGCCTAAAAACCTGACCAGACCCGACTACAGGCCACTACCCTGACTGATGCCAGTTACTTCCCCAACCGACATCGGCAGGATAACCAAAGTCGGCAGACAAGGCAACCGACGCCGGCAACATTCCCAACCTCGGCGACTGTTATCAGCCCGACAGCTCCATTCAAGTAATCATTAATCTTTTCTTTCATTTCTAATTTATTTATCACTCCTATATTTTAGCATTCTATATTTCCTTAGTCTTTTATCTGTCTGTTATCAGTGGGTTGACCTCCCTTGAAGAAGTTTTCACACTTCCGGGAACAAGCTTTCGCTTGGCAACCCACTGCCTATCCATCTAACATTTTCTTGTCTAAGTTTCCTTTTTCTTGCAGGTGTCATTCCTCCACAGCCAAAGAGGGGTGCCCACAAACGTCTGGATTACGGTGTGCAATCTTTATCCAGGTACTTCTAGTCTTGTCCATTTCTTTAGTTTCTTTATTCATCTTTTGAATGTAGAAAGCGAATTAGCTATAGAAACAGGTCCCATTATATTAATTCATCCATTTATAAATTGAAGGAGGTCTTATGCCTAGAGATAGTCTCTACATTATCCCCATTATGAAACATAGTCCTACTAATGGTTAAGGGAAAGGAATGGAGTAGTCATTTACTTTTAATTTTACACAAACCTTGTATGCCATGGAATAATTGATATATCACTTATTATTCTTCTAATTTGGTGGGTACATGAACTTGTATCCTAAGGGATTGACTTAGAGTTCCCTCTATCTTGACTATAGTGTAATCTAGATATAACCAAATGTCCCCAATGATTTCAACATACTGATTGATCAAAGGGCTAACCTTCATCATTAGGATCCTTCTAATGGAATTAACTAAGGATGTATAAACATAGTCATATATGAATTGAATATGGTCCCTATATTTGAAAATATGCATATTGAGTATTATTGGGAGATTGTTTGTTTCCCTTCTAGTGACTATTCTTTAATGATAGGGATTTTGGTGGTGGCTAGCAAGGTGTTTAAAAGGTAAGACATCATTTAGAAATGGTTTCTAGTCTTCTTATTGATTCCATTAAATTATTTTATCAAATATGTGCTAAGCATCTCACCTACCAGAGGAGTAAGTTCCCTCTCAACCATAAAATTCATAAAAGGGACCCAAATTTTTTCAACATAGGTGGTGGAGGGGTTCCCAGATAATCTATATATTAATGTCATTATCATCTTAATCCTAGGCCTAAACTAGCTGATTGGGATCTTTCCACTAAAGTTAGAGATGACATGGGTTCCTAAATATAATCATAGGGTAAGGATGGTCTTTAGTTCATTTTCTTGGACCATTTAGTTATTGTGGGTACATCCACCTAGGGTTTGGGAAGCTTATAGTAGTTTTCAAAGGCAAGATGGGAGATATAAGAAAATCTTTTAAAACTATGTTCATTTACTATCATACCTTGATAAATTTTATAATCCTTGAAAAGAAGAGAAATAACATTAATACAATGCAATAGCTTTGGTTTCACTATAGCATAGTGAAGGATCATTCTTTGGATGGAAACTAGGTCATAGTATGTTCTCTGGACTAATGGGTTCATCTCATCTTCTATAGTGATTGTTGGTAACTCTTCAATGGCCCATAAAATCTTGGACTAGTTGTTATCTACCATGTTTAATGCTATAGTGTCAAATTTTATATCTTTGAAGACCCTTCCTTCTAAATTGATGGTCAGATAGAGCCATGTATCTTTTTATTTTTAAGATGCCATGACTGTGAGTTTAAAAAAAATTTCACTAGTGGTTTATAGTTCACCTCTAGATTAGTTTTTACTTGCTCAGATGGTAATTTAACTCTCTTAGGCTCAACTATGGTCAATTTAGGACTAAATTAGGGATTTTAAAGCTACTAGGGCTTTTCTACAATTATTTTTTGATCTTTAATGGTGAGGGATATTTTAACTTGAGTGATTTTGTGCCTTATATTTGATTTGGACCTTCACATTTATACTTTTGCCTTTCTATGCCTATAATATTTTTAACTTTATCCCTTTCTATCGATGTGGCATCCTCATGGCACTTATGTGGCATATTCATAGAAAGATTCTCATTAATGTTAAAGAAAGATCATTGCCTTTTGAAAAATATACTTTGTCCCACTCCATTAGATCATTTTTAATGGATCAACATAATCATTGATCTTGATTTTGAGAGTTACATACCATTGGCCACTATTTCTACTAGGTCATGAGGTTAAGACACTTGGCAATCCTATGGGCCTTCTAATCTCTACATCTTGTCAACCTTACTAGTTAACACACTTTTTCCATGTGGTGATTTTTTTCTTGTTCAGATCTCCATTGAAACTTTAAATTTAAATACATTTTATTGGATCAATCCTATCCTAGTAAACCTGAACTGTATATCCTACATAAATGCAAAACATTTAAGTTAGTATCAATACATGTCAAGACATAGGTTAAAGACATTAGATTATGGTTGTACATCATGTTAATAAACATGAAATAAGCCTTAGTCTAAAATATTTAAGTTATGTTTATAACATAGTAAAAATTGGACCTTGAATAGTAAAAGGACCTAATATAAGGCTTTTAGCCTAAGGTTTTGTCATATTAATAAACATGATAAAACTTTTGGGTAAAATCTCCAAGATAATATTTATAATAATAGGGCCCTGCATTTGTTAGATTAAGCCAATAAAATATAGTAGAAGATCATGGGACATATATGGATCAAGCATAATATTTTATCCTAAGAATTTATCAAATGTTTATAAACATAACTAAATTTTATGATAACATTTAATCTAGGTCCATGGTGTTTACAATTGTTCCCATGCAAATTTCAACTTATATAGAATGGTCTCGAGTCGAAAATGGTTTCAAATAGATCCCATTAATATATGATAGGTCAAAATCCAATGAAAGTTTGATTTTAACACTAAAGTATAGAACCTTAAGCATCTTTATTTTCCAAATGAGATTCTTTCTTGAATTTGAATTTTGATGGTCTTGCAAATGTCAATGATGGCCTCACAGGCATCAATTAATGATCACACAAGCATCAAAATTAAAATCAAAGAATCAACCAAATTAACTAAAATTTTATGGTCTCAAAACTGTCAATGATGGCCTCAAATGTGTCAATTAATGGTCTCATGAGCATAAAAATTAAACTCATAAAATTAAAAAAAGGAGCTAAAATTTGGCAGTCTCATAAACATCAATGATGGCCTCATAGGTGTCAATTGATGGTCATACAAACATCAAATTTATGTCCTATGAAACATAGTAGGTTCCTTAGAAACTTTGACTCAATACACATTATTCAATTGAACTCACCCAAGTAAACACATGTTGTTGATTATGATCTGAGCAGTCAAATGCAATTGGCTCTTGTAGTCATAAATAGATTAAGCTTAAGATTATAAAAAATTAGACCAAATCCTTAGAATAAAGTTTTATTTTGTATTTAAAAATATGACAAAACTTTATCTTAAGGTTTTTAAGATAAGTTAGGAACATTATGAAAGAGACCTTGCATTTCATAAAATGTATAACCTAAGTCATTATCCTAAGTTATTTATATAATGAATAAAGTACCATTCAAATAATATAAGTCACAACATAACATTTTATCCTAAATTTTTATTATATTAATAAATACAATTAAAAACTTAGGATAAAGGCTTAAGCTAACTCTATGTAATAAAAAGGTACCCTTTTAGACTTGATTTCACTTTCACACCATTGGATCATCAACATCCACTCAAACATGGGTCGTTGATCATGATATGGGTAATTAATTAGGATTGGTCCCATAGGCTAGAGTATTTAGGCATCTTGGGTTCATCTCAATTTTTTTGAAGAACTTTACCTGATTAAATGTAGGTCATTGATCCTAAAAAGAAGCACATTATTTAAGTTAGGACTCAGAGACATAAAGGGACTTATGTTAAAGTCTTAAGACTAAGGTCTTGTTTATGTTAATAAACATGAACATGGCCTTATGACTAAGATATTATTCTAAGTTTATAATGAGAGGGACCATGGAAACATTAAAATTGGACCAAATTAGGAACATAATAAAATGACCCTATGAAAATTAAAGTTAGACCATGCTAAATAAAAATGAACAAGGGGCTTAGGATATGAATGACCATGTATATAATTTTTAGCTTAAAATTTGGTTGTGCTTAAAAACACACCCAAGCCTTAGTATAAAAATTGAACTTAAGTCCATGGATATTTTGAAGTGTTTTCATGTAAATTGTTCACGCCAAATTTTAATTTTGGTCCAAAAGAACCTATGCTAGGGTTTTTTGAAGGAGGGTTTCCATAAGCTTTAGACATGGATTTGTATTGAATTCCTATAAACCAAAAGTTATTAAAACAATGAATAGGGATTAACCTATAAAATTCAAGTGTAATCCATTTGATGAGGGTTCCATTAAACGTATAACTTGAAACAATAAGATCTACTATTAGAAATATTAGGCAAGATCAAACTAGAACCATGAGTAAAAAACAAGCCAACCCAATCAGGTGAAGATGATTATAAAATAAAAATAGTATTGATAGATTTTGATGTTTTATAGGTGAAAGGTATTATTAAGAGATTAATATCACTTTAGGATATCAAGTGGGACCTAATATAACCCCTCATGACCTTTTATTTCTTTATATGAACACACATACACCTCTATTAGTTCCTTCACTTCAGGCAGTCCAAACTGGCATAATGAATGGAAGGTGATCACCATGTGAGAAGGTGATAAGTCCAATTGGGAATAATTTTAAGTATACATAATGGATTAAAGGATAATAGGACTCTTTAAAAAAATTATACCACCCCTTTTATGGATTATATTATAAAATTGAAGGTCACTTTAATGATAAGTGTGAGGGATGAGTGAAAGAAGGATGATGGTGACTATAGGTAGTGAAAACAATTGTCCAAAAAAATAATAGTGGTTAGGGACACACATAATGTATGTTTTATATTTTTATTAATCCCCCCATCATATTTCACATGTTTAATTTTTCCCTAGTCTATTCTGGACTACTCAAGAGAGGCCAAATGATAAAGGTAATTTCCAAGAATGTAACTGAAGGATCTTATGCCAGTTTTGAGGAGTTTCATTCCTTAGAGGTAATTTTATTAAAATATACCTTTAATGGTATATTTAATACTCCTTTATTATAAAACATAACTTATTTTAATTCCTTGAAAAATGGTATTATGACCTTTGAACTCCACTTCTCTCTCTCTCCTCACTCACATTTTATAAGTACTAGACATTTTGGCTCTTGTTTTTTAATTCCACACCATGTATGGTGAATCCCTGCTAGTTTGACGTTTTAATTTTCCTTTGAATAATACATGAATTTTTTTCTTGAGTTCAAAAACATATTTTCTAAGTGTTCAAATTGATTTATGGTGATGTCTAGCGATAAGTTTCTATCCTTGCTTCTTTTTATCCTTCCATGTTTAGTGTAGGAAGTTCTCATTCTAATAGGTCATATGGAGTGTAGGATAGTGTGTTTGGATCCATTAAAGTGTGAATGTGTCCTTAGAGTCTACAATATAACTTCTAGTATATTTACCTTGAGTATTTTCATGCATATCACCTCTATATTGAAATATTAATGTCATAATACCTTATGACTTTGAAGCTATGTTGTAGGTCTTTGCTCTAAGTGTAATGGTATTATGATCTTATGGAGATATTCATGTTGTTTCACCCCATTATAATAGTTTACTTTCATGCATATTTTTCCACCCTTTCCCATAAGTAATTATTTATCATAGGTGATAAGCACTTAAAGGTCAATCTACGGAGCTATCCCTTAAACCTAAAGGTCTACCTCTACTATAGGCAACCCATAGGCTTAGAGTTATTTGAATGTTTACCAAATATTAGAGTAGTATTGAATAACCTCATATATATTTCAATATTTGGTGCTCATAGTTTTATCATTCCCATCAAGACAAAGGTCTAAGAGAGTTAAAATATTATTGGTGTGTATTTCCTCTAATCATCTTTTGGAAGTAAGAAAGATAACACCAATGGTTACTCAAAATGAAATATTATGGTTGTAATCAACCTAGGTATCTCTTGTTGAATGTTTTGATCAGTTATTATATTTTATTTGACTCATGAGGTTTATATAGATGGCTATGATGAGAACCCCTACTATGCACATCCCTATCAACATTATTATGATCCATGTTATACCTCTCAATAACCCTATCAAAGTTGATATCAGTCCTATGAGCCATGAAAACCCTATGGTCATCCATTTCCTTATTCATATGGTCATCATGTTGTTAAATAAGCCTATCAAAAACCCTATAAAGAATTACCTTCCTATCAATCCCAATACAAGTCCTACCAACCATACCATGATGCCTATCAACCTCAAGATGACTCTTATCAATATTGTCATGATGAATTAGATGATTCCATAGATTTTAGATCAAGATATTACAAGGCAAGATATGAATTATTATAATATAAAATCTAAAAAACTAAATTTGGCCTCAATCCCCACCATTAACCTCTTCCTAATTTAATCGCATCTCATGTCAAATCCTTATTAACACTCATACCAAGTTTTATAGATAGTGAAGAAAAGATGAGAACATGGGATGACGAGTTTGATGTGATCCCTAACCATATCATGGAATGGTTAAGAGGTTTATTTCAAGGGTGGGTGGACATATGGAAGGTGGTTGAATAGGAAACTCATTATGATATCAAAGTGAAATTGTACATGGTAAATAAGTGCTCTCAATGCTCAATAGATTGGTTAAGGATGTGGGAAGCCAAATAGTTTGAAAGTGAGCCTATAGATATTAAAAATACTCAAGGAGGATATGACCAAGGTGAAACATTTGTTGAAGAAGGCATCTTTCATTTTAAATAACCCAACTTATCATTCCCTTATGAACTCACTCAAGAATCCATTTTTCCTAAACCCATTCACAAGAGATCCACCACACCTCATACTAAATCTCTAACCCATGAGTCTATCCATCACCCTCCCACCTCATCCATTCTTTAAAAATATTCCATTTTGTGGGAATAAATTGAAGAGAAGAAATCTCAAGCCATGGCTGATTAAGAGGGTGATTCAAGTGACTATGAAGAATAAATCACCATAGGGATCCCCCTTGGTGAAGATAAGTGTAACTCCATCTTTTTAAGTAAAAATAAATGCATTGAAGACCATGTCATTTCTACACATAAGGGGTTTGTCAAAAAATTAAGGGAGAGGTGTTTTAGAAACATTCCATATCTATTGATTTAGTTGATATCCATGATGAAATACACTTGGAAGATAGCAACTATGAAGAAAAAGCTGACCTATGGAAATATTTTCATGCCATAAATCATGAGTTTGAGTAGATAAGTGAGTCAAATTATTATCATAAGAAGTTATAACCTAATAATATGTTTGTTTATGATCCTAAAAAGTATGATGTTAAGTGTCTTATCAAGTATAAAGAAAAAGGTCTTGTTAAAAGTGAAGATGAACATCAAGTCACTATTCAAGAAGCTGTAGTCATGAAATAATAAAATGAGACCAAGGTATAAGATGTTGTACTTGAATAAAAATAAACATCTCAAACTAAGATTGAAACATTTTTATAGGTGTTGGATCATAAGAAAGACAATCTTGGTGACCTCATACATTAAGAGTAGCAAGATCAAGAAGATAAAGTTGAAGAGATGGTGGTTCTCAAAGACAAGGAGAGAAAGGATGATTGGCAACAACAAATACATATTTTCCAAGAGATTGAATAACTTTTCAAAATTAAGGTTAAAGTTCATAATAATATATATCAAGAGGATTCAATGGAATAAAATAACCAAGATTGAGTGGACTACGCAAATCTCCTTGATGAAATTAAGGAACTTACAACTAAAAAGAAAATTGGCCTTATTAAGATCACCATGGAAGTTAAGAAGGTATGCCTTTTTGAACCACCATTAGATTTTTAAGTTTAAGAGTATTATTATAAGGTTTATGTTATTGAAATTCAAGAGTATTTCACCTCTATAGGTGATCTACTTGTAGCTACCTTGCTTTCATTGAACATCATGCCGATAAGGTTCGAAAGCATCATGAAGGAGTTGGAGATACAAGTGCCAAGGCGTAAGAAATAACATGCATCATTAAATCCTTAATTTAATGAAGAAATAAATGTTTCAAACTTCACATTTTACCTAGGAGGAATAGTTTCTCTTAGGTTAGTTTGTGTTTGAGTTATTTTGTTTGGGTTGTGTGTATGTGTTCTATAAGTGTTAATGAGGAAAAAGTGTGTTGTGTGTCTTTTTCCTATTTTTATTTTTATTTGGTATATTTTAAAAGGAAAATTTATTTTCATATCTATGCATAGGTGACTCCATATCCCAATGGATGGGAATAGGCTACTAGTCTTTGGCATAGTTGGATTGCCACCCTTAGGAAATCAACAAGAATGTTGACTATTTTGACCACAAGTCAAAATAAGTCAACCCCATATAGTAAAAAAATTGATATATGGTGTATTATAAGCTATTATAAGGTGTTTCACATTCCTAAAAATGTTATTTTATGTGTCATTACCTTGATTATATCTAATTTTAACCCCTTATGTCATTTCTAGTCACTTAAGGTAATGTTTGGACCATTTAATGAGGTTTATATGGTTTATCATTAAATTATAGTGTTAAAAATCCTATATCACTATATCAATGTTTATTATGTCATAATATGTCATTTTTAGTCTTATAACTGAAAATTGGTAGGGTTCTATGTTGAAGACAAGAAAATAGTTGAAAAGAGCCAATTTCAGGTGTGTTTTTTAGTAGTTATATGGCTTATGTGGGAGTGTGGCACGTGTTGTAGGATCCTAGAGTGAAAATTAAAATAAATTTAATTAAATTCCATGTTTTATCAGCTTTGGAGGTCCAAAAATTAGCCTAAAACCATTTTATTCTTTCATCATTCCACTAGGCATCCAAAAATGACTAACCAATTTTGGTTGAGTATGGACAATAGGAGTTAATTCAAGTCAAATGATATTTTAGTATGTTATTAAAATTATTATACTTTATATTAAATTTAAGTGTCCAAATGTTTGTTACCTATGCTCTATGAACCATTATGTAGAAGTTGATTGCTCCTTTCTACATGTTTATCCCCACACCCTATAGGTTTCTCTTTTATTTTCCTAGTTTCATATAAACCAATGGTTGTAATTGGATATCAAGAATGTGAATAATATTATCACATGGTTATTAAATTGGTTTTCACTTGTGTTGAGATAAATATTGGTACAACACCTCGCATTGCTAATGAGAGCCACTATTGAGTCTATAAATAGTTTCATCAATTATAAGAGCTTACATCTCAGTTTGACCTTCATATAAATGGAAATACAAGTTGACAGTGTGATTTTATATCTCAATTCATAATGATCAGTCTCTTATTGTGAATATGTGGCCTAAATTACATATAGTGACTAATAACATAGTCATATATGGTACACAGTCAGTTTCTTGTAGTCATTGTCTTATAGGTAGATAAAAGGACCCCTACATAGTCATCATGACATGATATAGAAGTTTTCAAGGTGGTGATAATTATCCTAATGTTAAAATGACATGTTTGATCTGTATAATGAATATTTAATTTATGGTAAGATAATATATTTTTCTATATACAATTTTTTGCTTTGTATGTTGTTAGCATACACTTACATGAAGCTCATATAGAGGATTGAATAGTTGGAGTGCCAGTGTTTGAATATGTTTGAGAAATTCATATAGGTTTTATAAGTTTAATGATGTCATAATAACCATTTTTAAGTCCAAAGGTGTTATTTATACTTTAGGACCATGTACATATTTTGAGAGAATCACATAAGGGACATGTTACCATAAAATCTCTAAAATAGGGAACATGCCTTGCTTTTGATCCTTTCATGGTAAGATTTACTAAGGTATACACAATCCTAAGTGTTCCATCATGAAGATCAGACTTAGGAGTAAGGTATTGACTCAAGAGGCTGAGTATTTTATCCTAAGAAGTAATATATATGAATCTTTCATCATGAACATTCTCTCATTGAAGATGATAGTGTTATCTATAGAGTTTTGAGTCTAATTGGCTTTACAATGATATAAGACCTAATGGAGATATAACCTACATAGAATTGACTTATTTTATATGAATATGGTACTAGTGGATTAAATAACAAACAAAATGGGTTAATATTCAATGTTTAATGTAGATCACCACCTATAAGAGGATCTCAATCTTCTTTAAAAAGGGTTCTATAGTCAATGTCTATAACATACTCTATTGGTATTGGAAATAGAAGTAAATCCTATAAGTAGGTGACCGCACATAATGAGAGATATCACTTTTCCAAATAAAAAGTAAAGGGGGTTGAAACACAAGTTTCAAGAGTTAAAAAACCCTCTACAAGTGGCCTTTTCCCCTTAAAATGATCACCTATAGTTTGATTGTAGCGTGAAGTATACTAGAGCATAACAGTCTAGATGTTGGCCTAGTGTATACATGATGTGAACAAATCTTAGCAACTATGAAATGACATTGATGACTTCAAATAGGTCTTAAATAATGAGACATAAGGTCTAACATGAAATTTTCACCTACATGCATCCCCTTTTTTGAGTGTATAACATAGTTATACAACCTACTAGTTAGGCCTAAGATTAGAGAAATTTGAGGAGTTGGAAGTCTTATAGATTGATAAACACATTTTAAAGGACAAAAATATTAGTGATATACACTCCATGAGATGATTTAGATATGTAAATAGAGCATGGAAAATGTTAACATACAATCTACAATCCATACACTGACATTTCACACATTTAATGTTACAGAAGTCAGGTTTCATGATGCTTGGGGATACTAGGAGTTTGATCTAACTCTAAAATTTTGTAAAACATGTCCCCATGACTTACAATAACATCTCATACCATTTACTTGAATAAAAAGATAGGGGAAGTACCCTCTATTTTATCTCAAATAGAGGGCATTCCCAAAGAGCCATGTCCTATAGGTTTATCATAAAGAAGGTAAGAAGGTGAGATGGGAGGTCTTAACTCACTACAAGGAGATGTATAATGGTTAATTAAAAATTAAAAATCATAGGGTAGACATCACAGTCACAAAAAACCACGTAGAGGTGGTTATGAATAATAAAGTATAGACCAAGCTTATTTGGCCTATACTAGGCTTAGAACCCTAAAGGGGTCCAATCCCATTTATAACACTATACGAGCCTTGAAATAAATTTTATCACATTTATATGAGGGTATCATATTTTTATATCCTTTATTATTGAAGGGAATATCACAAATGAGTCATTTTATTACATAGGAATAACTTAGGGTGCATAGAATGTAGGGAAGGGCTTGAGAGGCCATCTTTGGAAGCTCGTATTTGTACAAATGCTTATCATGGATATCTGAGGAGTTAAGATCTGTTGTATAAGTTCCCTAACATTATTCTATAGGATTTTATTGAAGTTTCAATGTTAGGATTGTATGAACAATCCTTAAGGGTCAAAACTACTCAAAACCAAGTGAGAACCCTTGCTCATGACCCAATGGGAATGAAGTAGATATAAGTGTATTAAATATTTCTATTTTGACTTGGAAATTATATTTTAATTTCATATAACTCCCTTAATATCCTTCCCATTATATTGGATTATACCCTACTTGTATGGATAGGGTACATAACTAGTTTTATTAATATATTTTGATGTTTTATAGGTGCATGGGATTTTTAAGAGATGAGGATCACATTGGGAGATAAAATGGGAAATAATATAACCCCTAATATTAATTTATTTCTTTATATGAATGCATAGACAGCTCTGATAACTCCTTCACTTTAGGTAATCCAAACTAGCATAGTGAATGGAATGTGATCACCAAGTGAGAAGATGAAAATTCCAATTGTTAGGACATTTAAGGTTTATATTATGTATTAAAGGATAATAAGACTATTTATATTTTTACTAACACCCCTTTCATATAATGGATCAAAAAATTGAAGGTCCCTTGAATAAAAAGTATGAGGGATGAGTGAAACAAGGATGATGGTGACTATAGGCAGTGGTAACACTTGTATAAAAGATGAATAGTGGTTAGGGAAACATATAATTCATGTTGGATATTTTTATTAACCCCCCATAATATTTCACATGTGGAATATATCCCTAGTCTATTGTGGACCACTCAAGAGAGGCTAAATGATGGAGGTAGTTTCGAAGAAGGTAACTAAAGGATACTATGGTAGTTTTAAGGATTTTCATGCCTTGGAGGGACATTTATAGAAATAAACCTTTCATTTTATATTTAATAATACTTTATTACAAAATATATCTAATTCTCATGCCTTAACAAGTGGCATTGTGACCTTTGAGCTCCACTTCTCTCTCTCCTCTCTCACATTCTATAAGTACTAGTCATTTTGGCTCTTATTTTCTATTTCCACATCATGTATATCAAAGCCCTACTATTTTTTATGTTTTAATTTAACTTTGAATAATACATGAAATATAGTTTTTATTTTACAAAAAAATTCTAAGTGTGTGAAGTGATATATGGTGAGGTCTAGTGATAAGTTATATCCGTGCTTCTCTTTATCCTTTCATGTTTAATGTAGGAAGTTCTCATTATAATAGGTCATATGGAGTGTAGATCATGTGTTTTTATCTATTAAAGTGTGAAATTATACTTAGAGTCTACAATTTTACCTTTGGTCCATTTACCTTGAGTAGTCTTATACATATCACCTCCACATTGAAATACTAATGTCATAATATCGTAAGACTTTGAAGCTAGTGTTGTAGGTATTTACTCTTAGTGTAAAAGTATGATGATATTGTGGGGATATTTATGGTGTATCACCCCCTTAGAATATTTTAATTTCATTCATATTTCTTCCCCTTTTCCCACAATAAATTAGTTAGCATAGGTGATAAGCACTTAAAGGTCAATGTAGGGAGCTAGCCCTTAAACCTAGTAGTATACCTCTATTATAGGTAACAAATAGGACTAGAGGTATTCCAATGTTTCATAAATATTAGAGTAGGATGGAACAACCTCTTGTAGGGTGAAATATTTTATGCCAATAATAGTTAATATATTCTCAAATATGGAAATTATCATTCCCTATAAAAAAGAAATATCAACTCTAGAAATAAATCAATTGTAATTATAACATGTCTAGATCAATATTGGAATCCAAATAACTCTCCTAATTGATAAGGATACAATATTTTTGATCAATTTTTGGAAATCACTTTGGTCTATTCTAGACAATTTTTTTAACAAAATAACTACATTGAATCCATAGAATGATGGATAAATTAAAGTGGTAAATAGGATGAAATTTCACCTTTTAAGAGTGTAAAATTATAATAAACAATACACTTTGGATGAAATTATGTCTATCATTCATAATAGTTAAAATAGAGATATATATAACTTTAATATACATAACTCTTTTGAGGTTTACTTGGGTTTCCAACCTTTGGCACCCATTGACATAGATTATCTTATTACACCATAATATTAGAAAATCCTTCAGCTGAAAAGGAAGTTGAAATAGTTATTCAATTCATTGAGCACATTAATAACAATAAAAAATAAGTGTAAAATATTTTTTAAAAGGCTAATGAGAAATACAAGCCTCCATGACAAACAACAAACACCACACACCTTACATGTTGGGGATTGAGTTTTTTTATAGCTTCAAAATGAAATACTAAAAAGACCTTACCAAAAAATTCATCCACTTTAGTAAGGACCTTATACCATCACAAATAAAATATGAAAGATAATTTTTAAGCTTAATCTTCAAAATTAACTTGGGTTACATCCATTATTCAATGAAAATCTATTATGTCATTACCCTCCACCCCTATTGCATATTTCAAATAATTTAGAAACTATTTAGAAAAATAGATATCAATCTAAATTGTACCATTCTATTAGAATTAGATCAAGTAATTGATGCTCAAGTCAAATAAACATATTGAAAACATATCCCTCTCTTCCAAATCATCAAATTAAGTTAATTACCTTCTGAAATAAAATGGTTTATAAAAGTGAAATTTTCCAATTTGTTTCCACATATTATCCTATAACTACATGAAATGGGGGCCGTTTATATTCAAGGAGTGACAAATAATCAAAGAGAAATTGGGTCACTAAATCTTATTAAAGATTGTTATTATATACAACAAGGCTTACACTAATTCTAATGATATGAGTAGTATATTTAACACCTACATGCCATTTTTTCAATTTGTTTCCATTTATACATTACATCACATCTCATTTAGTGTTAGTACTATAACACTCAACTCATCAATAATGTTAGTCAATGACATTAACACATTATTTTTTTATGAATTAGTTTTAGCTATTATAACACTTTAACATATGCTTCATATTCCTTCATTGTATAATAATGTACACTTACACTCTTTATGGAAATAATTAATATGTAATAATGAACTTAAAAAGTATATACACACAAAACATATGACCTTTTAGATATGGTACAAAAAATAACATAAACACTTATATATTATTTTCCTTTTTATTTAAACACATTGCATTTACATATTATCTATCATTCATAATTCACTTATATTATTAACCCTTTTAAATATGTTTAAGTATGTTGTCCACATGGTCTCCTCTTGGGACCTAGATCAATCAAAAAAATATGACTTTCATATTTGATTGAGGGTTGTATACTTATAAATTGATGCCTTTTGGACTAAAAATTAATCATTGGTCTTATCTAAAGCAATTTTTACTTCCCTTAAAAACTTCATCCATGATTTTATGGAATTATATTTGTATATTCAAATTATTTTATCCCCTTTTAAGGAACATATATCTAAGTTATGATTAATTGAAATATGTCTTGCAGTAATAATCATGTCGAATATAAATAAATGTTTTTCACACATTAATTGGTGTTAAACTTAGAAATTTTCTCTATGGGGATAAAATAATTCTTTATAAATAAATTAACATTGTAATAATATGGCTCAGACCATATACCAACCCATTAGAGGTGTGATAATTTATGGGTCATGTTGGAAACTATAAAAATTATATTCAAGGTTACATAGCCATATAAGAACCACTATAAAATTTATTATAAAAGGAAAATAGGTTTGAGTGGACTATATCATTCCAAACAATGTTAAAATTTCTAAGTTTATATTATTCATATCTCTAATTTTGTTTTCTACAAGAAAAAAGTTCATTTCCATATGGTTGTACCTATATCACTAGTTGGAGTAGTGCCAGTGAAACAAGGATGAGTATTAGATCAATCAATTTTGTTGTTTTAATATAGATAATAAAAATAATACCAAAATAGAGTGATAATATTTGATGATGGTCTTTACACTGTAAGTGTTTCTACACTATTTTCTCTCTACTCACTTTGAGTTTTTCATAAACCACCAAACATTGTTATATGTGGTGAATAAACCAATTTTGGGAGGTATAATATGAACTTGGATAATTATATTTCAAAAATTAATTGGAATCATGAAAGTGATAATTTCATTCCAAACCATCTCATTCACATTCCATAGGGGAAGAGATAGAAGACTTGTAATATGAAAATTTATATGCACATATATTCAAAGTAAGTGTAATTATAAATAAGCTCAAATAAATCACAACCTCTCTTACAAATGTTAAATTTATTAATCACTATATACACTATGATAATAAATAACATGTTGTAGGAAATTTACATTTTGGTAACATGAATGGATTTTTATAAAGTTAGGTAAAGATAATCTCCTTCATAGCATGCCATTAGAGCATGAGAGACCACAAGTTATAGAGGAAGAACATCAAGGGGTTGTTAGAGGAAATTCTATAGGTGAATTGAATATGAGGAATATATTTTAGAGTGATATTTTATGGATTATATTTTTGTAGGATGCACAATGAGTTTAAAAATATTTCAATATATATTATCACATGGGGAAACCAAATTATAGGGATGAAATTCCCTTAAATATATTTTGATTTGTAAAACCATTCAAATAATGGGGATTGATTTTTGGGGGCATATTAATCATCCATATAAGAGGTCTAATTATAGTATGTTATCAATACAAATAATTATTTTCCTAAATGGGTTGAGGAAGATGTAAATCCAACCTATAATGTGAAGGATGTTTTGAAATTATTGAATGAAATGCTATAACAAAGTTAAGGTGTCTATCTACACCCAAAAATTACATAGTGTGACATTTATAAAATGAATCCAATGATGATGCAATTATCTCCAAAAAAATTCTTAGACTTAGTCATTTTTTACATCCTATACCTATTTTCTTCTCCTTTT
Organism: Torreya grandis; assembly: GCA_037957365.1. Classification (NCBI taxonomy): domain Eukaryota; kingdom Viridiplantae; phylum Streptophyta; class Pinopsida; order Cupressales; family Taxaceae; genus Torreya; species Torreya grandis. The sequence continues at coordinate 2,756,322 of JARHVA010001363.1, read as the reverse complement.
GGTCTTTGAAAACATTATAAATTGATTTCTTTGAGTATTTTCTCCTAGGTCTTTGAACTGCCTCCTTCATGACAAAACCATCACTATCTATGATGCAAATACCACTCTCCATTATAGGTCTTCCTCAATGGAGACACCTCCACCATGATATTTTTAGAATTATCACTAAAAAAAGTGTCAATTTTTGGTAGTTATGTAGTTGAATATGGTAGTTTTTTTATTGAATGGGTAAGTCTTACCACAAAAAATTATGGTTACATAATTGTCACCTAAAAATAGTGTTAGTTCTATCATGATTGACCTGCTTTAAAAAATAGAGGCTGAGAGTGGATATTTTCATGTGCTTAAATTATTTTATTTGAGTTTTATTATTTTTAGTTCAAGTTTTCCTCATGATTAACTAGATCACTCCCACTCTTGTTTTGATCATTCCCAATCCTTCTTAAGTTCAACTTTTAGTTAACCAATATTTAAACTCACCCTTTCAAGCTCCATGATTATCTTATAAGTATATCTATTTTAGATGAATTTTGGATCAAAATTTTGGATTCAATATTAGTGTTTTCAATCTTTCCATAACCCTATCCTAACTTATTTTAATTTTGGAAAATATTTTGCACCACCTTTACTCATCTTCATGGTCATTATACATAGGTTTTGGAGATGACAATTCATACATATAAGAAACAAGTTCTTTGTTATCTATGAATTAGCCCAACCAATATTCAAGTATTCTTATTTTTAAATATTATCCTAAGTTATTTATTTCCATTTCATCTTTTTGTTAGATAGTTCCAAAATTTGTGATTGATAAATTAAGGAGTGAACTACCAAAGGATAAATTTTACTACAAAATATCTTTGCTTCCATTTGGTCTCAACTTGATCAGGTTAGGGGTTTTTTATTTCATATTTATTTATTCATTTATTAGATTAGAATAGTTTGGATTATTTTTCATTTATTGTATTATTTTTCATTCCAAAAATTCATAGATAATAAAATACATATTTTTTAATCTCCTTTATCCTACAATAAAAGTAATAGCTAAGATGTTTAATGTTTGCATCTTCATACTAGTATATTTTGAAAGAATGTAGTTTGTATCCAAACATTGGGTAAATTTTAGGAACTAAAAAATATTTTTTAGTTTAATAAAAAAATCATATTTTTTTTTTTCACGATTACATTCACAAGAAAAAAAATGCACACATAAACCTAGAAAACTTTTTAAAAACTAGGTAAAAGAGAGTTGATATCTTGGACCTAATTTCCTCCATTTTAATAAAATAGTAACATTTATTTTATATTCAAAAATAAGAAAATTTATTTCATATTTATTTAATATCAAATCATTAAATTCAATGTGCAATAATTTGAATCATTAAAAACTAGTTTCAACATTGCATATGCAAAATAATTTCTAGATACTTAAAGGATGTACTCCTTAGAGTTTAGATCTAATATTGTGTTTTAATTTCATTTTGTAAAAAAATATTTTTTTATAGTATTTTAATTCACATACAATATTTAAATTAAAAAAACATAAATCTATTTCTCTTGCACATAAACTAAATCTTGAATATAGGAAAAGATAAAAATAAAAATTTGCACATAGTCTAGAATTTAATTTTTAGTATTACATGCATCCAAAAACTAAAGAAATTGATAAAAATAATAATGCCTCTCCTTTATTTCATTAGATTTTATTTATTTTATTTTCATAAATTCATTTCAACAAGTATTCAAATTTTATTTTCAAAAACCTTGTCAAAACATGCATAAGTACCAAAACAACATATAAACAAATCCTTTCTAGGATGACCACAAGAAAAAAGAATTTATCAAACCTTTCCAAATAGAAAACACCTCCATTAAAATAAAATTTAAAAAATATATATGTTTATCATATTTTTAACCTACATTTATTTACCATTGGATGACACTTACTGAGTGTCCCTATCTCCATAGAGAAAGTCCATATCCTTGAGTGATTGATCTTATTCCATCAAGTGAAATTCAAAGTGATATATATCTGGAACTCAAAATTCAAGTATTTTTATGATTAAAAATGTTATCCTTAGTCATATTAAGTCCCTAGATGAGTGATCTAGGGCTATAGTCCCTTTAGTAGGACCCTTATATATTCTTCCCCATCAAGTAAATAACCCTCAAATATTATTATTACATATTCTCTTTCCTTTATCCTTAGGCATAGCCTCATAATATTTAATTTATGCTACCCATAATCTTAGATTACATTGGATGTCTTTGCCAAACCTCAAAAATTCAAGTGTACATGTTAACATGTTACTTTATACATGTACATAAATTGGTGAACCCAACATGAAAAGTATATCCTTTTTGTATACCTATTTTCTCTCTTATCTCCACTTTTTTTCCTTTAATTCATTTTATGAGAGTATTATATACTCCATAAATATGCCTAGTTAGGACATATTTTATAGAACCATAGAATTTGAAACCTATAGGAGTATTCTTCACCTAGTAGCAATGCCTACATTCATAGTTGGAAAAATAACATTCCTTCACAAAATGTGGAAGCCCAATATTAAAAACCATCCTTTCAACTCATGAAATAAATTATGGGTAGTGATCCATGAGCTATGAGATCTATAAGAAACCACTATTAATCACCTTGATTCTAACATGTCTTTCATCAGTGGAGGTGGGACCAACAATCACATTGTGATAATACCACTAGTTATCCTACAAACATTAAATTCTAAAAGTGTGACAAGATATGATCAATACATTAATAAAATATGAAAATTAGAGGATGGTCTAGGTAGAATAAAATTTCCTTTGTACCATTATCTCAATAACAAAAAAATAACAAAATCACAAAAGAAACACCCAACAAATCCTCTTGGGACCCATAACTAGAATAAATGTATTGATGGTCATTAAATCATACTTCCCAAAATTACTACCAAAGAGGACACCAGAAACACCATTATTTATTTTATAAATGAACTCATCTCAACCTTGGTAGGTCAAATTAAATATACCAATCATATCTGAATCAAGGGATGGCCACTAATTTCCCTAACTAAGGCCATTCTCTCATATTCCTACTCTAGTGACAACTTACCAACTACTGCTATATCTAACGCACCTCTTGCTAATTATGACTCAAACCAATATCTTAGGGACATACTTACTCATGGTATCCCTAACCTCATTGATTAAAACATTCCTCCATCATACCAACACCCTCCTCAAAATTTTATGGGAAGTATCTACACCCATGCTCTTATAACCAATATGGTGGCCAATAATATACCATCTTAATATCCATAAATTTATGTCCCACCTATGTATACTCCCCATGTGTAGACCAACCAACCACCACTATATAACCCTCATAATAATGTGTCTCTAAACCAAATACCTGTGTATACTCATCCCATTGAATAAATTCATCCCATTTATTATAACTAATTACCTCCCTATTATCACATGATCTCTAAATCCACTTATCTAGACAACTAATTAATGGACTATTCCATACCACCTTACCAATCCCCCTCTTTTCCTCCTAATAATTACATAAGTAACCGATATCCAAATCCACCCATTGAATCTCATTCCACCACACCTTTAATATACATCAACAATATGGTGACATACACTAATTTTTTTAAATAACTCTTCTATAATAATATATGAGGATTTATTAAACCATGTTCCTTACCAGACATCCCAAAATTCAAGGGGGAAATAAATTCTAACATGTATGTCAAGGCATGCACTACTATTATCCTAGATCTCTTACCTTGGGATGGGTTGGTTGTGAAAATATTTCTAAAAACCCTTGAAAGAGTCTTCTTTAATTAGTATTATCTCTTCCTTAAGGGATTTATATATTATTTTAACTAACTCATGGCTGATTTTTTCAAATTATTTTCTATGGAAAAACTCCTAAAGACTGACATACAATAATTCTTGCATATCAAATAAGAGAAAAATTAATCTTCTACCACTTTATCAAGAGATGGTGTCAATTTTTATACTTTTGTACTAGCATGTTACACATGGACCAAAGGTAACTATGTGATCACTTCTTACACACCATAAATAATGATATGGTAGAATATGTGTAAAAATTCCATATTGATTATATGAAAAAGTACTTGAAAGTTATCTCAGAATCAACCAAATAACCATTGGCAATGGTCATAGAAACTATGAAACCAATACACAAGATAATTATCCCAAGCCAAAACAATTGAGTCTATAAATAATATAACTAGATCAATTCTAACAATCAATGCCTTAAGGTTATAAATAGAAATCATAATGTCACAATATATGGCATCAAAGATCAAATAAAAGGGTGAATACAGTTAACAACAATCCACCTCATAGTTTAAACAATAATAACCATGCCAATAATAAAAATATGGGTATAAGAGATCAATACCCTCCACCCACTATTCACATGATTTACTTTAAATACCCTCTTCCTGGTAACACCCAATGGAAAAACTAAAACTAAAACCAAGGCCTATTTCAAACCTAGTTTCAAAACATTGACCTTAATCAGAATCACTACTTCTTTTATAACAACTAAAAAGGGTTTGTTCATTATTTCCAACATAAAAGACCTTAAAACTATGATCATAATTTTTCATTATTTTTTCATAGAGTTTTTATACATGATACTCTTGATTATAGGGAATATAACAAGTTTATTAAAGTAATCCCTAAGAATCAATGATAAACATTTGTAGACATGATCCTATGGAATGCTAATAAAAACCCTCTATATCAATAAACTACTCCCATAACACCTCATAATATTAACTTGGATATTTATAAAAACTCCTTTCTACACCACCAATATTGTACTATCCATACCCAGACATAGGGTAGCCAAACTAACCAACCCCCACTAGTTAGTAGTCATGACACTAAATACTCTACCTTTAGTACACTCAATGTTATTGTGGATCTTGATTTAGGATAGCAAGGAAAAAATTTCATGATGGGATTTGTGTAAATTTAAATTGAGGAAGATGTGAACATTATTACTCGTAAAAGAGAGTATCAACCCGTAACCCCTTACATGACAAATTTATCAAAGACTGATACCAACCCCAAACCCTTAGGTAGCGATGATTTAATTTTTTATCTCCCAAATAAATTATCCCATATTTCTTTCTTAGACCTACATAAAAACACTCCCTCTCATTATTTGACTTACATGATGTGTGAGGATTAGGCCATCTAGCCATTGTCACAACTTCATTGCAAGCTCAAATCAATCTTATTGATTTGTATATGTTCCCACTTGTAAAAAATTTAAGAGACATTGGTTACCTATTTAACCTATAGATCATATCCCAAAATGAAAAAATGTCAATAAAAGGATATACATCCTTCTATTAGGTATAGTTTTATAAAAATTATGTAAATTAGCAATGGTTGATGATGTGGCACTTATCAACATAGTTATCTTTTCATTTATTAAAAAAATTAGATAAGTAGAAACTAATTTATACATTAATAAGAATATTTTTTGAGGTTATTTTATCCTCAAGTCTACCTTAATAGGTACCATCGTGTTTCCAATCACTTTGGGTCCTAAGATTATGTTGACATTATTTTATATGATTGATAGAGATACAAATTACAAAATGATCTTGAGTATACCTTGGTTCCATGGGATGAAGGCAATCCCTTCTAACTTATTTCATAAAATTATGTTACTTAAATTATGGAAATTCTTTGTATCTCAAGGATAACCTAAGAAACTTTATGCTATTAAAATAACCATGAACAAATAATTAGGGTTGTATATTGATGATCACTTTCCCACCTATTGTGTGGAGAATCCCCCATAGTTGGTTGAAGAAAAAACCAAATGAAAACCAATTTAGTTGTCTTAAATATGGGTGTTGAACTTCCTAATCCCCTAACAAATTAAAAAATTGAAGAAAATGGAGTTGAAACATTATAAAAAGTGAGTGAAGAAATTACCATGATAGTGTTAATCATCTAAACTAAGTATAAAACTATGAATATCATTATCTTAACAATATATGAACCAATAAAACTTCCATTTGATCCTTATAAGATCATAACTTATACTTCTCACATGAATATTGGATTAGAGACTCCTAACCCTAGTGTTTTAGACCACCACATTGGCATGATAGAACTCTTGGGGCATGAATATAAGCTCTAAAACCATCTTGATGATCCACAACTTCAATTTATTCACCCAAAACCTTATCACACAAGTCAAATAAGTATTTTAGATCATAGTTTAGACATTATGATAGATAACAAATACATTTGTCTTTCCCTAGCCATGTCAGTACTTGAGGAAATGATTTGTATGTTAAAAATATGCACCATATAAATTAACATTAGTTCTAATGATTACCCAGACATTCCTAATGTTGAGTCCTCTCTCCATCCTAAAAGAGAATAAGACCACAAATTTATTTACTAAGTTCTCAAAAACTTACCCCAAAAAGTATATAATGGTAAAAATATAGTCAACCATGTCTTATCAGTAGTACTATGAGATGAACCAATATGACCAAAAACCTCTTATATAATAAGGATATTAAATAAAATAACCCATTGAATTCTTATTAGCTTTGGCCTTCCCTTATTTTCTCATTGCAAATATAAAAATAGAGCTAATCATGTTTTATAAATAATATTATCAGTTTCACAAGTATGTTCACAAACATTCTATAATAGTGTGAAACCTAGTCCTAATAAAAGGAAAGAAAATATGAGAAGGAAAAAATTTCATACCTAATTGGTTAGGCCCTTACCTAGTGACTAGAGAATTTTAGAATGAAGCATATTAGTTATGCACTTTAGAAAACAAGGAGTTTGGTGAAACTTTGAACTATTTACAACTTAAATATTTGTACACCTAGTCATTGCATTTCAAGTTCCCTCATTACATTTAATTTTCAATTATTTAAATGTTTTTTGCATATATGATGTTATGTTTGGTGACTATCTAGTTGTCAGTTTACATAACACAAATTTTCAAAATGAAACTTATTATTACATTTAATTTTGATATCACTTTATTATCCTATAGAAAACAATATAAAAATTAGCATTACATTTGTTATCACCTTAGTTAATATAACTAGAGTATACCTCTATTTACCTACATATTATTTCAAAGATTAATAAATATTAGCGTAATGTCTATTCTAAAATCTTGTCCATTATGGAGTCTCCTCTTACAATTCCCTCTAATTAAAAAACATTAGCATTCTTAAAAAAAAGTTAACCTTGCAAACCTATACTGGTCTTAGGTGATTAACTCTTTCATCCTACTATTGGCATAAGGCTAAGATTTTAGGGTAAGGTCCTTGCAAAAATAAAATGTGTAATATATAAACAAGGACATTCCTATAAAACTTGAAATCTTATGGAAAATAAAAAGTCAAATTCTGCATATCTCTTCCTTTGTTAAACTTTGGTGTTTAACCCTTGCATATTACTAGTTGTGTGGGGTTAGCATTGGGAGTAGATATCCTTTCTTGCCTACATATAGCCTTTGGTGATGAGCCTACATGTCTTCCTATTCATATAAGACCAAGTATAGGGGGTCATAAATTAAAATAATAATCAATATAAATTTATAAAGTGTCCAAAAAGACTTCTTAAAAAATCCATGTTTATATGTCTATGCTGAAAAGGGTAACTTTATCCATTTACCAACTATGTTAGGGATATTTACCATTAGGTGAAGGAAATAGAGTTATTATTTTATATTTCCACTTTTTCTCATAAGGATTATATCACCTTAATTTCTTCATGTGAAATTTTTATTTATAGTTTTCATTTTACCATTTAATAAATATACTTTCCCCCTTTTTCATTTATTTATTACAAACTAAAACCCCTATGTTGTGTAAATAAATTAACCAGGTCATCACCTAATAATTTTTTTTAGAAAATTCATAATTTCATACATGTTCATCCCATTACATAATTTCAATACATTTTGTTTCTTATTTCATATATAAGCATTTTCCATAGAATTTATCAAAAATATAAGAGATACATGGTATATCATCACCTACCTAGTCATCTCAAGTGATACAACCTCATGAGTATCTTCTTTAAGGCTTCTCTTTGATGGTTCAACTACACTTAACTCCTTCAACCCTTTCTTGACACAAGATATGGGCTTGTCATATTCAATGAAGAAATGAAAATCAAAGAAAGTATTTACCTCTTCCTCACCTCTTTCTTTATGTTATTTTGATTTTTTAAACTCATAATATACACTCAAAATCATAAGCTCTTGTTGGAAAAAAGAGAGGGTGGGTGCATATGAAACACTTTTTTATGATTGAAACAAGACAAGGTATCCTTATAACTCAAGCTTTTGGATTTAAGATTATTATAAGGTTTTTGAAGAGAGATAAAATGATTCATTGGTTTGGCTTCTATAATATTCTCCCTTATTTGGTATTTTTTAGGTATAAGAGAATATTCCTTTACAAGATTTGGCATGGTATAACTAAGAGTCATAGTCCAAGAAGGATTTCAAGATGGATTTATATTTTGTTCTTTAGGAAGGGTGGGTATGGATTGAGGAAGACATAGAATGAAAGGAGGTGTACTAGGAATAGGAGATGATGATTGAGCTTACTTGGGTTGGATTTTTTTCCCATCTCACTAGCCTACTTTCCATGAACTAAATTATGCCCATTATCTATATCCTTTCACTTGTTAGGACAAATTAATTTTATTTTTCAAACAATTCCCACTCTCCTCTTACAAAGAGTAATTAGTATTTTAACTTTTTAAAGAGGGTGATGGGAATACGGTGACCAAGATCAACTCTTCTATCAATGTTTTTCATCATTATTTCATTCTTTTTCATGTTTATAAGCAATTGATTCTCATGTTCTCCTCTAGATTGAATTTGCCTAGCTCTATACTTCTGCAAACTTCAAATCTTGATGATAGATAAAGTTATGGTATTTAAACTCTTATTGTTATTTATATTATTCCCTCATCCTATGATTCTCTTTCATTTTCTTCTCAAAGTCAATGATCATAGTTATATCAATCTATTCAAGTTGATTAGGAAGTCAATAACCTTACCAAGGATGAATAAAAGTATTCATAGGAGGAGGGTAGTAAATTATAGGATAAGGTTGGTATATAATTGATGGGATAATTCATGAGAATCCATGAAAAAGATCAATTTGATATATATAATTAGAAAGTGTGGAATATGTATTTTCACAAAATGGAGATTGAGAATACATATCATTTTTTTAATTTTTGGGCACTTGGACTACTTATGCTAAATGTAGTTTGTTTTTAGTTTCCATTCATGTTTTTTGAATGCCTATAAAGGCTGACATGTTAAATAACCACACCAAAAATACTTCAATCTCTTTGGACCTTAGTCCTACTAGGCATGCCAAAATTATTATCAATTAAATTTTCACCCTTTGTAAGGTAGTTAAATCCTTCAAAATTTGATGTAAACTCAAAAAACTTCAAGGTTTTAGGTGACCTATTGGATAGGTGAGTCTCTAGGTTAAAGGGATAACTCCCCTTAATGAATCACTTAGGCTCAAACACTAATCTACCACTTTATAGGAAAAGGGAGATAAACCTATTGTAATGGGGGTTAATTCACAAAAATGTGGTCCTAAAGCTTCATATCATACACTAAATACATGAATTAAAAAATGAGTTCAATTTCACTACTCAAATATGAATTCTCTAGGCATGAGTATTTCACATAGAGGCTAGTGTATGGTACATAGTATAGGAAGATGATCAATAGGTCTCGAAAGACACTAAATTAGAGTGATTCACCTGTCAAGCACATAAGATTATATTCACACTATAGGATCTATAAATATGATTATTACTTGCATAGAGATAACTAAGAAAGGACAAATGAAAGGAAGCATTTGCTATCACTAGTCAATCATCAACCAAATAAACACATCTACTAGGAACAAGCCATGAGAAGAAAAAATTAGTCTTATTTAGGTCTAAAGGTAAAATACAAGTGTTTCTCCAAGTAGGAATTCTCCATCACTCAGGTTAGGATCCCTTTTCAAAGCCAAACTAGGCCACACATATAGAAAAGGTGAGAAGAGATAAATAATGCATGTTAGAGAGGATTCAAGGACACATGTCATTATTTATAAGTCAATTTCTAAGAATATATAGATTATAAATAGTAAAAATGACTTTAAAAACATGTGCCACTTCATATTTGAGATCAAAGCCCATGAGAAGTTGGCATAGAAAGGAGACACCTCACGCATCTCACTTAAATATATCACTACATTCTTTTATAGAATTACAAATTTTATATCTTTAAATATTAAAAATTTATTATAAAACATTATAATATAACCTACTCATGTTTGGAAAGCTTTATTATATATTAATAGGCCTTATCTAATTCAAAATCATGAGAAAACTCCCAAAACTACCCTTTTAAGGCCTGTAATAGTCATTCTTAGGCCTAATCTATAAATATTATACTTGAAACCTATCAACCAATAGTTTATATTGGTTCCCATGAGAAATATGAAGGTTAATATGAAAATTTAATAGTTAAACAAGTCCATTTTTATTCTTTTATCTCCTTTTCTCTCTCATCAGGTCATTGATAGGGTGCAGGTAGGCTTAGAAATGTCTACCATCTTAATGATGGTTTATAAAGGTAAGGTATTCAAACATTAAAAAATGCCACATGTATTTATCCCATAGAGGTCCCCTTATATTTAAAATTCACTAATACCCCATGCAAATCCTCTTTCAAATTATAAGCATCAAATTGAGTCCTTTTAAGTTTTCCATAGTGTAAAATAGGGTTTTGAGGTAGCCTTTAGTCTTAAAGATTATTTATAAAGTTATGAGGGTTACTGATAAAAATAATGACACTATTTTTTGTTAGGTTACTCCATTCACCATATCCAAAGGCCATATATTCCCATACAACTCTTCTAAGGAGTTATAAGCTTGTCAACATGGTCTCTCAGGTAGAGAGGACCGTGTGTAAAGAATGAGAGAGAGTATCTTGGTCAAAAAATCCTAAAGTAAATTTTGTGATCATAATAACATCTAAATTTATTTTAATTTATCCATTCATGATTCTCAATGGTCTATAATATACATCAATCTCCCAAAAAGAGTTTTGCAACCTAAATCCATACCATGAGGGTTTGAATGCAACTAAGCCTATGTAACCCTAATGGTATGGTTTTATCCTTGAATATTTTTGGTGTCTAGATTATTTATTAAAGGAATATAATAATATTTATATACCCTCCATGATATTTTACATAATTGTATCAAGGTTTTATTTTTCTTGTCCATCACCAAAGGTGACCAATTTTTCTTAAGTGTATTATGCATGCCTGTGTGATGCCAATATGATTGTTATCTCTTTTTTCCAATTAAAATCATAAACTTAGCTATAATATACTCTCCATTAATTCATTAATTCCTCAATAATTTTAAAATTTAACCAATACATCACTCGTAATTCACATTGTCTCCGTCTTTACAAGTTTGTAAGGCAACTTGACTATTTAGTCAACCTATAGGTATGTATTTGGGGGTTTCAATGGAATTATATTATCATTTAAATAACCCTTGATAAATTTTTTAAGACTTAGTATTAAATTTTTAACCTTATTATTATTCTCAATATCTTAAATCTCCCAAAACACCCATTTTCTCTCTCATGCATGTTCAAGATTGTAGAGTATAGTTTTAGGCCTACTAGGCTTTAATATGGTACTATCATCAGCCATTATTTTATAATTATATTTCCTTAAATTCATACCCATTTATCAAGGATTTAATACATTTTGTCTTAGCTATCACAAATTCAACCGTAATGCCAATATCACATCTTCTCTTGTCACTGTTCAAACTTAGAAACCTCTTGGCTATAGGTGGTAGTTGAGAACCTCTTGAATATCATTCTTTGAAACTTAGTATTTATAATTAGGAAATTGATACTTGAGATTACCTAAATCTCATTGAATTATTTTCCCTCTTTCAACCTATCTTTCTACTACCTATTATCACCTTATAGGTTATGCATTTCTCTCTCATACTCTACCTAATCATATATGTGTCAATGGCCTGTATGGCTCTAGTTATATATTAGGGTGTCTTAAGCATTGATTTTTGACCATACCACTTAATTTATCATGAAACATTATAGGTTTTATAAAAAAATTATTTATCTCATTATTATGTCTTTAAATTCAAGATTTGGTGTACAAACTCAATTAATTCTTAGAAAGTGTAGACCTACATGTTTGTAGACCTATAGGTATACATTACATTTATTTTAGACCTCTTTATCTCAATTGATGGTAGGTTACTTTAAGTTCATAAGGATATTTAGAAACTTTCTTGTATTTGATACTTGGATGAGTGTTGTAATTCTTCAATCCAAACACCTAAAGTGTTTCAAAACACTTACATCTACTTGTAACCCCATGAAGACCTGCATCAAGAAGGACTAATATGCATACATGGAATCAGAGACATTTGTGTATTTATGATATACTTAATTACATTGTGAAATATTATTAAGGTTATATTTATATATGAAAGGCCACACAAGAAATGATAGCATACATCCCTGGTCTCATTTAGGAACCAAGATCATGAGATCAAAACTACAACTTATGGCCATGAGAGCTTCTTGCTTGACCAATGCATATATGTGGTATATGGTGATGAATAATGATGTATTGATGTTTTTTGGACCTCTAAGGAATCTATGAAATGTTCACCTTGCCTCCATAAATTTAAACCTACAACTATGTTGTCAAAGACTAAGATAATGGGGTTTAGCACCCTAGATCCTTAGCTATTGTTAATAAATACAAGGAGATAAATAAAATGACCAATTAAACTAATTTATAGGTCATATTGGTCCCAAAACATGTTCAAAATATTAGACCCCAACTCCACCTATATGGCCTATACCATTCACTTAAAAATGGCCTCCATGAGCTTGTGAAGAGAGTGATGAGAGAGAGGAAGAGTATTCTACCTTCATAATAATTTTTAAATATTTATAAGGATTAATATGACATGTGTAATATAAAATTATATTCTAAAACCTTTCTCACTTGCATATGAACTCAAAATTCTATACAAGTGCCTTAAAACCCCTTATTTGGTGTTAAAACTATCATACTATCCATATTCTAACCTAAACTAACATATACGACCCACTTTCACGTTTCAAAATTCATTTATGATCTTTTAATATCCATTTTTACATACCTCTCTTCATATTTTCTTTGAAAATAGCTTTGGATACTTATGAAGTGCACAAAATACCAACATATGTGGAAATGACCTTATGAGGATGAAGCACAATTTGTTAAGACTTATTAAAGTTTTAAATTACCTTTATATCACTTGATTAAATTTACCATGCAATAATTGTGTCTTTAAAAGGCTTGATTTATCCATAATATAAATATAGGTTTCTCCAAAAACCTTAAAAAATGCATAAATACATTAATATCTTCAAAGAAGCTAGACAAGCTTTAAATAAAGTAACCAAGTGGAAAGACTTAAACTAATTGACCATTTAACCTTTATACACATCACAAAATACTCTTAAGACTCATTAAATTGACTTTGAAATCATTGGGATGCATGAAATGGACACTACCTTATACAATGCTAACAAGACTAACAAATCTTCATTTAAATACCTCATAAGGCATGAGATGGGTTAGGAACAAGGCATGGGAGCATGAAAATAATTTTTTTACCTATAGGGTTAATCGTTTGACCTTGGGGGTTCAAAATTGGTCAATAGTAACACATTTCATGACATGGATCAAAAAGGAAAAATCATGAAAATAGCCATGTTTAAACTCATCAATGGCTATCGTAGTAAAGGCACACATAAGTTTTCACTTGAATTATATAAATGGATTTTCACAATCCATGAAAAAAATTCTATAAAAAAGAGGGTGATTAAATAAAATCAAACTTTTATAGATTTATACATTTATATTTTGTTCTCTATTCCAAGTGATTATTTTGAGAAAGAGAATGAAATCATGAAAAAATTCCAACATATTTTCAATGCACAAAGGAAATCCACATCCAAAAGACAAAATGGCCAAACATACAATTATTTTTTATTCAAATTATTTAGAAAAGGAAGTTATGGGAATTAAATTTTCATTAGGATAAATTATATGAAATGATCTCAAATTCTTTGAGTTCATTGATGTTGAAAACTAAGAGTTGTTTATACAACCTAAAACATAAGGAAATACACTTTAACATGGAGTAATTACCCTCCCTTATAATTTATAAGTGGCATATGAAAAATAGTTGGTATTATTGTATAAACTTTTATAAAATACAAAACTAGTGATATGCCACCTCAAAAGATACAATGAATGCTTGATTTGGATCTTGATATAGGTCAAAACATACATCAATGTGTTAATCATCACATGGACCACATGATTACTCATAAGTTTTAATCAAATATAGGATTATAACTCAAAAATTCCACCCTTCTTATAATATATGTAATAAAAATATGTAAGGTTAACTAGTTGAGTCTCCATTGTGAAAGTTACTAATTTGCATGTGAAAGCTTTGGTATTTTGCATTTTGTGACAATATTGGTAAACATCAAAGGGAACAAAAAGGTGAAAATGTATCACTAAAATAACTCATTTCATGATGAGTATTGATGAAATTTTATCAATCCAAATTTTTTTCATAAATAAAAAATTCATATAATCTACTCTCTAATGTACATTAATCATTATAGTTACATTTTTTTACTCTTTCTCTATTTCACATAGTGGACATTTCTTGAGGGGAAGTGGTTGTTGATGTCATATTTTTCCTAGAAAATACATTTACAAAATTTATATGGTCATAGTAAGGATAAACATACAAGAAGGTTCAAAAGTCAAAAAATTTATTACTATAGATTCAATATCTAATAATATCCTATCCACGTGTTCATTTCAATGTCTTGGATTACATCATGCCCATCATAATAGTCACCAAGTCATGAAATGGTGTGATGATATGAATTCATGAGATAAAAAATCATCAATATTTTCTCTCCAATTTTTAATCAATATATTTCATGTAAAAGAGGATGTTATCTACCAAAATAGTTTGGTTTTGAAGAGTATCCAACCATTGTAATCAGTAAAACTAGAAGCTCCACTACCATAAGTAAAACTAAAATTGTTTTCTTTAGGATAACATGAAATAATATAAAGGTTTAATGAATCAACATATGAAATTAACTCTAAAATAAATAGATAAATGACTCAAATATTAGTGACATGGGTGAATGACCCAGACTCACAACCATCAAAGCAAAAATCAATCTAGACATGTTAGGCATCACATAAAAGGAAGTTCATAAGGTGTTAATTGAAGATGTGAAAAATGGATAGTATGATGAAAATGAGGATAATGAATTTGTATATTATAAGTCCATCAAAAAATATTAGGTGTTTAAATATGTGCCACATGTACTCTTCATTGACCTTCCACCTCCACTTGAGTCCATCAGGGTAGATACACTTATTAAAGAGGATCAAAATTTGCATAGGGTTCAATATTTATTTATATGAAAGATATCATACTTACAAGTGAAAGATAAAATACACATTTATTTATAATACTAAATAAAAATTGAAGATAAAATCAAAGGGTTAATAAAATATCATGACCTAGTTGCATCCCTCACATTGAAAAGTAATGAATAATAAGTATAGGTTTCAACAAGTCCCTTATAGACACTAATCAATAAATAATGGACACCTAGCCTTGAAAAACCATATTCAATATTCATATAATGAATTTAAATATTATTAATGCATGAAGTCATAACCAAGGATCCACAACAAGATGCTTTGAAAAGGGAAACATGTTCAAAGACTCATAATAATAAATGATTGGTTCCCAATCCTCACATATCAATTTACCTATAACCGAACACCATAATACATCATTAGCATAGTCAAATCCACCATCTTCTCCTCTATACCATACATAATTTACCCCTTCATCTTCCCCACCTGAAAAATGTATTATTTCATCTCTTTCCCCTAAAAATACATACTGGACTCCTCCAAGCCAATCATTCATTTCCAATGTAATCATTTCATATAATTAAGTGTAGTCACACATTTTTAGATACTAATGAACAATAATATAAATCAAAGGTCGATCAACCTCTTAACTAGGTCCATACAAATCAATCACAGCCATACATTAGTATAGAATAAACATCAACCACTTATCCTTATATAACATGAACATAGGAAGACAAAATGATAGATGAGGAAGCACAAAATATAAGTAATAATTATTACAACAATAGAATAATCAAAATTTAAAAGTGGAGAAATTTAAATCTAAGAATGTAGAGGAGATAAAGAAGGCTAAGGTGGGGAAAACATCTAAGGAGGTATATTAAAAATAGTTTGATATCCTTTTTAAGTAGGAGGAATCAACCAAAAATGCATTGAATAATAATAAAAAATAGAATAATCAATAATCTAAAAGGATGAGAGGGAAAATAAGAAGAACAAAAAAAGTTGGAGAAGTAGTAAAAGAAGGATAAAGAAGATGAATAATAAAGAATAAATTTATTAAAATAAAAAATAAGATGATGAATAGTGTGCCCATATCACAATCCACCATGGTAACAATTAATCTAACATCAAGCTAAGGTGTACAAAAATTAGTGGAGTAAAAAAACCCAATAGATATAAAACAATAATAAATGGTTTAAACATAAGTTTAACTTTCATGACTTTTGTATGTTATGATCTAGTGAGAGTGAGCTCATAGGAAAAATGTTTGAATCATGTGTATTACATATATGGGTTCTAGTGTATGGAAATATAAGCACCAAGTAATAGTTATACAATATTTTTGCTAACCATTATAGAACTACACCGAGAACTAATGACACCTTTGATGTTCATTAAACAACTAAAATTTTCCATGCCATTATAGTTTTCCTTAAATATTATGAAACTTCATATTATTAATAAAATATATGGTGCCACAATGTTTCATGCATTTGTCACTCAAATATCTAAAAAAATTTAACATGATAGTGAGTAGCTGAGATAGAAGACTGATCAGATGTATGATCACTTTTTTAAGGTTATAAAAATAATTAAGGAAACATGTCCTATATTGGTGTAGTAGGTTTTGGGAAGATAGGTGATGTTTGAGTTAGTAAATATCATGACCCTCATAACTAGTATTATGTAGGATTGGGATGATACACAATGAGTCAATTAAATCAAGGAATAAGTACCAAAGCTTTGTAATGAATCTAACACTATATTTTAGTTTCTAAATAAATATCAAAAATTCATGGATGTAATTATGACATATTAGAAAACAAATTCATGATAGTTCCTTGACTGAAACACATAGCTCTAGGATACATCAAAACAAATAAATGACCACATAAACAACATAAATAAATTAAAGTTAGTAAGGGAAAATAGTAGTGGCTAAAATGGATGTTACTCTTTAAAATTCAATGTTGTAAGGGATAGTTTCATGAGGAGACCAAGATTGTGGGATATTTAAATGATATTAAGCACTTTTTAAGGTTTCAAAATGAAACAATATGTGGAGATAATGGATAAAATTATGTAATACATACATAAAATAAATTCAATTTGTCATCCACTTATTATAGTTTGAAATGAAGAGGATGATAAAAGAATCATGCAAATCCTTATGCTTATAGAAACACTCTTAAACATTGTAAGGGATGAAATAGGATACTAGATTAGATAAAAATTATATTTGATAAAAATATTAAGTTAAGTCAAGGACAACCAAAATGATCCAAATTAAATTACCCTTAATGAACTCATCAAGATACAATAAAAAAGTTACCCAAGTGGAATAATTAGGAAAAATCCCTCCAATGTAGATAAGTTAGTAAAATGATCCTGGTACAACTACTACTCCAATTTCCATAATTGATTCTTCTAAAAACTCATCAACTCTTACATAGACTACTTATAAAACTCCTACTATAACTAATCCTCCAATTCCACTACCAAAAACTTAAAGTATAATGACTCCTCCAATTTTGGTCAATTATGATTTTAACCAAAAAAAATTGCATGTAATAATAATTGGTTGGTGAGGCTACAAGGTTTAAAACCCTATAAAGGGAATCCTCATTGTTACACCAATCTATTTAGAACTCATAAAGGGTGGTAAGTTGGTATTCTTATTAGTTTAAAATCTAAAAGGGTAACTAGGTAGTACAAAAGAATATATAATTAGTAAAAGGAAATTAAAGTGGAACTGTGATGAAATATTATTCATATATTAGATGTTTCAAAGATAAAAATAATTACACATGTATAAAAATTAGGTTTCAATCGCTTACACTTTATCAATATGTTTTTTCTTGAGACAAGATAATTTTTTAAGTTTTGGAAGTGTTGGTATGAGCATGCAAAGTATATTTATCACATAATTGTGTATAAGTTTGTATGTGAGAAGTATGTACAATTTTGTATAATTTAATTATTTATTTAATTCAATTAAATGGATATAATATTTAATTTTTAAATCAAAAAAAAAAAAAAAGATGAAAAAAGAGGTTAAGAAGGTGAATACTCATGTTTTATTCAAAGTACACACACACACACAAACATGTGTAAATGGGTATGTTAGATTTCTAAAGTAGTTTTAAATTTAATATAATTATTTTATTTTTTAATATTCAATATCATATTATTTATTTAGTATGTATTAGTTATGAAATAATGTATCCTCAACATATCTATTACTGTAATTTCACATAATCATTAAAAATGAAGATTCTAATATTTGCATGAATCTAGGATAAGTATGAAAATTTATGTGATATTAAATATACAATAAATTATGAAAAAAATTATACACATTATTAGGAATTTTATCATTTAATTATACATGTTAATATCTTAACATCTTGTGAGTTCCATTGCAACATCTAAGACTACAACAATTAGCTTATCCTAATGAAGAACTTTGGGCACCATACCAACATGGATTCCATATGAGGAAGTTATGAGTTTAAGTTATTTTTGTGTCAAAAATATAATTTATAATATATTTAGGTTTCACCTAGGTGATAAATCATACAATATTAAATATAATTCCAAATTTGGGTTCCTTTGAGATAGTTTCCATGATGTAGATTTCATTTTATTTTTATGTCTATTTAATTAGCAACTAATCCATTACAATTAGTGTACCAACCAACCAAATTAAGTTGCTCCTTTTTTGGAGTTGTTTCCTTACTCATTCCCATTTTTATATCACTTTTTTATTTCTATATATTGTCATATATTTCCTAAAATATTTTTAAAGTGGAGGAGATATCACATTGAAGACAAAGTCACATCATATACATCTCTTGCTTCTAGCTAGTCTCACCTTGATTAAGTTAAGGGTTTATAGTTTTAATTTTGTTTATTTACTTAGTATATTAAATTATTTTACTATATTTATATTCATTATGTTATATTTAATTTTAAACATTGAATATATAAGATAATAAATATTTCTTTCTCTCCTTCTCTTGCACCAAAAGCAATAGTTAGAATTATTTATTTGTTTAAATACACATCATATATTTTATTTAAATAAATTAGTATTGCATTTATAAATTATATAAATTTTAGTAAAAACAAAAAATATTGTTTATTCTTTGAAATAATCCATTTTTATTTTTAAACAATATTATGTTTCACAAACAAACAACCACACATGCGTGCAAAAAATATAAAAAACTAGGCAAACAAATGGTGTTATTTCAACATGGATTTTATTTATTTGCATGAGATATAAAAATTGTTTTAAAATAAAAAATAATAAATAATAAATTAATTATTCACTTACATTAAAAAAATACCATGTAGACTTTGTTTGCATTTATTAGAAACATTTGAAACTAGTTTTAACTTGCATATACAAAGGAATCTATAGATACTTCGTAGTCTCACTGATCAAAATATATATGTGATTTTGTTAATTAATTTCATGTTATAAGGAGACTAGTTTTTCATATTATCTTAATTAATTCATAATATGAAAATAAAAAATTAATAATTTCATTTATCTTACATCTATGAAAGTAAAAAATAGGCATTTGTATTATTAAGCTAGATTTCATTTTCTTAGCATTGCATGCATTGGAAAAATAGTAGAAAACAAATATAAATAAAGGATTAAATTTATCTCTTCCATTTTATTTATGGTTACTAATTTTATTTCAGTTATTTATTTCTAGAAAATAGTTTATCTTACTTTATTTTATTTAAAAACTTGCCAAAACTCAAACAACTAAGGCTTTGTCCAAATGAGCACGAACATCTTAAAACCTTGATTTTAATAAGAAAAATAAATTATTAACACATAATACCTTAAAAACATATCTTATACTTACACATAAAATCACCTTTCCTCTTGGATGACTCTCCTAAAGAATCTTTATCCCAATAGAATAAGTGTTTTCCTTAGAGTTAGAGCATTGGGTTCTTGCACAAAAATTCAATCTTACATTAGCACTGAACTCAAGAGAGAGGTTTTAAATTCCACACCAATCCCAAACCTCATTTTAGACTCTATAAAAACATTTATAAGATAAATATAATATCCATGATCCACCTATCATTATCCTTCCCCAAAATTGAGGTCATTAATATAACATCATTCTCACCTAGGCACCCTTGTCTACATTTTATTTTATCCTTAAGATTAACCTCAAGGTATATCATTAACATTTGTGTATGAAATTGATAGGTAATAGTCATCTTGATAGAGTCAAACTTATTCATTGAGTTATTCAACTAGACCATTCTCACTTTAACATTCTAATTATTGATCAAAAGCATCACCTCCTTATCATTATTGACATCAAGAAACTTTGGAGTTTTGTTTCCACCTAGTTAGATACTCTCAATTATTAACATGAAAAAATAAAAATAATTTGATACAAACTTTATCATCCTTAAGTACATATCATTCTAAAACCCATTTCACCAAAAAATTAATCTAATCCCTAGTTTCACCCATCATCCATCCATTATGTCAACTATCTTGGCTAGGCCTTGAGAATTCAAGTGCATAAGATAGCATGATATTTCCATGTGCTTAAAAATTAGTTAAACCAACATGAAATGGGTTTTCATTTTATGTTTTCATATTTTTATTACCTTCATATTTTTATTTATCCCTCAAAATTTTCCATATTATGTGGGTATCCATATACCCCCTGAATATGTATAGTCAAGGTATACTTAATAGAAGTATAGGTATTGAAACTTATAGAATAATATTTAAACCCCAAGGTGAGCCTTATCTCTTTATCTAGAACATTATTAATCCCATGAATAATGTGGAAACAACTTATCAAATATAAAATTTCAACTCCATACTAAATTAGGAGTGGCTATCCATGAAGTGTTGGATCCATCATAAACCACTAACAATGATATTGAATCTAGCAATATGACCCTCACTAGTGGAAGTGGGACTATTTAACACATGTAAGTTAGTCCTTCTCTTAACCTAAAAAACATTGATGTTAAAAATTACCAAGAAGTTTCATCACTACATTAAAATAATCCATTATTTATAATATGGGTTGAATAGTCTTCAAACACCTCAAAATCCTCTCACTCCCATCAAAACTAATCCTAAAATTCTTGATAAAAACATGATAGCCCCATGAGTAGTCAAACCATAATGAATTATCCATGGGGTACCAATGAATATTTCCTAACCAATTCAAAAAAGGAGTTCATTAAAAGAACACTCATTCATCCTTTAATGAACTCATATTAACTTTGGTGAGTCACATTATAGATTTGGATAGCCATCAAGATTTTCCTAGTTAGGCTTATCCTCCTCCTAGCTTTGTATCTATGATAACTTAGGAGGTTCCCCAATACTATGTTAGTCATCTCCTAAACAATTTTCATCCAAATATAGAATTTAGAAGACATTCTTATGCATGGGGTGCCTAACCATATGGCACCCACCCATCCTCTAGTATACTAAGATCCTATCCAAACTCTATTAGGAGGTTATTATTCCTACATCTATCCTAAGAATATCACAAAAAATCATATGTCACATTACATCCCCTCAAATAATGTGTTGAAATAATATTTTACACTTTATGTCTCTCCTACATATGTAATAAATAACCAACTACCTACGTAAACCTATCCAATTCAACCAACACATATCATTTTAGCTAACTAATTACCTCCCTACTTCTACATGTTCTTAAAATACACTTAACTAGATAACTATTTTCCATCCTATTATATACATCCTAAAAAAGTCCCTCATTTCACACTATTTGTTATGTAGTTAACCCCTATCTAACCTAACCCATTCTAACTTATCCCACACACATCATATAAAATTCAACATCATGGGAACATATGGTGAATACTTATAGTAATCCTTCAATCAAATTATACAAGAACTTCTCCTACCATGTCCCTTACTATAATTTCCCAAGTTCAAAGGGGAGGGAGATCCCAATACACACATTGAGGCTTATGCCACAAACATTAGAGAAATCTTACTTTGGGATGGGGTTGTTAAAAATATTTTTCCCAAAACCCTAGAGGAGATCACTCTAAATTGGTATTATCTCTTCGCTGAAGCCTATATCCACTTTTTTCAACAAATTATGGACAATGTTTTAAAAACCTTACATTTAAAAAAGCTTATGAAAAATAGCATTTGATAGTTCTTTCATATCAAACAAGAAAATAATGAATATACTATATGCACATAATATTTTCACACTTTTATTGATTACTAATGTTTTACATCTTGCAAGAAGCCATCATGACTCAGTCTCTCTAAGTACATGCCTTAAGGGGTGAATCAAGAAAGGGGTGGGCAAACCTTTGGTACTTCACAAGATTGTCTTCCCTTATTACAATATTATTCCCTATCCATTTAGCTCCTAAAACATTTCCCTAAGATATATCTCTTTCCTTACATAGTGCTCTATTATCTTCCTCTTTCTATCCTTCTTTCCCTTGCTTAGTACCCTTTTTAACTATTCAATAAGCTAGGTTTGGTTGACCAAGCATAATTTGGGGTCACTTTAGCTCTTTAGGCCTAGTTTCCATTTGGCCAACCTATCATTAACTTCATGCATTATCTCGATAATGTGCTAGGTCAATCCAATCAACCTAGCACAATTGACATGTTTGAGTTATTTTTGGGTCAGATACTCCTATATATACAAGGTCATTTTAGTCATTTCCATAATTAATACAATAAGTAGTTATTATTCACTCGTGCTTCTTCCAAATCTACTCTTCCACCATTCTATTTGAGGATTCTTAGCTTAGGTTTATTATTTAGATAATCTTAGTCTTGTGAATAGGTCTTGGATGCTTTTCCCTAAGAAAGTGATCCTTATGAACCACAAAAACCTCTTGCAAATCCCCATTGGCCAAGGGAGAGATTCAGTCATGATAGGTTCATATTTAGGTGAGTATATTCTAACTTTATTCTCCTCTCTTTTAGTAGATAGAAGTAGCATAAGTGTTGGCTCAAATAATATTAATCTTAATATTCCATGTATTAGGGTGTTACTCATACTCACTTTATTTGAAGTTCCATATACATGTATTTGATTGCTTTGCATCTAACCCCTTACTTTTCACCATAAGCTTTGGTGAGAAATAAATTAGTTTACTTTTATTGTTATTATATTAGTTTACTTTCTTGTTTATTATCATAAGTGAATAAATAAACCATATTACTCTTTTAGGGTTATTATGTGATTGTGTTAGACTTTAGGCTTTAGAAACCTACCTAGCATGATGTGTTGTGATGGATGATACAAGTGATCCACTAATTGGGTCTAGCAGATACCCATATTGTTTATGTTCCCTCTTAACAAGTGTGTGCCCAAATTGGAAGTGTAGGTGTGATCTATCTCATTTGATCGAAGATTTATTCATGTATGCCATTAAAATTTGATTGCATACATTCTGGTGAACTTGACATGAATCAAACCCATATAGGGTTTCTTTCACTTATTTTATTCATTTTGTCATCTTTTCTATCATATGTATGACTTGTCTTTATTCTATCAACCTGTCTATTTTTATTTGTGTGTAAGAACAGGCAAATGGATTGACCATCTTAATCTAACATAGGTTTCCAACACTTTGTAGACTTTTTTTTTAGCCTACTAGGTTGATCAAGTCAACTTAACACATTTCTAGGCATCTTTATGGTAGGTTCCTATTCAGGATTCATAGTGTAGGTTCTAGATTCCAAACTTCTAGATTTGTAGTCTAGTCAACTAGGTCAACTAGTTTGACTTAACACATTTATAGACACCTAGTTTAGTCTACTAGGTCAACCAAGCTGACTTAGAATAATTTTTTAGCTTTTTCAATAGCTTCTTGTCTCACTTGGTTGACCAAATCAACCCAATTCTGTAGATTGGGCTAGTTTTCTCCAAGGTTATAGGTCAGTTACTTGATTTGTTTTCATCTGTAAAACACCAAGGTTAGTTTCTATTTCTTTGTTTCTACTTTAATTTGTACTTTTCTTTCAAAATTCTAATCTATTTATATGTACCAATTTTATTATCCAAAATTAATTTAGTTGAATATGTATTTCATTTCAATATCTATTTTTCTAGAATAGCTATAGGCATACCTTATTTTATTTCTCATCTTATAAATAATTATTTCCCTTTCCCTGTCTATTGTGCTCCATCAACCAACTCAACTTTGCACTATACCAGACTATTTGTGTTTCTTTTATTCACTCACTAGGTCAACCTAGTCAACCTAACATAGTCTATAGGTCCAATTTTTCCATTAGGTCAACCTAGATTTGTTTCTTACTTCCCCTACTTTTCAACTTAGTTCTTCATCCTTTTTAATCTGCATTCTATTCATTTCTCTTTGATCCAAAATGAGGTCCCCTATCATAATATTTTTGGATAGTCTTAATCCATTTATCACTTATATGGGGTGTTCATTTATCCCTTTCTTTACCTCCCAAGAGCACCATCACTCTTTGAGTACCTCTTCTCCTCCATCTATAAATTGTAACATGGTTCAAATAACACCTCAAGATAAGGTTGATGGATCCAATCCTTTCTACACCTACCAAGAACCTTCTCAAAATATTCTAACTAATGTGGGAGTGATTGACTCAAAATTATTTAATAATCCCACTAATAAGTCTTCTTCTAATATTCCCTCCAACACCAATGTGGGAAATATTCCTTCCAACACCAACCTACCACTTGATATAACTCAATTATTAACCCAAGTGATTCAATAAATGAAAATTATGTAAAACTCTAATACCAATAAAATGATGCAACTTCAACAACATTTGATTAATGTGGCTAATCAACCTCCAATCATGAACCCTCAAGCTAATCCTAATTGCATTCCTTCACCTCTTAGAGATGCTTCATGTAACATTATTCCTCAACCAATAATGAATAACAAAATGCTTCAAACTATCTAAAATGAGTTTTTAGCTCCCTTCATTGTATCTATTAACATTGGTAAAATATCACTAACTATTAAATTTGATGGGACTAAATACCCTACCTTATTTCTTAAATCCTTTAGTAATATCTATAAAGAGTGGATCTAAACTAATACATTTGTCACTACTAAACTCTTAGTCAAAACCATCATTTGTGATGTATTATAATGGTATAATCAATTACCTCAACATTATATTTGGCAACTTGAAGATTTGGTCAATCCTTTAGTTAAAGAGTTTCAACATAATGATCTTCTTGAAAATTGTGTTAGCCATTTCATAAATGCTAAACAATATCCTAATGAGTTGGATTATGAATTTATTAAAAGATGGAAATCCTTATCTCCTAAAGTTGATTATAATATGTCTAATGATAACCTATTCAAACTCCTTATCATAGCTTTAACCCCTACTCTTCAATACAAGGTTTAAACCTTTGCTCCTCAAACTCTTAATGAAGCTCTTGACCAAGCTAAATGGAAAGATTTTCTTATGAAGCAATTTGAACCTAATTCTAAAATACTTAAATAATCTTTCCAAACATCCAATGCTATCACTAGTACCACTTCTCAAACCAAAATTGGTATTACCAAAAATGAAGTTCCTTCATTTCTCATGTGCTTCTTTTGGTTCAGCAAACGAGATAATTTTTTACCTCTTTTTAATCCTTTCATATATCCTAATGCTCCTCTTAAATGATATGATCCCAATCTATTTTGTTTATTTCATGAAAATATTGGACATTCTCATGAGTCTTGTACATGGCTTGCTAAATGTGTTATTTCATACATGATTGGTGATTTATTTGACCATAAAACCATGATTAAGCATCGTAATCAAGAATACACTAAAACTTTTCAAAAATGACAATCCTATAAAGCCTCTACATCAAATAATAATAAAAAATATTCTTCCCATAATAAATAAACTTCTAAGTGTGTTTGTGCAATTGATGCCGACTATGGTCAATACCTTAACAACTCTAAATATATCAATACAACTAAGGTTAATTATCATAGGAAGCCAACACATAAAGATCTTGTGACCAAGCTTAAGAAACCTTCTTTGGAAGAAAAATTGCTTAAAGATACTACAACTATCAATATTAATTTAGAAGCACCTGAGGAACAACTTCCTCCTTTTGATCCTCCAACCACATCTATTCCTCCAAAGTCTAATTTGCCTTCTTCTAAACCTTGTGTTTCCTCTTATAAATCTCATTGTAATTTCTTATAAGAACTTAACTCTGTGGCATGTAAAATTTCTTTCATAGAGTTGGTTAGCACTTCACCTTATCATCATAAATTCCTTATGCAATAACTCTAAGATATTGAAGACCCATCTTTTTTAGATTAAGAACCAACTTTTATTTATTTTCAACAAGCAAAAATTAATACCATTGAATCTATGTGCCCTTCTTCCAAACCTTCCATTGAATTCCTTGAAGAGGACATGATTAATAATTAAATCCTCTTTCACAATGATGGTCCACCTCTTTTCATCAAGATAGCCATTAATACTAGCCTTATTCAAAAATTTCTAGTTGATGAAGGTTTTGGTATTAATGTGACTTATTTATTGCTTTTATATCTACTTAGTTATAAAAAAAGTCATCTTAAAAAAACCAATCTTACTTGCCATGGTTTTGATAAGAATAATCAAAATCAACCTTGTTGTATATAGCTTACCTTAACCATTTTTCCTAAGATTGTGCAAACCAAAATCATGGTTCTTGATCTTCCTTTATCCTATAACATACTCCTTAGTCATCCATGGACTCATCGAATGAGGGCCATTAATTCTTTTGGAAATCAATTCATTATATTTATACATAATGGAAAATGTTATAAGCATGACGCTTATCACAACTTGTGGTGTATCCAATTGCCTAATCTTAAATCATGATATCATGTTCCCACGATTCCCAAAATCAATAGTGTTCCTTTGTTTAAACTCATCAATATAAATATTGATTTACATGTTACTCTTATGGATTATGATGATGATGAGCCCAATGAATTACAACACACTTGTAATATTAATAAATTGCCTCCATATATTTTGGAATGTCTTCTACCTTCCCTCTTACCTAGAGATCATACCATTCATCTAATGGATGAGATTACCAATCTTCCCCCTACATGCAATGCATAAGACCCATCTTTACCTGAAGATGATTTTATTTACAATGAATTTTGAATGGCTAGGCTATTTCAAGACCCTCTCATTATGACTCCTTGAACATTTAGTAATCATGGGATTTCACAATCTGAAGATCCTCCTTAATCACAAGCATGCACAATTTCTCCCATATATGATGATAACTATATCATGGCCCAAGATTAATCTATAGACTTTGATGTCTTTCATTATCAAAAGATATTAGCTCAAATTCATGATTTCAACTGAGATGTACATACCATTTCTATAGGTCATAACTTAGAACCTAAGGGCTATTTACCTCCTATTAATCCTCCTCTTATTTATTCTCCTTAAGTGGTAGAGCAAATCATGCCTTCTGAACCTTTAGAAGTACTTTGATCTTCTTTACCTCCTTTATATTTTCTAATTGAATCTAATTCTTCTCCCATCATCTCTCCATCTATTTCTTCTATTCTTAAGATCACACTTGATGCAATGGCAACCAATCTATCAAATACATTCTAAATATGATCAACATGGTAATCAAATTTTAGATTTAGAAATAGATGTGGAATATTATGGTCCTCTTCCTACCTTGCCTAGTGATGAAGCTATTTTGGATTTACTTTATGCTTGAGAAACACAACTCCCACATCAACATCATAAACATGGAAATTTTAAAAATAAAACTCCTCACTTTAATGACTTTGTCACTAGCATTGATCCTAAATATAATCCAATTTCATCTTTACCTAATGCACCATACCACTTTCAAGATGGTAATTTCATGATTATTGAAGAAACAACTCATATCAAATATGGTATGCCCTCTTGTCTTTAGCCAATCATAGTTTCTAAATAACTTTCATCTTATGAACATGATAATTTCAGCCTATTTTTTGATAAGTATCAAGAGGCATTCACATGGTCTTACCAAGATATGCTTGACATTGACCATACCATCATGTTCTATAACATCATTACCTATCCAAATGCCAAACCTATGTGTCAAAATTAATGCAAGTTTCCTCCCAAGGTTACCAACTTATGCCATAAGGAAATCATCAAAATTCTCAATGTTAAAGTCAATAAAACTATGGATTATTTTGACTGGGTTTCCAATATTGTTCTAATTCAGAAGAAGGTCACCATGGTCATTCATATTTGCATTGATTTATACAATCTTAATCTTGCTTGTCCTAAAGATAAATTTCCTTTACCTTCAATAAATGTCATTGTCAATTACATGGCTAGATATGAAATGTTATCTCTTATGGATAGCTTTGTGGGATACAATCAAATTCATATCACTCCTAAAGACCAACATAATACTAATTTCACCATGAAATGGGGTACCTATTATTAAGATGAAATTCCCTTTGGTCTCAAAAACATTAGAGCTAATTACCAATGTGTTATGACTCATATCTTTCATGACCTCATACATAAAATTATTAAAACATATGTGGATGATATTATTTCTAAATCCAAGCATCAAAAAAATCATATTTTTGATCTTGCCATTATCTTTGATCATCTCATCAAATATAAGTTAGACTTAATCCTTTGAAATGTGTCTTTAGAGTTACATCTGGAAAATTGTTAGTATTATTAATCTCTCTCCATGGCATTGATGTTTTTGCAACCAAGATTAATTTTATTATCAACATGATTATCCCTCATTCTATTCCTAAAATTCATATCTAGTTAGGCAATCTTGGGGTAATTATATGATTTGTTCCTAAGATAGCTTATCAAATTCACTTTGTCAATTCCCCTCTCAAGAAAGGTATAGCTTTGGAATGGATAGATCCATGTCAAAAATCATTTAACAACATAAAAGAGTCATTGATTCATCTACCTATTCTCCATCCTCCTTATAATGATTAACCCTTGATTCTTTATACTTTTTCTACACCTATTTTAGTTGGAGTAATGCTTTCCCAATAAGATGATACAGGTAAGGTGTATGTCATCTATTACATTAGCTGAGGCCTCACTAATTATGAAACATGTTATACCAAAGTTGAGCATGATTGCCTCACCATATATTTTGTAGCTAAAAAGCTTCATCACTACATGCTTTACCAAACCACCTATGTCATTGTTCATTTTGACCCCTTTCGTCACTTCTTCTCTAAAGCATTTCTTCCAGGAGATAGAATTAACAAGTGGATGGTTTTACTTATGGAATTTGGTCTTCACATAATCATGAAAAAAGTTTTCAAAAGGAATGTTATAGCTGACCAACTTACCATAGCTCATATTCCAACGACTTCATTGCTTCAAGATAACCTTCCTGATGATAATATTCTTTACATTGAAGGTCTTAATCAAGTAATTTCTCTTAAAGATTATTTTCATAGCTTTACTACCAATCTTGAAGCCAATCAATCTAATGAACCTTCTACTCCCTCTAATACTGCCAAACCAAAAGTAGTTATCTAGGAGCTCCCAAAAATCAACATTGACTTGCATGAGGATACTTGGACCCTTCATTTTGATGGTGTTGAATGCCTTTAAGGAGCTAGGGCAGGTTACATTCTCACTAGTCCTCTTGGTAAAATAATTCCTTTAGATTTCTATTTTACATTTGATGTCACCAATAATATGGCCAAGTATGAATCTCTTATCTTAGGTATGAGAGTTTCTCTTGATCTAGACATATAATATATTCATGCTTTGGGTGATTATGAACTCATTTACCATCAAGTTAGTGGTGCTTATCAATGTAAAAGTGAAATTTTTATTACCTATCATCAAATTTCAACCACTCTTGCCAAGGATTTTTCCTCTTTTACAATTGAACCTATTTTTAGAGACAAAAATTTCCTTCTAATTTTCTTTTTCCTTCATCTTCTCTCTTTCATCCACATAAAATTCTTTTTTATCCTTCTTTTATCATACAAATAATCAAATCTCCATCACCTACTTACCCTCTAGATTCCCTTATCTACCACATCAAGGCTATCACCATCCAACAATGCCTGTGGTATCAAGACATCATCCAATTATTATAACATCAAACTTATCCTCCTAACTTGGATTCTTGTGAAAAAATACATCTTCACAAATAAGCTTTCAAGTATGTATTTAGGCATAACATCCTTTATTATCACAATTCTAAAGGTACTTTTCTCTATTTTATCATGCCAAATAAGGTTCCTCCTCTACTTGAGCAAGCACATGGGGGAATTTATGGTGGTCACTGTAGCAAACATGCTACAGGTCATAAATGCCTACATATGGGTTACTATTGGCATACTCTATAAAATGATGATATTGAATATGCTAAAAAGTGTAATCCTTGTTAGCTTCATGATAACCTCATTCATTTTCCACCATCCAAACTTTAAGTTATCAAATATCCTTGGCCATTTTTAAATTGAGGATTTTATCTCATTGGCAAGCTTCCTCGTTTCCAAGATGGGAACATCTTCATCATCACTACCACTGAGTACTTTACCATGTGGGTTGAAGCCATGCCCCTTATTAATGTTACCAATCCTACTATATCTAAATTTAATTTCAATAAAATTATTTACTACTTGGTGTTCCTCACACCATCATTTTTGACAATGGTGGTAATTTCAAAAATAAACATGTTAAACAAATTTGCACCAAATTTAAAATAAATCAAAAGTTTTTCACTCCTTATCATCCATAATGTAATGGTAAAGCTGAGGCCACCAACAAAATTCTCAATAAATTCTTCAAAAGACAATTCATGAAACCCACATAGATTGGCATCTTCATCTTTATCTTGTACTTTGTGCTTATTAGATTAGTCTTCATACTTCCATTAGGGAACTCCATTCTCTTTAGTCTATGGTTTTGAGTTAGTTTGTCTTCTTGAAGTTGATATTCCTTCTCTTTGCATATCTCTTCATGTCATCATTCTTGATAAAGAATTTCACGAGGATCACCTTTATGACCTTGATTTTCTTAATGAATTTCATCTTTTCACCTTGCATCATAATCACCAATACAAGAACCACATCACTAGACAACATAAAAAACATGTTAAAAACTACACATTTAATGTTGGCGATATTTTCCTTAGATTAGATTACACCTATGACAAAGAAGGTAAGTACCCCCAAAAATGGTGGGGCCCTTACTTAGTTAAAAATGTTCTTGGTTTAAATACTTATCACCTTCAAACCAATGAAGGCCATGTTTTCAAAGATCCCACCAATTTTTTATTCTTTAAGAAAAAAATTTCTTAATCATTTCCCTAATTTTCATGCTTTCTTTATATCTCTATCTAACATCTTTTTACATGTTACTTTAGCAAGGGTATTTCCCTATGCAATAGTTTTATTCCCTTTCAAACCTTTAGTCCTCCTTTTTGGGTCTTATGGTTTTTTGATGTAGCATAGTCTTCACTTCTTTCCTTTTCAAACCTTTAGTCATCCCTTTTGGTCTTTTAGTTTCTTGATGTACCATAGTCTTCATTATCTTATTTTTCATTTTCTTTCTATTTATCAATTTTGATTTAGTGCCCCTTGGGCATTTATTTTGTGAGTTTCTTTGTAAGACCATGGATAGGACCCAACATCCCTCACAAAACCACCATAGTTTTATTTCCTTTCTCTTTTTGACACTTACCAATGCTATTTTGGTATCCTATAGGTTTTTTAATTTATAAAGTGCTTTACACAAAGGCTCTCTCACATTTTGCTTATTATTACCCTCGTGGGTCTCTCTTTTATGAAATTTTTAGTAATACCATGGATAAAACCCATACCTCCTCATAAAATTACCTTTATTTTCTTATTATTTATGATCCTTGATATTTAGACATTAGTTTTTGCTTCTTTTGCTAGATGGAATCTGTAAACAATCTATGTTATCATGTTTTCCTTCATTTCTCATAGTCTTATGATAAGGAATCACACCTTTGTTATCATTGTATTAATTTTTTCCCTTTGTCACATTTTTTTCAATTTGAATAAATTCAAATTTGTAACATGTGTCATTTTCCTCTTTATTTCCCCCTTTCTTTCACCTCCACATTTAGATAAAACAAGTTCGAAGTCAAGAGAACACTTTTATTTCACCTAGATTTATGAGATTATTAGACCCCATGTTCTTTGATTTTCTCTCTCTTAGAAACCTTATCCCAAAGTTTTAAAATGAAATTCATCTTTAGCGCCCATGTTTGATCTTCTAAACCTGTATCAAGGAGGAATTTAAAAATAAATAAAAGAAAGTTAAAAGCCAATCATTTAAAAACAAAAGGCAATGATATCTGAAAAATAACATACAAATCTTAAAAGTCTAATCATAGAAAAAGACATGATTACAAGCACATCTCCTATCTCCAATCAAAGATCAAAATCCATATTTAACTTCACATAGAGCTGAAGTCCTTTGGGGTGTAGTAGGCCAGTAGATAGGAATAGGGGATTTCAAAAAATATATAGTGCTACCTACTTTCTCACACAAGTACCCAATATTTGTAGTCGACCGATGGTTCTATAAAGGGTCTTAAGGAATGGGGAAAACATCATAGGGAGGTAGGTCCATTTTACTTTTCATGTAAATAGCCTTCATGGGATGATCTATATACTCCATTTGTTGACCTAAGACTTGTGTATCTAATAGAGGTTATTCAAAGTCTTTAAGGTCGATAGTCCTCTTGTTTTGATAAACCAAATTTGAGTGTCTTGACTTTGATAAATAGTTCCTCTACCTTTTTTTCCTTCATTCTCCCCTCCACCTCATTTCATTTGCTCCCTTGATAGAAAATTTGTGATTCTAAATTTGTTTTCCCTCTTCTTTAAATTCCTTTTTCTTCATTTTTTAAAAATATGATAACACTACTTTGTTTCATTTTTATCTATCTTTAGATGTAAAACAACTTGTTTGAGAAACTATGGATCATATTCATTATGTTTTATATATTTACTAAAACTACTTTTCTTTTTTTTCCTAGTTTTCTTATTTTTTATATTCTACTATTGCAGACACTTGAGTTCTCACCCTTTTTCCATTGTTACATGAGATATGGATTGTTACTACTCACCCAATCATATTTTTTTCCATTTTATGCATCCCCTTTTTTCATTGATGATTGAGATGTGGATTGTTACTATTCATTCATCAATGTTGTTTTACCATTTTTCTTTTTGAATCCTCTTTTTACCATCTTGTTTGACATGTATCCTTGATTTGATTTGGTGAGTTTGCCTTTTATTACTTGAGGTTTACTTGTATTAATTTTTTTAGTCTTTATTAGCCTTAGATTTTTGGTTATCTAGTTTAGTCTTATTTGACTTGGTCAATTGGTCTAACATAAAACTTATCATCTATCTTGCTAAACTCCCAAGTACACCCCATCTACATAGCACCAATTATCATAGCTTTTCTTGTGTTTTTTTGTTTTTTATCCTTATTTTTGTATTTCTAGGTTTATCCAAAGTAGTCTCTATGTGCTCCACAATCAAAACTAAAACATAGCTGACAAACATCCTACAATAAAGGTATGTTAAGGTACATATCATTTAGTTTTCATTTATTTAATTTATAGTTAGTTTCATTTTATATCATTTACTTTTAGTTATTTTATGATTTTTAAAATACTACAATTTTTCTTAGCATCAACATTATGTGTGTCCTTATGTTCTTTCTTGAAGCACCATCCCTTGTTACACCTTAGTGACACATGATGAGCTTTGGGTGGGGCATATGTATACACATAATATTTTCACACTTTTATCAATTACAGATGATTTACATCTATAATAACCCATCATGAATCAATATCTCTGAGTGCATGCCTTGATTGGTGCACTAATAAAGGGGTGGACAAACCTTTGGTGCTTCACAATATTATCGTCCCTTATTTCATTATTATTCCCTATCCATTCAAATCCTAAAACCTTTCCCAAAGCTATCTCTCCTTCATTGGACATCCCTTTAGTATTTTCCTCTTTCTATCCTTCTTTCCCTTGCTTAGTACCCTTTTTACCTATTAAATAAGCTAGGTCAACTTGGTCAACCAAGCATAGTCTAGAGTCACTTTAGCTCTTTAGCCCTAGTTTCCATCTCGCTGACCTAGCATAATATTTAGGCATTAGCTCGATCATATGATAGGTTAACCTAATAAACCTAGCATCTTTGACTTATTTGAGTGATTTTTGGGTCAGATACTCTTATATATAAAATTTAATTTTAGTCATTTCCATAATGAATGCAATTAGGAGTTATTTCCTCACGTTTCTTCACAATCTACTCTTCCACCATTCTACTTGAGGAGTCTTAGCTTAGGTTTCTTATTTGGAGAATTGTTGATTTATGGATAGGTCTTAGATGCTTTATCCTAATAAAGTGGTCCTTATGAACTACAACCTCTTAAAAAGTCCCATTGGCCAAGGGAGAGATTGAGTCATGATGGGTTCACATTCAAGGATGTATGTTCTAACTTTGTTGTCCTCTCTTTTAGTACATATAAGTAGCATAAATGTTGGATAAAGTAATATTACTCCTCATATTTAATGTATTAGGGTGTTACTAATTCTCACTTTATTTAAAGTTCTTTATACATGTATTTGATAGCTTTTCATCTAACCCCTTACTTTGTGCCGCAAGCTTTGGTGAGCACGATATTAGTTTACTTTTCTTATTGTTAGACTAGTTTACTTTCTTGCTTATTCATAAGTGAATATAGAAACCATAAGACTATTTTAGGGTTAGTGTGTAATTGTGTTAGATTGTAGGCTTTGGAACCCTACCTAGCATAATGTGTTGTGATAGAGGATGCAAGTGATCCACTAATTGGGTCTAGCAGATCCTCATATTGGTCATGCTCATTATTAACAAGTGTGTGCCCTAATCAGAAGTGTAAGTGTGATCTATCTTATCTAATCCAAGATTGATTCATGTACACCATGAAATTTTGATTATGTACATATACTACCCATTTCATCACAAGATGGTGGTAGGTTATAAATTCATTTTCCAAGGTACTACATATGGACCAAAGAAAACTATGTGATATTCTTCTTCACTCCATAAATAATGAGATGAGGAAGGATGTGAAAAAAATACCTTATACATATTATTAATAAGCTTTCAAAATCACTTTTTGAATCAACCAGGTGACTATCAATAATGGTTGCCAGACTTATGGGACCAATGGATGTATTATTAACCTTAAGAAAATTAATAAAGGCTTCCAAAACATAAATCAAAATAATTTTAACAAAAAATGTCCCAAGATACTTAACTAAAATAGAAACTCCACCACAAATAGTGTGAGTAATTAGAATAAGAAAAAAAACCTTGTGAAAAATAACCAACAATCAAAACAATAATAATATTGATATGAGGAACAAAAATCATCCACTAGTAGTTCATGTAGTTTATTTAAATCACCATCCACCCTAAATCATATAGTATCAAAACCAAAACCACATGTAAAACCAAAACCAATTCTAGGGCATTGACAATTTTTGACAATTTTAAACCCAACCCTTTTATCAAAGGAATAACCAACAAGGGTTTAAACAATGAGGATAAAATTAGAGGCCTACAGATCATGACCCTAATTTTTACTACTTATTCTATCATTTGGTTTGGAATGACACTCACATATGCTGAGAGTAAAACAAGTTCATCTAAAGAATCTCATAGGAATAAAGATACAATTTAGGTGGTATGTGCCTAGGTAACATGAAGACTAATCCTCAATCCTAGTTTAATAGCTTTGTGACCCCTCAAAACTAAAAACTAAAAATATAACAAAAACCTTTCCCAAGAGTCCAAGGGTGATTTAAACAAAACCAACCATAAGGTGTCTATCCAAATTGACTCGTGTAACATAGCCAACCTTATTATCATGCACTCATGATGTTGAGGCTTTAAACTATGGCACAACCAATGTTGATGTCACTAAGGCCAAAATGATTAGAGTTGTAGAGTTATATATAAATGATGAAGTGAAAATTATCACCATATAATGTAATATCAACCCATAAATCCCCACCTTTCCAACCTCTTGTAGGGTGATGATACTCATAAACCTATGGGAAATTATGATTTTGTTGAAGACCTTATAAATAAATTCTCCCACATCTCATTTCTCAATTTACTCAAGAAGTCACCAACCCACTATTTTAGATTTCTTGATGCCATAGGGTTCAGACATTTATCTATTGTTAATCCCAACCTCAAGATTAAATCAACCATATTGATCTTGACATGTTTTCACTTGGGTAGAATTTGAGGGATGCAAGATATTTATTCAATCTTTAAAGTCTCATTAATAATTTTGAGATAGATAGGAGAGGTGATATATCCCTATTTTTTCAAGTGTATATATATCATAATTGTGTTAAGAGAGCCATGGTTGATGATGGGGAAAAAATAAACATACTCTCTTTTTCATTTATCTATAAGCTTAGCTATGAAGAAACCAATTATTAAACAATGTGAAATACTCTTTGAGGCTACGATATCCTTAAATCAACCTCCATAATAAATTTTATGATTCCCATTACTTGAGGTCCCAAGACATTATTTATTCAATTATATGTCATCAACAAATACATCAATTAAAACATAATCTTGGGTAGACCTCATATTCATAATATGAAGGCTATATATTCAAAAAATTTCCTAAAAATAAGGTTCCTTCATCTATGGAAGGTTTTAATAGCACAATGGGATCCAAAACCCTTTTACAATATCTAAGAAACCATGTATAAACAACCATGGTTACACATAAATTATCATTTTCCCACTAATAACATAATCAATCCCCCACATCTGGTTGAGGTTAAGGATACTCATAAACATAAAGGATTCATATTAAAATAAGGTTAAAAACTTCCTAAATCCACACTAAAATATAATCCCAAAGAAAATTAGGTCAAGATAATAGAAAACACAACTGGAAAAAAAATCCTACAATAACACTAGTCATCTCAACCATGCCTATGATTGATATTATTTATATCCTAAAATTAGACATGACACTTTTTATTACTTTTGATCCATGGGGAATAAGAACTTACCATCTCTATGAATCTCAAGATCATGATACCCAAGAAGGGTTAACTAATCTATGTGACATCCTCATGGTTGAGATATCATAGGATCATGAAGATAACCTTAGCTAAGATGATGATTCTTCCTCCACACATGATTAATTGGCCCTCAATTATGATGGTAAAAAATCCATTTTGGCATAGGAAAATGAGTTATCTTGATCTTCCTATAAAGTAGGGTCTTATCATTTGGTTCCAAACTTGACATTGAGTGCACCAATAATGGGGCTAAATATGAGGATTTATTGTTTGAGATTCTCAATGTTAAGTGATTTATAATTTAGAACCTAAAAATCCAAGATGATTGACAAGTAATAATTTAAGTATAATATATATATATATATATAGATTGAACTAAATCTAAACACCTTCATATTTATAAATCTATTATATGAAAATTCACCAAATATTTTGACTTTGTCTATATAGAAGTCATATATATGGAAAGAAACCAATTTGTTGATTCTATTATTGCTTCCTCTTATCATTTTGGCACTCACCTAGTGATACCTAATAAATATTTCATAGTGTTTATTAGGACATAAACCCTCATGTAGAAAGTGCCTAATGACCAAATCCTCACTTGTATAGGGAAGGCTACTATCCTACTAGTCCTTAACTTGGATTAAAATGATGAATAAATATTAGAATTAATTTAAAAATATGATTGCCTCCTATATTTAAGTATAAAATAGGGTTTACTCTCACTTATTATCTGTTGTCTACCCTTTGGAGTGATTATTATTATGTTAACTATAAGGCTAAAGATTATTTATCTTCAAATGAGGAGCTTGATGTTTTCAACATGAAAGGAAAAGATGTTAACCTCCCACTATCACTTTATGAATTTGAAAATGGGAATAACTCTCTCATTAAAGATACTATTGATATAAACATAGGGATTGAGGAAATCGTTAGAATCCTTAATCTGGGGTATTCAATTTCATATAATAAGTAGAAGAACACAAGTGACTACTCGCTGATTTGTCTAAGAATTTCTCCTTCTCCTAGATGGATATGGTAGGCATCAAGCCTAAATTTTTTTTCCATAAGCTAATCATGATTACTAACACAAAGAAAGTAAAAAAAAATCTTAGGTGAATCAAACTAAAACTAGAATTCATGGTGAAATAGGAGGTCATTAATGTCCTAAAGGTGGGGTTTATAAAACCTATAGGTTATTATAAATAGATGTCTAACATTTTCCTTATTCTCAAGAAGAATGTTAAAATTGGGATTTGTATTAAATTTCATCATATTAACAAATTGTGTTATAAGGATGATTTCACTCTTCCATCCATTGATGTTATAGTCGATGGTACATTAGGTTATGAGTTTATATCACTTATGTATGGTTTTTTAGGTATAACCAAGTATGTATCTCTAATGAAGATCAAATCAAAACCTCTTCACTAAACCACAGGGGACATTTTGTTATGTGGTCATGAATTTTAGACTTAAAATATTAGGGAAACATACTTGAGGGACATGATCTATATTTTTCATGACACTATCCATGAGATAGTGGAGGTATATATAGATGATACTCTAGGCAAATTGAATCAAATGATTGACCATATAGAATTTTTTCACATCATCCTCACATAGTTAATCAAATACCAGTTCAATTTAAATCTTGATAAGTATGTGTTTGGAGTCATAGGTGTAAATATACTTGAATACAATATATAATGACATGGAATTAATATTGATCCAACCTAAAACTATGAAATTCTTGACAAACTCCCCCTAATGGTGATTCAAGGATTAGATCCTTCCTAGATAAGTTCAAGGCCATTCGATTATTCATACTAGACCTCACCTATCTAGTTCATATAATTAGTAATATACTTAAGAAAATGAGTAGATTGAATTTGATGATCAATTGTCAGGATACATTTGAATCATTAAAACACTTCCATATGTCCCCAATAATTCTAATGTCACTTAAATCTAATAATCCCCTCATAATTTATATTAGGTAAAAGTTATTTGCATGTGACCTTATAAGATGATGATGGAAATGAGTGTGCCCTATATTTCATTATTTTTACTCTTATATATTATGAAACACACTACACACATTCAAATAAAGAGTGTATGGATGTTGTTTTTATGACCAAATGACTATGACACTACATGCTTAATCAATAAATGAGGGTCATAATAAGTTTTCAAGATTTACAAAATTTATTAACCCAAACATCCATATCAATAAAATTCAAACACTTTATCACACTATTAAGTGAATTTGACCCTACAACAAGGGATTAGTCATTGATTATTAGTTGACATAATCACCTTTTAAGGTTGGTAATCTTATTTATACTAATTTATCTAATCCCCTTTTTTAGTGGACATCAACAGACTTGATGATTAGCCTATTATGCGACCTTCATAGGCTGATAGGATGGAGAGAGGGTCATGATGGAGCTTGGCTTGGCTTTGATTAGCAAAATTCCTATAGTTGGCTTTCATTTGGGCTCTTTCAGACACATTTTGCCTGAACTCCTATTATTTAGGGATATTTGACATGAAGTAGAGCACCCTTAGTTTGGTATGGTCATGTGTAGAATCATTCCCTAATTCACAAGCTTTAGATGGTTTGAGGATCTGACATGTATTGAGGGAGATATTAATATTTGATTGATTTAATCAAATATTAATTATTTGGTCTAATTTTAATTAAAACCCCTAATTCTAATTTAAGAAAACCCTAATTAGGGCAAGCATATCTTTTTGGAGGGTATAAGGGTTTCTCATAATAGGCCATTATTGGATTATGAATTGATTATTGATTTGAAGATAGATTTTGCTAAGAGTTTTCCCTGAGAAGACTAAGCCAAGGGCTCTAGGATTCCATCTGCATTGGAGAATGTCCAGTCTTCAGTGTGTGCGATTCAAAGGTTATGAGATATCAGCTGATCTATTGCCAATTTGAGAGATAACTTTATCTAGAAGCTATCACAGAGGTTTACAGGTTTGAGAGATAACTTCACATAGAAGTTATCATAGGGATTTCAGGGGTTTATTTCATTATGTTTTGATTCAGATATTACACAGATAAAGATCTTCTGTATTAGAGCCGTTCCAAATTTGTAAAAGATCAAGTTTTGAGATGATGTTTGTATTATTTTATATGCATGCTAGAGAGTCATTATTGTAATCATTCTAAAGAATAATAAGAGCACTAATTTTCCAGTTAAGAGATTTACTGTGGTTTATTTGTTTATTTGAATTTATTCTACAAAATCGTATCTCTGTTCAGAGCTTTTGTCTTTCACATATTCCCTATTGATTGGGGATATTACAGTGGTATCAGAGCTTTTGTTCTGGTATCAAAAGGGGACATTACAGTGGTATTAGAGCTTTTGTTTTGGTATCAAAAGGGGACATTACAATTTGACCCTACATCAAGGGATTAGTCATTGATTATTAGTTGACATGATCACCTTTTAAGGTTGGTAATCTTATTTATACTAATTTATCTAATGATTTAAGCTACTATATAAAGAATCCAACTATTTTCTCATCCCCTTGGTATGTTAAAATGATCAACTACTTGAATGACTAAATCTATCCTAAGGGTGACAACTCATAATAGAAGCAACAAATATAAATAATCATATCCAACTATGTCATCCTGCACATGGTTATCTATCAATAAGACCTTTGGTAGCATGTTTTTGAGGTGAATCAATTGAGAGTAATTAGATAAGGTCTTTTTCCATTGTCATAGATGCATTTGTAGTAGAAATTTTGGTGGCTATGCAACCACTTAGAAAATTCACATAATGAGATACTTATATCCCACCATGGAGCATGATGTCATTGAATATGTACCAAAATGTGAGAAATTCCAACATGTCTCTCATTAAGTTCATATTATTACTCTATATTTGCAACCCATCATCACTCCATGGCCTTTTTCCACTTGGGGACTTTATTTAATCAACAATCTTACTCCCACTTCATTAGACAACCATCATTTCATTATCATGTCCATTAATTATTTGATCAAGTTAGTGTAAGATATACCTCCTACAATAGTTAATAAATTAAACATTTATAAATTCATTTTAAATTACATCATTTGTTAGTTTGGAGTCCCATAGGTCATTATCACAAATAATGGGGCTCATTTTAAAAACCTTGAGGTACATGAATTGTGAGATAAATTTTCCATCACTCATTACACTTCCTCCTTATACTATCCATAAGCTAATATATAGGTTGAGGATACTAATAAAAATTTGAATCCAATTTTGGTTAGTATTGTTAAAAATTATAAATCAGATTAGAACTTATAACATTATATGGTACTTTGGGTCTACATGATGAACATTAAAATTACCATAAATGGAAACCCCATATTCCATTATGTTTGGATTATAATACATTATACCATTGGAGGTATAGATCATTAGATTTAGTGTTTCTATTTAGGGTCTTATTGATCATAAAGAATAAATAAATACATGACTAACTAAACTAGAAACCTTAGATGAGCATTGACTTTTTGTTAAGAAAAACTATGTTTCCTATGCCAATATCATGGGAAAATAATATTAAAAATATCCATGCATGCCCCTATATATGTAGGATACCTCATCCTTAGGCTTGATAGTTAGATTGACAAAAATAAAGGAAAATGTGAGAAGATTAGACCTAACTAGTTAGGCCCTTACCTAGTGTTTTAATATTTTCAAAATGGAGCCTATTAGTTATACACTTTTAAGGACAATGATTTTGATGAATCTATGAAGTCTTTAAACCTTCAAATTTTCTACATCTAGTATTTTCATGTCACTTTTCCTTCATTATATTACATTTTCCATTTTTTTCATTTTGTATTTCATATTATATTCATGATTCATGATTAATTATTTGTCACTTCACATAAACTAAAATTTTAAAATATATCTTATTATCTAATATTAGTTTTCATATCACCCTATCATCATATATAAAACATTCTCAAAATTAACATTACATGGTTTTTGCCTTAGTTATTACAAGTAGAGTGTACCTCTATTTTATTAAATCCTCATGTAAAGTTTATAAAATAATAGCCAAAAACCTATTATAGATGTTTATCCATGATAGAGTCTCCTCTTATGATTCCCTCTAAGAATAAATAATTAACATGATCAAAATCAAGGAAACCTTACTCACAAATATTGGTATTTGTTGGTTATCCCCTTTCATATTACTAGTTACATAGGGCTAAGATTTGGTGGTCAAGGGAGTTAAAAATATATATATGTGTCAAAAATAATATAAGATACTTCTATAAAAATCAAAATATTATGCAAAACAAAAGTAAAAATTCACATCTCATGCCCTTCATTAATATTTAGTGTTGATCCCTCACATCTTGATAGTTAAGTGGGGTTGCAATTAAGGAGATATATCCTTAATTACATGCATCTAGTATTTGGTGATAATCCCATGTGTCTTATTAATCAAAATATTCTAAGTGTAGGGGGTCACAAAAAAAATCAAATTCAAAAGCACTATCAAATTATAAAGTATCGAAATTAAAAAATAAATAAAAATCATACATACATACATACATACATATATATATATATATATATATATATATATATATATATATATATATATAAAGGG
Organism: Torreya grandis; assembly: GCA_037957365.1. Taxonomy (NCBI): domain Eukaryota; kingdom Viridiplantae; phylum Streptophyta; class Pinopsida; order Cupressales; family Taxaceae; genus Torreya; species Torreya grandis. The sequence goes on along the minus strand of JARHVA010001363.1, from coordinate 2,712,859 downwards.
TTAACTTTATCCCATTTACCAATTGTTCAGGGTTAGATATCTTATGAAGCTAATAAATTTAGTGTTTTGTGAGTCTTAGAAAAAATTACATTTTCCCCTTTGTTCATAAGGATTACGTAACCTTCCTTTTTAATGTGAAGTTTTAATTTATAATTTTTCATTTTCACATCTCATATACATCCAATTCCCCCTCTTCATTTTTTTATACCAAATTCATATGTTGTGTAAATAAAGTAACTGGTCATCACCTATGAAATAGTTATTATCACATTCATAAATTCATACATGTTCATCACATTTCATAATTTTCATACATTTTTTTCTCACATATATAATAATTTTCCATACCATTTTATCAAAACATAGAGGTACATGGTATATCATCACATGCCTAATCATATAAAGTGCATAAACTAGAAATCATATATTAAAATTAAACCCATGACATATGAATAGAAAGTCACTAAGATGAACCAAAATGTATTTATATATATCATAATAAATGTTGAGTTTTTACAAATAAATCTCTTTTACAATCGACCTCTATAGAGGGCAAGTGTGTCTCAAAATGTTTGAAAATTTAAAAAAATACAATGGTATGAGTCTCATTTACAAATGAATGCTCTTAAGAACTTATCCTCCTCTTATGTGGGGAACCTAATGATGAGGAGTTTCATGGGTTATGGATCCTATACCATCTCTTTTTAGTGCTTCCCTAAGAGGCATTACTCCCTCCTATTTGTCAAGTTGAGGAATCCTGACACCCTCTACTAGCCATGGCATCAGTTAAGGAATACACATAAGATTATGCCTTGGTATCTCTCACATCCAAGATAGTTTTATCCACCCTTAAAATGGAAAAATTCATGAAATCATGGTACGCTATGGAAAAAACATCACTATGTGTACCCATTATAGTAGGTAGTCTAGGATCTATATGTAGCCAATTTTTGGATTGATCGGTCCCAAGCCAAAAAAGGTTGATAGGGTGTCCCTCATTATTATCCTCTAACTTATCAATGTCTTTATAACCATAAAGTATAAATATAAACATCAAATTAGTCAAATCAATAAACCAACAAAGCAACCAAACTAAAAATAAAGGTATCTAATAAGCTAAAACATAAATAAATAGTCTATTTAGATCATCCTCATGCAGATTAGGATCAGATTAATTTTCATATTCTTCTTCCTCATTGGCCTCTTCATATAGCTATATAAACTTTGGATACTCTCTACCCCCTCCCTATTGACACTCTTACATTGGATATTTTTTATGAATGTTCATGTTGTGTTGGTGGTGATGGAGGAACACGTACTACTAACCATTTCATGGTTATAGTGGTAGTGGTGGGTGGGTATGAGGGAACTACCTATTTATACCTACATAATAGCTTTGATTATATCCTTATAATTTTCATCCATAAAATAATCATATGCCATGCCAACCAAACTATTATCCCTAGTCTTTCCTCTCATACACCTTGATATACAAATTCTAGTACTAAGATGTTGAGAATGTAGGGAATGACAAACTATTGGGGCACCCTATCCAATAGGTGTACCTTCACCTAAATAATCCAATTCCTCACCTATGTGGAACTATATATCACCTTAAAATAAACACACTTTACACTCCACTATCTATTCATGCCCTCATAGGGTATAACTATCCAATATGTAGTTGTTAGGGTCTTGGTTACCCAAGGTAATGAGATAAAAAGTGACACATTTATACACTATGAAGCCCTAATAGATTTTTCATCTCCAAAAACCACTCCCATATGGCAGGGAATTATCACCTTCTACAATAAAATTAGGAGGATTATGAGTTTATTGATAGATAAATCCCCCAATCGAGCTATGTAGTATAAAATCCTTATATCTATGATCCTATATCTCTTAAGCATAAGAGAAGTGATCTCCTATCTCCTTGATCTTGTAGATTATTATAGACCAATTTTTATAAGAGTATATTTGTACCCTTATCCCCCACTAACTAGGATTAAATAATACCAAGGATCACCTTCCATGTGTTGCAGATCATTGATCCATTTAATCTAAAAATCTTGACCTTAAACTTCACACCCACATCAAGTGTGTCAACATATTTAAAATTCTTGCCTTAGCCTTCTTCTTCCTCTCTAATCATGGCCTCTTAAATTACCACCAACTAACCTATATTTTTTAATATAGTGATCCTACACACACACACACACACACACACACACACACACACACACACACACACACACACACACACACACACACACACACACACACACACACACACACACACACACACACACACATTATAGTGATAATTCAATCCCTTAGGGTTTAAGGGAATATGAAAGTGTTTTTTTTAGGGTCCCAATAGGTAATTAGGTTACATAATATCCTTTTAGAAGTGGGTAAATCTTGGTTACATGATCAAAAGGATGTCATATTAGTCTAAGATAAAGAACTTGTTTGTTGAAGTAATGGTATAACGTAAGAGATCCACTCTTGGTCCCTAGATTTAGTCTATCACATATAAGTCCCCTACAATAGAAACTCACCATAAGTAAGCCCTCAACATATTTATTTGGATTTATTTTATATTTATGAGTATTTTCCTCCCTTCCTTCTGGAACTACCCCATTTTTTATGTAGAGGTTACAAAACTACCCCATTTTATAGGTGATGGTTATGAACCAACCTAATTATTAGTAACCAAAAAAAATTATTCTATGATAGTGATTCAACTACCACATATGTTGTAATTATGTTACCATCCATCCCTATGACTACAGAGGTTCTAAACTACCATAATGGTCATGTAACTATTAGTCTGCATAAACTAGTGGTTTTATCCCAACATGGTTATTTTGATAGTTAACCACATTTATCCCAAAAACCCCTCATCACCCTTAGAAACACCAAAAATCCAAAATTAAAAATGCATTCCTATCATGCCTTCCTAAAAAATTTATTTAACCTATTTTGGGAATATTGGTGTATTATTATTATTTTAGTTAAAGGGTCTGAGTAGTAAAATTAGTAAATAAGTATGCAATAATTAAGCTACTCATTTGTATAATTTGATTGCAATTTGAAATTTTATAAAAATAGTAATAAGGGAAATAAAATAAGTCTTATCTAGAAACTAATTGATATGACTAAGATAGAGGATGAAATTCACTATGCAGGATTGAGACACTATCGTAAACTAGATCTGGCCTTCATTTGATGATTATAAAAGAGCATAAAAAATAGGACATCATAGGATCTAGTGTTATAGTTCACCTCTACCACTATTATCTATGAGACTTGAGCTTTATGGGTTTTGTTCATCATTTTTATGAGACCCTTCCTATGAAATTTTGACTATTGGATGCCCATAGAACTCCCTATATAGATAATTTTGTCTTCAAATGCTAGACTCCATTGTGCTTTGACCAACTTTGAGAAAGAGGGGGGGTTAGTGTGTATAATATTCACTAAATGTGTTTCCACACCCTTTGTGTGTGAGCATTACCAACATACCAATACTCTGAAGAGGGATCAAGTCATATGTATTACTCCCACTTAATGTGTTTTATGCAATAGTGTGTTTGAAGATGTAAAATTCTAAACTAGGTATGCTTGAGATGACTAAGGACTAGAGTAGGGATTTAAATAAGTTGTAAATAGAATTAGATGGCTATATGTAGAGAATAGGGAAATGTGATTGAGTAGTCTTGCTTGTATTCTTTTTTACTTTGTGATATTTCCCAACCCTTTCCAAATGATCTTTGAATGGGATTTTATAGGTATATATTGGTCATGGGTTAAATGTAATCATGCTAGGCTGACACAATGAAGAAGAGGATTTGAGAAAAAATGATAATCTGGGATCAAAATGTGATTGGAAATGAGCACTAGAAAAGGGACACCCTAGGGTCCAACACTATAGTCTAATTTAGGTGCTATAGTCTTGAGCTCATGGGGCCTGAGGGATGGAATAAGGAGGGAATAATCATGGAAAAAGGGTCCCAACTAAGCTAGAATGAGGTCTTAAAATCCTATGGATGATTAGGGATCAACAAAAAGGTGCCTAATAGGGTCATGAAAGCAAGCGAGAGGGCCCTATGGGATGGATGTCACAAGTCACATTCAAGTTACCAATTTTCACATTTTATATGACTACATTTGCTCCCCTTTTATTTTAGTGATGCAATAAATTAAAATATTAGGATAAAGGAAAAAAACAAAGCATACATGAATTTGCCTATAAGGGTGAAGCTCATGAAGCTATGTGATGTTTAGTGTGTTTAGAGATATCATGTTGTGAAGTGTGAATCTCTAATAGAAACTAGAGAATAGATCAGTTCTCACTAGATATTCTATATCTAAAATAATAACATACAAAACTAGGTAAGAGAGAGGAAGAGAAAGGAATGAATACACCTTGTTAGGTATACAAACTAATACAAAACCTATCATGATGTTAAGTGATGCTGAGTAATGCTAGATGATGTTTTACCAATAGTAATATCATGAATGGAGTTGAGTGCTCAATTTATAAAGAGTAGATAAAGAATGTAAAGGTTGGTTCTTCAGCTCCATTGTCACCCACTAAGTGAATCTAGGTGGTCATACATGTGCTAATTGATGTTTGGACTATGTGTCCAATCCCTCTGAATAGGTGGCTCAAGAATATAAAGGATAGCTAGTGTTTTGGCTCCATCATTTCTCCATAAAGTGAATCTATGAGCTAATACTAGTATAGATGTGTGGTGTATGAGATGTCTCTTGAATCCCATGAATGTACTATGATTTGACAATGTTGGCATGGATAGCTGAATGTATGCTAGAAACTAGGCCACTCTTAACCACTCTGAAAGATGGATATTAGGCTTGTATGAAAGTTACTTCAAAATGTGGAAGTTATGCTTGTATGAATTCCACTCCAAAATTATGCCAACCACCTACAAATGGAATAAGGCACATAACTACTAAGAATGACTGGGTAATGTTAAACTTAAAAAGAAAAAAATAAATTTGCCACAAACATTTCCCCTAATCACTGGTGTTTGGAACATGGATTCTGATCTTGAAGTTATACCAACTACTATATCTAAAATTATAAGTGAGAGCCATCATGCAACACATGATTCCCCCTATATCTAGATTCTTTAAGTTAAAGTGTATTGAAAATTATTGATTTTGAACTAGTCTAAATGTGCAAACATATAGCCGAACCTACTTTTTTAATTTCTTATATAAAATATGGTTTTTTTTCTATTTGTATAGGAGCATAAAAAATAGGACACCCTAGTGTCTAGCACTATTTTCTATGTCCAATGCTATTTTCCTTTACTAAAACTAAAAATTGTTCTAGAATCATTACTAGTTTTCTTGTTTGCTCTACCTAGTTTGACCTTTGATTATTATTTTAGTATTTCAAAACTAATTTTTCAATTGATAGGATCTCTAATCTCTATGATAAAACCCCTATTTTTTTCCCCCTCTTTTGAGGGTAGGAATAAAGACCCTGCAATGACTACCTTTAAAACAAAGAGCCTTACAAGTGTAATATGCTATAAAATACATGATATAGTAATGATAATTGACAAGATATCTCAAGATATACTATGGTTTATAATGAGAGATTATTATATCAATAAGGGTATCCCTAGATAGATGTAATAATGTATTAACATGTGAAATGTATTAAATTAGAACTAAAAGTATAGTTAGTTATTAGTTGTTAGTTGGAAAGGAGGGATGGAGCATGATGCCCATCATGGCATCCAAGATAGTGAGATAATGCATGGTGTGGATCATGGAATTTTAAAAAATCAAAAAGTAATCAGGCAAAAAACACATAAAGCAACATTTTGTAAATCAATGGGGGCAGGGTGGGCTCGCGGCTGCACAGCCCCCTCAAACCCTAAGTGACTATGCGCAAGATTATTGTGAATATCTATTACTGCGTGGAACTTCATTTGTCGAATGCCATCTAGATCTAGATCACTAAGGAATTTGTGAACAGATGGGGGAAACTCCTTGTGGGGGATGGCACGGTTTTGGAAAGTTTAAATCTATTTTAGCATGGTTCTATTTTTTTACTTCAAATTTTTGTTTTGAGGCTATAATTTTGACCATTACCCTGATCTGAGAGGATCGGTGATTTCAAAGGTAATATTGTGCATGCCATGGTGGCATTTCCTCTGAGTAAAGGGGGTGATCTCTCAGATGTTCAGGTGGATGGAAAGAGTAGTGGCGGTGACAGATCTGGGGGTTGTGGTTTTGTAGGGGGAAACCCCTGTGGGAGAGCCACACATCATGTTATTAAGCGGCCTTAGTACTAAAAAAATCCTTAACCTTAGCGGTTGCTTTATTCGCTCTCCCATCCTATCTACTGGGGTTGTTGCTCATATTGTGGTGCTTCCAAACGTTGGGGATTTCTTTGATGATTTATTTTCCATGGCGGCGGTTCCTCTGCTGAGGGGGAGGTTGGGCAGTCAATCGAGTGGATGGATAGGATGGTGGTGGCATTGGTTATGGGTTCTGTTTCTTTGTTTGTGGTGTTGTTTTTGTGGGCAACACATTTTTAGGGTTCAATGGATCAAACCTAGGTTTGGCCGTCATTATTGCTGGATATGACGGTGTTTTCTTCGGTCTTGGTGACAAAGAAACCAGGGGTATTTTGGGGTTTCTTATTGTCACGGCTAATGCTTGTTGCTAATGATATATATTTTTTAGCATTGTTTTAGGTTTTAAAACTTGGTTTTGTTAAGGTTTCAGGTCCTAGTAAAACCTAGTTTTCATACTATTGTTCAGTGGGTTTGCCTTCCATGGTGGTTTGTAATGTTTTATCTTTCTTGATCTATATTGGGTTTCGGGGCCCCTTCAAAACTTACTTTTACCTTAATCTAAAATAAACACATAAAGCAAGAAGTAGGAAGCATACAAGAGTGGCCAAGGGGCTAAACAAATAAGGGACATGGGCACATGTCATTCGAACTAGAAAGAAAACATATAAGATGTGTTCAAATGCCACATACACATAAAATTGGAAACAATCAAGGTTAGTATGAAAGCCACAATCACATAGAAGAGTACAAGTAAAGGACATTGGTAAATTTCTTAAGCCACACACAAGAATAAAATCAAAGGACATTTATAAATGTACTAAGGCACATATAGGAGACAAATAAGAACTAAGAAATGTAAACACATCTCGATACATAAAGAAAGAAAGGAAAACATGTGAAAATTGGAAATACAATCGTATCTAACTAATCAAAGTAAGAATGTGAAAGTATACAAGATATGGTAATATAAGACTATGTATATGATAAGAAATACATGAGTGTTATATACTAGTGAGATGTTGATAGAGTAATCTATGTAAGCTAGTAAATAATGTACATCAACATGATAACTAGAGAGTGTGGTGTAAGAATGACATAACCTAGATGGTGTTGTCATGTAGAAGATACCCCCAGTGGATAAATATATCTATGTGCATCTTGAATGTAGAAGTAGGATGCCCCCTCAATGGGTAGAGTGAAGCAATCAAAGAGTTGGATGTCACTACACACACTCAAAGAAGATCAAGTAAAGCATGGTAATATATATAAATTAACAAACAATAAAATAGAATAGAAAATGTAATTATAGCATGATAGTATAAATGTAAAGCATGGATGATACATACAATCAAAATATTTTTGGTGTTTTTTTGAATTATTTAAATGTTTTTGTATTTTGAAATATTAGAATGTTTTTGGTGTTTTTGATATATGCTATGTACAATCAATCAAAAGAACTATGTACAAGTAAAACTTAATAAGAGATGATACTAACTGATGAATCTCATAGGAGACTCCCTATTATAGTGTCCTGTATCAAGGAGAGGAATCATGTGTGATCATGAAGCATGATGGAAATCCTAAGATGGTGGTTTTGAAAGCTATATATGATGTAAATTATCTAAAATATTTATAGTATAAACCAACTATGGGTTCCCCTATAACTCTAAGAAGTGGATGTAGTATTAAGGCTTTTAGAGACCCATATGGTGGTAGGAGGAGCTATCTGAACATGTGATTTATGAGTAGAGTTATGAGATCTCAATGATACTAACTTGGATGTGAATAATATAGCTAGAAGTTGTCTAGAATCCTACAACCATGGCTTCTCTAAAAGAGACCTCTATGGAAGTGTATTAACTCTTTGTTCTAGTGATAGAGGCCTCAACTATATCTAAATCTATACTAGAGGAAGAACTAAAACTAGTGGAGTAATTGAAACTAGTGGCTAAAATAAAATTAGTGACTATGAAATAGTAGATATCTCTAAAGTGGGAAGTGGTAAATCATATAAAACCCCACCAACTGTAAAAACTTGATTAGCATGAATGAATTTCACACATCTATGAAATGTAGAAGGTACTACTCAAAGTTTCTAAATCCATGGTTAACCAAGTAACATATCAAAAACTCCTACACTGGGAATAATAGTGAATGGTGTGGCCATGTGTGTCAGACAAACTTGTAAAAGAAGTACAATCTCACCTAATGAGCTCTATATGTTCCCACTAAATCCATTGATAACTAGGTTTTTAGGGGTGATATCTTACTTTGAATATCCTAGATGCTATAATAATGTCATAGTGTACATGTTCAAATTAGATCCATTGTCTATGAGAACACTATGAATAAGATGATTATGAATATAAGCTTTGGTAAAGAGTGCATGATAATCTGAATCATCTTCAATGATCTCTTGCTCTGAGGAGATGGAATGTTTAGCTGAAACTCTAGAATTGTATATACTAATCATGTTTCTCAAAGGATGTGTTTAAACTAAAGGTACCCTATATGTATCTGGGGGTGGATGTGAATGATATGCATGGTGAACCCCTAATGTGTCCCCTATCTCCTATTTAGAATGTTATAGAAAGGGATCTAAGAATATTTTCAAAGCTTTATCCTATGTTTGCTTTGCCTAAAGAGGCTCAAGTAAAGTGTCAAGATCAATATGATTTCCTTTTATCAAATCTTGTATCTTGTGTCTCAAAATAATGCATCTATTTATTATATATCATGGTGCCCTATGAAACTTTAAAAATTCACGCTTATCATATCCTCATGGAAGAGGATTTATTGGATCCACTTACTAAATAGGAGGGAGAGATATGATGTTACATTCCAACAGCTGTTGTAAAACTCTGGCTGGAGATCTTGGTAGATTGGTAAAGGTTCATCAAGGAGGTGTTATAAAACAAAATGTTGAGGGGGATCAAAAGCTACATTAACTATCAGTTGATTTTAACTCTTGGTATCATTGACCTTGACTTTATATGGGACTTTTTTTTTACTCTTGTTTGTTTTTTCTAAGATACTTGTGTACTTGAGTTTGCCCATTGATATTAACTTGACTTCTCTTTCCTTTAGTGTGTGACATAATTCACTAAAGGAAGAGAATATTTTGAACATAATTGATTCATGTAAAGATGGTAAGAGACTTTATTTGAAGAGATTTTGTAATTTGTTATCAGCCATGGGGCTAGTCATCTTAGCTAAGATAGTCTTATATCAAAGAATAGAATCTGTGAGATGCTCATTTGACCTTTGTTTTTATTGTGCAACTTGGGCATAGAAAATTTTATCACAAATGTTAATGCTGAAATGAGCAAGGAACATGTTGGCTAAAGGATTGAATGCATTGACCGAATGATTCAATAGACTATAAAACCATGGTAAAGCATAATCCTTTAGGCTCCATGGAAATAGAGTGGTAAGTAACCAGTCATTTGGTATATAGTCTAAGAATGATATATGAAAGGCTTTCAAATGTGTCTTTATATCACCCTTTCCATCATCTAGAGTAATCTTGGGTTGAATAAAACCTTTTGGCAAGGGTGTAGAAGTAATGTGACATGCTAATGGTGTATGTAGTAAAGCAAAAGAATCAAAATCCTGTGTAGGTCTAAAGGCACCTTGCTCAAGATGTAGCAACTTGGATTAAAGATATCTTATCTCTTACACAAGGGCTACCATATTAGGAGACAAATATGTACTAGATGTAGCTGGTGGCATAGAGGCAAGTTGGGGTGCTATAGGGGGTTGTTGAGACATAGTTACCCCCATAGTGTCATTTGTAACTGGTTGCTCTAAAGGAATGGAAGACTCAACTTGTTTAGACTTTTTGATTTCCATGATACATTATAAAATAAGAGTAATATCTTAGGGCTCTTTCTAGAGTATTTTTTAAAAACTTTATAAGATCAAATATTTATTGAGGATAACTTCATTATTAACGATTGGTAAAAGTTGATCAAGAGTCTGATGTGGTGGATCATGAACATTAGTGTTTGTATAATCATTATTATTCTCATATTGCTCTTTGTCTAAATTTTCCTCATTGAAATTGGTGTAATTTGGATGTGTAGAATCTATAATAGGAACTTGAGTTGGTTGTTAATCCATGGTATATGGTTGAGTTTCAAGAATCTAGTTGAATTTAGGAGGATTGCCACTAAGTCTTGAACTTCATCTTGAAGGAAGAGATGTAAGGGACTTAGGTGGAATAAGTAAAAAAACTTGGATAATAGTATAAATATTAAATAAATATAATCTAAACAAGGAACTAGAATATGCATAAAAAGGATACAAAGCTCAAAAACATGTAAGGTGATACCTCAAGAAGAAAATAGGGTCTAGTATATGAAACTAAGGTCTTGAAAATGATTTTTTTGAAAAATAATATGTAATTTTGAAAATGAAAGTGTATTTTTGATTTAAATATGCAACTAAAAAATTAAAAAAATATTAGAAAATGCTTGATTGAATAGGACCTAGTATGTGCAACTAGGGTTTTGAATTTTTTTTTTTGAAAATTACTATTAAATTTTGAAATTTTAAGTATATTTATAATTTAAATAAGCTAGTAAGAAATTAGAAAATTATTAGAAAATTACTGGGAAAATATCATGATCTATTATGGGAAACTAGGGTTTGAAAGAAAATTTATTTTAAAATTACTATGAAATTTTAAAATTTTATGCTAATTTCTAATTTTATTATGCAAGTAAAAAAATTAGAAAAATATAAGAAAAATTAGTAAGAAATTTACCTTATGGTTTCTAAGATTTTTATGTGTAAATGAGGTAAGCTAGGTTCACCAAATGCTTTAACCTTTTTCAAGAATATTGTTGTATTATTCCTAATTTAGTTAAATTGTTTGAATAGTTAGTAAATAATATGTAATAATTAAGCTACTAATTTGTATAATTTGATTACAATTTAAAATTTTCCAAAAATAGTAATAAGGGAAAGAAAATAAGACTTAGTTGGAAACTAATTGATACAATTAAGACAGAGGCTAGAATTCACTATGTAGGATTGAGACACTATCGCTAATCATGATCTAGCCTTCATTTTATGATTGGATAGGAGCACTAAAAACATGACACCTTGGGCTCCAGCACTATAGTCCACCTTTAGTGCTATTGTCCAAGAGACTTGAGATTTTTGGGTTTTATTTGATATGTCTATGAAACCTTCCCTATGAAAATTTGACTATTAGATGTCTATAAAATCTCTGTATAGCTGATTTTGTCTTAAAACACTAGAATCCATTATGCTTTAACCAAATTTGAGAAATATGGGGGGTTAGTGCATGTAAGATTCATTGAATATGTTTCAACACACCATATGTGGGCACATTTCCTACATACCAATACTCTAAAGATGGATCAATCCATATGTAGTTCTTCCACTTAATGTGCTTTATGCAATAGTGTGTATGAAGATGAAAAATACTAAACTTGGTGTGCTTGAGATGACTAGGGATTAGTGTAAGGATTTTAATAAGCTAAAAATAGTATTAGATGGATGTATGTAGAGAATAAGGAAATGTGCTTGAGTAGTATTGCTTGTATTCTTGCTTTCTTTGTGATATTTTCCAATCCTTTCCAAATAATATTTAAATGGGATTTTATAGGGATCTATTGGTCATGGGTTAAATGCAATCATGTTAGACCAATACAATGAAGAAGATTAATTGAGAAAAATGGTAATTTGGGCTCAAAATGTGATTAGATAAGAACACTAGAAAGGGGACACCCTAGGGTCTAGTGCTATAGTCCAAGTTAGGTGCTATAGTCTTGAGCTAATGGGACCTATGGGGATGGAATAAGCATGGAAAAATGGTCCTATCTAAGATAAAATTAGGTCTTTAATGCCTATGGATGATTGGGAATCAATGAAAAGTTGCCTATGAGGGTCATGAAAATAAGGAGGGACCTATGAGATGGATGTCATAAGTCACATTCAAGTTACCAATTTTCACATTTATATGACTGAAAAAAAATTCCCACACTATAAATTTAACATTCCATTATATTTTTAGTGTTTTTCAAAATTGGGGCAAAAGAGAAAAAATCATTAAAACTAACCTATCCCTACCATACTCCACCTGTCATTGGTATATTGCCTATCATTTCTCTATGCTCATTATATAAAGCTATATAAGTTCCATCATAGTTAACTCAAATATGATCCTTTTTCATGATTATAAATCATATTGTTTATAAATTTTGTGATTCATAATTCAAAACCAATGTTTAATTATTTTCTATTTATCAAAGCATGTTTTAATGATTTTATAGGTACATAACAGCTTGGCATCATTTTAGTCCCTTAAAAAGATCATTCAGGTGGTATGACCTTCCCCAAATTAATGGTAATTACTCTCATTCATTATTTTATTACATAGTGAGTTTTCCTCTTCTTCATAAAATTACATTTAATTCTCATCTTTTCTTCACAGGTTGTATGGAATCTCTACTAGCTTTGTTGTGCTACTGAAGTGATTAAGGTAAGTATTTATAAACCTTTATTTCCATTCTATATACCACCACTCAATATCACACCCTCATTAAACCATGAAAATTCATCCTCCTAAGGGGGCAATATGTATGCATATATAATCTACATGGTGTGATATTTTTGAGACAATGTCTAATAATGATGCAATGATCTTCAAACTACACTCAAGTGGGTTATCTTAGAAATTTTAGTCCCTAATCTCACCCTATCACTTTATTAAAACCCTCAAAATATATTTTGATTATATTTTGCAACATGTTTTTTAAAATGCTACATAGAGGATGAAACCATATTTCCCATTAATGAGACTACCTCAATTTATTACATAGCTAAATCGAAAGTGATGGAACCACTATGATAGTTTAACAAATTGCCATGATGGAAATATTACCAACAAGGTGGTTTTTTATTACTCTAAGGTGGATTTATTATTAGATAGGGTAGTTATATGACATAAATTGATGGTTTTTTAACCATACCCTACAAATAGGTGTGGTTTCATCACAACTTATCTATGTGTTATTTTTATCCTCTAGAACTTTAGTTTTTCATGTGTTTGCATGTTTTTATTTGTGTTTATTATCCTTTTACACCTACATTCCACTTCATGACTACCTATTTCACTCAATTTTTTTATAACTCCCCATACTTCCTATGTTTATATTTTAATTAACCAATAATTAAAGTCACCAGTGCAAGTTCCATGCTTATCCTACAAGTATCTCAGTTTTAGAGGAATTTTAGATCCAAAAATTTATATTTGATATTGGCATTCAAAATAATTTATAACCCAAACCTGATTTAAATTTATTTTGAGATCCATCCTTTATTTTTTTTCATGTTAGAAAGCATAATTATATATAGTTAATTCATTTAATTAGTAACCATTTCATTGTAATTAGTATACTAGCCAGTCACAATCTATTTCTCTCTTGTTTAGAGTTGTGTCCTTATTAATTTCCAATTTTCCAATATTATTTTTATACCATCATTAATTTTATAATTTATGTAATATTTTTTCACCAAAGGAATTGGCACATTGAGGACAAAGTCACATTAAATACATCTCTTGCTTCTAGTTGGTATCACATTGATCAAGTTATGGGTTTCTAGTCTTAGTTTTATTTATTTACTCTATATTTAATATTATTTTAAATTTTTTACATTCATTATGTTATATTTAATTTTATAAATTCAATACATAATAAAATAAATATTTCTTTCTTTCCTTATCTTGCACCTAAAAACTAATTAGAATTCTTTATTTCTTTACATACACATTGTATATTTTATTGATAGATCTTAGTCTTAAATTCATACATTAGATAAATTTTAGTAAAAAAATAATTATTTTAATATTTTAAAAAATCCATTCTTATTTTTAAACAAACTTCTATTTCAAAAACAAATAAACATAAATGCACACGAAAACTCTAGAAAAAATTGGGCAAATAAAGGGTGTTATGTCAGCATTGATTTTATTTAGTTGCATGAGATAGACATTTTTTTAAACTCAAAAAATCATAAAATTATAAATTAATTACTCACTTAAATTTAAAACAAATCATATATAATTAGTGTGCACTCATTTGAAACACTAGAAACTAGTTTTAACTTGCATTTACAAAGGAATTTCTAGATACTTGACACTATCACTGCTCAAAATCCATATGTTATTTTGGTATTTACTTACATGTTATAAGGATGTTATTTTTTAATATTTGAATCATTAATTAATAATCTAAAAATAAAAAAAGAAGAGTTTATTTATCTTGCATCTTAGAATGGAAAAGATTAACATTTACATTGTGAATCTAGATTTAATTTTCTTAGCATTGCATGCATTAAAAAAGTAGTATAAAACAAATAAAAATAAATGTTTGCATTTGTCTATTTAATTTTATTTAAAATTTCTCATTTTATTTCAGTAATTTATTTATAATAAGTAGTTTATAGTACTTTTTCTCATTTAAATATTTGAAAAATAAATAAATAAAACAAGCAAACAAATCCTTGTCAAAATGAGTTTAAGCATCCTAAAACCTTGATTTTTATAGAACAATAATTCTTAACTCATATTTACTTAAAAATAAACTCTGACACTTATGCATGAAATCACCTTGAATTTTGTATGACTCTCCTTGAGTGTCCATATCTCCATATATCATGCCTTTTCCCTAGAGTTAAAGCCCTAGGTCCTAGCATCAACATTAAATTTGACATTAGCATTGAACTCAAGAGAGAGATTTTATGTTCAATATTGGTCCCATACCTCATTGAAAATTATCTCAACACTCTATAAGGGTAAGATTATATCCTTGAAATACCTATCATTCTAATTCCCTAAAACCAAGACCACCAATACAACATCATTCTCACCTAGTCACCTTCATCCCCTTTTTATTTCTCCTTAGGTCTAGCCTTATTTTATATAGTTCACATTTTTATATGACATGTATAGGTCATAGTCAATCCAATATATTTTACAATATATCCTAAGTCATTTATCCAAGCCATTTACACTTTGACATTCTCAGTATTGATCAAGAAATTTGTCTCCTTTTCATTACTAACATCAAGGGACCTTAGAGTTTTGATTTTTCCCAGTTTGATGTTCTTAATGAGAAGTGTGAAACCATGGAAATCCTTTGGTACTACATTATAATCCTTAACCACATGTCATTAAAAATCCCATTACACAAAAAATCAACCCAATCATTAATTCTACCCATCATCCATTCATTATGTCAGTTGTCTCAGACATGCTTCAAGAATTTGAGTGCTCATGATAGCATGTGCTTTATGTGTGCATAAAATCTATATGATTTAATATAATATTAAATCATTCCAAGTTGAGTTACTATCCAAGGTTGAAACTTTTTCATGAACCAATGTTTTTATTGGGTTAGTTTTAAGAATTCAAATTAATCAAACATAATAAAGAGTCTAAGGAAATAATTATAGAATGAATCAATGATTACAATTGAATAAATTTGTTTATACCAAATTGATATGCATATAAAATTTTGATAAAAATTTATAATCATGATCCATAACCAAATAATTTATTAAAAATAATAAAATGTTTAATCTAATCACTACAAATAAAACATATCCACAACCTACTATAGATTTATCAACTTAATGGAAATTATTCAATGGAACATAGGAAAATAGGAGAGAAACATATTCAAACAAACTTGAAAAATAGCTTGAAAATGTTGTTTACTTTCACTAATTTCTAAACTATATATCTTTAAAATGATTAAAATACATGTATAAATAATTTTGGATAGTGTCACCTCATATTTAAAGCTTATCTAATTTTAAAAGGTCTAAAATAAGACTGGCTCATAATTCAACATGTACACTCTTCATGATTTACTACATTTATAAATTAAAAAGTATTAATTTAGTATTATATTTTTTATATACATATATATAAATATTTTTATCAAATTTAAACTCCAATAGTCACTCTATTGAGTATGAGCAGAACTACTAGTTGATACTATAGTCAAACTAGATTGGATCACAACTAGGAATGTTTGACTATAAGTACTAAAACTAGAAGATGTTGATGTGAAACTTGTTCTTGGTTATATTTTCATTGTTTTAGTAACTATAGTGATTGTATATGATACTATATTTTCTCCTAAAATTTGTATTGATTGATCTTATAAAGGAGTAGTAATGAAAATAAGTGTAACTAGTTCAGGCCTACTAGAGTATATATTATAGTATATGTAGGAGAAGAAGACATACTTTTTAAAATTAGATCTCATGAAGATAAATATCCGCCTGGGAATACAAACACTCTTTCTATTTTCTATTATTTTATTCATTCATATATGCTACAAAATCCATCTCTATGGTTTCAAAATTTGATAATCAATAGTTTGAATAATAATAGTAGTTTATCCATCAACATCCTATTCAACACCATAGAGGATCTAAAGGAAGAATTAAATGTTTCTTATTGAGATATTTTTTCCTCAAAAAAATTAATTAGTTTGATTACTTGATCACTACTTATAAATACTTCATTATCAAATTATACCTTTAAACTATTGGGAGTAATAAGAAGCAAATTGTTAATGAAAGGCCTAGTTACCACATACCCAAGTGTTGTGTATATGCTAGTAACTCAAATATCTCTAAGTATTTGGATTTACTTTTTATCTTAGATAAAAAAATTTCCAACTAACCCCTACATATGTTTATTCCATTACATTGTATGATCCCTCTTATTGGTCACATAATATTGTGCCAAAGTGATGCCTAGAAGTTGTATTAAATTGAGATGTTGATATGATTTTTGTATTAATTCCTTAGAAATGAATTAAAAATTTATATCTAGGATATTTATATATTCATATAAAATCACTAAATTCTACCATTTTTATTGTGATTTTGTTATTATTAATGTCTATAGCATACAATGTTGTAAAGGGTCTTAGCATAAATCTACACATAATTCAAAATGTCCTTTAGGGGCTCTATTCTACCTTGTGCCTCTAATATTTATTAAATTTTTTAGTCCATGAAACATATTATGAAATAATATTATAATGGAATAAACCATATAAATAGGATCTTTAAGGATATCATCTTCCTCTGTAATATTATCTTTCCTATTATTTGTTAGTGAAAAGAGCTCTTCTTTTCTTATAAACTCAATTGGATTCACCCATATCATTATTGGTCTCCTCCACACTTTATTCAATTTATTTAAGGTCTCATAAAAATTTATAATTATTTTTGGCTCCTCATTAATAACTAAATATTTTATAGATGACTACTTTTTTGCATTTGTTGTATCTATATGGGAGTCACTAACAAGCCTTGAGAAGAGGTTTGAGTGGAAGATTGAGTGGTGGTAAGGGGCAAGGTGATTTATGTTGGACACATGATGATGGAAGGGGATTAATGAATTTTATAAAGGGAGTATGATGATATAAGGGTCTAATTAGGGATTATAATGGGAGATTTAGATAGTGAAGGGAAAGGTGGGATAACCATTCTTTCTTTGGGCATCTTGGTCTATGGGAGAGTTTTGAGTGCATATTTTGTGAGTTTGGGAGACTCATAGACTAATACTATTGGTGACTCTATCTAAATAAATTGTGTTATTAATATTCCCAATTGGGTATAAAGATCTTATTATAAAGGTACTATGATTAAAATTGACTGATACACTAAATCTTCAAAACATGGGTTAACGAATGTGGTTTTAAATCTAAGTGTAGAAAATAATCAGTTGTGTAATAGAAACCTATGTTAATACTTTTCAATAATTATGAAATGGGATTATAGGTGATATTCATGAGGTTAATTATATAATTATTAATAAAATTTATAATATAATACAAAAATTTAGTGGTTTTAAGAGTATAGACATTAGTAATAGAAATTGGATTGATTTCAATAAAATAGTGCCAATTGGAGGAATAATTAGAGAAATAAAAGAAAAACATGAAATAAGGTATGAATTTACCTATGTTGAGTCATGTGGGATGATAATAGCATGGAATCATGAAGTAGATGGTGTGATAGATGAAGTGCCAAATGTTGTGCCTAGTTTATCCATAACTTTGCCCAAAATAAGGGTTTAGTCTTCCTTTTTAGTTTGTGGTTGCTATATATTTTGAGTATGATGAGGAAAAGGAATTAGAGTTATAAAATTTATTTATGGAGGTACCTTATGGGAAATATCAAATGTAGCTTCTCCTATATATCATTTTCATAATTCTACTCTAAATTCCCTTCTTTCAGACTCATCTTGATGTTCTTCTAAAAGGTATTCTTCCACATACTCATATTTTATGTTAGAATAAGGAATTCATAGAGATATGAATAAGTAGGGGGTTTAATCTCTTCTTATTATGTGACCTTATTAGTTAACAATATGGTTTGATAATACCTTCTCACATAATTTACCATGGGAGTAGAATTTAAAATTTGTACAAGAGGAGAAATCAAATGACTAACCATTGAAGCCTAAGGTGGTGGAGTTGTGGTAACTTCTAATGTAAATACAAGGTGGATTTTGGTATTAAGGATTTCCCTTTGTATAGGTCTTATTTCCATACATATTTTATCCTTGGGAAATTTTTTAGAACCCTTGATTTCAGTTTTTCATTGGTTTCTTCCTTTGTTTCCTTCTTTACTTGAGGTTTCTAAACTTGCTCATATTATTTTCCCTCTTAAATTTTCTTTATTTAATCATAAATTATAATGGATGGATCATATTTAATTATTTGGGAAATCCTCATAGACATCTCATCATTCCTCATCCCTATATAGACTTTAGAATCATCCTCAAGATTCAATAAGATCAAATCATTCTCATATTCAAAATTTCCATACATTTGCTTTAATTTTATTTAAATATTATTTATGTGTTATAATTTACCCTCTTGGGGTATCATAATATGAATTAAACCAATATAAATGTGAAATAACCCTTGTGTTTTGAAGTCTTGGCTAATTGGTCTCAATTTTTGAATTTTTTCCTCCCAATGTTAAAAAATGTCTTTTGATATTTGGCCAATATGTCCCTCATAAAGTTATCATCCAAATTGTTATATTGATGATAATATATCTCTTGCCTAGTTAATTTAGTAGGCACACGCTTAGGTAAAAATAAAGGGTCCACTAGTGTAGCATTAAATATGATAATTTTATGGTTTTGATAGAACTAAAAGTCAAATAATGACTTGAGAAATATATTAAATTCTATAGATATTCTTCACATGAGATATTCATTTATTAATTCATAAAGCATGGGATAGAAAGTGTATATAATCCTTTACATATAGTCCATGAAATTTTATATATAGAGATCATTAAAGTAATCACATATCCTTTTTATACTTTTGGATCCCAAGAAAGGGTCCAAATAAGGATGTAAGTCTACCATATGGAATTTAAAAAATATGAAAGCATGCAAAATTTACTATCTACTCAATCATACATGACCCTCTAGGTTATTAGATTGAAATTTATGGTTTCTCCTAGTGGGGGAATGCCTTTAATTCTAAAATAATAGATAGTAATGTGTCAAAAATGTCATCCACATGATTTATATATGGGTATCCATATATAATATTCAACAGGGCCATGGAAATTTTGACATTGGGTCTAAATTAGACAAGTGGGACCTTATTATTCATCATAAATTTATTGGGATTCTCAACCCATATTATTAGGTTTATCTTAACATTATTATCATTGAATCATGCACTGATGTTTTATGGTTTTAAGGGATATCTAGCTTTGGTAGTATATATAAATTACCAAAGGCTAAGCCAACCACAAATTCTATTGGTTATTGTTGATGCACTTAATGTGCTCCTTGTGTCACTAGGGAATGAGGGGAAAGTAATGAACTCAATTTTAAGTCCCAAAATACTTGGGGCTTGAGTTGCTTATATAAATAGAAATATAAATAACAAAATAACATATATATGGTCACCACTAGTGAGTTTTTAATTAGACACTATTGTAGGGACAATAAATATTACACAATGACACTTTTTTTCCTGCTAATCTTTGTGAAATTATTCTAAAATTTGCCAATTATTTCCCAAAACACAAATAAATAATGAATATTTATAGAATGAGCTAAGATAAAGTGAGCCATGGGTTATATACAAGGGTAAGTATGGTAAGCAAGAAAATAAGGCTTGTTTAAGATAATTAAAGATGTTAAATCTTCCAACTTCTATGACAAAAAACATATAAAACTAGTGTTCATAAACTCTAATGTATTACTCAAAGATAAATAAATACATTTGAAGATTCAAATGAAAGTAAATGAATATATTTAAAATCATATGTTACAAAAAAATTACTCATCCATAGTAAATTACATAAACACATTTAGTTGCAAATAACATGAAAATAGAACACATATACTAACATACTTGTTAGCCTAGTGTTACACTCAAACTAATAGATGCATATATTGAATACTATTTTCAAATTAGTCATTAGAAAAGAAACCATTAGTTATATATAAGTTTGAGAATAAATAATCATAGAACACACAATAAAGCATATAGACAATCTATTGAATTCTTAGCTCTTTTGTAGTAGTTTTATAACTATTCCTGATTACAATGGGGGGAAATGCCCCTATATATAGACTTAAAAATTTCCAATAAAAATTAAATTGGGCTAATGAAATATGTCTAAATACCACCAAGTGGTTAAAATTACACATACTACCATAAAATACTCTAAATTTAAATTTACAAAATAAAGCAAAATATTCCTTAAGGTCCTGGAGGAGGTTGTTGAGATACCTGTTGTTATTTCCTCTATTTATTATCTACCTATTACTTCATCCAAAACTCTATGCATGCCAAGTAATCTTAGTCAATTTAAAAAAAAATATAAGATCATGGGATATAATAGATTAGGGGTTTCTTGAATAATCCTTTCATGTTTTGCAAGTAACAACCTTAGTGCTTCTTCAATGGCCTTTGCTCTCTCCATCATTTGGTTAGAAAAAGCCATAATGTCCATTACCTTTGTATCTATATTAGCCTTTGAAATTTCCTACTAGAACTTGGAAATAAATACCTTCATTTGGGCACTAAATTTTTTGTCATCCATGAAGGAAACATCAAGTTTTTTCACCCTAATGACTAATGCATCCTTTAGCAATAAGGCAATATTGAATTATATATTTTATAATGATGTAGTAGCATCCTTAGCCTGATCCAACCACATTTTAAATATATTTATCATGTTCATCATGATGGTCTACATTGGGATGATATACTTAAGTTGAAAGACCTTAATATCTAGGAATTTTTTGCTTCTTGCAACTCTAGCTAGGTTTGCCAACTTGTCATCATAGAGTGCAAGTTTTTGGTCAAATTTAATGACCACATTAAATTATAGGGTCTCATATTCATGTTTACTCTTAATGACTTTGTACAAATTAAATACATTTATGACATCATTAAATACCTAAATAATAGTGTTATCTAGCACTATAGGTAATGCCTATTCTATCAATTTCTTCATCTCTTACTGCATGCCTTTCATCAAGGATACTATGGATTCTATATAGGATTAGACTATGGATACAAGGTCCTCTACATATTCCTATACTTTACTGAGGCACAATTTCCGCTTCATTATCAGATTAATGAGGGAATTTTCACTTTCATGGGCCACAACTAAGCTATGCTAGGGATATTTAACCTTCTTCCTCACTACACTCTTTATTATGCCTATGGTAAAATCAAATATCATCCCAATTTGTGGTATAGAGAGGACCACCTAAGGTCTCTCTTATCTAGCTATTTGTATAATGTTTCTAACCTAATTTGGAGTAGCATTAGGTGTTGTCTTTGTTAGAAGTGGATGAAATGGAGGTGCTTGAGTAGATATAGAGGTTATGGCTATGTCAAGGATGTGAGTCAATTTTTTTGGGTCAATTTTCCCAAGTGTGTCAAATAGATATCTTATAGAGCCCATGTTTAAGATAAATGAAGGAAATTTGGGAGGTACATTCACCTTTATATCCATGGTAATATTAAATGGGGATGAAGGGAAATGTGGTTTAGGTAAGGTAAAAAAAATTTAAATAGGTCTTAATGGCTTATCCAATGTAGGGGAACCAATGGCATGTGATGCACTATTTGTGGCTTCTTGGGAAGGAGTGAAACCTACAACCTGATTAGCACTAGTGCATTAGGATATTGATGAATATGGTATATTGGTAGTGGCAAGGGAAATGAAGTAGGGGATTTTTAATCCTAAAAAAATACTACATTGGTTCATCCTAGTGCTAACTAATGACTGATTGGTGGTGGTTTTAGTTTTGTTTATTGATGACGGAGCCAATGGGGAAATAATAGTGGGAGGAGAAAATGTAGAAGTAGAAGAAAAAGTAGATATAGATGTTATTGTAAAAGAAGGCAATGAGAAGGTACTTATGTTTAGAGTCTAAGGAGTTCTAGTGGAAATAATAGTCACTTAGGGAGGTGATGGAGGTATTATTACTCCTCTCATTGTGTTTTGGGATTCTTCTTCCTCTTGTAAACCTTATAAATATTCCTCCTAGCTAGTGCTTGCAATTTTTCAATAGAGAGCTTTAATTACTTATTGCAATTCACTAAGGTTAGTGGTAGTAGGGTCAAGTTGATCCAATATTTGGAGGGTATATCCCATTATAGCTATAGAGATCAATGTGGGCCCTTGGGAGGAATCAGGTTAGCGTCTAAATCCTCCTTACTCAAAGCTTGGAGGTAGGCTCTGATTGCTTGTAAGGAATGGAGATCTATATGGCTTATTAATAATAAGATGAACATTGTCTTGTTCTTCTTATTTTTTTAACTCATCATAATCATCATCAAACATTATCCCATAAGTTGGTGGTGGCTAAGATTTAACATCTTCATTTTTCTTTTTTCTATCTAGTCTCATCTCTAGCTTAATGTTTTTCTTTATTGCATTCTTGAGAACCACCTCATCGTTCATAAAATCCATATATATCCACTCATGGACTTCCTCATGATTCTTATACTACATTTTTATATCCTTCATAAATTCTAATAGATGCTTAGCAATGACATTATTAGGGTTCTAAGGCTTGAAGTCATCCTTAAGCAATACGTAAGATTCCCTATACCTAGTAGCCACAATGATATCATGCCACATTATGATCTTAGTCCTACCTAGTTTGTAAGGAACCTTTTGGGGGACTATCTTCTTCTTATTTTTTAAGATGCCATAAACTCCATGCATAAGTTGATAGTCCATCTCTTCTTGTACCAGTTTCCTTGGGACATACCTTGGAAATATAAGAGGGGATACGATCACTCCCTCTATTTGAATGATTATGCAATCTAGGTATAGCCAATAGTTAACCATGTCTCTCAATGTTTGTCTAACCTTTAGAGGAACCCTTTGTATCTCACACTCAGTGATTGAATTGTAAACCACTGGGTCAAATTCTTATACAATTAATCTTATGTTACATTTGTACCAGTGAATGTGAATGGTAGAGAAGAGTTGAGGCACAACCTCTTATTTCTTTATTTCATATATTACATCCATGAATTATATCATAATTGATTTATTTCATATATTACATCCAATAAATAAATCATCATGAAAAATGAGGAACCATTCTAAAAGATGTCCATAAAAGCATATACCAAGATGTTGTTAATAATATCCCCAAGTGGGGGAATCTGTTGGTCCTCCAAGATGATCTATAGAAATGGGATAGTTTTTATGTCCAAGTAGGAAATGTATGGATTTACAAATATTCTACTGAGTATAGCAAGGATAATACTAACTCCTTTCCTAAATTATTAGATGGGAAAGTTTCCTTGGTCATCCATGAGAATGGTTCCTATTGGGTCAATCACCCATAAATCCAAGACCTTCCCTAGGGAGTGTACCTCATACCAGTTACTGAGGATAACTTGGTTGAATTATATCTATGGCTAGGGAATGTCATAATAATTCTCAAATCTTGGCTGTACTATGAAAGCAATATAGATCCCTTCGGACATTGATTTGAGAAACCCGTCTTTAGATCTTGACCTCTCAAAGATACCATAAACTAGGTTAGTGCATGACATGACCTTTATCTTGGATTCATCCTTGTGGAGACTAGCTATGTTGATGGCTAAGATGTCAAAATCTAGTTGGATCATGTGAAGCATGGTGTCATCTTCATCAATAGCCCTGGTTACTTCTAAATTAAAGTAGATGCTACTATAATTCATGTTGCTTGATGTTATGGCCTCGAGGATGAATTTGGTATCTTTGAAGATGACAATAGTGCTATATTAGAATAAGAATTAATAATTTTCAAATGAAATGCTCTTACCTAGTGAATAAGGTCCTATTTGTGCCATCTATTCAATATTCTTTGCTATGTACCTAGGGATATGATATATTGATGTATATGGGTTGATGGAGATGCTGACATGTGGCACACATCCCCTTAGTTAGTTATATGGGTACAATATATTAGAATAATAAAGTAACTTGTGGAAGTAGTATATTGGGTAATGGCTGGCCTACATTGGGATTAGGAGGTTATCCATCCATGGGTTAGATAGATGTATATATATAGGAGATGATTATCATGATAAATATATCAAGTAAGAATTGAGTCTTTTATTGTAAGAGGATATTAGAGGTTGTCCCCTCAAAGAGACATTGTGGAGTTATTACTTCCTAAAGGAGTATTATATGTTGTTTTCCTACCTTAAGGGTATTTCTACATATATTGAATATCAAGATCATTACAAGCGGGATCAGAGCTTCAATTTGGAAAATTTGTGGAGCGAAACCCTAGTTTTGCTTTTTTGAATCATCAATAACTTTTTATTGGTTGCAAATTTTTCCACAAATATTTTAATGGATATGGATAATATTTCAGATAAGTCACAGTAAAAGAATCAAGATCTTTTGATTTGTTTTGAGGGAGTTATTTATATTTTAGAGTTTATAATAAATTCACTATATCATCCGAAATATAAGGAATTTTTATTCAAAATTTTTACTGGAGATGTAAGCAAATATAAGAGAAGCAGAATCAAAATTTCAAAAAAAATTGAGTTGTTTTAAGTGATTTGTTGCGATTTTATGGATCAGTTTTGACATTTTAGGGTTTCATGAACCTTAATTTTTTTTGTGGATCATGGAGTTGCAAAAATTTTTAGGGGAAGATGATGTTGATGCTAGAGAATGGTGGATCATTTTGGAGAATCATTTTAGAAAAACTTTTGGGCAAAGATGATTACTTCCTTTTTTGTCTGGGTCTGCACTACATTGGTTTGATCAATTGAGCTGTACAGAAAGGTTTTCTTCATGGACAAAAATGGAACAAATCTTTTTAGATCATTGGGCTATAAAATAAGAAGTAGAAAAAGAAGTAGTAGAAGAAGTAGAAAAAGAAGAAGAAGAAATAGAAGAATCAGCAAAGAACAAGAAGAAGTAGAAGTAGAATAAGTAATAGAAGAAGAAGAAGAAGAAGAAGAATTAGATGATAAAGGTTCAAATTATTTGGATCCAAATAAATCTGAGTCAATTTTTCAATTTCATGGATGCATTCAAAAGAAAAGGGTTATTGTGTCCATAAACCCTACCAGTAAGTATAACTTCATCAACATAAATGTGTCCAAGCATCTACATGTTCAAGCAAAGAATATCAAAGAGGTTCAAGTAGATGGTAGGAATATTTCAATGTTTGAAGATTTGAAGCTCGTTATGAAAAAATATGTTTTGCATTCATATTTTTATGCTTTATATATGGATGATATGGATATAGTTCTTAGATATCCATGGTTAGATACTTTGGGAACAATGAATATTAATATTCAAAAAAAATTCATGAAGTTTTGGTATAAGAAAAAGAAGATCACTTTACAAGATATCATAGTGAAAAAGGCACCAATAACAATCCAGGTAGATCATGAGGATAAGATGGAAATAGGTGATGAAGAACATGATGAAGATTCAAATGATATAGATAAAGACACACTACAAATGAGCACTTCATCTAATCAAGAGACAAAGAAGGAAAATGTGGAAGAGGTAGAAGCAAAGGTGGATAAGGTCAAAGTATTGGAAAAGGTTGAGGTATATAGACACCCACATCATCATGAGAGGAAACAATCATGGAACCAGGAGAGGAAGTGTCATAATAACAATCATTTTGTCTATACAGGAAATAAAACTTTAAATCATTATGGATATGCATGGAATCCAAAGAAAAAATACTATGGCACATGGAATGAATGGGGAAATCACTATGACTATGCATGGAAGAATAACTACTATGGTCATGGTTGGAATCAGAGTAGCATAATGAAATATGGTATATGGAATAAAAAAAGAGGAATAATTATGATTGGACACCAAATCAGTATAATTATGATCATAAATGCAAACAAAGGAGCACATGGGAATTTGGAAACAAGCTTGGAGAGCTATCACCTGCCAAGATCACATATGGATGGTTAGATGATCGAGATTGGAGACAAGTGTGCAATGATTTGAAGCACACTCATTATTTAGTTTCTTCCTATGTTTCAAGGATGAAACATGTCAAGGAGGGAAGTAATACTATGTACCTAGGGATATGATATATGGGCTGATGGAGATGTTGACATGTGTCACACATCCCCTTAGTTATTTATATGGGTACAATATATTAGGATAATAGAGTAACTTGTGGAAGTATTACATTGGGTAATGGTCGGCCTACATTGGATTAGGAGGTTACCCATCCATGGGTTAGATAGATGTATATATATAGGAGATGAATATCATGGTAAATATATCAAGTAAGCATTGAGTCTTCTATTGTAAGAGGATATTGGAGGTTGTCCCCTCGAAGAGACATTGTGGAGCTATTCCTTCCTAAAGGAGTATTATATGGTGTTTCCTTAACTTAAGGGTATTTTTGCATATATTGAATATCAAGATCATTACAAGTGGTATACTTAGGTACATAACATGCTTGGTATCAATCAACATCCTTTTGGTATCTTTCTACAACTCTTGAGCTTTAATAATGGTGGTTAGGAGTGTAATTTTCAAATAACTTTGAACTATGAGAGCATAAATAGTAAATAAAGCAAATGTGTATAACTTAAAAATACAAATAGAAATATCCTAGTTGAGTATCCTTTTGAAATTTTTCTTTTATTAATGCAATGTTTTATGTAAATCCTAGTTTGTGCCATATTAATAGAAAGTTTGTCAACTTTACATATATTTTAAATAATCCTCAAACTATTGCTTTTTGAAATAAATTGAACTAGAATTCAAACTTAGCTTTAATTCACCTTTAATTTACCATCAATTTTAGTTTTAAATCTAAGGATTACCACTTTTTTGACATGTGGATTCTAACTCAGATCTAGTTAAGTACTTGTGGGGCCTAAATATGACTAAGATGCTTAGTCAGTTCAAATTCTAGACATGTGGTACCTTTTGATTGCCTCATGGGATCTCAAGATGTAGCTTAGTGTGATGACTCATTTATATCTTCCCAAATGGCATATTTTAATTCATGGAGAGATCCCAAATGGTAAATTTTAGTTTTGAATGGTCTCAAGAGTGCCACATGTTGATATCATGGGTAATCATAGATTTTCTTTTCTAGATGACTCTCTCAAATGCAATCATGGGTTTATTTTGGTAGGTGTCACCTTTAGAAGAATTTTGGATAACTATCAGCAACTTGATGCTAATGTCATGGCTTAGGTGGAGACACGTATCCCTTTTAGAGGTGATCTCATGGATCTTAGATAGAAATAGTGAAATAATGACATGTGGCATCATTTCTTATGTTCAAATGGGACACACATCATTCTCATATGCTTTTATTTGTTCTTTTACCAAATGTCATTCTTGAAAGGCATATCAAATAGTTGTATATCAATTAGATGGCTTGAGTATAACCCAAATGTCTACCATGTGATCTCTCTTGAGCTTTGGATGGATGTAGTATAGATTAGACATGTTATGATCTTAGATAAACTCAAAAGGAACACACATCACCTTGTAAGGTTACTCAGGTCTGGCTAGTTATTGTTGAGACATGCAACATCATCTCATAGGATTTATCATTATGGTGGGATGTGTGGGGGATAAATGGTGGATTGGATTGAATGGGATCACTTGTAGGGGATTATATCTTGACATGTATCTCCAAGATTTGAATTCCAATGGTTAGCTTCCTCACGAGTCCTCTAGATGATGCCACATAGCTCGTGAACTCAGTAGATTTGCTTCAAGTGATTTGAGCATGATGTAATGAATCACTAAAGTGTTGTGAAGATTGATTATGTGGATACCTATCCCTTTTTAAAAATATCTCAAACTTTGATGTCCTATGAGGTATCATAAACTGTAACTTAAATTTGACATCCTACAAGGTTAAGTGAGAAACTATGTTTTTTGAAGATGTCATCGTCCATCTTAAGTAATTTTAAACAATTTTAATGTAGAAATCTATAGGAAAATAATTTAAATAAATCATAATGCTAGTTTAATAATATCTAGC
The DNA here is from genome assembly GCA_037957365.1 of Torreya grandis. Classification (NCBI taxonomy): domain Eukaryota; kingdom Viridiplantae; phylum Streptophyta; class Pinopsida; order Cupressales; family Taxaceae; genus Torreya; species Torreya grandis. The sequence continues at coordinate 2,683,933 of JARHVA010001363.1, read as the reverse complement.
AAATCTTGTTATGTTTATGCCAATTAGAGAGTCTGTTCAAACTTCCTTATCTAGAGCTTATCTATATATCATCAAACTATCAATGGTAAATAAATTAATTTTGAATATACATTTGAGGAAGACTTTCAATAACTTTAATATTTATAAGTGTCAATCATTATTACAAAATGAATGATTAATCAGAGATTGTAGAAGCACAAATAATGGTAAATTAAATCAAAGCCATGTAGTCAAATGATTTAATATGCTAGGCATCTTGGGCACTTTTTGAAACATGAAGAAAGGAGGGTCCCTATTCTAGGAATAGGGGTAGTTAATCATCATTTAATGGTGACATCTTCAAGGAAACATTACAAAATGTTAGAATCTAGATATTATGTTCAAAGATGAATAAGAAATTAGTTATCTCGTTATGATCTTTAGTCAGTTTCAAGACTAGTTTTTAGCACTAATGAAAGCCCATAAGTTGTAAATAGAGTTTAAAACTTGTAGACAATCACACTATGTGTGTGCTTTGAGGTTACTTAACCATTAACATTGCGTTCAAAAATGATAACTTTCCAACTTAATGACATCAAACATGAAATGCCTTAAGAATTATTTAGATTTTACACAATTATGTTTTTCTTATTTAAGGATGGTTTGGGAATTGCTCTGCTACCATTTAGGCATTCATATCCCCAATCAAGATATATCTAGCTCCACTTTAGGACTTTTTCTACTACCTACTAGGTGTCTATATCCCCAGTAGAGATTGCCTACATTGCCATTCATGGAATCTAAAAGAAGTTTATGATTTCACTTTATTGGTGTATCATTTTTTTATACCTTAATTCATAGAATAAAATGGTTTGGAACTAGAATTATCCAGGTGTAAGGTTTTATTAAGACACATTATAGATCTAAACCACTTTCAAATTTTGAGTTTTGCCCTATAAATTTACTTGATACATTTAAGTGATAGTATGATGGTCCACATAGATTTTAACCTTAGTTTAAGCAAATGTTAAATCATATAAACTATATTACAACCTTAAAATGACTTAGGATTATTATGAGAAAACTAAATTCTAATTAAACCCACCCAATGTTTCTAGATTAGAACACTACTAGAGGTTTTCAAACTTTAGACAACCCTTGTTTAAAACTAGCAATCCCTTCTTCCTATTTTTAGGATCAAAGTAACCAAAATTTGAGACAATGAATTCTTGTCCAGAGGACTTATTACTAAGATACAACACATGATAAAAAAACAATAATAATTATAAAGTAAGAAAGCACACAATATGAAAGTAAAGCAAGAAATTGAGAAAGAACACAACATGAAATCAAAGCAAGAAGTAAACTACTCTACTCCTACCTACTCTAACTCTAAAAAAGATTACTATCCTTATATAGTTTATGATAGAGTAGCAAAGAAGTAATGTTTGATGTAATACCCATTGACTAGTAAGTTTAAGTCATTTCCTTGCAGGTCTTTGAGCCTAAATGCATTTTTACCAAATATTTCTACCTGGTCCAGTCTAGAGAGGAGTGAAATTATCATGTTGTCCCTTTTTATCATGAGCCTTATCCTATAGTAAGACTAAGTCTGATATGTATAATGTTTTAACTTTGGATCATTTATCGAACCATCTCTTCGTAATATCCTAATACTTGCTAAGGTTATTCATTACTTCATCTCTGGCATCTTTCATTTGGATGATGTTTAGTATTTAGGATTGTACTCTTTCATCATCTTCCATATATTTTTCCATAAACTTATAGGTGTGTAACTTTAATGTGATAGGAAAAATAAGTTATTTCTCATAGATTAGTAGGAATGGGGATTCCTTGAGTGCCTATTTGTATCTAGTTTTATCTTCTCACAAAGCATACTTTAGCATGGATTTCTATTTTCTAGGTTTCCTTTTTTTAAACTTCTTGATGGCATTCATCAAATTTTTATTGATAGATTCTATAACTCCATTACCTTAAGGGTAGTAGTTCAAAGAAAACTTGATGACTATTTGGTTGTCATATGCCCATTTGTTAAATTCAGTTGATGCAAAGGCTAGGCCATTATCACATACTAAAGACACAAGCATCCCAAATTAAGTGATGATATTTTATTCAATAAATTTGATGACATCAATTTATCTACTATTCTTGGTGGCTACTACTTTAGTCCACCTAGTGCAATAATACATGTTAGTGAGTATGAATTTATGCCTAAGGAGTTAGGATTGATCACTCCTACAAAGTTGAGGCCTCATTATACAAATGGTTTCAAATCAATCACTTGTTATAGAGGCATCACTATCCTTGTCTCTTGTTTATAAAATACTTGGCATTGATGGCATGTTCACACATGATCATGGGTGACTTTAAATATGGTTGGCCAATAGTAGTATGTTCTCAATATATCATGTGTTATGGTATGCCCTGAAGGGTGGTCACTTCCCAATTTGTCATGGAAATTATTCGTGATTTATATGGCTTCATCTCTAGAAGCACATCTTAGATAGATCTCTTCATAATTTTTTATACAGATAACTCCTCTTTTGATCATAAAATGAGATGATCTCATCCTAAGGGCTCTTTTATAATCCCTTTTAAGGTGTGATGAGCACACTTTGTGCAACAAATAGTGAAAAATATCTTTTTACCAAACATCACTGGATACTTATCTTACTTCAACCTAGAAAACATCAATGTACATATTAGTATTTAAAATAAGTTGGATTATGCCCTATAATTTAACTAACTTAACAAATTTTGTTTTTATGTCATATTATTGGAGTTTGGTCATCTACTTCCCTCTTCATTCTCTATGTTCATTTTGTCCTAGCATTAACTTGATAGATAGATCAGACACTATGGCATATGTCTTATTCCTTAAGATGTAGTGTCTGAACTTCTTGATGTCCTTTACCAATATGTAAGCTTGATTATTTGGAATAGTATAGTTAAGATTCATATTATTCAAATTGGTGATCATGATGGATATGGGGTGGTCCTTGTCATCCTCTTTTTGCATTAAGACAACATCAACAGTATAATTATAAGTTAAAGACTATAGATAAAAGTCCTTGCTAAAATTAGGAATTATCAAAATAGGATCTTGAACAATAGCATACTTGATGCCTTAAAATGCTTTATTTGCTTTAGTAGTCCATTCTATCTTCACATCTTTATTCATCATTGTGTTGAGTGGCCTTACAATCTCTATAAAACCAAAGATAAAATTTCTTAAAAAATTAATCTTTCCAAAGAAATATTTCAACTCTTATTTATTGTTAGGTACTTCTAACTTTAAAATTGCATTTATCCTATAAGTTTCAATAGTCATACCTTCCTAGCTGATTACATGTCCTATATGTTTGCCTTCAACTACATAGAAGATACTTTTCTTGGGGTTTAAATAAATGCCATACCTCTTACACTTCTCTAGAACTTGTTTCAAATGCATCATGTGATCACCTCTATTTTATAAAAAATTGTTAGATCATCTATGTATATAATGATTCACTTAATAATTAATCTATGGAATGCATGTTCCATTGATCATTGGAAATTTGCTCTTAAATCGATCAATTTGAATGTATTTCATTTGTTTACAAACATTCCCCACTTGGTGGTGAAGGCAATTTCATTCTGTCATTTTTATTCACTAGGACCTGGTTGTAGCCTAAAAAACCATCAAGGAATGACATCATTCCAGACCCACTCACTAGCTGAATAAACTCATCCAAACATGGCAAGGGACAATTTTCCTTCTTTGAGGATCTATTTAAGCTTATTAAATCAACATAGAGTCTGATTTCTCTATTATTCTCTCAAATTGACACAAGATTGACAACCCATATTGAGTTACATATGGGGAATATTATCATTGCATCTATCAATTTCTTTACTTCCTTGTAAATAAGAGGTTCCAACACTAGATTAATTATCCTTTGTCTTTGATCAAAGGGTCTGCAAGCCTCTTTCAAGGGGATAGTGTGAGTAATCACATTAATAACAAATATCTTAAGATCATCATATGACCAAGCAATGACATCCTTTAGCTTGGTTAAAAGGGAAATGGCTTACTTTAGCTCTTCATCAATGCAAACTAAACCAATGTTAACACTTTACTCATTCTCAAGACATCCCAAGTTAAATTTCTTGAAATCTTTTCTACTCACCTTGGGTTGTTTATCTTCAATTCTATGCTTATCTAGGTTAAATATCCTTTCCAAGGAGATCATGCTCTTGGGTATTCAATTCTTGTTAAGTTGGATCACTCCATCTTCATTGTTCTTTAGACTTTCTATAGAACATTCATATTTTTATCAATAATGTGGGATTTGAATATATCAGAATTGCACATGAAGTCAATTATTTGATTAACATCATCAAAACCTTGGAAATGATTAATGTTGTTTAGCACAAAGGGGCATGAAATTATTTCCATAGTGAACTCCTACAAGTTTAAAGGCTCTAAAAGAACCTGGTTTACTAATTTGGAAGCTAGATAATCTACTAATTGGTTATGACCCCTAAGAAAGGAAACAATACTAAATAAGTCAAAATATTCAATCAAATCTCAAACTCTAAATTTATACTTTCTTAAATATGAAATCTTACATTGATATCTACTCCTAGCCTAATTAACAACTAAATCTTAATCACCATAAACTAACACTTATTTTACCTTATTTTTAATTATAAATTGAATTCCTAAAATAAGAGCATATTCTAATAAATTATTAGTAAAAGTGAATTGTAATCTATAAGAAACTAGATACTATTTTCCTTCAGTATTTGTTATAACAATTCCAACACCAAAACCTTGCTTAAATTGTGCACCATCAAAGTATAATGTCGATAGACCTTTTCTTTCTTCTTTCACCTTGTCATCTACAATAACATTATTGGTCTCTGAAGTGTAAACACCTAAGTCAGGGGATTGGTAATTTACCTTTCATTCTTTGTGTTATATTCAATGATTATGTATTTCATTTTGGGTCCCTGGTCAATCTGTATGTGATTCAAAATCCCACACCAATGTAGCCACATATGGGGAAAATCAATGGACATATATCCATTCATGACTCAAAAACAATCTATAAGCCTCAAGTATGTCGATGACTTGAATGTCAATGAACTATTGGATTTGGATTTCATAAATGAGTTATATATAGATGTTTAATAATTCATCCACGACATTCACTCTTGACTTATCCAACTACATAACTACCTTATCTAATTTCATTGGGTCTAATTCCAAATTTTCATAGATTTTTAAAGGTATAATTTTAATTGAAGCACCAAAATAAAATAAGTAATTATGAAGGTTCTTACCAAAAATCCTTATAGTTAACAAAAATGGTGGAACTTCATGCTTATTTTTATACATTATCACATTTACATGAGTTGGTATAACTTTGATAGAGTTAGGCTTTTCATTCAATGATTTTAGTATCAAATCATGATGTTAGGTGATTTGGGTAAGTTCATGCAACATTATGTTTGACTTAATCTTTTTCATATCTTCCACTATGTTATATCTAGCTTTCAATGTTGTGTATGGAGATTCTATTGTTGGTTGACTTTCCTTAGCTTTAGTGGGTGAAGGATTATTATTTGTCCTACCATGAAGAGGTGTATCTATTTTATTAGGTGGGGTGGAAGTTTTCATAGGTGGGTTTTGACCTTTACTTCTCAAGGCATGGTTTCTCTACTGGTATTATTGGAAAACATGTATTTCCTCGACATTATCTTCAGGGTCATTTTCATCTTGACCAAGAAAGTCATAAATCTCAACCATGAGGACTATTTATAGAGTTCTAAAGGCATCATTGGTATTATTAGAGCCTTTGGGATTATTTATATCATTGGGATTCATCTTGAACTCCTTGATTTGGATTTGAATGGCTTTAAATACATGATAGAATTCAGCATAGCCTAGTTCTCCATGTCTAGTGTTATTGTGCACTCGACACTAGTTAGGAAAAGCTAACTAACAAATGTTGATTTTAGGCAACTTACTCAAGGGAGAATCACTATTATTGTTACACCTATTGAATGGGCTATTATATCTCTATAAGTATAGTTTCTATTGGAACTTTCCCTAGTATTTTCCTTCTATTTCTTGAGATCCAATAAATCATTAGTGAGTTTATGAATAGCTTTTTATATTGAATTTAATTATCCATTTGGAGGATCTAATTTATTATTATAGGTCACCATTTGAATATTGGCATTATTTTTAGGCACCATTACTTGACTAATATTATTATAGGGATGTGATATAGCATTTGCTTAGTTAAATAATCCTATATACTAGTTGGGTATAGCATGTTCAATGGAAAATGGTTGATCACTAAAAGTTGATTTAATGAAAACATGTTCATATTCATGTTTCATATGACATTCAAAGTAAGCAACATTAGGTCATTATTTGGTATAGTAAAGGTAGGATGCCCCTACAAGTGCATTCGCTCATCGATATGGATGGCTTCAGTATATGCTAAAGGAAACATGTCAATATTCAGGGTTCTTCTTAGGAAGAAAACATTCATTATGTCTAAAGCATTATTATATATTTATAAATCTAAATCATCTATTGGTTTATAGGTTAGGGATGTTAGGGTTTACATATTTTGGAATCTTGCATTAAATGTTCTAATTGGTTTCTTTATGTCCTTCTTCAGGGTCATGAACTATTAGTACATAACTCTTGAGCATACTACCCTACTAAATTGAATAATAAAAGTATCATTAAACTAACCCCATCCTATGATAGAATCATCCAGCAAGTTGAGAAACCAAACCATAAGTTGTGTCTCATAATGTAAAAGGAAAGAGATAGTAAGACACGTCCTCATGGATCACATTAAGTAACCTCAAATATGCCTAAAATAACTTTATATGATCTTTAGCAATTACTATACCAGTGGGGATAAAGAGAGGCAAATACTTTTTTGGGTTCTTTGGTAGATTACACATGAATCTAGGGATATTGATGGATGAACCAACTAAACATACCATGATTAGCAAGAGGTGTTGCAAATTTTGGTTAGATGGGGAATTTGGGTGGGTCTTGGACTTCCTACATTTATGTTTTTCTACTCTCATCTTCCTATGGGTTTATATGGATGTCAAAGGGATCTTGGGTTCAGATTGAGATTTGGTTTTAATCCTAGGGTACTCCAAGATGGAAAATGGGTATTAAGAGCAAAGAAACTTCAAAGGCAGCCTCATAAGTGTCAAATATCATAAAGATTAGTGAATATTTTTTAGAAAAAACATTAGATCAATTATCTTTATCTTGATCTTTGAGGATACAAGCCTTGAAAACTTAGAGTTTTCAATACCTACATAAATATCATTAGTTTCACGCATTAACCTACAAAGATCAGTGTTAGACCAACATTCCAAAGCATTTATGTGCCTAATTTAACAATCTATGAGTGTTTAAGCATTTTGAAAGATATTTAAGGATAAATATATGCAAATGTTTGCTCAATCCTAAGAGAATTAGAGTAAATATGATCTTAAACTCCTATATCTAGTAAAAACAAGGTCTCATCAATAGATCTTTGCACAAATTCTTACAAATATCTAGGTTATTTACCAAATTTATGTGAATCTTTGTAAACATGATAAAAATAACCTTCAATATGATTAAATAATGGGGTATTTCACCTATCTTAACATAAATTCTGACAAATATCAAGATTGTTTACCAAATTTCCATAAATAAATACTAACTTTGATGAAATCCTTCAAAGAATGCAAAGATTCATACAAAGAATGAAATGATTCATATAAAAAATGCAAATATTTAGTGTTCTTTAACAATATTTGTGTACTTTGAAATAATTATGCATATATTTATTTAAGTACACTATAATTTCACTAAGATGCATGCAAGTAATTGTGTAAATGCCCTCTTTTTAGCACCAACATTTCCATTCCTATTGATTCAATTAATATGATCCTTATGTCACTAGGGAATGGGGGGAAGTAATGAACTCAATCTTAAGTCATATAATACTTTGGGCTTGAGTTATTTACACAACTACTACTATAAATAACACAATAGTAGATATATGGTCATCGCTAGTGAGTCTACAAGTAGACCCTTTTGTAGGGACAAGATATTACATAGTGATACTTTATTTCATACTAATCTTTGTGAAATTGTTCTAAACTTTGTCATTTATTACCCAAAACAAAAATGAACAATGAATAATTTTATAATGAGATAAGATAAAGTGAGCCATGGGGTAGATCCAAGGGTAATTAGGGTAAGGCAGAAAAGAAGGTTTGCTTAAGATAATTAAAGATGTCAATTTTTCCAAATTCTATGAGAAAAAAAATATAAAACTAGCATTTACCAACTCTAGTGTATTAATAAAATATCAATAAACATAGTTGAAGTTTCAAAGGAAAGGAAATGGATATATCTAAAAGCATATGTTTTACAAAAATTACTTATCCACAGTAAATTACATAATCACATTTAGTTACAAGTAAGATGAAAAGAAAGCACATATAGTGGTAGACTTATTATCCTAGTGTTAAAATAAAACTAACAAATGCATATATTGAATGTTATTACCAAATTAGTTATTAGAAAAGAAACCATTAGTTATCTAAAAGTGTGAGAAGCAAAAATCATAAAATACACAATAAAGTATACAGACAATATTTCAAATTCTTAGTTCTTTTGTATTAGTTATATAACAATTATTCTTTATTATAATGAGGGGAAATACACCTATATATAGGCTTAAAAATTACCTATATAAGTTCAAGTGGGCCCATGAAAAACACCCAAATACAACTAAGTGGCTAAAATGCCACATACTACAATAGAGTATTGTAAATTCAAATTTACAAAATAAAGTGGAATATTCCTTAAGGTCCTGGAGGAGGTTGCTAAGATTCATATTATTTTTCCATATATTTCATCTCTACCTCTTCCTTCATCTAGACCTCTATGCATGCAATTAGTCCTAGTAAATTTGGCCAAAATAAAGGATCATGGGCTATAATAGATCATATGTTTCTTGGATAAACCTTATGTGTACTAAAAGTAATAGACTTAGTGCTTATTTAATGGCATTTGCTCTCTCTAGCCTTTGGGTGGGAAAAGAAATAATGTCCATTACCTCTATATATCTCTTGGCCTTCACAATGTCCTACTAGAAACTAGTAAAAAATACCTTCATTTGGGCCTTGAATTATTGGTCATCCATGAAGGAGCCATCAAGTTTGGTCACCTTAGTGACCATGACATCTTTCAATAATGGGGAAATATTTAATTCTATATTTTATAAGGATGTAGTAGCATCATTAACTTGATCCAACCACCTATTCAATATCTTTCTCCTATTTAGCATGATGGTTTGCATTGGGATTATATCCTCAAGTGGCAAAACCTTAAGGTTTGGGAATTTGTTGCTTCTTGAAAATATATCTATATTTTCCAACTTGGAATCATAGAGTGTAATTTTTTGGTCAAATTTAATGACCACATTAAATTGTATGGTCACATATTCCTATCTCCTCTTCATGACTTTGTACAAATTCAATACATTGATGACAATGTTGTTTACCTAAATAGTAGTGTTGTCTAACACTATAGGTAATGCTTATTTTTTCAATATCCTCATCTTTTATTTCATATTTCATCAAGGCCAATATGTATTCTACTTGGGATTAGAATGTAGACACAAATTCCTTTGTATATTCCTCCACTTCACTAGGGCTAGCCTTCTTCTTCCTTATCAAAGTGAATAGGTAATATTCACTTTCATCGGCCAAAATTATGATATACTGGGGCTGATAAACCTACCTCCTCAATACCCTCTTCATTATTCCTATGGAAACATCAAATATCATACCAATTTGCTGTGTAGAGAGGACCACTTGAGGCCTCTCTTGTCTAGATACTTGTATAATGTCTCTGATGTAATTTGGGGTAGTAGTAGGTGTTGGATTTGTTAGAGGTGGATATAATCAAGGTGATTGAGTATAGGTAGAGGATAATACTATATAAAATATGTAAGGCAATATCTTTGGATCAATGTGCCCAAGTGTGTCAAATAGAGATCTTAAAAGGCCCATATTTAGGATAAATAAAGTCAATTTGGGAGGTACATTCATATTTTAAACTATGGTAATATTAAATGGGAATACATGAAAAGGTGGTTTAGGGAAGGTGAATAACTTTGAAATAGGTCTTAATGGCCTAGCCAATGTAGGGGAACCAATGGCATGGGATGTAATAGTTTTGGTCACCTAGGAAGGAGTGGAACCTACAACCTAACTAGCACTAGTGCATTATGATCCTAGTAAAGATTATATATTGTTAATGGCATGGGAAATTAAGTGAGGGATGGTGAATACCAAGGAACTACTATATCGGCTCATGCTAGTGCCAACTAAGGACTCAACAGTGGTGTTTGCAATTGTGTTTATTGATGGGGGAGCCAATAGGGAAATAATGGTCAGAGGAGAAAATGTAGAAGCAAAAGTAGAAATAGATGTAGATGCTATTGGAAAATAAGGATATGGGAAGGTACTTATATTATGAGACTAACAAGTGTGAGTGGAATAAATAATCCTTTAAGGAGTTGATAGATTTGTTATAATTCCTCTCATGGTTGTTTTGGCTTCCTTCTTCCTCTTGTAAAGGTTCTCAATATTCCTCCCAACTAGTGCTTCCAATTATTCCATATAGAGCTCAATGCCTTGTTGAAATTCACCAAGGTCAATATCATTAGGGTTAGGTTAATCTATTATTTATAGGGTAGCTCCCATTACAACTATAGAGATCAATGTGGGCCCTTGGGAAGGATCAGGTTGGCTACTAGATCCTCCTTAATCAGAGCTTGCAAGTAGGATCTAACCACTTGAAGTGGAAAATAGTGGAGGTCTACATGGATTGTCCCTATTAAGAGTAATTTTATATTATTATTCCTCTTCTTATCCTTCCTCATAATTAGAATCAATCATTCTCCCATGATTTAGTGGTGGTTGAGGCTTAACAATATCATCCTTTTTCTTTTCTCTATCTAGTTTCATCTTTAGCTTAATGTTTTTACTTACTATAATCTTGAGAACCACCTCATCATTCATAACATCCCTATATATCCACTCAAAAAATTCTTTTTGATGATTATACTCCATTTTAATATCCTTATTGAATTTGAATAGATGCTTAGTAATGACAATGTTAGGGTTCCAAGGTCTGTCTTCATCCTTAGGCAATAGGTAAGAATCCATATGCATAGTAGCCATAATGATACCATGCCACTTTGTGATATGAGTCCTCCCTAGCTTGTAAGGAACCTTGTGTGGGACTATATTATTATTATTTTTGAATACACCATAAAATATATGGATAATTTTATACACTATCTATTCTTCCACTAGCTTCATTAGGACATACCTTAGAAATCTAAGAGGGGCCACCATCACTCCCTCTATTTGGATGACTATGTTATCTAGGCATATCCAGTAGCTTCCTATGTCTCTCAAGGTTTATCTTACATCTTGGAGAACCATTTTCATCTCACCCTCAGTGATTGAGTTGTAAACCACTGTGTGGAATTCTTCTACAATTAATCTTATGTTGCAAATAAATTATTGAATGTGTATGGTAGAGAAGATTCAAGGCACAAACTCTTGTCACTTAGGAGACCATAATTCTATCCTAATTGAGTCATTGCAAATATTTCATCTGGTAAATAATCCATCATGAAAAATAGGGCACCATTCTTTTAGTTGTCCTAAATTGCATATACCAAGTTATTGCTAGTAATATTTCCAAGTAGGGGAATATGTTGGTCCTCCAAGATGATCTATAGTAATGAGATAGTCTTTATATCCACATAGGCTATTTTTGGATTACAATATATTCTATTAAGGAGAATGAGGCCAATCCTAACTCCTTTAATAATTTTTTATATGGACAAGTTTCTTTAGTTATCCATGAGAATGGCTCTTGTTAGGTCAATCATCCATGAAGCCAAGACTTTCTCTGGGGAGTGTACCTTGTATCAATTGTCAAGGATGAACTAGTTGTATTTTATCTATAGTGAAGAAAAGTCATAATAATTTTCAATTTTTTTCCCTATTATGAAAGTGATTAGGATCCCTTGGGACATCAATTTGAGTAACCTATCCTCACATTTCAACTTCCTAATGATATCATAAACTAGGTCAATTAATGCCATGACCAACTTGGTTGTATCCTTATGAACACTAATTGTAGTGATGAATAGAATGTTGGAAACTATTTGGAGTTTGTGAGGCATAGTTTCATCCTCATCAATAGCCCTAGTTTTTTCTAAATTGAATTAGATTCTACTATAATGCATGTCACCAAACCTATGGCCTTGGGGATGAATTTGGTATCTTTGAAGATGACAAAAGTGACACATTAAAACAAGAAGTCATCATTTTTGAAATAAATGCTCTTACCTAGGTTAGAAGGTCCTTCATATGTCATATCTTAAATATTATTGGTAGTAATCAACACCTTTATGGTATCCTTCTGCAACTCTCAAGCTTTGATAATAGTAGCTGGGAGTACATTTTGAAAATAAATTTGAATTGTGAGAGTGTAAACAACAAAGAAAGAAAACATGTATAAAATAAAAATGAAAATGGTAATAGCCTAGTTGAGTAAAATTTTGAAATATTATTATGATTAAATCAATTTTTGATTGTAATCCTTGTTTATGACATATTAATGGTGAGCTCATCAACTTTGCATATATTTGAAATACTCCTCAAACTATTGATTTTGGCAATTAATTATACAAAAATTCAAATTTAGATTTTATTTTCCTTTGATTTACTATCAATATTAGCTTTAAGGCTAAGTATTTCCATCTTTTAACATGTGGCTATCACCTCAAATCTAGTTAGGTACTCATGGGACCTGAATATGATTAAGTTTCTTAGTTGGCTTGAAGTTTAGAAGTGTGCCACATTTTGATTCCCTCGAGGGCTCTTGGAATGTAGCTTAGTGTGATCACTCATTTATATCCTACCACATGGCATATTTTAATTCATGGTGAGATTTTGGGTGGTACCTTTTAATTTTGAATGGTTTTAGGAGTGCCAATGGTAATTCTCATAGGTAATCATAGATTTTCTTTGCTAGGTGGATCTCTCATTGGAAATAATAGATTTATTTTTCTTGGTGTCACCTTTAAAAGAATTTTGTACAAATATCTATAACTTGACACTAATCATGTGGCTTGAATGGATAAACACACCTATTTCAAAGGTGATCTCATATATCTTAGATAGAAACAATGCAAGAATGACATGTGGCATCATCACATAGGTCTAAAGGGGACATACATCATTCTTGTAGGCTTTTGTTTATTCTTCTACCAAGTGTCATTCTCACAAGGCATCTCAAACAAATATATATAAATTGGATGGCTCATGTATAACCCATATGTCTACCTTGTGAGATCTCATAATATTTAGATGGATGCTGTATGGCTTAGACACATGGTGAGCTTGAATGAATTCAAAGGGAACATGCATCACCTTGGAAGGTTACTTGGGTCTAGATGGTTACCATTGAGATATATAGTGTCATCTCATAGGATTGATCATTATGTTAGGATTAGTGGGGGATGTCTAGTGGCTTGGATTAAATAGGCTCACTTGTAAGGGCTAACATATTGACATGTAGCTCTAGGATTTGAATTCTAATGGATAGATTCCTCACAAGTCCTTTAGATGATGCCATGTAGCTTGTGAACTTGATAGATTTTATCCAAGTGACTTGTGTGGGATGTGATGAATCCATAAATCATTGAAAATATTGATGAGGTGGATACTTATCTATTTTAAACCATATCCAAAACTTTGACATCTCATGAGGAATCATAAATTGTAACTTAAATTTGACTTCCCGCAAGGTCAAGCGAGAAACTAAGTTAATTATTTAAAGATATAATTTCATATCTTAAACAAGTTTAAACAAGTTTAAAATATAAATCTGATATAAAATTATTTAAAAAAATCATAATGTTAGTTTAATAAGTTCCAGTGAAGCTTATTACATTTATGATGATTAGAGAGTCCGGTCGAACTTCCTTAGCCAAAGCCTATCTTCATATCATCGAACCATCAATGTCAATAATTAATTGTTGAATAAAACTTTGAGGAATATTGTTAGTAACTTGAACATTTTAAAGTGTAAATCATTATTTAAAAATGAATTATTAACCAGAGATTGCATAAGCACAAGTAATGGTAAATTAAAGCAAACCCATGTAGTTAAATGATTTAATATTTTAGGCATCTTGGGCACTTTTTGAAACATGAAAAAAGGATGATCCACATTCTGGGAATATGGGTAGTTGATCATCAATAGTTTTCTAATGTAATTTTTATGAAAATATTTTTTTTGTAAACATTCCTACTATAAATAAATAATACACTAGTTCAAAACGTCATCTTTGTATTCCATCTCATCAAGAGTCAAATTGCCTTAATCCTTATATGTTTGAATGGCTTCAAACTCTAAATAAATGTATGAATAATTATTGAATGCATTTTTCCAATTGGATTCTATATCCTTAAACTCTTATTTGGTTCTAAAGATGAACATTGATAGAGTTGGTTCTTGATTCTTAGATTTCATTTTTTACTAAATTAATCTTTTTGTTAAATTTTGATAATTAAGGATTTAATTCGATATGGAGGTATGGATAATAGTTAAAAGGTTAATAATTGGAAAATGTAACTTGATTGATATTAAAAAATAACATATATCCTATTTTATTAGCTTATGAATTCATTTCTTAAATCCTCCATTCACAAGAGTTAATTTAATAATAACAGTCTTTATCACTTATCCATTCCCATTTGAATTTGATTTTATGACATAAGTTTTTATGGGATTATTTAACATGTGGTGATTTTTCACTATGTAAATTGCTTATTTATTCATTTAATTTTAAATATGCCATTTTGCCCTTACATTCATCACTATGTCATTGAATTGTGGCCTTTATATTTCCTATTTTCTGCTTATAGTGTTATTATATGATGTATGGCATATTGTTGATTTAAACATGCCATTGCATCCTTAGGTGGTCATAGTATATGTAAGAGTGAGATAATGACATGTATTAGACTAATATCATGTAATGGACATGTGGATAAATAGGTGAACACCATGTGGAAACTAAATAAACAAAGGATGACACATGAAAAATTATCACTGCATCACTTGGTTTGTATCTTTGATCACTATAGTTATATCTACTGGGTTATATGAATTGATAAAATGACATGTGGAGTAATATCTATTATAAATTCTATCACCCATATTTGGAGATTATATTTTAACCACAAATTTCATGACCAAATGAGATTGAGACATGTGGAGTGATCTCACTCAATTGGGTGGTTTCTAATTTTTGTAACTTAGAACCCTAGGCTAAGAGCTGTTATGTAGCAAGATGAATAAGTATGTCTAAATATCATACATTAATCTTATCATGGGATTTCATAACTAAATTTTTATATTTAATTCCCTTGATGCACTAATATATAGACACATGGAGAAATCTCACTCAGGTAATGTGCTGAAATTATTTGTTAAATTCAATTTCATTTAGTGGTCCTCAAATTTTTGATAAGCAAGTGAGAGATCACCAATTTTGACCTATAAACCATAATAAACTTGATATTAAAATGGTTATATAAGCCAGTCTAATAAAGTCATATACTAAAATTATAACTTCTAGACTAACTTTGATCATGTTCCTAAGCCCAAACTCTTGAAATAATAATTTAAAAAATGAGTTATAATAAACTTAAACTTATATGGTTTTCTATGTTCCAAAATTAATTCATCTCTCCATAAGGAATAAGTATATAATATGTTTATTCCCTATTTGAAATATTTAACAATGGGTCATATTTGTCATAACAATAATAAATATTTATATCCCAAAAGATATATTGGATAAAATTTTATAAAATTCCTCACATCTAAAACATGAAGGACATACCACTCAATAGATACATTAGATATTTTTTATGTCATGTATGTGTTATCCAAAACACAAATAATGTATTTCCTAAAATATACCTTAGAGGTTATTTTTTAAACATATAAAACATTAAATAAACTAAGGATGTATCACTTAGAATATATCTTGAAGTTGATTTGTTTAAAAAATATAGAGATATCTCCCATGAGATACCTTGAAGGAAATGTTGTGTCATTCTTAAAATCTAAAACATGAAAGAGGTATCACCCAAGAGATACCTTTTGGGTTATTTTTATAATATATGAAATATTAATTACACTAAGGAGGTATTACTTATATTTAAAATGATTTATTAGAATAGTAAAGAGGTATCACCTATGAGATACCATGGAGGTTAATTGTGTGAATTATGCAAAATATTGAACACCAAGAAGATATATTTCTCTATATATATCAAATCTTATTTATATGACATTTGTAATATTAAGTAAAATAATAAGGTATCACCTAAGATATACATTATGTATGTAATGGGAAATATAATAGATCTATAAATAAATCCTACCTTAGAGAAGATAGATCCTACTTACACTTATGATTGTGGATACATTAGATAATCAAGTTCATGACCAATATGGATACACTAGAGCTAGCCAAGGGATATCTTAACACAATAATATCACTAGGGAGGTTTTGAAACCTCCAGTCAAGAAAAATTACACAATAACCCTAATTAGGTCCTATGTTTTCATATTCACTATAATAATAATAAGTAAATCAAAAATATAATCTAGTGCTGACCAAAGATTGCGGCACAAAGTTTGGTTAATAAACAATAAAATTAAGCATGCATATAATAAATTTAATCATGTTAATATATATGAAATCTTAATGTATGGAAGAGAAGTGAAAATGCCTATCTATCTATTCTTACAAAGGAGGAACAAAGTTAGGAATACTTACCTTTGAAGATGAACTGATGAGCCTCAATCTCTCCATTAGTCAAGGTGCTTCATAAGAGTTTGTTATGGTATGTAAGTATGAGAAGGATATATTAGCTCTAGGCTACACAACTTATCAATGCATCTAAAACACTTTTTCATAAGACATGATTTGTATCTCCAAAGAAAGTATGAAACCCTAAGATTTCTTCTCAAGTATAATGACGGATAAGTAGATGTGAAATATATCTTACTTCTTCTCTACATGATAAATGATGGAAATAAATGTGTTTATATAGGTGGATCTAACCCTAAACCCTTTTAAAAGTTTTAGCTGATAAGTTTAACCCGGTTAACCTAGTATTGAGATTGATAAAAAAAACATACTAGATAATGAACTATGCTAGCCATGGTTCACTTAGTTCTTAATAATATGTTGTAAATAAAAATATAGGGTTGATGTGGCTAACATACTCATGTAAATTACCAAAAAACTATTTAGGTTAGGGAAAGGTCTAATGAAGTTGGAAAATGACTAGAGGAGGGTGAAAAATAGGAGGTAAATCTTAGGAGAATGGTTTTTAGGAGATAAGTGTGTAGATAACAAGTGATAAAAAGGGAAAATAATCCTACGAAGCATCAATGGTCTACCCACCCCTTTCCTAGTGCACCCCTTAAGGTGTGCACTCAAAGAGATTAAGACTTGATGGGTTCCTACAAGATAGAAAGTGTTACCAAGTGGTAAAGTTTGAAAATATTATGTGTATACATATGCCCCACTAAAACCTCATCATGTGTCATGTTAGTGTAATAGGGGATGGTGCTTTGGTAAAATAACATAGCAATACATTAAACTGATATAACTAAAAATGACATATAGAAAGAAATGATAAAATGAAATGAGATTAAATAAAAATACCATATACATACCTTAACATAAATTTTCACTAAATTATTGCATTCAAACATCCTATTATTGATCATGGAGGGTGTAGTACCTACATTTGAGAACCCTAGGGATAAAAGACTAATAATAACAACAATGCATGCATATGTAGGATGGCTAAAATAGCAATGAATTACTTATAAAAATTGGAAAATTATGATTGTAAGGATAGGTTAGAATATTGAAGGCAAATGAACAAAAAAATGATGGAAAATGAATGAAAAAATGATGGAAAATGTAGACATTTAAAAACTACATAGTTTTAGAGGTCAAAATGCCTTGAACTCCATGAACCTAAAGCTAGTTAACCACCTAGTTGAATTAACCCATTTATTAATATAATAAATTAAACCCCCTAACCTAACTCCTTTAACTTAAATTTCTAATCCACCCCCTTTCAACTAATTTTACTCTAGAACCTTGACCATTTATAGTTAGCCTAATTGTTGATAATTAGCTTGACTATCAATGGTCAGGTCCTCCAAGATTCCTTTAAGAGAATTACTAGATATACGAGATAACCATGGCTGAATTTAGAAACTTTCCTTATGGGAAGATAAAAATATTTAAAACATAATAAATGGCAACTTTATCCTCTATCACAATTAGAAACTTCTTGTTACATAATTAGTAACTTTATCCTATAATAGGAGAGAAGTAGGAAGTGAAAAGGATCAAGAAATCCACCAATCCATGTCCAACATATCTTACATATAGGTATCTAACATCCCTTTAGAAAATAATCAACATTAATGGAGACATGAACCTCTATCAAAATAAATTTTGAAGTCCAAATTACTATCACTCTAGCCAAATTGCTTTAGCCTTCCACCATCAGATTACAAGTATCTTGTGTTTTTTTTTTTTTCATTTCTAACTAAATTTCCCTATCCATACCTATCTTTATCTTATTTTCCATCATCCAAATCCATAGCATCCCTCTATTTGACCAACTACCCAATCTACCATTACTTTTCTAAACATTTCTATAATTTTATAAGAAACCACTGATGGTTAGCCCAATTGTCGATGGTCACCTC
Organism: Torreya grandis; assembly: GCA_037957365.1. Lineage (NCBI taxonomy): Eukaryota > Viridiplantae > Streptophyta > Pinopsida > Cupressales > Taxaceae > Torreya > Torreya grandis. The sequence continues at coordinate 2,664,990 of JARHVA010001363.1, read as the reverse complement.
AACTATCGACAATCATCCAACTGCCAATAGTAGCCCAAATATTGAAATTCACTATGGTAGAAAATAACACAAGTTATTTTACCCCTTTCACCCTAACTAAACCTTATTTTCTATGTTCCTACATATTCATAGAGCCTACCTAGATTTTTTGAACCTAACCCCAACTATCTTAGCATGAGTATTGACCCACTTTTGCTATATTTAGTCATTTTATTTAACAAGTAATTTAATTTCATCTCATATTACATGTATTTAATTTCTAGTTATTGAATACAAGTGTTCTTTCTTTTCATTTATATCAACTTAACTATTATAAATAGTGGATTGATAGCATCTTAGCAATCATATGCTTCATGGATCAAGCTCATGCTAGGGAGTCCACTCAACCATTTATCTAATAACCCCTTTTCTAGTGTCTTTCTTATCTACAAGTTATTCCTTCCAAGACAAATAGGAGTTCTCATCATCATCTAGATCACATGCACACTTTTACTAGGTATTTCATTACACACCCCTTTTACTAGTTTCTTACTTGCTTCCAAATTAAGAAATGAGCAAAAATTGAGAGAAACATTTTGGAATGCCTAGTGGGACAATAAAATCATGTAAAAAAGTGAAATAAAATTATCTCTTCCCATGATTATGATCAACATCAGCTGCCCAAGAACATCATGTTATAAAGTGCAATGGTCCTTTGCTCCTTAAATGATACCATGGCCACTACCTTAGGGATAGTGGTCCTCCATATCCACTTGAACCTCCACCATTCCACAATTTTTTTATTTTATAGAGGGAGAGTTCTAATAAAATGTGTTACTCAGATGCCCTTGAATCCATACCATGAGTTGTGTCCCTTCTACCTTACATCAATGTGTCAAATTTGAACATGAAGATCAAGTTATCACCATCAAAGCTGACCCTAGTACTTTTACCTCTTTAAATATGACATATCAACCTAATGATGTTTTTATTCATCCCCCATCCACCTCATAATAAATTACTAACAATACTACCTCACCTTTCACCAAAACTATCAACACTCTCATCCATAAAAGTGATGAAGCTTCAACTAGTTGATCTATCCCTTCATCCCATATCTTTGTAGAGGACCCTTTGGAATCCATATTCTAGCATCTCTCACTTAGGGAGTAATATATTTTAGCCCTGTATGCTTTCCCTACTTTGTAAGAGTATGGGAACCTCAAACATGACCCTTCCTATGATCTCAGCATCAGAACCATCATCCCTTTTAGGCTCCCCAATAATAAAACAAATTTCATCTATGGGGACTTGATCAACCACTTCTCACTCCTGCCACTATCTCATCCATCTGACCATTCACCTCTAACTTATATTACCTTAATAAACCATCCATTGAAAAAGCTTACCTTTATATGTGTGTTTGGAAGGGGTTTGGCCTTAGCCTTTATGAACAGGGACCTCACGAGCTATCCATAACAAAAAATCAAATACCTCTTAAGTTATTTGGACTTAGGTTTATACCACCAAAAGAACCCACCTCACCAAAACCCATTACCACCATCGATGAAGATCTTCCATCATCACCAACCTCATCTCCCTTAAAGATTAAAAACTTAAATATCATCCCATCTAACTTTTTTTAATCAATATTATTAGTTTGGGCCCATTGACCTATAAAAAGAGTGGCTAAACTAAAACCCTTCATCTCATCCATCCTAAAATGATAAAGTGAGATTATCCTACCATCAACACCATTCAACATCATGATGATGATTACATTCTCACCTACCTTGGTATAAGGGATTTTATATTCATAAATCCTTTCCTCTTAAGAACCAAACCATGATAAATGAATATAATATCGATGTCAACTTAGGTACTCAAGATAATCCTTATATCATTAAAATCAGCTAATCTTTAAATTACATGGAGTAATAAGATTACCCTTCTTTCCTTTGTGACTATAGCATACTGTTTGTTTGGTCTTATTAGGATATGCTTGGAATTGACCCTTTTATTTCCATCCACAACATTTTCACCCATCTTGAGATTAAGGCAGTGTAGTAAAAGTTTTTTAGGATACATCCTCACATAGCCCTTCTTGTCAAAGTAGAACTTCAACATCTCTTATCTATTGACTTCATTCAGCCCATAGAATATCCACAATTGGTTTCTAACATCATTCTCATTACCAAATCCACAAGGGGACTTCACCTCTATAATGAATTTCATGACCTCAACCTTGTTTACCCAAAGGATGAATTTCCTTTGTCAAATATTGACTAAATTTTTGATCTTGCAGATGGCCACAAGATGTTATCTCTCATGGATGGTTTTTTGAGATATAATCAGATCTTGATTTCCCCAAAATATCAACATAAAATTTACTTTATCACTCCATGGGGAATTTTTTGTTACAGGGTCATGTGTTTTGGTCTAAATAATGTTGGAGCAACTTGCTAGCATGTAATGACCTACATTTTTCATGATCTCATCCATAAAATTGTAGAGGACTATGTGGATGATCACCTTAGGAAACCCAAACACCATAAGTATCACCTAACCATTATTGCAATAATCTTTGACTGATTAATCCATTATCATGTCAAGCTTAAGCCCAAGATATGCATTTTTGGGGTCTTATCTAGAATGTTTGGATTTATCTTTTCTCTTTGAGGAATTAAAATAGACCCCACTAAAGTTAGAGCAATATTTGAGATGCCTCCTCCTACTAACCTTAATAAAATCTAAAACCTACAAGATAAGCTCCAATCCATCCATCACTTCATCTCTCGATTATTAGATAGATGTCAACACTTTCACCATAGCCTAAGGAAAGATACCTTTTTAAGTGGATTAAATACTACCCAAAATCCTTTGTTTAAATCAAGGAGTACCTTATTTATCCACCCATTATTATTCCTCCTAAAGAGGACCAACCCTTCTACCTTTATATATCCACCGTGAACCACTCCCTAAGGGCAATGCTCATTCATCATGATGAACAAAATAAAGAACAATTTCTTTAATACATTAGTCACACACTTATAAAATATGATACTTGGTATACTCATCTTGAGAAACTTTACCTTGACTTAGTCTTTATGGCATCCAAACTTTATCACTACCTTCTTAATCATAAGACCTATGTCATCACTAACATTGACCCACTCAAGTACATGTAATCTAAACCATACCAAAACCAACATATGGCTAAGTGGCTCATGTTCTTAGTTGAGTTTGATATTGAGTTTCTTTATCAAAGGTCCATTAAAAGGAAAGTCATGATTGATCAATTAGATAAATCTCGTTTACCAGACAACCAACCACTTCCTCTTGCTTTCTTAGATGAGTCCATCATAATTATTTCTTAGGAAGAACCCACCTACCAAATGATCATGTTTTTTTATGTCTCCAAATTACAAAATGGTGGAGGTGTTGGAGTAATTCTCATTCCCCTTAATGTTTAAACTCTTCCCCTTTCATTTAAACTTGACTTTTAATGCGCCAATAATGTGGCCAAGTATGAAGCCCTAGTCATAAGTCTCTAAACCACTCTAGCTTTAGGAGTTAAAATAATCAGTAACTTTGGTGACTCTCAACTTATCATCAACTAGGTCAACATATCCTACCAATGAAAAAAGGATGTCCTATTGAAGTAAAAACAACTAATATATGTACTCTTAACATAATTTGATCATTACCTTATCTATTCAATTCCTTGATCTACCAATAAATTTGTGGACATGATGGCTTACCTTGTTTACCAAATCCCATATGAACCTAATGAATCTAAACTATTTGTCACCATCCATCACTTTATCACACCCTCATATATCAGTTATGACCTTCCTACCATTTGTAGTGTGGAATCATCTTCTTTCAACATTTGGTATGACCAAACTTTTAACTACCTTAACCTTGGTATTGTTCCTCCCAACCTTTTGAGGAATGATTGAAGATTTTTTGTTTAGAGTACATCTCACTACACCATAATAGATGGAATCATTTACAAATGTGGCTTCAATGGCCTCCTTCTTTATTATTCGTATAGTTATCAAGGAAATGCATGATAAAATTTGTGGGGGGCATTTTAGTGGCCTAGCTATCACTAAATGTATCCTTTACTTTGGTTACTACTAGCCCACCCTTAATTAGGATTATTTTTATTATGTAAAGAAGTGTGTCAAATGTCAAAAACACACAAACTTACACATGCACTGACTCATGACCTTTAAGTATCCAAATATTATTGGCCCTTCTCACAATGGGGTCTTGATCTCATTGGGCAAATCAATCCTCATTATTCACAATTACACCAATCTATCATTACCACCACTTAATATTTCATCGAGTGGGAGGAGGCCATTCCTCTTATCTTAACCAAAGTTGAAAATTTATCAATTTCATCAATCACCATATCATCTACCACTTTGGTGTTACTCATAATATCATCACTAATAATGGAAAATATTTTAAAAACAAGAAGGTCCAAAATATTTGCAATGATTTTGTCATCAAATTAAGTTTTTCCTTACCATATCACCCAAAAACTAATGGATAGGTGAAAGCCTCTAACAAAATCCTCAATAAAATATTAACCAAAGTAGTAAGTATTTTAGGTTAGAATTGGCATTTTCACATTTACTTCACTTTATGGGCCTATCGTACTAGCATTAGAACCTTTACAGGTGTTACCCCTTTCTCTCTCATCTTTAGGGTAGAGGTAGTCTTGCCTCTCAAAGTTTAGATTCCTTTTTTTCACATATCTTTACATGAGATCCTTTGTGAGAATGATTATCATCTAGAATGTCTTTCTTGACTTGAACTCCTTGATGACTATCACCTCATAGTGCTTAATCATCTTTGTTTCAATTAAAAATGAATCAAGAGTGCATAAAAAAAACACCTAAAAGAGCACAAATTCAATATCAAAGACCTCATCCTTAAGGAAAACCAATATGTAACTAATATGGAAAAGTTAAAAAAAGGTAAGTTTGCTTTCAATTCGATTAGACCCTATATCATAACCCATAAGTATGGATTAAGAGCTTATCATTTGTCTTCTCTTGAAGGCAAACTAGAACATGATCCTCTCAATGCTTTGCATCTACATCATTTCTATTGTTAAAACAAGGACTGAACTCACCTTTGTGTCTAACTTAAGTTCATCCCTTGGCTTACAATATTTTCACCTTCACCTACCTATCCCTATTATTCTTAATGATAATTGATTACAACATATGACCATGTTATTATAACATCACAATTATAGCCTCATCCTAAGCATGGATACCGCAAATCTACCCATGACATGGTTCTTATAAATACTTTTCATCTCTAATCAGATGGAATCTCATTATCAGTTGTCTTTCAAACCACTTTTCCTCATCCATCATTAGCCTTTTGTGCTAAAAGTCTTGCCTCCATAAAGGTAGACCTCTAGCCTAATTAGACTTGTCCATGCCTAAACCTAGAAAAAAAATCAAATTCAACTATCAAAATATCACTGAGGTCTATATCTCTAACATTACATACTATTCCCTTGAAAGACAATACCCAAAAACTACATTTCTTAAAGATAGACTACTCCCTTGAAGAAAAACTATAAAAATCCAACTTTATACCACTCCCTTGAAGGATGGCTAAGTTCAATTTGTCAAAAAAAAATTGAATCTTTCCAAATTGATCAAATTCACTAACCTATCAACATAACAAAATCAACAAGTAACCCTATGTCAAAATTAAAGTAAGCAAGCCATAATCAGCTTTTACATATGGCATTAGTAGACTTCCCACATCGATTAGTATACACATTATATTAAAACATGGACTTTTATATTACAATTATTGAATCACTTATAGAAAAGGCAATCTAACCTCATTAGGCTAACATATTACCCATTTCCCATTCAACCATATACCTATCAACTATTCTCCCTTCATAAACTCTCTAAAATAAAGGTATTATGAGATTACTTGACACAAAGTAACCATGACACCTTCTTTACTGATCAAATCATACTCATGCAAAGTATTCAAAAGGCTCATTTTCATTAGTTGTCTTCCACCTTTAGTTTTTTTAAGCCTTTGTCAATGAACACTTCATGTCTTTTTTTACCCTATCCTTATTAGTTCATGAAGACATGTGTCTCATAATCCTTATCCCTTTCCAACATTTAGTTTTGTATCTACACTTGCTTTATGTTTCTTCATTATATATCCATTAATACATATCATATCCAAATATTCAACCCATTAGTCTACCACACTGATCCATATATATCCTATTTATGTACCCAAGCATCAATCACATCATCACTCATATCCTAAACCATGTCATCCCAAACCATGATCCAAACCATCATATCCATGATCATGACTATGAACAAATACATCATCCACAATATCATCACCAAACACTATCAATATATTAAATTCAAAATCACAAGCACATTTTAACTCCATCATCTTATCATCACATAAATCCTCCATAATCTTTAGCATCATATCTATCAAAACATGAAACAAACCATACTATCCATTAACATCTCATCATGTGCCTACACTACACATCCACATATCACTTTATAGATCATGGGGCATGAGTATCCTACCATTTAGTCATATCAAAACATACACCATGCACATTCTTAAACATTAAAACTAATGAACCATGAATAATCCACATTCATAACCATATTCACACATCATATCAACAAATAACATAAACCATGACATCTACCATTTACCATTAACATTATCCATGAGTCACATCATATTTATTAAATAAAAACCATGTCACATCTACAAACTATGCCATCATTTTCTTTAACATGATCATATATCCATCATTTGATCCATCATCAATCATATATCCATAATAATATCATAAAAAACATATTTATATCACATTAATCAAATCCATCCAATAAACAAAGTATAAACATATATGAATAACATCACCCATGGCCTAATCACATCATCTATAAAATATATATAATCATGTCATAAACAAAATCATTACTCATTCATAATCATGTATATAAAATGCCAAAAACATGCACATCAATAAACATCATCACATGCCTAGGTCAACAAGCCAACATCTCATAAGCATCAATTATTCGACATCTCATCCATAATCCATATCATCATAACCACATCCTAGCCATAATCTACATCTATCTCATCATAAACATAATCAACATCTATATCATCATGAAAATAATCAACATCTATATAATCATGAACATAATCATCATCTAAGTCATACATGAAAATGAAGTATACATCATAATACAAGAAATAATATATCAATCTCTCTCATATACATCTTGCATCATCGGCATAGGCTAGTATCAAAATCAAGAACATATACATCATATAATTTATTCTATCAAGACCCTAGGATAAAACTACCACTAGCCCCATCTACACCTACACATGCACCTACACTACCATCTAGTGGTGGTCCCCCTGATATCCCTTCCCACCCCACTATCAAGGCCCACTATCTTAGATTATTTGTAGATGTACCACCTACCAAACTAGCCCTATACTCTCCATATCTCATCTCAAATAGAAACTTTACTAGTAATATCACCTCATAATATCTAAAATCCTTAATGGTGGCTATGTACCATGTCTTCATAAATATGTTAGGTGGTCCTCCTACTACTAATGTAGCCACTCATGCCCTCTATCTCATTGAATCTCTCTCTCTATGTCACTAACCCAAGATAGATCCTTGCCTGATCTCACTCTCCAGTCAAGGTGGCCACCTGACCTTGTAAGGTGATGATCTGACCTTGTAAAGTGGTCACCTATTCCTATAAGCTAATAATCTAATCTTATGATACTACCAGTACTAGTACCACTTTTCCATCTTGTGTTAGTGCCATAGTTAGTTTGACATCCATAGGCTATTAACCCCTATCACCCCATCCAAAATTGGCTGTTACATATTGGGCCTAATACCATATAACATAACCATCCACAATACCTACATTGTCTATCATAGATCTTGCTAATAGCTCTTTATTGTCCAAAATAATGTCCTATGGTTATGGCTTTAGGAGTAAGAACTTGGCATACTCCCTCTTGTATCATGAAAAATCTAGTGGGATCCTTTTCATGATGTTGAATTATATCTACACTTGGTTAAATAAGATAAGCTCGGTCTCACCATCACATCTCCCATATATCTAGCACTAGCTCCATAATGATAGTGTGTGGTAGATATACCCTACCCACCTTAGCCATCTCACATATAACCTCCAAACTATGTCACCTACCACCATCCCTATAATGCATCCCTAAACAACTCTATGTCAATGAAAGCACCTACCCCTATTAATGCATAATCTCTTCACCCCATGAAACCCACTTTGTAGTCTATCAGTCCAAATCCATCCCATGGTAGCCCCAATGGTCTCACAATTTGAATATGTTTGTATACACAGTAATAGGGCATGAACCCAGATCCCATGTCACCTATATGCTCTAAATGCCTAGAGATCTTTGTATATCTAGACTAATAACATTAGGGCCCACCTAGACATAGTCCTCCTTAGAAGCATCTCCACTAACACCCCTATTAATAGGTATGGAAATCAACTACTACTTAAATCAGGTAATGTGAATAAAGACATGGCCATCATCATCAATGGCAAACATCTCTCCCTTAGAGCCCTCTAGTATAATGTCCCATAGTAAATCCCACATGTATGATACCTAGACTGGATCTGATCCAATCCATATATCAGATCTAAGTGGTAGTCCTACTCCTCACTCTCTATGTGATAAATCAACTCCCCCCAAATGGGTAACCATATGATCTTTTGAGTATCCTCTAGGAAGATATTCATCTCTCTAGTTGGCAACATAAATGTGTTTGTAGATGGATCCCATCTCTCGATGAGTGTCGTAATCATTACTGCATTTTGTGGCAGGTGCTAGTAATGTCTCATGGCCCCTAGGATAACCTCCTCCATGTGTCTCCACTTGTCATTTGTCATCGCATCATGGACCTCAACAAATATCTTAATGACTTAGTCCCTCATCTAAATCTTATCATGGGCCTACAAAACAATAATATTAGCATACCAATTTAGTTTTCCCCCTCAAACTAAATACCAATCTATACTTATCTTTTTCAACCTATTTTAGTCTAACCTATTACATTTACCTTCTTTCCATCTAAAAATCAACACCAACCTCTACCTTTATTCACACTAATCATATAATTATTTTAAACACCTAACTACTTATATCACCAACAAGTACCCTATACATATTTTTTTATATAGATATTAACCCTTCATCCTAGTACTTTATTTATATAAACCTAACATGTCTCTCACCTCACTCTCTCCACCTACCCTTTTAGACATCCCATCCTATTAGATCTACATTCAACCTTTTTAAACCCCTTAATACATCTCTTCAACAACTTTAAAACATCACACCATCTTCAAAAATTTATTAAGATATTGAAACCTTTAAAAACTTTGACAAAACCTTTCATCCATTTCCAAATGCTTTACACATGTAGTAAACCATTTTAACATTTTACATTTTATAAACTTTAAAATATTTTAAATGCTTTAACAAGACCTTTAAGCATTAAATAACTTAACATAAATATTACCCAAACTTCAAAACCTTAAAACAACAACATGACCAGCTTCACCTTTAACACAACTTTCCCTAACTCATTCAACTATTGATGGTTCCCTAAACCATCAACATTCCCTTAGGAAAATTTTACCCATGGGTTTGAGTATCAACGGTTGGGTTGAACGACATATGATCACTGTGCATGACTAGTAACGGCACAAACCTTAAACCTTGAACCTCTACAAACTAACTACTACCATAATTAACCTACGTAAAACTAATCTACCACTCATTCCCAACCTAAGACACCATCTAAATATCAAATTCCTCCATGAATTTTCCTAATTAAACAAAACTTAAATCTAGTGCATCATTTATCCTAAAAATAGTTCAAAACCATACCCAAACCATTCAACACTAACTGCAATACACTTACAACACAACAACTTTAATTATATTATCATTTCAAAAAAATACCTACATCATTCTTTGATCATTGACATGGTTAGATCCCTTATCTCACCACTTGTTCATGCCCTCTTCCACCCTCATTTTGGTCAACCCTTAGTCTCTTTGCACACATGTCATCAACCAATCACAATACTCCACCTCTACAAGCTCATAAATAATTTGATAAAATACATAAAATCACCAAAGAGAAAACTACCAAAAGTTAAAATGGTTAAAATGAATTCATATTTTTAACTTTTATCATAGATTTTTAGTGTTTTCCCTAACCATTGATAGTCAAGATGACTATCGACAATCAACCTTGGGGAAAACCCTAACCATTGATGATTAGGGTCCTACCCTTTTCAACTTTTTCAAAGCATCCCCCTAGGTGCTAACATTTTGGGAGATAACCTAATATCCACCCAAATATAATTTGACTTTTTAGAGATTACCCTTCTTTAACCAACTTGTTTGACCACATCCACCTTGATGTTGGTTATTTTAATCCAAGCATTCACATGTTTTATGATGACATTGTCTTGGTCATTTTAACCACACTAACTAACCTTGCCATATTAAAATTTTGCAATTTGTACCACCTCATGTACAACTAGACCATTTGTGTTTTTTTATAGGAGCACTTCCTACCTTGGATACCTATTAACAAAACTAAACCTATATAGATGACTTGATAGGAATGACCAAATAAACTATGACTAATGTTTTTGACTAGTTACCCTATTATATGCCTCCCTAGAATATAACCTTGTTTTTATCAACATTGGAACCTTTAATATCTATGAAATATTTATTATCATACTTAGTCACATTTTATTCATTTTTTTTCATTTCAAATGCCCAACCCTTTTATGTCACCTACCTCATGACTCATCTACCTTTTATTAAACCTTGACCCACATTTGGTTTCACCTCATCAACTGCCAGTTTGAGGGGGAACACCTCCTCTCAAACTTAGGGAAATTATACCATGACCAATAATCCATCTATTTTTGTTTTACATCTTGTTAATTCAAATCCACATAATAAAAAGGGTTAAAATGTAGACACTCAAAAATTGCACAGTTTCAGATGTCAAAATGCCTTGAACTCCTCAACCCTAAAGCTAGTTGATCACCTAGTTGACTTATCCCATTTATTAATTTACTAAATTAAACCCCATTACCTAAATCCTCTAACATAGGTTTTTAATCTACCCCATTTTAACTTATTTTCCTCTAAAACCTCAACCACTGATAATCAGTCTAACCATCGATGGTCAGGTCCTTCAATCCTACTTTAAAAGCATTACCAACTATACAAGATAAGCATGGATGTATTTATCAACTTTCATTATGTGATGCTAAAAATATTTAAATCATCATAAATTGAAAATTTATCCTCTATCATAATTAACAACTTCCTCTTACATAATTAATATCTTTATCCTATAAAAGGAGAGAAGTAGGAAGTGAAAAGGATTGAGAAATCCAACAATCCACATCCAAGATATCTTACATATAGGTATACAAAATCCCTTAAATAAATAATTAGCATCAATGGAGACCATAACCTCTATCCTAATCACTTTTTAAGGCCAAATAACTATCACTCTATCCAAATTGCTTCAACCTTCCACCATCAAGTTACATGTATCTCATGCTTGTTTTCTTTGATCTTTTTCATTTTTAACCTCCCTATCCTATCCATACCTATCTTTATCTTATTTTCCATCCTCAAAATATATAAAATCACTTTATTTGACCAACTACCTAATTTTCAATTACTTTTTTGAAAAATTTTAGAATTTTATAGGCAAGCACTGATGGTCACCTCAACTTTTGATGGTCATACAACTATCAATGGTTAACTCAAATGTTGATGGTTCACCCAACCATCAATGGTCACTATGGTAGATAATAGTAACAAGTTATTTTCAGACCCTTAACCCTAACCAAACCCTATTTTATGTGTTCTTACCTATTCATAGAACCTATCTAGATTTTCTAAACCTAACCCTAACTATCTTATAATGAGTATTGACCGACTTTTGCTATATTTAGTCATTTTTGTTTAATATTAAATTTAATTTCATATCATCTCACATTTATTCACTTTTTAGTTATTGAATGCAAGTATTCTTTATTTTTTATTTATATCAACTTAATTGTTATAAACAGTGGATTGATAGCCTCCTAACAAGCATATGCTTCTTGAATCTAGCTCACACTACGAAATCCACTCAACCATCCATCTACCCTTTTCTAGTGTCTTTATTATTTGTAGGTTATTCCTTCCAATCCAAAGAGGATTTCACATCATCATCTGAATCATGCATGCACTTTTACTAGGTATTCCTTTACACACCCCTTTTACTAGTTTCTTAATTCCTTCTAAATTAAGAAATGAGAAAAAATTAAGAGAAACAACAAATGAATGATAAATGATTATAGAAAACACTAAATCACATTAGAAATAATGTAAATCATAAATGGAAAAAAGTAATGTAGAACATATTATATCACATTGGGAAGTATGTAAAACATAAATGATAAATGAAATATCAATTAAATAAAACTTTAACAAATATATGTAAGTAAAAATCAACCACATGTAAGATAGGCATGTTGAATCCAACATAAATTAAAAAATGAATCATTGAAAATGAAATTTAAATCAATATGTAATATAAGTGTGTCAAATGAAGATGAATAAAGCATAAATAAATGAAATATAAATGTTAGTCAAGATGTAAGACAAACATGAAAAAGCCATACATAAATAAAAACATGTAATAATGCCAAATGTCATATTTAAGATAAGTGAAGTCCAAAAAAATCAAACAAGAACATGATAAACAGATGAAAATCAAAATCTCTAAAGGATGAAAACTCAAACTTAGTGTTTTTTATAAGATATAATGTAAGAAAACATAACCATCTAATAACATGACTAGTATGATAATGAGTTGGTGTGGTAAAACAATGGTGTAAGGGTATTTATGAGGAAGGCTTGGTCCTATCCAAGGTCTTACAATGAAACTCACAAACTATAAACAAAGAGGCATAGGTAGGTATAGGTGATTAAGGATGTGATCAACTAAAATAAATATTAAATAAGGGGAATATAATGAAAATGTGATGTAAATAATGAATGTGAGGTGCCACATGGGTGATGTGAATATCCTTAGCAATAATGAGACACACTAGACAAGTGATAAAGGCTAAGACCTATCAATACCAAGGACTTTGAACACTTTAACTAATCATTAAAAAGAATGGTATAACAAGTGAAGTACATAGATAAACCCTTGAAGGCTATATCCATGAAAATTGAAATGGACATACCTTCCCACAATATGATTCATGTTCCTCAGGACCCCTTATAGAGCTATCAATATACTAAAAACATTGGGTATTTACATGATAGATTAGGTGGCACTAGATAGTCATGGGACCTCCTACCCTAGTATACTAGCCTACAATATCCCAATGGATCCCAAATCTATCATGAGGCCAACTATGGAGTTTGATCTTCAAATAATATAGGAGATGTGCCTAATATATAACACATATTTTATTATGATCAGACTCTTAATATTACTTTTTCCTTTGAATCATTTCCTTTTGTTTGTATTTTATGATTTGGATTTTTACTTATTTTGGCTTTTTCTATTCCTTCTCCATATGGATTTAGAGAACTAAATATGAGTGTATTAGGTGACAAACATAAGAGATATTACACTTGGTCAGTAGAGAAAAGAACCTAAAAATCAAGGTGTCTAAAGATTCCTAGACTTGCCCATAATTAAGTGTGTAATATCAAAATTGATTGATGTGAGTGTCAAATAAAAGGAAATAAGGGAAATATGGGGATCATGAGATATCTATATATGTAATAAGTGATACAATGATGAATATGCTTGTAGATGATCATAAGGAGGTAAAATAATGATATGAAAGGGATGGGGCTATGATATTATAGTCATGTCACTAGAGAATCCTTAATAAACTAAAATGGATCTAGCACAAACACCAATGAAAGTAGTATTCATACAAAAAAGTTATTTAAATATGTTTTAATGTGGTAATTTTTTAGGAGAGTCTAGTCTTATCCATGGTCTTACACTACAACTCACAAGGTGAACACTGATTAGGTGAATGCTAAATAATGGGTGAAAAATAATAATAAAGCTATTAAGACAAATAATGACATAAAAATACAAAATGAAAGAGATATATAACAACCAAAATGAAAAAATTCCAAGTGTAATGTGTAAGAAAACCAAAGAAATCAAAGGTGATAATAATGCTAGTAAAGTGAAGACAAAAGAAGTAAAGAGCACAAAAACAAAGAAACATGAGACAAAAAATAACAATCATAATCTATGCTAACATATTTATCAAAGATGAGCACGTGAAATACAAACATATGCATATTATATGGTTTCTTGAAGTTGAATTTGATTTTTATTATGCATTGTAGAATAAGAGTGGGCACCATAAGATGCCCCAATGGGTAAGTGGATGTAGGGATGGGCATCACAAGATGCCCTAACATTTGAGGTAAGGTTGGTAGGTGCATTTGGAGATAGGTAAATGTGTTGTTTTTTTAGATTTTAAGGATGTTACATGTGACATAGGATGTGTAAGAGAGGTATGAATAGGTAAAGGAGGTAAAGGATGACCATGTATGATATACTTTGAAGTAGGCATTTGAATTAGGTAATCTTTCAGTTCATGTGACCTAAGAGGTTGAGGTTAAATAGATGCAACAATATGTTTAGATTTATTCATGTTAGATATCCTTTCCTTATTGTTATAGAAAGAAGTATCAATTATGGTTTGAAAAACATTAGTGGATAAGGTGTAGGTATGGGATAATTATTGTTTTTCATTAGGTAGTTGATGATGATGTGATTGTGATTCCTTAGATTGAGTTTGAGAAGCTTGAAGATAGTCTTGATGACATTTTTTTGTGAGATAATCAAGATTTGAATATGGACTAAGAAAGGATGAAAAAAATAAATCAATGAATTTCATGAAAAGACTCAAGAGAATGACTTATAATATCATGCAACCAACAAAACTCATTAGGATTATACCATTTTAGAGGAGATTTGGAAGGATCAAAGCTCATGGGTTTAGAGGGTGGAAATTTTTTCTTAAGCTTTTCTAGATGTTTAAAAGTTGTCATTAATGTCATATTTATATACACTATCATTAATGTTAGAGGGAAGCACAATAATATGGTCATGGTATATATGAGTCTTTAGATTATTGATGAAGGACAATGCCATGAAGTGACAAGAAGGCTTTGAGCATGGAATGTATATTACAGTGTAATAAGAAACATGATGGCTCTAGGATATGAATTTATAGAGACATAAGATAATGATTGAGGACATGTGAACATTTATTTAAAGCATGGAAATACTCAAGTATGTTTCATAGTATGACTTTAAGAGGTAGAACATCTAGTAGGTATATGTGATTAGACTAGAGGAATGGTAATGATGATATGGGTATGTATGATCTTGAAATTATGAAAATAAGTGGTATAATAATTATTATAATATATCTTAAATCTTTTAAAAATATTAATAAGCTTTGAATATCATCAATAGTAATAGGAAGATCAAATCTTGAGGTCTAGTTCTGACATGAGAGACCTAGTGTGAAGGAACAAGCTTAGAAGATTCTTGAGGTAAGAAGCATGTGACAAATGTGAACATGTATGGAATATTAAGAGGATTTACTAAGTACATATGACATGTGGATTTTTGGGATCAGTACTAGAGGTTTTTAAGATCATTCAATATCCAAGTGAGACTAACAATCCTAGGCCTACTGTGCACGATGGCTTAGTGTAATCCAAATGGAGGGTTAAGTTGAGTTTCCTTAGTTTTTAATCCCATGTGAGAATTTAATAAGGTTTTAAAGGGTGTTTTAATCATGTGGAAAAAAATTTAGGTCATGGATTAGAGGAGGAGACAAGAAATCATGCTGGAATGTCTCTTGTGCATGCAAATTAGAGGTTTCCAAGCTAAAGAAGAAAATTTTGATGCTCATTGGCATGTGTGTAATTTTAATGGTGACCTGATAATTTTTGGAGAGATCTAAAATTGTTACAATAATTATTTAAAATAATTTTTAAGTCATCTAAGGTTCATATCTTTATGAACATTTACTAAGAATGTAAACTGGTCAAAACCCTCCTATAAACCCTCTTAATGACCTGATTGGATAAATATTGTTGGATAGTGCCTAGAACTAATTTAAATTTACTATTTTATGATTTTATGTTTTATATGATTCCTCAAATCATATAAAGGTGGTAGTGGTGTGTCAGGGTAGTGAGTAGAAGGTACATAAAAAGGCTTATTTCTAAATAAATTGATATTATAGATAGGGTTGACTAAGTCAATGCATATAAATAATTAGAGTTTAAAGGTAAATACTCATTATTGATGTAAATTTATTTATTTTGGAAATATAATTTCTTTGTATCAATAATTTTTTTCAATCAAGTTGGCTTATCACTAGACTATAATAGTGAAAATAGTGAGAAATAACTAGGCAGAGTGAAAATCCATTTAGGAATGAGTTATAAGTGACTAGGGATGGATAAAATGGTTTTGGCTATTTTTTTAAGACATATGACTCATTTTACCTTGGTTTTTAAGTATTTTTTATGCTCATACATAGGAAAAAATGTGGTATCAAAGTTACTCATCTGAGTAAGATGAACTATGAAGGTGTGTGTTTTAGAAGTTGATCCACATGTTCCATATTTACTATTATACATCTATGTCTTAGTGTTTTAATATGTTATAAGTGATTTGAATTAAATTTAAAATCTATTTAATTTTAAAATAAGTGCTCTTATAGCTATGATAAGTCATGTTCACCATGACTATATTCTTGTGATAGAATGACAAGTTCTAGGTGTGCTAGGAGAAGTGATGTATATGAGTTTCTTTGACAAGATTTGATGCATAAAATGTATGTATTGTTTTTTTTAAGACATAAATTAACTATAAAATACATATTTAAGGTGTATATATATAAATATATACTTTTAAGAGTTAAATCATGAAAGGCAAAAATGTTTGTCTAGTTGTGTCGAGATTGTGAGAGGATGGCCTCAGAGATTAGTCTATAATACCCATGATTGTTATAAGAACATGAAATATATATAATTTAGAGTTATATATGTTAAGGTGTGGAGCTAAAAGCTTCACCAAGTGAGTGAGTTTGAAAGTTTCAGGAGTTACACAGTCACTGGCATCGGTCAGGAGCGACTGACGTCGATCAGGAGTCGACTAGGAGATGCCAGCGTCGGTCATGTTCAACCGACGTCAGTCAGGTGTAGACAGGAAGGGACTGACATCGGTCACCTGTGCATCCAGAATCTATTTTTGTGGATAGAACAGAATGTTTGCATGGTAAGATTAAAGTGTTAGTCTTAAGTCTGCATCTCTATCTTTAGTAAGACTTTTTTGAGCCCTTGATTAGGAGGTGCATCTATTGGTTGTAATTCCATTGCTCATGATCCATAATTCTATATAATGGCGATAATTCTTCATAGCTTAGTGGAATGTTGGTGTTGAACAATACAAGATTGTATATGTGAATCAATCCAGGTTGTTAGAGTTGATTGTAATTGAGAGAGAGAGCTCTTGAGGGAAAGAGATCTAGAGAGAGATGTGTACATCTGAGAGAGGTGTGGAAGAAAAGAAGTTTCTTCAATTGTATTCCTTCTGTAAAGAGTTTAATACAATCTTTCAGGGTGGTTTCTTGTATCTCTTATTGTTTGCTATTTTTTGATTCTAGTTACTTATCTTTCTAGTTTAATTCCACATTTATTGCTTTCACATTGTAATCAACATTGTTGGTTGATCCCCAACAAGTGGTATCAGAGCTCAGGTTGACTAACAGGTGTTTCAGATATGGTTAGTGTGTATTGATTATAGGTTACTCATAGGGATTTCTATTTGAGTGGGAGAAGCAATGGCAGAAGAAAGTAAACTGAGAATGGAGAAGTTTAATGGTAAGAATTATCAACATTAAAGAATGCAGATAGAGGATTATCTATATTAGAAAGATCTATACTTACCATTAGGTGGGGTTTTAAAGAAGCCCAAAGACATGGATGATGAAGAATGGGAAGTTCTTGATAGAAAGGCTCTTGGATCTATAAGATTGAGTTTGGCATCTACTGTGATATCTAATTTATCACAAGCAAAGACAACAGTAGAGTTGATGACTACTTTAGCAAATTTATATGAAAAACCCTGAGCTTCAAATAAGGTATATCTTATGAATCAGTTATTTAATTTGTGAATGCAAGAAGGTGAATCTGTATCTAATCATCTAAATGATTTCCATGGAATTGTAAATCAATTAAATTCAGTCAAAATAGTGTTTGATGATGAAATTAAGGCTCTTTTAATATTATGTTCTTTGCCTGAAAGCTGGCATAGCTTGGTAATGGCAGTTAGTAATACTACATCTACTTCAAATATTTTAAAAGTAGAGGATGTTGTTAGTGTAATCTTGAATGAATAAATTTGCAAGAAAAGCATAGAGGAAACATTAGGGAATGCTTTAAGTTTTGAGAGCAGGGGAAGGAAAAAAGAGAAGAGCAAGAAAGGGAGATCAAGGTCTAAGTCAAAGGTGAGACGTAGATCCAAACCTAGAAATGGCAAGAAGCCACAATGCTGGAATTGTGGAAAGACAGGGCACATAAGCAAAGATTGCTGGTCAAAGCCAAAAGAGGACAATCAGCATGAAGGTAAAGAAGAAGCAAAAGTTACAGGTATTGCACAAGATGCTCTTATATTCTCTTTGCATAATAATATAGAATCTTGGGTTTTAGATTCTGGTGCATCTTTCCATGCAACCCCTAATAGAGAATATTTTAGTGACTATGTCCATGGAGATTTTGGAATAGTGTATTTAGGGGATGATGAGCCTTGTAAAATTGTTGGTAAAGGAAAAGTGTAGTTGAAAATGTAGAATGGCAACACATGGGTGTTGAGAGATGTCATGCATGTTCCCAGCTTGAAGAGGAATTTGATTTCTGTAAGAAAGTTAGGGGATGAGAGTTGTACAGTAACTCTCACAGTTGAATCTTGGAAGGTGACCAAGGGAGCACTTGTATTGGCCAGAGGTAAGAGAGTAGGTACTCTCTATTTATGTAATTATATTACTGATATTTCTCCTTTTGTATTATCTACTTTAGATGTGGATGCAAAGTTGTGACACTCTAGGCTCAGCCACATGAGTGAGAAGGGAATGTCCATTCTTAAGTCAAAAGGTAAGCTTTCAAATTTGAAAAGCATAGATCTGGATTTTTGTGAGCACTATGTTTTTGGGAAATAGAAGAGAGTGAGTTTTCTCAAGATTGGGTCAACAAAGAAGAAGCACAAATTATAGCTTGTTCATGCAGACGTGTGGGGACCAGCTCAGGTTACTTCTATTGTAAGATCACAATACTTTGTCTCTTTCATTGATGATGCTACAAGAAAGGTATGGGTCTATTGTATAAGGAATAAATTTGATGTTTTTGACACTTTTAAGATTTGGAAAGCTATGGTTGAGAATGAAACAGGTAGAAGATTGAAGTGCCTGAGATCTGACAATGGTGGTGAGTTCTACAGCTATAAGTTCAATTGGTATTGTTATATGCATGGGATCTGTAGCAAAGGATAGTTCCAAGGACACCTCAGCAAAATGGAGTTGCTGAAAGGATAAACAGAATAGTAATGGAGCATGCAAGGTGTATGAGATTGCATGTTGGTTTGCCCTTAGAGTTTTGGGTAGAAGCTGTGGATACTGCAATGTACCTGATTAACAGAGGACCCTCTACAGCTCTGGATGGTGGAATTCCAAAAGAGGCATGGACAGGTAAAAAGGTAGATCTCTCATTTCTCAAAGTTTTTGGTTGTGAAGCCTTTATACACGTTGATAAGGAAAATAGAAAGAAGTTAGATGCTAAGTCTATGAGGTGCACATTTATTGGCTATGGCTCTGATGATTTCGAATTTAGGTTTTGGAATCTAGGAACTAACAAAATAATTAGGAGCTGTGATGTTGTTTTCAATGAAAAAGTTATGTATAGTGATCAGCTCAAGAAGTTGAATCAATTTGGGCAAAGCAATGGAGAATTGGATGAGGTGATGGTCTAAAATGAGCTCACGGGAAAAATTAATCACAGACAAGAAAACACAGAGACCGACATCGGTCAAGAAGGAACTAATGTTGACAATATAGGAACTAATGTCGGTCATATAGTGACTGATGTCGACTAGGAAGGAACTGACGTTAGTTAGGTAGAACTGATGTCAGCCAGTTACAGGCCTGGAAGTGATCGAGGTCAGTCACTATTAGAGAGTTTGGGCAGACAGCGTGTTGTGAATGAGTCTCAGACGCCCATCAGGAGGTCATAAAGGGTAAGTAAACCTCCAATTCGGTATTCCCCTTCATTATTCTATTTATTGCTTATTAATGGTGGAGAACCAGAGAGTTTTGATGAAGCAATATAGGTGGAATCCAAGAATTAGTGGGAGCTAAGCATGAATGAGGAAATTTATTCCTTGAAAGAGAACCAAACATGGGATTCGGTTGAGTTGCCAGCAGGAAAGAAGACACTGAAGAATAGATGGATCTATAGATTGAAGGAAGGTGAGAATGGACAGATGAGATATAAGGCCAGATTGGTAGTGAAAGGATTTACACAAAAACCAGGTATTGATTTTGGTGAGATTTTTTCTCTTGTTGTTAAAATGACTTCTCTATGGGTTGTATTGTCTTTAGTTGTTATTGAGGATTTACATCTTGAGCAGCTTGATGTTAAGACATCATTTCTTCATGGAGATTTGGATGAAGAAATATATATGGATCAGCTGGAAGGATTTGAGGTCAAAGGTAAGGAGAAGTTAGTGTGTAGATTGAAGAAAAGCTTGTATGGCCTCTAGCAAGCTCCTAGACAGTGGTATTTGAGATTTGATAGGTTTATGACTGAGCATGGCTACATTAGATGTCAATCTGATGATTGTGTGTATTTTAAGAGATTGGATAATGGTAGATATATTATGTTGTTGTTGTATGTAGATGATATGCTGGTTACAGGATCACACATGCAGGATATCTCTAAGCTTAAGGTGAAATTAGCTCACACATTTGCCATGAAGGATTTGGGAGTAGTAAAGAAAATCCTTGGCATGAGCATTAAGAGAGATAAGAAAAATCACAGGTTGATTTTGTCTCAAGAGGATTATGTGAAAAAGGTGTTGAAATGGTTCAATATGCAGGATGCAAAACCAGTAAACACACCTTTGGCTGGACATTTTAAGTTGAGTAAAGAATAGTGTCCTAATTCACATGATGAGCTATAGTACATGAGTAGAGTTCCATATGCTTCCACAGTAGGGAGCTTAATGTATGCAATGGTATGTACTAGACCAGATATTGTCCAAGCAGTGGGAGTTGTAAGTATGTATATGGCCAATCTAGGGAAGGAGCACTGGAAAGCAGTTTAGTGGATCCTTAGATATTTGAGAGGGACTAGTTGTAGGCATTTGTGCTATGGAGGTTCAGATACTTCTCTACATGGTTATGTAGATTCAGATATGGCAGGTGATTTGGATGGTAGAAGGAGTACCACAGGATATGTTTTCACTATTGGTGGAACAACGGTTAGCTGGATATCAAAGTTGTAGAAGGTTGTTGCCTTGTCAACTATAGAAATAGAATATATTGTAGTCATAGAGGCTAGCAAAGAGATGATATGGATGACACGGTTCATGGAAGATCTTGGAAAGGAGCAAGAGAGTTGCATATTATACAGTGATAGTCAGAGTGCAATTCATTTGGCTAAGAATTTGGCCTTTCATTCAAGAACAAAGCATAAACAGCTTAGGTACCACTTCATAAGACATGTATTGGAGGATGGTGAGTTGAAGCTAGAGAAGATCCATATAGATAAGAATCTTGCTGATATGTTAACAAAGCCGGTAACAAAGAAGAAGTTGAATCTTCATTCAACTTTTGTTGGTCTTCATGATTGAGTTTGAAGATAGAGGAGCTAGAAGATGTTGTTGTACAGGTACTGGTGCAGCTATTTATATCCAAGTGGGAGATTGTTAAGGTGTGGAGCTAAAAGCTTCACCAAATGAGTGAGTTTGAAAGTTGCAGGAGTTACACAGTCACCGGTGTTGGTTAGGAGCGACCGCCATCAGTCAAGAGTTGACTAGGAGATGTCGACATTAGTCATGTTCAGCCAACATCGGTCAGGTGTAGATAGGAAGGGATCAACATCGGTCACCTGTGCATCCAGAATCTATTTTTGTGGACAGAACATAATGTTTGCATGGTAGGATTAAGTGTTAGTCTTAAGTCTGCATCTCTATCTTTAGTAAGACTATTTTGAGCCCTTGATTAGGAGGTGCATCTATTGGTTGTAATTGCATTGCTCTTGATCCCTAATTCTATATAATAGGGATAATTCTTCATAGCTTAGTGGAATGTTGGTGTTGAACAGTACAAGATTGTGTATGTGAATCAATCCAGGTTGTTGGAGTTGATTGTAATTGAGAGAGAGAGCTCTTGAGAGAAAGAGATCTAGAGAGAGATATTTACATTTGAGAGAGGTGTGGAAGAAAAGAAGTTTCTTCAATTGTATTCCTTCTGTAAAGAGTTTAATACATGTTTTCAGGGTGGTTTCTTGTATCTCTTATTGTTTGCTATTTTCTGATTCTAGTTACTTATCTTTCTGGTTTAATTTCGCATTTATTGCTTTCACATTGTAATCAACATTGTTGGTTGATCCCCAACAATATAAAGATAAAAAATAAGATTTTTTTGTGCATTATATGTCTTGTAAACACTCTTATTGGTGTTAAACAAGAACTTGTTCATGACTATGTTTTTGAAGGCTACAAGCAGTTTAAGTGACCATATTGCAGAAGTGAGTTTGGGGTGTTATACTAAGAGTTGAAGGATATAATAATCATGAAGGTTTTTAATAATTATAAAATGTTAATAATAATTATTTTAGAGACTTATTTTTCCACTGATAAAGTGTGAAATGTCAAAGTTGGTCGACTATACTTTGCCTATGTTTAACCAGTCTGAGTGGTCCTATTACAGAGGTAGTTTTGGGTTCTTATAGCCTATGTGATGATTTCAAATTAATATGGTAATATATTTTATGTCATGGAGGATATATTAATGTATTTTTTTATTTTTTTTGTGATATATTTTATTTTATACGTTGTTTTTGTATTCCAATTATTTTTGTGTTTTAAGGCCTGATGATGAGTAGGCTAAAAGGCTTGGTTCAATTGGTGAGTTGGATTTCTAGGTGGTATGGACCCATGAGATTATTTAAAAAGGGTATATTGGAGTATTTTTTGATATGTATCATCAATATTTATAATATAAAGGTGTTCCAATATGTCACAAGTGTAACATGTGGGTGTGAAGGCCTAATTGCTCTAGGTTTCCATTGGGCCTAATGGAGGATTTGGGCCTTAATGGCAATGGCTGACCAAAGTAGTGATTTTTTCATGATATTAAAATGTGTAAGGACATATAAAAAGGGTAAAAAAATTGTGTTAAATATATTTTCCAACCAATATGGGTAAGACCAAGAGTATGGTATAAAGGTAAGGCCTAATATCCCTATTTTGGCTAGCTAAGAGAGTTGTGGACTTAAGTAAAGAGAATAGATAATTGTAGGAGTAGAGGTAGGCAATTTAGGACCATAATAGGGTGAATATTATTAGTCATTAATTAATATATATATATATATATATAAGTTTATTTAGGTGGATACACATGTCATTAAACCTAATTATCCTAGAAGAGGCATAATTGAGCAAGTGAGCCTTGTAGGTTGTTCGAGTGAGTTTGAAGGGAAAGAGTGAAAACAAAGGAGGTCATAATATATTAAATATTATAAAAATGTGATATAATATTATAATATTTCAATTTATCTAAGTTATTTCTTGGTTTCCTAGGGAACTTGACCCTTCTTACAAGTTAGATCTTGCAGAAGACTAGTTGGGTGGGTGTTCAACTAGGTAGTGGTTGAAGCTCCTTATTAAGTTGGTTCTTCAATAAAATTTTGATATTGAAATTATAGGATAGTATTTCATGTGCATGGTTTATTAGGTTTTATCCCCAAATATGTTTTCCCACATAATATCATATGTTATCTTTTGATATGCTTATGTGATTATTTGCTTATG
This sequence comes from Torreya grandis, assembly GCA_037957365.1. Lineage (NCBI taxonomy): Eukaryota > Viridiplantae > Streptophyta > Pinopsida > Cupressales > Taxaceae > Torreya > Torreya grandis. The sequence continues at coordinate 2,640,680 of JARHVA010001363.1, read as the reverse complement.
CATTGATCTCTTTGTGTGAATGCAAGATTCAATGAATGGTGTTTGGTATTGAATATAAATTATTATGAAATTTATTCACCCACCCACCATATTAATATATAATTCCAATAATTTTTATCATATCTAGACCTTTGGAGGAGGCTTGATAGCCTACAAGTAATCCTAAGTAGCATAATGTATGATGAGGACAATGCTCATCTTGTTTGTAGTGATAGTCTATAAAATAATTATGGTATTTCAAAAGTGGTCTAAAGAGAATAATGATGTCAAGATGAGGCTTTATAAACATATATACCAAGTTAAGTTATGTGTTGTTTTATGACATCAATCAAAATTGAAATAATGTTAAATGAACCATTTGGCAGCACAAAAGGACTATGAGGAAGCAAAATCAAAGATAAAACCTAAGTTGATAAGATAAAAGGACCTTGTATACATGTTTAATGATAGAAATTATTAATTTTTTTCTACGTGGTTAGCTAACATGGTAGAAGAAAGGTATGTGAATTCATCTTGTTGAAGTAACTAGGCAGAGGTTTAAAAGTGAAGGTTGAGTTGATAATCAAGTTAAAGAAGCTTGAGTGTGTTGATGAGACCTATTTAGGTATGTTTGAGCCAAAATAAGGTTATCTATAAGTATGTTTTTTATGCAATACATCATCATGTAAGTTGAATAAGTTTGAAAATATTGATAATGGCATACAAGGGTATCTTTATTGTTAAGTGGTGTTCTTAAACACTCATGTTATTTTATCAAAGTTTTTGGAAATGACCTCAAGGTCATAAGGTTCCTATAGGTACTATATTAGTGATCAATTTAAGCTTAGATTTAATGAACAAACTCAAGACATGCAAGACAATGATATTAAGGTTTAGTGTTTATAAACCCTAAAGTGAAGGTTTCACAATATATATGACTCTTCTATGGTCGATAAAGGTCAAAGAATGCTAAGATGGATTGAATGATAACTTTTTTTAGTTGTTTTTATGTTCCTATTACATGATTGAGTTCTTGAGTGGTGTCTAAGAAGCCAATTCTAAATATAGGTGTGAAGAGTTGTTGACGAGTCTACAATACCAATGCCTTTAGAGGTAAGAGATGCTCATAAGATCCAAGGCCAAGTGTTGATTCAAGAGTAAGTAAAAATGTTATTTTTTATTTTAAAGTGTTGAATGTGTTCTAAAGATGATCATTTTCCTGTGACATGAAATTTTTCTAGTTGGATTTGAATAAATTATTGTAGAGTGCTCTTGAGGGTATGTCAATGATGTCTAATGGTTTAATTAATGTCATGGTAACCTAATAAGGTCATGAGAAGATATGTTGACATATTTAAATCTATCAAGATGTTATGTGGTCTGATATTGACAAGAAGTTTTGAGTTTTTTATCAAGATATTAACTATATGTGGACAATGTTTGAATTTTTTTTAAAGAGTTACATGAGATGATCTAGTGTATTTTTTGCATGGAGATCTCACTTTTATCATGGTTATTCATGTCATATGTTTCTTGTTATTTGTTTTTATATCATGAAGATGACAAAAAAATTGATAGAGGTTCTTTAAAAAAGTTGTCTCATAGTCCTATATGACTGTGTGTTGTTGAGAAGGAACTTTGTAAGAGTTAGAGTCATGATGGCTTGTGAGGATTTAAGAGAAGATGTGAGAAGGTCTAAGGAATATAAGGGAGTTTTTTTTCATTATTAATTCATTTTTAATATGCTCAAGATGACCAAATAGGTAAATGTTAAGTGAGAAGAGAGTCTTATTTCTATTAAGTCTCCATGGGACCTATTAGAAGCATGAGGGATAATAAAGTCTTAAAAAGGTTAGTAGGTGTATTATGGGCTCTAAATAATGGATTTAAGGGAGGAAAACTCAAAAAAAGTGAGAATATTTAAGATAAGTGCACAAACATAGGGGGAGCTTGTGAGCTCTGTAAATAAACATGTTCAAAGATTAGGTAATCAAGTGTGGAGAAGTTCAGATTGAGGTATTCTTAGAGAGAGGGGGAGCATATGTGAGATGTTCTAGTTTCAAATTTAATTCAAGATGTAGATATGTATAAGTTTGATACATATGAAATCTCAAGAGACAAGTCACAAAATTTTGTATGATGACTTGATCAAACCAAGTCATAATTTTGAAAATGTATTGAATCTTCATGTCTGGATAAAAGGAACCTACTTATTTAGTAAATGGTCATGTCCTAAGATCATAGGATTCCATGTATATGACCCTATGATAAGTTTAGGTTACCTTTGTCATTGATGTCAAAGGAGGAGAAAGACTTGAAGGGGAGAACCATCTTGGATAAATGAGAATGGTCTACTAAGGTAGAGTGTTTTCCATTAATGACAAAGCAGGAGATTATTCCAAAGTTGTCATTGATGTCATATGTATATAAACTATAATTAATGTAAAATTAAGAAAAATAAGGTGGACATGGTGTATATGAGTCTTCATATGATTGATGAAGGATGATGTCATGAAGTGATAAGAAGGATTTGATCATGGAATGTCTATTCTAGTGCAAGAAGGAGCATGATGGCTCTAGGAGATGAATTTATAGAGGCATAAGAGGATGCTTGTGTATATGTGAAAATTTATATGAGGCATTTGAATACTCAGGTGTGTTTCATATTATGACTTCAAGATGTATAACATCTAGGTTTATGTGATTAAACTAGAGGCATGGTAATGATGTTATAGGTATATATGACCTTGAAATTGTGAAAATAAGTGGTATAAGAATTATTATAAGATGTTGGACATATTTTTAACTTATGAATAAGGTTAAAATAACATCAATAGTGGTAGGAAGGTCAAAGCTTGAGGTCTAGTTCTATCATGAGAGACCTGGTCTGAAGGCACAAGCTTAAAAAATTATTGAGGTAAGAAGTATGTGACTTATGTGAATATGTATGTAAGCTTGAGATATTATAAAGAGTTAATATGACATTTGGATAATGTATTGGGATCAGTACAAGAGGTTTATAAGAATATTCAATATCCAAGTGAGACTAGGAGTCCTAAACCTAATGTGCAAAGTGGCTTAATGTAGTGCAAATAAAGGGTTAAGTTAAGTTTCCACGGTGTTGAAGCCCATGTGAGAATGGAATAAGGTTTGAAATGGTTTTTAAATCATGTGGACCAATTTTTAGGTCATGGATTGGTGGAGAAGATAATAAATCACATTGAAATATCTTTTGTGCATGTAAATTAGAGGTTTCCAATCTCAAGAAGAAAGTTTAATTCTCATTTGCACATTTATACTTTACATGGTGACATAATACTTCTGGAACAGATGGAACATGGTTATAAGAAGGATTTTTAATAAATTTTAAGTGTTTTGAGGGTCATATCTAGCCAAAACCCTCTTATAAACCCTCTTAATGACCCGATTGGAGAAATCTTGTTGGATGGTGCCCATAATGGATTAGAAAGTATTTTGGATAATTATATGTTATGGAAGAATCCTATAGTCATATCTAGGTGGAAGTGGTGTGTTATGGAAGTCATTATAAGCTATAAAAAAGGCTTATTTTTTAATAAATTGATGTTATAGAAAAAGGTTGATTGAGTCAACACATATAAATCATTGGAGGTTGAAATTCAAGACTCATTATTTATGTCGATGGAGTTATTTTGGAGATGTGTGTTCTCTATGTCAATGATTTTGGTTAATAAATTTGACCTATCACTAGACTATAGATAATATAAATCCATTCCTCTTGGGCCATTCCCATCACTCCCATTTTTAGAAAGGGATTCTCTAGGTTCTATTCATCTATTGATGTTTTTGATCTAGAATCTCAATTTTTGAATTTAGTTGATTTTGTACGAGATGTGGATTTGGTTTGTTTAGTTTAGCTAGTAAAATTAGAGTAGAAGGGTGTAAGTTTGACAAACATTGAATAATTCCTAAAACCTTTCTTAGGGCTAGAGGAGTGGTAGTCTCTTAGGCATTATCCAAAAAGGTTTAAGGCCATCACGTGGCTAGCTAAAGGATTCACACAGGATTTGTTTAAATCACCACCATGGTGGAAGGGGAAGAAGAAGCTTTGGCATGAATTTGATCATGTCTTGAAATGTTTTTTCTATCCTGAGGAAAAGATAGCTAGTAGGAAGTGAACCTAGACTAGATTCATTATGGTTGGAAAGGTTTAGGATGTTTTATAAGACAATGGTTTTAGGACTAGGTAGGCAGTAGAGGTAGGCAACATGGTGCCTAGCAATGAAAAAATGGTCAAAATAGTAATTTTTGAGTAAGTTGTCAAAGTTTTATCTTTTTTTATTTCATGAATATTAAGTTTGTAAGAAGTTATAAATATTATCATAACTGCTTGAAAGTTAATATGTTTAAAAAAAATAGTTTTGTATTCTGGTTGGTCCAAATGCCTTAACATGTTTAAATGTTAAGTCATACTTAAATTGTTCTTTTTGAACCTATCTTTTTAAAAGGGCCAGGGACTCATTAATTCCCTAGTAATGATCTAAAAAAATAATGACACATAGGAACCCTATATATAAATATCCAACTTTTAAAAGTGACCTATAAAATTTTTAGATGGACAAAATATGAATTAATATACTATATTGATTTTGATAAGAAACATTCTTACATTGGATAGGTATAATTTAGTATATATAAACACAAAATTATATCAATAGGGGCATATATAGGTGAAAGGGGAACATCGACAGGAAAAAGACTATGTTGGTCATTGATGGTATTTCATAAAATAAAAGGAACAAAATATAACTAACTCAATATGGGAAAATTAATTGGGAAAGGGCATGATACTAAGCATAAGTTACATAAAGTATGTGAAAAAAAACCAAATAAATTTAGAATGACTTGATATAAATATAATGAGTGTAAACATGTATAATAAATTACATATGAAAATATCTCAAAAATTACAATGATCCTACCCAACCTCAATCTTGGTGCACTCCTTAGTACATGCACCAAGGGATAATGATGTGCCAAATATTATTAGAAGATAAATTATAATAAATAAAAAATGTAGATTCTACACCTTCTTCATTCATATATTTCTCCTCTTTTCATTAATATCCAAATTTTTGTCCAGATTTTTGATGTCCAACTCAAAATGGACATCATTGAGAAAGACTCCAACAATAGTGTTGCATATTTTCTAATTTATTATATATATATTAGATAATCAATAAGAAACATTTTAGCATGTGAAAAGGATATGATTACATATAAATACCTTCAACATGATGGATCTTCATTCCTATCATTATACCCCAAGAAACGGTTAGGATGAAGGCTATAATTTTCAATTTCCCCTTTTCCTATAATATCTTTCTTGGATTCTCTTGACCTCATATTCGTGAGGACTATAACTTCTTTTACATGTCAATGTGTCAATTTCCCCTAATTAGGTCTATTTAATAATTTGAGTTTTTAATTTTGAGTAATTTCATCAAGGTTTTTTTTGTCAATTAAATTTCCATTGAAGAGCTCCCAAATATCCATTTTCATAAGTATAAATGCTTTAAATACCATGTCAATTCATTAAGTTTTTATAGAGGGCACCTCAAAATTATGGAGAATGTCCCACAAAAACTTATTTATTATTATAATTATGAACCTAAATATAAAATTTAAAATCAAGAAAAATATCTTCCTTATTATATCATAGCTCAATTTACTTTTGACTTCTCTCTCGATTATTGTAATATGATAATTGATGATATTATTACAGCTTAACATTCTCAAAAAACCCTCATACTTACACTTCCTCTCCTAAATAATTTGTTAAATCCCTTCATGTGGATATCACCACTCCAAAATATAATAATGGATATAAACTAGGCAATACTTATTTATTTTCCTGTGCCCAACCAAATCTTCCAAAAAATATTGTGATGCCATTCCTCCATTAAAAAAGCATATTTCAACTCTATCATTAACATGATTAATCTTAATTTATTTGACATTAATTATGATGATTTATTTCCTTATAATATCCAAAGTGGTGTATATTTTAGTTCAAACATTGATTTAGTCCCCTATGTTAGGTCACATGTTATGGAGACTATTACTCCATGTGATACATTGGATCTGATGCCACACCTAAAATAACTGAAGTGTTTTAACTATAATTTAAGGTTTCATCATTTGGCATATTATCAAATATTTCATAATGCCTTTAGGAATATTGTATATAATCTTAGATCCTATGAGACATATTTACAGAATCAAAAGCTACAATGTTAAGCCCATATAATTGATAATTAACAACTACATTTTATTTCCCCACCTAAGTTATATTGATAATTTCACATTTATATTATTCATTTATGATATATTATTCATCATATAGAGAACATTTATAAATTCTTCATTATGAGTCACCATCTTCATCTTCCTAAATAGATAGGAAACTTATAAATGAAACTCTCATGCATGTCCCCCAAAAAGTTGAGCATTATTGAATTTAACATGAGTGTTATTCTCACTCCATGGAGTGTCAATAATATTATCAACATTAGATAAAAAAATTAAGACAAAAACACCATTCTCCTCCATAATAGTCACTTCAATTTCATAAGATGTAGTAATATCCTCCCTATAGCAAGAATTCCCTCTTTATTTATAATATTTTAGTCTATGTATATCTTATGCATAACTAGATTATCAATATCCTCTAAATTATATTGGACCTACTTTATCTATTGAATCCAATATTAAGTTTTTCCTTGTGTATATTTTAGATAAAGTTGAAAATACCATGGTTAAGGACCATTATCAGTTACAACACAAGATTTATGATTTTTTGATGATGCATATAATTATATTTTGAGACACATATGAGTACTTTTTACTGTATTATATCCTTCATCTCATATTTCATCATGTTCTAGATATTATATCATTGTTTATAGGACTTGATTATTTTTCCTTATTTACTTTTCATGTATCATACTCTTTAATTTGTTATATTTTACTTCTTGGTATCTATATTTTACTCTTCAATTTATTCAAAAATTATGTCATTTGTGATTCTTTGGTATCTTTACCTTTTCATGTATCTTCCTCTTGGGTTTAATTATCGATTGCATACTTTATTATTTTTTGGGTATCTTCACATTTTCATGTACCCCCTTCTTTGGTTTATTTTTCATTGCATACTTTATATGTTTTTATTACAGGTAAGAAGGGAGTTTTGAAATGTATCCAAACCTCATAAATTTAAGTAAAAAATATGAACATGTAAGTATCAATAATAAACATCCACAAAAATAATCCAAAAACTAACAACCAATAGATACTAATAGATAAGAACCAATACAACTTCAACAACTATACTTCAAAAGAATAACCTAGAATATACTAAGATGACACAAAGTCACTAAGATCCTTATCCATCTCCCATTCTTAAATCATAAAGTTAAGATAGTCCTCTAGAGTGTCAAAATTCACATCCTTTATTTCATTATTCTTCCCTTTTTGCTTCATTATTATCCTCTTGTTGGCTTTGGTTCCCAAAATGTTTTCATTTTTTTATTTGAGTTTGTCATACATAATGGATATACTCACTGCATAATTTTTAATTATAGTTCTATTGAGTTGGATAACTTGTCTATGTTTTTTTAGATTTTTTAAATCCTCAATTATTACAATTAAATTATATACATCCTTATTTAGATTTATATTCCCATGTTAATATTTTCCATAAAATTTTAGCATCAGTTGATTTTTTTAATGTCTTCATTTTCATTCCATACAAATTTTGGGGCTTCTTTGAATGTTAATTATCATTTCTAAATGACTAGATTTATCTAGGGCTGAAATGTTATTAAATTATTTTTTCCTTTTCTCTTAAAAAGGTCAAGAATTAGTTATGGTTCTAGGTTATGCATATAATTTTCAAACATCTTTCCCCTTATATGAAAATTAGTGATATATGAAGGGGCACTAGGATCCTATATTTCAAAACCTTCAAAATAATCATCCAAAGCTAAAGGATCAGGTACCATAGATGAGCCCTAAGTAATTATTTTATAACTTACTATTTTTAAGGTCCCTCTAGTAGGAAAAGTGTCTGCAAGATGAATAATAATGGAAATAGATTTCAAATATTTAGAATTGCAAGAAGGGTTTTTAAAATCACCCATAATATGTTGTAGATATGATTTCAAAGAGTTAGTCTCAAAGTGGTTTATAGGTGGTTGGGGTGAAGGCTCAAAGGTATATGCTCTAGCATGTTGGACTAGAAGGTAAAAAATATCTCGATGGATGGGGATTGGACATATTTTGTGTTTCACTCTCATAATAGAGTTATCCATAGACTTTAGTATATAAAGTTGAAAGCCTAATATTTTTTGTGTGTGAAATAGTTAAAAAATGAAAAGTGATCATATCTATCAACTTTATAACTAAATTCTAGAGTGGCATACCTCATGACTTGGTGTATGACATCATTCAATGTATTTGGCATGGAACCCATGAGATAACCCCCTTGAAACTTAATCAATTTATTGTTGACAACCATATAAACTGAGACCTCTTCCTTTTTTCCCCTTTTTATTTATAGTATTTTTACTTTCCATGGTCAATTTGGTTATGTTTGAATTACACTTCTCAAAAATTATAAATTAAATGGATCTAGTTTATCCTTTGTGGATGTTCTATGAATTTCCAAATTTTAAATAAATATGTGGATTATAACCCATGATCCTATCTATGAAGATTATTATTCCATCTTGTTTGAAGATCCTCCAAATAGTGAGAATAGTTCATTTATATTTTAGGCATCATGGGTTTCACTTTATGATTACAAGAGTGAACTTTTTCTTTTGAATATTCTTCAAGAATCCTACAAATTCTAGAAAAAATATTACTTTAAATATTGACTAAGACATTATGAAAAATTAATATTCTCTCTTGACTTAAACAATACACAAGTCCTATAAAATATTCAAAATTAAACACTAAATTATCAATATGTATCTAATACACTCTATCTCCAGTTGACATTGTCAACTTATTTGATTTAATGTTCTCTCTATTAAGAAGTCTACCATTTTGAAGATAAGACCCTACAATTAACCTTGATATCTTCACTCTTTCAACTCCCAAAGTATATGAATGAATAACGGAAATGATATTAATCTTATAGGGATTGTTTTTACTGAGTTAAAATAATTATTAGACCACTTAATCATAAAAAGACTCTATCCTAGCCTTGTTTCAAGACTTTGTGTAAGCTTGTTTTGGATTAAGAAGGGTTTTTATGTTTAGAATTGATTAAATTATTTATTTAATGATATTTATAATATCTTATAGATAATTTTTAATAGGGAGAAACTCATCTTCCTATTGTTTTCTCAAATAGATAACATAAAGAATAACTCTGCTCCTCTAGACCTATGTAGGCCTAGTTCTACCTAATTGAAGGATTTTATCTCAATAAAAGCATTAAATGGTTCTAAAAATATTCTTAATGTGTGTTTAAATATTAATAAAACATTTAAAACATTAATAAAAGGTTTTGAAATTAATATCAATTCAAAACCAATCAAAATCTCTCTTTTGACCTTATAGCCCAATCTAGGCTTTATTTGCCTTCCTTAAGAGGACAAGATTCAATTCAATAATAAAATTACTACAAAAATTTCAATAAATAGAATTATAATCATGTAAAACAAATTAAAATCCTTATCACTAATTTTTAATTCCAAACAACAGATAAATTTAGTCAATCTTTCTATTATGGGTCCTTTTCAATAGTTACCTACAGGCAAGGTAATACACAATCAACTGTAGAAGAAACCACAAAGTTATTTTTAACTTGAATCTAATTATAATTTTTTATATAACCAATATATCATTTTTAATATAAATTTTAGTGGATATTTTCTATCAAATTTTGAGTTATTAGACCTTTTATGAATAAAATCATGTTTTAAGGTTTCACAGAGCACATAGAAGCTGATAGTTTCTTAAAGATTTGTTTATAGAGTATGGAAGGTTTTATATATTATTAACACTAGTATAATGATATAAATTACCTTATTAAACTTATAAAAACATTAAATAAATGTCATTTACTTCTTTATATGTTTGATAAATGATTGCAAGTGATTATGAGTACACAGAAAATAGAATGTTGAAGGTTCCAATACTATGAACTCAGATTTGACCTTCAATCACTTCAAAAAGAATAGGATATTATAATTTAAAACAAAAATTACATGAATACAAAAGGATAGGATATTATTATTTCACACAAAAAGGACATGAATAAACTTAAATTAAGTAGTAATAAACCTTTATTTGCAAGAAATCCATATTCCTATAGTACACATAACCTTATTTTTTGACTACAGAGTCTTCATTAGACCTTACCATGATAAGGAGTTTGATATTATATCCCTATATAATTTATTTCACACATAAATTTTTATAGGTTCATTTTTAATCATGTTGTTGAATCTCCTCTTAAGATTATAATTGGTTAAATTTGCTTAAGATTCTTCTCAACCACTTTATATCAAGTTTAGTAAATGAATCTATTTACATTATCTTATTGTTATGTTGATTTTTTTTAGCTCTTTAGGATATACACTAGTCTATAAATATTTTTAAAAATCATATACATGTACTAAGGGCCCCTAATACCCATTAAATCTCACAATAACCAATGATCTAACACCAATATTCATATATTTACAAAAGAAGCATTTAATAGTTCAAATTTGAAATTTTGGAGGGAAAACCTATTAAATAATTAAAACTCACTTGGAATAACTTATAACACCTATAAATTTTTTTCATTGTATTAAAAAAAATTAATACTATCAATAATTATACCAACCCAACCAAATACAATTTTGAATGTTAATTGTGATGTTCCTACATCAAACCACCAAAGTACAAAAAGATCTCTTCATGAACTCATGATCATGGGTTTAAATTTCTTTACTACTACTACTTATGAAATTTTGATCATAAAAATTATTCATATTTTAGTTTCTTATAATTTCTCTTGGATCCCATGGCATGTTTGTTTTAAAGGATTTTTAATGTACAAGTGGTAGTATTTTCTTCATTTGATTTTGATTAGTTATCTACAAGGTTAATGGACTACCATAATTGATGAATATATTTACACCTTTATATTTCATTTTCTCCTTATTTACTTTTTTTACCTTCATATTTGACAAAAAAATTAAATAAATCAACATATTCATTGTAATTTTAAGGCTCCTTCCCATTAACTATGAGCATTGTGTTTGTCTCATATACATCAGCCTGCACTTGAACTTTTTTTTTATGTTATTTCATGACTATTTTTCCCACATTAGGTTGTTTATCACTACCTTATTTTTCACTATTATTATACTACATTAACCTCTCATAACATTATTTCTTTCTACTATTTTTACATTCAATCTTAAAACTTTCATTATTGTCTTTCAAGACAACTCCTCTTTTCTTTCATTTCTACTCATTTGATAATTTTCTACTACTAATACCATCCATGGAAATTTCATTTAAAAAAATAATTTTCTCAGTTAAATAATAAAAATATCCCATGCTTCTTATGGATGATAACTTGTTATATAACTCAACAAACAACTTATTCACATGTTAATTTGATAAAATCTAAGTTTTTAAAGACAAATCAAGTTCTTCATGAACTATAACAACTAATTTTTGTTTATAAAATGGTATAGAACTTACCTAATCATTATTTATTTGTTTTAATAACTATTTATTACCTATCAACAACACCTTATAACTTTTTTTTATCCTCTTCTTTCAATGGTAAAATTGTATGCTTATGTCCCTTTTTCTCAAAATTATAGGTTTTTATTTCCCCATAATGGATGGATTTCATATCATAATGCCAAGGTATACCTAAAAAAACATGAATCACACAGTAATTCCTCCTTATAACTTCCTATTTTGAATTCTACCTTACATTGCTCATTCACTAAGATCTAATGACCCTTCTACAACCAAGATACCTTGTAGGGAATGGGAGGACTTACCTTTTTTAGATTTAACTTATCAAACATTTTATTAGAAACCAAATTATCATTACTCCCACTTTTAGTAATAAATTAAAAACACTTACCTTGTGTTTTGTAGGTGTTCTTTAAGATTTTTTTCCTTTGAGGTGGTTCTTAGATCTCCTAAGTGGTCTGAAGAAGCATTATCTTCATGAATATTTTTTCACCACTTTTACAATAAAATTCATAAATAGTTGATGCAAAACTCTCCTCCTCATTATCCTGGGTTATGTGAGCACTTCATTATCTTGTAGATGAATTTTTAGGGAACTCATAGGATATATGTCCAAACTTTCCACATTTAAAATAGCTACCAATAAATCCTCTACCTCTACCTCTATCAAATGGTTTATTACCTCTTAAAGGATAGCTTCCTCTTTTTGTTAGTTCTTGTTTTTGTAGAATACTTTCTCCTTCCTCATATACCTATAACTTATTTTGTATTTTCATGCTCTCATACACATATAATATGCTTAATTCTACCCCTTAAGTATTTATTTTGTCTTATTGACAACTTTTATTCTACTTTTAAGGCATATTGATATCCTTATTCAGCTAATATAGGTAAAAGAGGAATAATTTCATCTTTAATGGAAAATTTTAACCCATTTACATACCTAGCCACCTTCTCCATGTCTTCCTAAATATGGCATGCTCTTATACTCAACCTATAAAATTCTTTAGTATAATCTTTAATTAACAATTTTTTTTAAAATTATGAAGTTTCTTAAAAACATTAGTTTGATAATCTTTAGGCATAAAATTACCTTTAAGCTTCACCACCATCCTATTCCATCTCTTAATTTTAATCTCACCTCTTCTTCTTCTCTCCTCTTTCATTCCTTCCCACCATAGGGATGGATGACATTTAAGCCTTGTCATGGAAAATTTGACTTTCTTGTCCTCATCAACGTTCTCATAGTTAAAGTAATTATCTAAAGAACTTATCTAATCAATCAAGTATTCCACATTTAGGCTTGCATAATACATTGGAAACTCTATCTTGGGATTTGTACTAACACCCATTATTACCTTGACTAATATTTCTTCCATTACTTCTTCTTATCTCTATAATTACTTCTTATAAAGGTCTTTAATCCTCTCTAGAATTGATATCACCCACATAATATCATATTTTTGTGCCAATTCTATGGATTACAATATGGTATTCAAACTTATGATTTGCTCAAGAAATATTGCTTGAGTTGGCTACCTTATTGGGGCTCCTCTACCTCTCATTATTTATACCATCTTAATGTTTTTTCTATTTCTCCTTAATTTTATTGAGATATTAGTATCATAGTGATCTCTAATATCAAAAATTAATTCCAAGAGTCAACTTCTTCATTTGAATCTTTTTCAAGATGTAAATTCTAGTATAATTATTACTTTGAATCTTATATAACACAATTTTGATAAAATAATACTATCTCTTGACTTAAACAACAAATAATTCTTATAAAAGACTCAAAATGAAACACCAAATGATCAATAAGTAACTAATACACTTTATCACCAATTGACATTGTCAACTTATTTGATTTGATGTTCTTTTTGTTAAGAAGTCTACCACTTTTTAGATAAGACCCTAAACTTGACCTTTATATCTTCACTCTTTCAACTAAAAAGTATATTAATTTTTAAATTAAATTAATCTTATAGGGATTATTTTTATAGATTTTAAACAACAACTATACCACTTAATGACAAAAAGACTCAACTATGTCCTAACCTTATTTTAGGACTATGTGTAAGCTTGTTATGGCTTATGAATTATGTCTAAATTGATATTTTCTTCAATGATTTCTTGAATTATATATATATATATATATATATATATATATATATATATATATATATATATATATATATATAATTTTGTATATATCATTTCTAATAGGGATAAACCAATCTTCATATTTTTTTCTCAAAGAAATAACCTCAAGAATAACTCTACTCCTTTAGACCTGTATAAGCCTAATTATACCTGTTTGATGGATTTTGGATCATTACAAGAATTAAATGGTTTTAAACACATTAATTAATTGTGTTTAAATATTCATAAAACATTTAAAACCTTCATATAAGGTTTTGAAATTAATAACATTTCAAAAGCAATCAAAATCTCTCTTTTGACCTTATAACCCAGTCTAGGATTAATCTTTCTTAAGAGGACTAGACTCAATTAAATCACAAAATGACTAGAATTTTTTTAATAAATATTATTATAAACACATAAAAACATTTATAATATTTATCATGAATTTTTAAGTCCAAACAAAAAGTAAATTTAGTCAATCTTTCTATTTTGGGACCTTTTTAATAGTTACCTATACATGAGGCAACACACTATCAACTATAAAAGAAATAAAAAAGAGAATTTATAAATGAAACCAATGGTAATGTGTTATATAAACCTTTTATCATATATTTCATAAATTTCAATTGATTTTTCTATTAAATTTTGAGTTATTGGACTTTTGTGAAGAAAACCTTGTTTTAGGGTTTCACAGAGCACACAAAAGTTGAGAGCTTATTAAATATTGTTTATAGAGTCTATAAGGTTTTATATATTATTAAAAATTATATCATGGTCTAAAATACCTCATTTAAAATTTCCAAATCTTAAAAAAATCTCATGCACTTAATTATATGTATGATAAGTGATTGCAAGTGACTATGAGTACACAAAAAAATAACATATTATAGGTTTCAATACTATGAACTCAGATTTGACCTAAAATAAATTTAAAAAATAAGATATTATTCATTCACAAAAAATTTACATGAATACACCTAACTCAAATAGCAATAAACATTTATTTTCAAGAAAACCATACTCTTACATTACACAAAACCTTGTTTTTGACTACAGATTCTTCATTATACCTTATCATGACAAGGAGTTTGAAGTTATATGTATGTATAAGGTCTTTCATGCATAAAATTTGATAATTTAGGTGTTGAGCATTCTGTTGAAGCTCCTCCCAAGCTTATAATTTGTTAAGTTTGCTTAATATTCTTCTCAACCACTTTATATCGAGTTTAGTAAATGACCTTATTTACATTATCTTGTTGTTATATTAACTTTGTTTATCTCTTTAAAATAGACATTAACTTGAAAAGCTTTAAAAGACTCCTAAACACATACTAAGGGCCCCTAAAACCCACTACATCTCAACATAACCCATTATCTAACACCATTATATATTTATTAAAGGGACATTCAAAGTTTAAATTTGAACTTTTAGAGGGAAAACCTATTCAATACTTCAAACTCACTTGGACTGACTTATAAGACCTATACAATGTTTTTTAATTGTATTACAATACATTTTAAGACTATGAAGACTTATACCAACCCAACCAAGTATGGTTTTACATGTTAACTGTGATGCTCATACATTACTTTACATATATGTCCTCCCATGTCTTGAGTGATGAATAAAATTAAAACCCATTTTCTAGTTTTATTTCCCCTATTAACCATTATTGGAAGGGATAGGTCTAATTGGAAACTCTTGTAATTTATAACAACTTCAATAAATCCACTTAAACATGTATAAAATATCATGAGTGATTTTCATGTGTCATGGTTCACATCCATATTATTACTCAAAATGAGGGTAAATTTTTCATGTTTGGGTATTATGTTGAGGTCATTTCTTTTTAAATTTTTTTTGAATTAACCTAACTCATAATTAATGCCAATGATTACCATACTAAATGTGTTAAAAGAGTGGAGTATGGATTTTATATCATTAATATATTTCTTTGAAATGGTATTTATATTATAAATTTTATATTTATTCATAATAACACATTCACATTATTTTTGGAATCATTCACTTTTTTAATTTTATCTCAAACATCATTTGGTTTTGTATAAGCTTGATTGGGTTTATCCCCTTTCAATAACTAGATATCCTTATAAGGTAACTCCTAAATTCATTTCCACTTATTAAAACTATCATTGACAACCCCTTGGTTGGTGAATTCATCAATCACTTTATTTCCTTATATTTACATGTAGGTTATCAAGATCTATTTGAAGTATTGAAGGATACTTATAGCATCTTAAATAATATTCTTGATAGTCCCACTTAGATTACTTTTCTTCATTAAAAATTTTATAATATTAAGGGAGAGTCCTTTAGTCATTAAATGAGTTACTTTTATATCTTTGTATAATTTTATACTCCATAAGTTATCTTTCAATTTTCCCAAATGATTGGTTTGAGTTCCTAGATTACTAACATGGGAAACTAGTAAGTCTCTTTTTTATTTATAATTAACCTTCTACCTCCTGCCAATCACATATTACCTTTTGAATCTCTCTAAAATTTTAGTTTTCACCATCATGTGGAAGGACAAGGCCAGTTGAATAAATTTAATATCTATCTTTCCTTGGACCATATTTAAGTTTTATTCCTTTAAAAGGTTCCAATTTACAATAATTTTGCATTCTAACTCTATAAAAAAAATTTTTTGATAGTCAATAAATTATTAGTGATGATATTTATGATTCTGAAAGAAAATCTATATGTGATTTTCATCTTGTTCTAAAATATGTAAATATTTATTTCCCACCATATTCCCCCCAAAAATAGGGAAGAGCCAATTGTTAGATCTTCTTAATAAATTTGTTGTTTAAAAGAGGTTGTCATTGAATAAATAGATATAGAATAAATTTTAGTTGAACCTAATATAAACTAACATTTTATAGTATGATTATAAATATTTGATAATAAATATGGTAGTTTATAAGGAGGGACAATAATTCTCCATCAAACTCATAAATAAAAAATATATTAGAAAATTTTAAACCTCTTTTTATTAAGTTATCAATGATGAGTATTTTATTTTGAATATGCACCCAAAATAATATATTTCTTTTTGGGATAAGATATTTTTCATAGATAAAGTTACAAGGGAGTACATCTATATTAGTATTCAAAATTGCCCTATAACTAGATTGTAAACTTTACCAACCATCACTAGTCTCAACCTAAATTATTTAATCTTTTATGTCCTACTGACTAAACACATTTAAGGAGATCATTAAAATTAGTGACAATTTAAAGGTACACATGAATATTGGAGTTAATAAAAAGGAATTTCCATCTCTTACCTTAAGTCAATTCTTAAAAATATTCAGTCGCATTTTCTCCCATTTCTCTCTTCAAGTGAGGGTATATTTTGTCTTAGGGGTTTATATTTACAATGGGGTGATCAAGAATAAAATTTGTATCCTAATATCAAAAAAATTCACCATTACCCACATTCCATTTTCATATTTTCCCAATAAGTTTCATATTGTCAACCAAAAACTTCCTGAAGTGGGAACCAAAAGGAAGGGAATACATAGACAACAATCTTCTAACTTATAGGTAGTCCAAATATTTAGACTTAATTATATCAATCAAAAAAATATTTTATTTCAAGAACCTCCATCTTAGCTTATAAATAAGGTATTTTTTAAATTAATTTCTTTTTATGAATGCCAAAACCTTCATGATTTTTTTGTAAGAGGTTGTGTCCCATGAAACCAAGGAAAATATATATTTTTTCCTTTGTACCATTCCATAATAATATTCTTATCTACAATTCCTATAGGCATCTTGAAGAATGACATAATAAAAACTAACATATTTTTCAACTTTTTTTAAGAATATGGAGCTTCCCTACCTAACTAATATTTTTCCCCTTCTAACCAATTAGTTTGTCCTAGAATATTTTAAAGTGTAGATTCCAAATAAATGAAGTTATTCTTCTAAAGAAAAGAGGCATCCCTATATGGGAAAGTATTTGGTAGCCTAAGGTTCTATAAATTTTATGTTGTCTTATTAGAATAGTGTTAATAAAGAAGAGATAACTTTTGTCAAGGTTGATTTTTTGGCTAGAAACCTCATTATAATTAATAAAAATATATTTTATCTCCTTATATTCTTTAACTGATGCTTCTTCAAAGATATGGATATAATCAACAATTTTTTTACAAGTAATAGGATCATAGTGTAGATTTGGTTTAATACCTTTAATTTTACTTGTATTAAGAGATAGATAAAAAAATTATGCCCAATGACTCAACCATTATAATGAATAGGTATGGAGATAAAGGATATCCTTGTCATATTTCTCTTTTTAAAGAAAAAAATCCTTCTAGAGATCTATTTATCATCACTGATAGCATAGGAGTAGGAATAAAAGAATTGAACAACTTTATAAAATTAGTACTAAATACAATTTTTTTTTTTAATATTATCTATGAAAATCCATGAAATTATATGATATACTTTATTCATATCAAGTTTTATAATCATACCTTCATTTCCCCACTTTTCTAGAGTATGATGGATATTGTGAATAGTAATAATACCATTTTGAATATACCTATGCTAAATAAAACCTCCTTAAACATGAGAAATAATGGAAGGTAACAATGTTTAAATCCTGAATTTTAATTATTTTTTAAAAATATATTGTAGAGGCTTGTCAACCTAAAATTATCGATGTGCTTGAAATACTTGGTGTCTATGATTCCTTATTTTTTAAGAATCAAGGCCAAGAAATTATTATTCATTTCTCTTATAATTTTACTAACCATGACAAATTCATCAGTAAAATTTAAAATATCCTCTTGTACTATTTCTAATAAATTGTGAAAAAAGGCTAAAGGGAAGCCATTAGAACTTGGTACCTTATCATTTCCCATGGAAATAATAACAAAATTTACTTCCTCTAGACATAATGGATATTCAAGAGTGTCATTATCAAGTCTAATTGGGAACTCTAAGAATAGATTCTAATATTTAATTTTCAATTTTATCATTTTCATTAATCATGTTCAATATAATGTTATAAAAATATAAGATATCATATTCCTTAATATATTCAAGGTATGAACTTAAACTACCATCCTCTTTTTTAATATTTATGATCCTAGTTTGAATTCAGTGTTTGACAATTGAGATGAGAAAAAACATAGTAATTTTGTCACCCTAAGTTACTCATAAATATCTTGATTTTTGTCTCAAAAATATTTATTATTTACTTGACATTGAACCCTTTATTATTTTTTAATATCTTTACCTTTTCATGTTTTTATCTCTTAGTTTTGTTTGGTCATAGTCTCCTTTGTAATTATTTCAATATTTTACTTTTCATACATCTCCCTCTTTGATTTACTCAACCTTGCATCCTTTGTGATTCTTTGTTATCTTTACTTTATTCGTATCTCCCTCTTGGGTTAATTTTTATATTTATTTCTATATGATTATTTGGTGTTTTTTATGTTATTACACCTTCCCCTCTTGTATTGTTTTATAAATAATTCCCTCTATGATTATTTTGTTTCTTTACTTTTCTTGCACATTTCCCTCTTGTGTTTATTCCTTCCCTCTTAGAATTTACCTATATATTTTCTTATCTTATATATATTATTAATTTAAAAAGTTTATCTAGTGACATTACTACTCACCTCCTAATCTTGACTTCCTCCTACAGGATTATATTCATCTTCATGCATGTATCATATGATTTTATTTATATTTCCATGTACTTCAAAACACATTTATGCCTATTCATTTATAAAGTGAAAATTTTACCTCTTGTGGTTATTTAGTAACATATATTAATTTTATAATCATAAATTTTCATCACCTCTCATATTCCCCATCTTCCCCTTACCTATTTTTCAATTGAGGCACTCTTAAGTTAGATCTAAGATTTCACATTCTTATAAAGTGTAGGTTTAGGAGTATTTAGGTTTCTTTATTTGGGTTTTACTCTTTATAAATAGCTGTAAATTTTATTGTGTTAGTCATTTTATACACCCATTTTTAGTCTTTTAAACCCATATGGAAGAGGAAAATATAAAAATACAAAAAATTCAAAACGTAAGATATCAAATCAAAATGAAAAATAAAATAAAAAAGGAAATTTAAAAAAGAAAAAATCTTTTGAAATTCACAATACCCAAAATATGTGATCATATAATTAGTATTTACCTATGCTACTTAAATTTAAAACTCCATAATTTGCCTCATATTAGATCCCAAGGTCAATTAGAGTGTAGTATCCTAGTAGATTGGGGTAAGAGGATTTGCACATATCATTAGTTCCATGTGACTTTTCTTCCTCCTCCTAACATTCCCACTATCACCTCTAATTTATAGATATTTTTCCTCCCCTAAAGATGAGGAGTAAATTCAAGTCTTAAAAATAGGGAATATAGTTGTGTCCCCTATCCTCCTAACCCCATCAATACATTTCATTATTTTTTATATATAGCGGTAAGGCCATTGATGTTTTTGGGTGTTTAATCAAAATACCTATGAACCTTGTCATATCAATGGTTATATCCACTAAATAAAGTATTTTTCATGTTGATTGATTACTGAGATCACACTATAGATAACATTTTTGGCCACCCATCCATTTTATATATGTATATAATCCATGTGATAACATATGTTTTGATCATTTTTCTTTATTTATTATATGGGCTCAAGGGCCTCTGATGAGAGCATGAGTAATGTCTCCATTTTTTTAGATAGTGACTCTCTAAAATAATTGTAACTTATCATATATATAAAATAAAACAATATATTTTACTTATCACTAAGTTTCATATTTGTAGAGTAATGTAAATATCTTTCACTAGTCTCACACACATACATACACCCATGTTGTATATAGTGCCATTGTCCAAATTTTATTAAATTATGATAATATAAAATGAGGGTACCCCTAGTATTACATGTGATATTACCCATGTCACCATCATTCCCATAAATTCATTATATATTTCTAGAATCGACATTTCATATATGTCACATATTCTCATTATATAAGTGTGTGGTTGGTACCTGTTTGACCCTACAACCCATTGGACTAATGCACTTATCATTGACACCAAGTATATAATATCATATATCATGTGTGTACCCTTCATGAAAGACCATAATATGGCATGAAAATCCTCTATGGTGATTTCCACATCTATTTTATCACCCTCCACCACCCATATAAAAGTTTTGATTCTTCAATGTCATGCATACAAGAACATAACAATCAACTCAACATATTTTGACACTTAACATAGTTTCATAATTCCACTAAACCACATATTGATCAACTTAAATCTATCCTCATTTGATAACATATCTAGAAAATATAGTATCTAGTATACACCTACATTATTCCATAGTCAAACTTATCTATGTGCCTAAAAACATCAAACAATAAATCAAACTTATTTTTTTGTCATAAAAAATCATTAAAAATATAATTAAACTATAATATATTACATAAAATTTCATATAAATAATAATATAAACCTTGAAATTAGATTTTAAAAAAAAGAGGAATAAGAAGATGACAATAATTATGAAATATCAATATTGGGTGGGACCTTTATTTATCAAGTGACTTGGGGATTTCTATGAAGGTTGGGGGATCAAAGATGACCCCTAAAAATAACAACTCAATACAAATTCAAAAATAAAATCTATTGAAAATTAGAACTAAGACATTCTAAATTTATTTTATTTTGAGTTGGTAAATGATAAATGAAATTTATAATCAAAATGGAGAGTGAGGAGAAAGATGGTGGAAAAGAAGCAAGGGACACTCATACTTTTGAATTTGAGTTTAGGTGAAAAACCTATACAATTATTACTAACACCAAGAAAGATTCATGCGAGGGAAATTATAACATTTCAAATGATGGAAAAGTCATGGGAGATGATTCACTCAAGCAACTAGTTGAGGAAAGGGCCCCACTCCAAAAGGTTTTGTACCAGATCAAAATATTATAATTTCCTCTCTCCCATGGGTGGATCAAGTGATAGGAAAGAGAATAATGGGGTAAAACACCTCTAAATTTAAATTTGAACTATCAATGGAAAAGAATGAGGTATTTTTTCATGTCCCTAACACTACAGTGGAAAAGGTTGATCTAAATATTGTGAATTCTCTTTTGGAAAAAGTAAATGGCTTCAAGCCCAACATTAATTCAATTAAGAAATGTGCTAACCAAAGATGGAAACCCAATAGACAACTTGAAGTGTTGAACTTATAAAAAAAATTATTATTAATTAATTTCACCAATAAAGAGGATTATATTAGGGTGTTGATAGAGGGGTCATGGTTTATGTTCAAGTCTAACATTTTCATAAGGTGATGAAAGGTAGGCACTAGTTTAAGTATCTCAGTAATAGAAGACATATCCATGTGAGATATCCTCCTAGAACTTGTGCTCAAATATTGGGAACCAAAAATTATTATGGGTATAGTGAGAGCACTTTTCCAACTCATTGCAATAGATCCCATCATCAAATCCTATATAAGAATGGTGGCTACTAGATTTTAGGTTTTATATTAGATGACAAACTTATCCTTCATTTAATCAAGATAATATCTAAGATGTGTGGTCTCAATTTATTAAGTATTAAAATACTACTATAATATGAAATAAGATCAATATCATTAGTAATTTTACCAAAGATTATCCTAAGCCGTCACAACCTTCTCAGGTGTGTAAACCATTTTGGTTTAGGAAACCTCCTTCCAATCCATCAATCATCATTGAGGATCCAACAAATAATACTAAAGGTACATGTATGAATATCAATCCAACACCCATGATGAAATGAACTCTAGATACCCCATCTTTAGTTTTCACTAGTTGCACAAACACTCCCCCAAATAAATAGTCCCCAAGTCCTAAAGAAGATACTTTAACTCATAATGAACCAAGAAATACTATGATTGGCCCAAGGGAAATAAGTGGAAAGAAGACATATTTCACTCTAATTAAATGTACACTCTCTATTAATTATGAGCCACATAACATCCAATATCTCATGGTAATGAGAAACTTAAGGAATAAAGTCCCATCTAAAATCAACACAATTTTGAAATCCCCAAAGGCACACAAGTCTATTGAGTTTATCATCCATCAAAACCCTCCATTAATGGTTGAAATAACTAAGACCACTCAACCCCTAGTTATTATTGCATCCATAAAGGAATTGATATCACCCTAAAAGGAAAGGGTCTAGTGTTCAACTAGCACCCCCTCTCAGGATCTAAAATATGACAAAAAAATTGGATGTAGGTGAAAACTAAGAAAGGTAAAAAATAGATGTGGGGGAAGGAATAAAATCTCTATGTATGACCCCCAACCAAATTGTTATAAAAAATAAAATAGAGATTGAAATACCCAAGGGTAATAAAAAAACCATTAAAATACACTTTAATAGACTAAATAAATGAAGTTCCTATTATGGAATGTGAGGGGGATAAACAACCCTAGAAAAAAGAGGTTGGTAAATAATTTGATAAAAATAAATGATCCTCTTGTACTAATTCTAGAAAAAACCAAAATTTTGGAATAATTATTTGATAAGTGCATTATTAATATATGGAAAAGGTTTAATCTTATTAGCTTAATCTCAAAGGGAAATTCTATCAAGATTGGTGTTTTATTGAATTCATAAGACATGGAAGGAGAATAACTAATTGGGAGAAACAACTATATGGCTATTTTATCTATTAAAAATGTGACTAAAGATGAATGGATAATGTCTAACGTATATGAACCTAACTCCAAAATGGCCATAAATAAACTATGGGAAAAATTGATGTTTTTTATGAAACTCAGATTGAATTGGAAATGGTTAGTGGTTGGTGATTTTAATTCCCCCTAACCCCATGGAAAATAAAGGTGGGCTGAATAAATTATTTAAAAGCATGGCAAAACTGAATGAATTCATAACAAAGGTTGGCCTTGTAGACATGAAACTCAAGGTCAATCCATTTACATGGAAAAATAGGAGAATCAAGGAAGATTTAATCCATGTAAGGTTAGACAATTTTTAGTTTCACTAAACTAGGATTTAAATTACACCATCTCACTATATTATTTACCCAAGATTAGATTAGATCAAAATACTATTATATTTGAAGGGGATAAGGTTCCAAACCACAAGAACATTCCCTTTATATTTTAAAATATGTGGTTACATCATCATGATCTATCTGATTCCATGAAGTCATGGCGTAAAGAGTCATTCTCTAGGACATATATGTTCATTCTATCAAAAAAACTCAATCATTTTAAAACAAAATTAAAAATTTGGAACAAGGAGGTGTTTGGAAACATATTCACATAACAAAATCATATAGAGGAGGAACTATCAAAATTGGAACAACATTACTATATTCATAGAACAAATGAATAGTCTAGCTCAGTAGAAAAAGACCTTATTTATAGATATCATAATCTCAAAGCTAAATAAGAATAATTTTAGTAGTAAAAGTCAAGATCCCTCTAGATTAATGAAAGGGATATAAATACAAAATTCTTCCACCAACAGGATTCCAAAAAATAGAAATAGAAATTTGATCTATGGATTACTTATTGAGAATGGAAGGAAATATAAGGATACAAATGATGTAAATGATCAGATTATACTCTACTTCAATAATTACATGAATGAAAATGGATCTTTTGATATTAACCTGGAATAAAGACTACTGAAAGATATCCCTAGGATGATTATTCATTCAGATAACTCAAACTTCATCAAGCCACCTTTTTGTTAAAGAGGTCAAATCAATGGTATTTTTCATGGAAGGTATTAAAGTCACCAATCTTGAAGGACTTCCCCTCTCTTTTTAAAAAAATTAAGAGATATCCTACACATAGAGGTGGAGTTAGTGGTGAGTGAATTATTTAGACACTACAATATTTTGAAGGAAATGAATAATACATTTTTGGTCCTCATCCCCAAAAATATTTGACCTAACCATCTAAAAGAGTTAAGACCAACCAACTTGTGCACCCTTAATTACAAAATATTTTTATTAACACTGGTCAAAATAATACAACCCATATTAAAGAGAATCATAGTATAACATTAGGGATATTTTATTTTTGGGTGATAAATTATTGACAGAATAATCATAATCCATGAGGCCCAACACTCTATCTAAAACTCCTCTAACCAAGGTATATTTTTTAAATTGGATATGAATAAGGCATATGATGGAATATCATGGAGGTTTTTATACATTCCACTTGAAAGGTTTGGTTTTAACCCTCCCTTCTATGAACTCATTTTTAGTTCTATATCTACTCCCAAGTATTCCATCCTGATTAATGGCATCCCTAAATGTTATTTTTTATCTAAAAGAGATTTAATACAAGGGGGTCTTGTATCCCCTTACCTTTTTATCATCTTTATTGAAACTTTGTGAAGAATCATCTAGGTTTCTTAGGTACAGGTTCAAATTAATGGCAGCAAGGTAGCCTATAACACTATCTCTATCACACATGTTCAGTTTGCTAATGTTACCTTCTTGATCAGTGAAGCCTCTATTGTTAAAGCTATGACTCTTAAAGGATCATTTGTAATATGAGAAAGTATATAATTAGTGCATTAACTTTAGTAAAATATTTTTATTCTTCTTTAAAACTCTCATTAGGCTTCATAATAAGTTGGCCACTATTCTTGGGTTTCAAATTATCAAACTCCCTTCCACCCATCTATGGCTTCCACTCTTTGTAGGAAAAATATTGTTTGAACTATGAAACCCCCTTGTGGATATAATTAAAAATAAAATTTATAGGTGGAAAGGTCATCTTCTATCCCAGGTATGTAAGCTACAATTATTCAAAATTTATATCTGAATCATTCAAGTATACTTATGTCTCTTTTTGGGATACCAAGAAAAGTAGATTATAAAATCAAATATATTAAATGCAGCTTTCTATGGAGAGAATCTAAAGAAAGATTTAGATTTCCTCTAGTCTCCTAAGATAATTCATGCCTCCCTAAGTCAAATGGAGGACTATGACTTTCGAGGGTAAATTGTATGAATGGGTCTCTCATCACCAAATTAAGATGATTTTTTTTTAGAAAGGGAAAGTTGTGGAGCCATATCATCAAAGACAAATACTCGAAAGGTGGAAATGAGGATAGTTTCCTCTAGGATGAAGTCCCTAAAGATGGTTTAGATTTTTATAAATCCATTTCTAGTTGTATAAATATATCAAAGAATGATGCATATAGAAAATATGCAATGGGGAAAAGGAGGCATTTTGAAATGATCCTTGGATCTCTTAAACCACCATTTTTTTCTAGGCCCCCTGAAATAACCTCTATCTTACATTCAAATCCTCTTGGGGGTTAAATTCAAATATTATTGGTCTTGTGTGGATGGCATTCCATGTTGGGAATCTATCCACATGGATTTTGTTAATGCAAAAGTAGCCTAGGATTTGATTAGGATCAATTCTAAAATACAACAAATTTACATTCCTATTTATCCCAAGGATGATCTCTTTCTCTAGACTACTAAAAATATCAGGTCCTTCTTGATGAAATTTGGTTACTTGGTTCAGCTAGATCTTGAAGAGTAATGGGAGTATTAGAGACCTCTTTGGGTGAAACAACTCATCACCAAGGTTAATATATTATTATTATTAGTGACATAAGATAGAATCCTCATGATTAATAAGTTGGCCTAAAATTTTTTACTTATACCCTATGTAAAGCTTCCAAATAATTAGTCTACCACCTCTTCTTGACCTACACTTTTAGGTTTTTGGTTATAGATTTGCTAATTCAAAAATTTTAGGTTTATTGCGTCTATCCAAACTCTATTCAAAATCTCTTAACACAATGGAAACCACCATGGGCCTTACACTCTCTTTCATTCTTATGGCATCTTGACCTTCCACATCTATTCTTTGTAATCTAGAAGGCTAGGAATGATTGCATTTTTGCTAATAAAAGGAAGAACATCAATTTTATCTTCATACACTTATGATTTGTTGTTTCAAAGATCTAGAGATCCTTCCTTCTCAAAGACAAGGTCCCATCTTCTCCTGCTAAGGTTTAAATTATTCTTAATTAGAACCTTTCCCAAGTCCTTAATGTTTCCAAGATGATGGAAAATAGGCATTCAACACATTGGTCATAACCCCTTCATGGCTAGTTGAAGATTAGTTTTGATAGGGCCTCAAAATAAAATATAGGTAATGATAGAGGTGAGGGAGTGATTATATAACATAAAGGTATGGTTGTGGTAGATTACATAGGTCTGGTCATAACCCCTTCATGGCTAGTTGAAGATTAGTTTTGATAGGGCCTCAAAATAAAATATAGGTAATGATAGAGGTGAGGGAGTGATTATATAACATAAAGGTATGGTTGTGGTAGATTACATAGGTCCCCTTATTTTTAAAACTAATCACATGGATGAACTTAAGGCCACTATTTAGGGCATAAAACTTTATTCACAATTCAATATTGACAAGCTTGCCATAGATGGGGATTTCCTCAACATTCTTAATTCTTTATCTAGTAAGGTTACTCCATCCCACATTATTAAGCACATAATAGATGATGCCAAACATCAAATGGAACTCTTTAACAAGGTTTTCATTAAGCATATTTTTAGGGAAGGTAATTTTATCATAGATATACTTTCTAACATATAGGTTAGATCCCCCTCTATGGTCACATGGAAAAAATATGCTAACCTACTAGTTTGTTTATTATAAGTATTACATAATGATTCAAATTACATGTCATAATTTTCATTGACACTAGATACATAAGGGAGACTCAAATTTAGACATGTGGATATTTAATCCCTTTATGCTTAATCACTATAGTGATCAATTCCAAATTGCAAGTGATGCCACAAATATCAAAACTAAATATTCTTGAAATTCACCAACTGAGAATAGGAAAGTCTACAATTCTATCAAAATTTTGAGGGGAAATAATTTTGAGAAAATTAAAGGTGATAAATATTGGATGGAATCACTATTTTTCATGGAAATTTAGGTAAATGTATAGGTATGGAAGAAAATTTAAAAAGGTAGCCTAATAGAATAAATGCAATGAATTATTATACAAGATGCAAAGTTAGCAAAGGATTTCATGATGGCTTGGAATGAAGCTTCACATAATTAGTGAAGTAAATACAATTATTTATGAGGGAATAAAAGCATTCAAGTACAAAATAAAGAAATTAGAAATCATGTAGAATTTCTTCCAATCGATGCTGTCTTAAAAATAGAGATGAAAGGATTTCCTAGGTATAATCTACCTCATTGGTGGCCCAATATTTTCTTGTAAAGTACCTCACTCTTGAAGATAAGTTTACCTTAATAGTCTCACATAATTTTATCCTAATAATTCCATTTTGTGGTTAAAAATTTAGTTTCCCATTTTATCTACTTAAATCCTTAGAGAGTACCACCCTAGCAAACCAAATTAGCCATGCTAATGATATAATACACCAAGGTCTAATCTTCGTATTGGTTAAAACTTTGAATCTTTTGAGAGGTAAACTAATTCATTACACCCCTATGGAATGTTCATTGAATGATAATATGGGATCTTGGAGAGGGAGGACATGACCCACACCCCTAAAAATTCACATACCATATGCCCTTTTTCCAAAACCCACATTTTCAAATACACTTCAAGCACCAAATCTAGTAAATTCAAGGGTATTGACCAAAATTCTCCTGAGGGTAAAATACCCAAAACCATTACCATTTCCTTGGGGTAGAAGGATGGTAGTAATGAAAAAGAGGAAGAAAACTACCTGAATAAAAAATCTACTTGTGCCAAAATTGATCTATAAGTTGTTGAGGACACTCAAGTAATTTTTAAAGATAAGAGGGTAAAAAAAAATATACATAATAAAACCATGAAGGGTCTCATGAAAGGCTCAATTAAAAATACTTAGGGTAGAGTGGTGATGGACTTGTTAAAGGACAAAGCTGAAGAGATGGAATAAGCTACCCCAAAAGACCAAGAAGACTTTGAGGAAATTTTTAAATCTATCTAGTTATCTCATAATATTAATTCAATTTATTTTATCCCAGATAATTTTTAATGTGTTTTTTTTGTATTATGACTAGCTGAAGCCCTTCTTTATTTTAGATCTTGTATGGTTTCTATCTTTTAACTTTAGGTCTTGTTTGTCTTGTTTTAACTTTCTGGTTGTTTTATCCATGTAAAACTATATCCTTTTACCTTATAAAATAAAAAATAAAGAAAATTTAAATATGAATATTCTTAAAAAAATCATAGGCATATCCTCCTATAGGTTGGATAACTCGTTAATAAGAAAGTTTATGGGCATTATTAGAAATATTTTTAACTTCAAAAGCTAAGCTAAAATGAAATGGAGACACAAAATTTTTATTAAAACATCTACCATGATTAAAGGATTATTTATTATTTTTGTCTCAAACCAAGAAGACTATACCATATTTTTAACAACATGTCCTTATTTTCTAGGGAAAGTAAGGTTATTCTTAAGAAAATAGAAACTTGGGTTTGACCCAGATATGCAAAATTTAAACTGTTTACCAATTTGGGTTAGGATTCTAGGTCTTATATTATAGTAATAAGAAAATGGGATAATTAAATGAAAAACTAAGAATTTTTTAAAATTTATAACTTTTGACACAATAAAAAATGCAAAAACAAGTTTTTTATATTCTATATTTTAGATGAATGATTAGATGGGAAAAAACTTCCAAAACTCTATAAATATTTCATCTAAATTTTTAGTTTGAATTAAATATATATAATATTATTATTATCTAATGTTTTACCAAATCTATAATAAACTATGACACATGACTATGATATGTACAAATGACAATTAAGAACAAATGAGATGGACTAGAAAGGAAAAAACAAAGCAAACTAAAGAAAAAAATAACAAGGAGAAAAAAATATGAGAAAGAGGTAGAGACCTAAAAAATTGAGGTAAATGCAATAAATAACCAAGAATAGTTAGAGCATAAATTTAAAGAGAATAATATTATCCATGCTCATGAAGTTTAAGAGGAAGAAACTATTACTAACACATGCAATGTAAATATCAACCTTCAAGAAGAGGCAACAAATATTTCAACAAAGTCAACAAAATAAATGGAGGAAAGAAAGAATGGTATTATATGTAATCAAAATTAAACCTTTAATTTTTATTTTTATTTTATAAGAAAAAAATTGATCAAATATAATTAAATTCAAATAAATACCCATTTTGTGTAGGTTATATTAGAGAAGGATAATCGAAGAAACTATGACAAATTAGTTCCTTGATCATAGGATATATATATGAGGGAGGTCTTGATTCAAAAAATGGAAGACCAAACCATAGGAAGGTTTAGTGTAAAGAAACAACCAAAAAAGTGGAAAATGAAAATTAGAGAAATCTAGTGCTAAGTAAATATTTGGGCCCATCCAAAAAATAAAAATTAAAATCATCTCTTTCAAAATCCAAGGAATAAATGGTCTTAAAAATTAGAGATTGCTTAGAGACCTCAAAAAGAATAGTAATCCTAGTTTTTTGGCTACTTAAGAAACCAAAATGTCAAAATAGACCCTAGGTGAAATAAAACTTAAACTAAATATTATATTTTAGGTTTGAAATATATTAGTGATTCAATAGTAATTTATTCATTTTAAGATCTCTAAGTGGCTAATGGGGATATTATTCAATGGAAATCACCACCTAGATATCTTATTCACTAATACATATGATAAATTTGTCTAAATATTATTATAATATATATGCCCCAAATTCATATATTATTATAGGGAACCTATGGAATAAAATAAAAGAGTTTAGATATATCTAAAATATTAGTAGGTAACATCAAAACCCCTGTTAGTCAGGGAATGTGTACACTAATCGCTCACATATATGAATGTGCCATGTGGACAGGGATCATGGTTTATTTTTTGCTAGTGGTTATTCTATAAGATGATTATGAATATATTCTATTTTCATCTTGGATCATGTAAATGGAATATTTAGTAATAAAATAAAGGTTGATATACATAGATGCTAAGTATAGACATCATGATTATGATAATATAGTTTTTAGGATTATATATTCTTATAAATTGTAGTAGAATGGGATGGATAGTGTTGAGTAATATTGTATTAAGGCCTTTTGAGTAAATTTTATTATTAATATTCTAAATGAATTATTATAGCCTTGGATATCTAGAATGAAAGTTTAATGAGTGATTTATAGTATAAATATTGTAAGCAAATTTAGTAATTGATGAATAATATGATTTCTCTGCACTTCTTATGTTAGATATGTATTTTTTTTATTGATGTGTTACAAGACTATCTCTCATGAAAAAGGTTTTGTCTTATACATAATATTGTCTACCTATTATGAAATTAGGTGATATTTCATAATAACTCTATGAATTTATAACCTTCCTTTGTATATGTCTACAAATTACTTCCAACTATTAGAAATTTTGTTATGTTAATGAATAACAAAAATGTCTTTTCTTTGAGAGTTTGACAACTATGTAATCATTCCTAAATATTTTCATTAAATATCTATCTAAATAGATAGTCATATGATTACTAAATATTGTGTAAACATCTACAATCCTAGTATAGAGTTGAATATCGAGTAATGATTTTTCATTTCTTACAAGTTATTAGTTAAATTAAAGGAGTTATCCCTATAATTAGCATGTTCTGGTACACCTAGGAACCTATACTAAAAATGGTGTGATGAGCATGGAACTCACTATTTTAGGATATGATAAGTCATTGCCTAGTTAAAGAGATGAGGAATGTTGGCTAGATTAGAAAATTATCAAGTTAGCATAGAAATAAGCTTAGATAATAGGTTGTTATAAATAGTATATTGTGTAAGAATATCTATGGTGAAATTTATGAGATATTCTAGTGTGAATTACCTATATTTATAGCTTATTGGTTAGCTCATCTAGAACATCATTGTTTTAGATCTCATGTGACTACTAACATTATGTGGTTTGAGGAGAATATTAAACAGCTTTAGGCCTTATAAACTAGATAGACCCATGTGTTATATCATTAGTTAGATTTGACCATTGGTAATTATATCATAGAGTTCACAATACAAGGCTACATAACATTTGAAGTGGAAAAGGATATGTTTATGGGAGTGATGAGAGGAAAATTATTGTAGTGACTTCCTACACTAATTAATATGTTGGTTGTGGATAAAGCAATGGTATATATTCCTTTCCATATGGATTAATAACATTGGGAACCATGGATAGGTGTGTGACATAAGGGATAATGAATAAAATATGAAAAGGTGGAGCTTGAACATAATTATATCATGGAGACTCTAGAGGAAAAGGACTACAAGAAGACTTTGTATCTATAAAGAGAGTTGCAACAATAAGGGAGATGGAATAAACATAGTATGTTTCAAGAAGATATGAATAGGATGAGTAGTAGTATTGATTATTTTTATGAAATGATATGACAAGGAGAAGTACATGGTGAGGAGAGGTAGAGTGAGGATGTTGGGAAAAGTAAAGATAGAGTGTTAGGAAGTGATTAGGATTTAACATGGATAAAATAAGAAATTAAAAATATATAAGTATAACAAATGGTTAAAATTTCATAGTTTATAGGAATTATATTCTATAAATAAAAAAATTATTGCCTTATAGTCATAGACATAGTACAGGTTCAAGCTTATAGAGATACATCTTTGGAGGTAAGGATCATTTCCCAAGGGAACACACATCCCCCAAGCCCATTTTTCTTAGAATCACTATAATTACTACACATGTTTATATCATGACACTTGTAAATGATAAATTATTACCAAAGGAGTTCACAAAAATAGCCTAGAAGTACAAAATATTGCATATCATGAAGCTGCCTAAAGTTTTTTAGACCAATAGGAGAACATAAAAACATTATTATCTACAAAGATATACCCTTTAAATATTGCATAATCTAAGGATTTCATTACACAATTTCAAATTTTAGATTAAAATGAAGGAGATAATGGATATATCTCTATGACTACCACATCTATAGAACTTGAGGAGACATCACAACTATGGCTAAACCAGGAGGCACCCCAAAGTACACAAAAGCCCCCAAAACCAAAACCATCCCTAATGTTCATTGTCAAAAAATCAAATATGATACCTATATGAAACTTGACTATGGTATTTTAATTAGGATAAATAACACACTTGGCTCTTTTATGATGGATCTATGAACCTAGAATCGTATCTACTCACTTTCACTATGAAATTGCAATCTAAAGTAATCACCAATTAAGTGATGATGAAGTGCAATTTTATTGGAGCATTAGATGGTAGAGAATTAGAATTTATATTCCACAAATGTTTTGACCAAGATAAACTAAAAGAATTCAAAACAATGCTTATTACATAGTTTAAAGTCTATAAATGATTTAGTCATACCATACAATATCCCAAAGAAATTAGGTAAGGAGCCAAAGAGACTATCTTTGAATATGATCATATATTTGTAGACATGATGAATAAAGTTGATTTTTTTATGTTAGACAAAGATAAGGATACTTGGTTTTTAGAAGGACTGAAACCAAGGATAAGGTTTACTATTACACAAATCTAGTTCAATAATAAAGCAAAAGTTAGAATAAATGCAATACTAGTGGAGAATATTGAAGATTATGGGGGAGTTTTCATTCCTAGATTGAAAATAGAGAACACCTTATAATCCTCATAAAAATACTAAAATAACAATAAGAATCAGTGCAAATACCTAGGTCATATCTTTGGTATATGGAGTGTAGAAAATAAGGGCACCATAGGAATTAATGCCTAAGAATAAAAAATGAGTTATGTGATATATGTCGTGTAGTAAGACCTATGGCATCTCAATGTCATTTTCTAAAATAGTATGTAAGTAACCCACATACTTTACACTATAGCTTATTTAAATCCTACTACCGTGATGAGAAGAACTATCTAGCACTACAATAATTGAGAGAAGATGTCACCAAAAACATCTTTGTAGTAGTTACATAGAAAATAAATACAACAATACAGTCTATCATCACACCTAAATAAAATAGGTCTAGCACTAATCTAATTTATACACATTATGCACTAATGATGTCATCCTACTAACCTACAGATATACCTAGTTTGAATCCACCTATTTATAATTGGATAACCCCTACATATAATTGAAATTCATGGAATCTTATAATCCCATATCTAACATAGTATAACTAGGCATCATAACTAACTCAAGATCAATATGGTGGATATGGGGAAAACCAATAACCATAAGGATGGAATATAGAACAAAATTTTGTGAACTTTGGACCATAACAATTTGGTAAATAGAGGAGGATGCCATGGAGAAATGAGGGGAGTTTACCAAGGAGGACCAAAATGAAATAGATTAAATGGACCATGACCCCCAATTCAATGTTATTTGTGTGGTGAATTCAACAATGTACAAATTAATTACCGTATGAATCCATAATCTTAATCTTACTATGACTATTATAGAGTTTTTAAACAACATCATATATAAGATTGTCAAATGTTGGTAAAAAAATGAGGACAAGGCTATAAAAAATGTAAATATGGTAATTGCATAGGCCCAAGATGATGTGTTAATTACTATTCATCACTCATTTTTAACATGTAAAATAGGGATTACCCCCTCTGGAATTTCCACAAGACTATAGGATCTAGAAGCACAACTAGGTAAGTATTTAGAACCCATCATAGAGAAAGGGTTAATGTGCAAAGCAATGCAAATTTTGAAAATGATTCAATAATAAGAGACCACTGAAGATGATGTTATAGCCATAAATGTGAAAATGTATTGAAAGATAGCACACATCATTCAACAAGATGGTGTTAACACTACCTTGATGCACTTGATGAATCTCTTTAATAAACTCCAAAATGAGGACATGTCATAAAACATTACCACTTTGATCCATAATCTACTAGAGTGTGCACAGAAGGGACAAAAATGAGTAGATTAGATTATATGGCATGTAGAAACTAAAAAAACATGGGATTTTGATTGAATAATAGCTATTGAAATAATAGGGTATGAAGTACCCAACATAATGTCTGATTTTGGTAGCACTATCAATATGATCCCTTAGCCAACATGGGTTGTTATTAGCCAACCTATGTTAAGTTATAGCCTAGTTACACTGAGTCTTATGGATAATGTGTATGTTGAGCTAATTGGTCGTTTGGAGGATGTGAAGATTAAATTCACAAAATTAAGATTGGATGGTGTCTTCGAAGTCATAGGTATGAAGATGAATGAGACACACTATCCTACACTCATTGGAAAAAAATAGGCCTATGATGATCATATGACTATAAATATAATAAGAAATAGTTGGAAGCACACTAATGAGAAAATATTATAGTGATTCATTTGAATAAAGATGTAAAAAATACATACTATATCCATATAAAGTTTAACTCTCCCTATGTTTATAGTGAGAATAATTAGATGAAGGTGAACATTGAAGATATAATATAGGCCTTGTGAGCTACTAAATGTGATTTCCCATACAACTACATCATAAGTCTACTAAAGGTACCATTATGTTTAGAGGAGTTACCTCTCAATTCTATGCTACCACATGTGGATATTCCACCATTATTGGTAGATGGTGTACATTCCATGTCCATAAGGTCAGCAATTGAGTCAAATATAGATTTTTTATATCAAGATGCTCAAAAAAATAAAGATTACATAGAACTAATGAAAGAAGGTGATCTACCTTAGGATAGGGATTTGTTGGTAAATGGATATTTTAACACTTACAATCTCAATTAGATAAAGCATGACCATGAGGTATAACCTCTATACATGTTTTTTTATAAAGGAATGGAAATAAACACACTACTTTGCCACCAAAGATGTTAGCCAATTTATTATTTGATTTTAATAATATGTGTCTAACATTAAATAGAGAGCTAGTGCTCTCACACATGCATTGAAGGGTATTTCTAAAAACTAGTGGTATACATAGGGAGGAACATATCCAATGGGATGAAGCCTATGAAATACTTCTAGCTTGGTTTTAGTTACTAGAAGGATAAGGATGGAATGGATAATATTTCATGAATGATATTTCCCTAAGCTTCATATTTAATGATGCATTGAGGTTTAGACTATGAAGGTTGTCACCCTAGAGTATTGGGTACATATATTCCAATACACTCTAGATACCATTCTTACTACTTGGTACAAACATTATGATTATATAAGGGAGACAAGACATTAGGAACAAGTTCAAGGGGATTTCATTTAGACATTTATTTTCAAATATGATAACCCTTTGACACATAAGGAATTACATAATTTAAAGGTATTTCTATGCCATGGGAGGTATAAAGACTTAGATAGACTAACTGTTTCATCCTCCTCCTATGACATAACCTATGATTTAAATAAAGATATATAGACCTATAAATTAGATAAGTATAAAGCAAAGACCTATATTCAATCATGTCATAGAATATATATGTATATGAGTGGATAATAGATTCGATAGAGGTAGATGATCTAGTTCTCATAGAACTATTCAAACTAGATTGAGAAGTTGAGACACTTCTAGATCTAGTCCAGAAGCATCTAAAGAAAAAAGTTTTTGTCATCAAAACATTTCATAATAAGAAGTTGAAAGGATACTACGTGATTCCATTTTTGAGGAAGAATGCAATATTTACCATGAAACCTTGAAGCAACACATTGAGAACACTAGATACAAGGCCATTCCAAAATTGGCACATATTGGTGATTACTAATCATAAGAAGAAATATCCAAAGTACTAAAATTTTATTAGGATTATAAGGATGTATTCTTGACCAAGTTCACTGAAGTCAAGGGTGTGGACCCATCTCTAAGGGAGATGCAAATGAAACTAAAGGAGTGCACATGATTGATTAAAAAATAACATACTATTTGAACCCAAACATGAAGATGAAGGTCAAGGTTAAACTTGATCACATGTAGGAGGCTATAATTATCTTTCTTGAGGATAAATCTAATTGGTGAGTCATATGGTGGTTCAGTTAATGAATACAAGTGAGATAAGAGTCTGTGGTAACTATCATCTTTTAAATGAGGCATGCATTAGTGACCCTTTCCCTATCCCATTTACTAATGAAATTTTAGAAGTAGTCACAAGCCACAAGGTATATTATTTTATTAATAGTTTTATCAGGTACCACCAAATTCTAGTAACAAAATAATATAGATCTAAGATGACCTTTGTAATATAATGGGATTCTTTTACATATAAGATAATGCCATTTGGACTAAAAATTGCACCTGCAATTTTCTTGAGGGATATTGTAGCTATGTTTAAGGATTTCATCCATGATTTATTAAAAGTTTATTTAGATGATTAGATATTATTTTCATTATTTTGAAATCATTTTTAAAAACTAAGATTAATGTTAGAAAGATATAGAGAATTATGTATAGTGTTTAACTTAAACAAATGTTTTTTACACCCTTTGGGTTTTTTTAGGTCATGTAATCTAAAACAAAGGTATCTTGGTATATCTAGCCAAGACCATAATAATATTGGGAATGACGTCACCCACAAGTTTAACACATGTTTTATCCTTCCTTGGACATATAGGCTACTACACAAAGTTTATTAAGGGGTATGCTAAAATATCTTCTGCTTTAAATAAGTTATTAAGGAAGGATACATGATTCATTTCGATAGATGAATGTCATGTGTCATTTATAGATTTAAATAATAGGTTAGTAAGTACACCAATATTGATTTTATATATGGATTAAATCCTTCCACGTACATGTGGACACATCAAGGATCAAAATTGGCATTGTATTGGTACAACCAAGAAAAGGTGGCTTAGATCACCCCATTCATTTTTCCAATCGAAAGATGTCTATGGCTGAAAATAATTACACTACCACTAAGCACAAAGCCCTTGTAATAGTATTTTCACTACATAAATTTCACCATTACTTATTAGCTACACCATTTGAGCTATTCATCGATCATCAATCCTTGTATTACCTGGTGGATAAAACTTTGTTGGGAGGTCATATATCTTGATGGTTAATGATATTTTAGGATTTTTAGTTCTAAATTAATATCTAGCTTGGTCAAGAGAATGTGGGACTAGATTATTTGAGTCAAATTGAAAATTAAAAATAACCAAAATAAATTACTGGTGATCAATGTCTTGTGTTTTAGAGATTGCATAGTTTCTAAAACACAAGACATTTTTGAAACACTACATAGAGAGAAAAAAGTAGTTGATTACTAATGCCCTTCCTTTTATTATCATCAAAGGATTCCTATATTATTTAATGATGAAATACTGTGTAAAGTAGCACTTGATCATGAACGACCTTAAATACTAGAAGAAGCACATCAAGGCATCGATGGAGGTCACTTTACTGGAGATGTTACTATAAGGAAATTTTTTCAAAGTGGTTTATGGTGGCCTTATTTATTTTAATATGCACATAAAATTGCACAATAGTGTGATGTTTGTCAAAGGATGGGAAATCCAAACCATTGGGGGGATGGAATGCCACTCCAACCAATGCTTATATAGAAACCCATTAAATAATGGGGGATTGATTTTGTTGGGACTATCAATCCACCTAAAAAATGTATTCATGTATGCTATGTAATCACTAATATCAACTATTTTACCAAATGGATCGAATCTATTTCAATAAATAGCTATGGTGAAATGGATACAATGAAGTTTTTATATGAGAACATAATCACTAGGTTTGTGTGCCATATCAAGATGGTAAGTGATAGAGGTACACACTTTTTGAATAAAACCATAGAAACACTTACTTATTAATTCCTCATATCATACAATAAAAGTAAAACCTACTACTTATTGAGGCCAACATATCCCCATTTTTATAAAATGGGGGTCCTTGTTTCAAATTTAGTAAATTTTACCCTAAATTAAAAATTCATTTGATAATATTACCATTAGCATGTTATTATATTATTTTTATTTTAAGACCATCAAAACCATGGTTTTATTGGCATATTTTCATATGATCTTTTTTGATCTTGTCTAATATTGCTAACATTAATCTTTGTGTTTATAGGTTTTAGGTTTAATGGAGATTTAATTGTGTGAATAATGTCCATAATTTCATACTTTAATGTTAATTTGATCCTTTCACTAGCCTTTGGTTTTTAGGTGACTAAGTTGAATCTATGTTTAAATCATACTTGAAACCTCACCTAATATAATTTAGCATAGGTAATTTTAAAATAAATTTAACTTTATAGAGATTCAACTTAGTCAAATTTAAGCAAGATCAAAATTATGCGAGAAAAGTCTTCAATTTTGACTTAGTTTATATATTGTCCTAAGGTTGTAGTTGTGTTTATTAACATGAACAAAACCTTATTATAAAATCTTCATCCTAAGTTGTTTATGTCTTGAGACCCCTTTGTTCCTTTTACTAGTTGTGTGGGCTAACTAAATGTAGAAGCACCTTTATATTTTATGCTTAGGTTTAAAATATTACCCTATGTTCTAAATGTGTTTATTAACACAAATAAAACCTTAGGATAAAAATTTATCCATAAGTCCTTTATATTTACTCAAGACTAACTCAATTTTTTTACCTTTCCTACATAATCAATTCTAGGATAACACTTGGCAAAATCTTAGAGCTCAACATAAATATATATGGTTTACAAAACCTTCTCCAAGTCAAGAAGTCAAGCATCTAGATCAATGGAGCACATTCGATCAGGTGACAAAGATCCAATGGTGTGAGATAAATTTAAAAATTCAATAGCCCTATGAGAAAGCATGAAGATGAAAAATGTCATGACTGTGGGCCATAGGTAACTTCAATACTATCCCAAAGATTGATGATATGTAGATAAAAATACATATTTTGATCAATAATGAGCATTAGGCCAACACTTAAAAGAAGCCCTAAAGGGAATGCCCAAATGAAATGTGTCATCATTTTGTCTAAAGAATCAAGATCAACTAATTGCATTCTATCCCTCATATTGAGATATAATGAAGCATGTTGATCCTTGCAAAACACATCTAACAGCATGAGATAAAACTAACTTTTCAAAGAGCTCAGAATAAACATGATAATAACATCTATCATAACCATAGTGAACCTAATAGAGATTTTCCAATGGTGTTTCATCTCTTGGATCATGATCTAATGGTGAGAAAATCATAGACTTTTCAATGAACCTAGATCCAATGAGAGGTTGACACATGGTGTAAAGTCATTGAGTAATGGCATGTGTTTTCAAGAAGCACAAGAAATCCCATAAAACTACCAAGTGGCCAAATCTTAGGATCTTGAAGGAATATCAATGGCAAACAACAAATCCAAAGCCAAAGAGTAATTACACACAAAGATGACATGTTTCCAAGGGTGACAAATGGTCATTTTTCAAAATTTAATAAGTTATGTGACATGGTGACACCACATAAGTAAGACATGATAGATATGGAGATCTTGTGAACCTGAGAAGGTAAAGGTATAAATACTAAATCTTAATTCAATCTAAGTCATGAATCTCACACAATTAAAATTTGATTACCACCATTAAAGCCTTGTGCAAACCTACTTGAACCTCTAGAAAAGACCTAGCATGTATGGAAGCCCTAATTTGACCCTGTGATCATTGCAATCAATCTAAGGAGAGTTGAATTATCACTTATACAAGGATAATTAAATCTATATGTAAATTATAGTCTTGTAGTGATCAATTTGATAAAAATCACATCAATGGTAGCTTGAATTGGTGTCTCAAAGGAAGATGTAGAGTTGTATTTAACCTTAGACATGGAAGGGAGAGTGTTTAAAGATACCAAGTTTGATTCCACTAATTTAAATATAGGAGATAAAAATTGGTTAAAGATATTTTGGACTATTGAATACCATCCTACCATCACCAGAGAGGAGGGGAATAATGTGTGTACCAAGAGGCTATACTATGACATAGTTACAATTCAAATGACTAGGCTATACTATGCAATGGTAAAACCTAAGGTACTCCACTGCATTGATATCTTTGCCAAAGGATGTTAAAATAGATAAAGGCATGTTAATTAATGGAAATAATCAAAATTAGGTAGCTTACATCACTGCTATAGCCTTTGAAAACTATTATAAACTCCTTAATCTCCATATTGACCTATCTTATATCAATACCTAGACCAAATAAAATGATTTAAAGGACATCCTTACCATGTGACTATATTCTAGGAATCAAGTATTTTCCAAATCCAATAAAAACATCCCCATTAGTCAATTTAGACCTAGAATAAGGATGATCCTGGCAATGATGAACAGGTTGTGTGGTAATCCAATAGTACATATGTAGACAAAATTTATGTGCCCATACTCTAGTTCATGGATGAAAAGTAGATTACCCCTCTTCTAGAAGAGATAATTGACACTACTTTAAGTAGACAAATTTATACAAATAGGTAGAGGAATAAAACCCAATTCTACATGATGTCATACCTCTTAGATGCCCTCTGTGTAGTAACCAATATTCTTAATCAAAAGGAATGGTCCCCTAGTGGAACATAAATAGTTTCCCAATATTATTCCATGTTTCACATATTCAAATATAGATATCACATTAAATTCATATATTATTATGTCTATCTATCCTTAAGTGAAGCCATAATAGGGATCCTAATGATAAAAGTCAATCCACTGATAAAGAAAATTATTGAAGCTATGGGGGATATATGATTGTATCATGATTGTATAGTCATCAGGATTGAGGGAACCCAATGCACCCCTCTTAGGATTCGTGTCCATGTGCCTAATAATCTAATATAAAAATAGGTGGCTTACCAGATCAATAATGGAATAGATGGTATTTACAAGACCAAAATGAAGGGATTGCTTTACATCTTCCCCATAACTATTAGTAGAACTATTTTTACATAATGGGAAAATATTGAGGTAGCTTTAAAACATAGATCATCCTTTAATCTTCAAATATATTAACTGAGGTAGTGGGACCCTTATGGAAGGGTTAAGGAGCACTTAAAAGTCAAATGGATACTGAATGTGTCCTATGAACATACACTTAGGGATTTTGACTCCAGTTACACCAAAACATTTGGTCACTCTGAGGTCACTAGAAATATGAAAGAACAAAACATAAAACCTAAATATAGACTACTGAGGGAAAAAAGGAAGATGATAGATGATAATTGGGGCCAAGGTAGTGTCATTTTCTTAGTGAGGAGTCTTTTATACCTTCATTAATTAGTAATAAAATAGAGACATAAGTTGAGCATAGGCTAGAGGAGAAAATGCTAGATGAGATAGCTTCTTCATCATCCCCTGAACCATCAAAGGTATAAAAATAAGAGTTAACCTAGGAGGAGGTAATTATGGTAGCATTGGACCTTGGTGAGATAGTTGAAGATGCACTTAAAATTCTATCCAACACTTATTAGTCATATGATGAAGAGGCCCAAATTGAAGAATTAAAGGAATAGAAGGGGAAGGAAGTAGCATTGGAATTAGTTCATGTTGACACCCCAAAGAGAAAATATGAGATGGTCATCATTCCAAGCATAAACTACAAGAAGCTTAAAGTGAATTTCACTACTCCTCTAAGTGATGTCAAATTATTTACTGAAGAAAACTTGGTTTGTGGTTTAGCCATTCTAGAATGGTTCATTTATGGACCTAGATTGTTGAAAGTCCCTAATAGACACCATCCTTGGGATATGATGCAAGCCATCAATATGCATGTATATGAATAGCTCAATCCATGGATTGTGTCCTTGAAAGAGGAAAAAGAGAGACTATTAGATACTCTAGGGGAATAAAGTGAATCACAAGTTGAGACATATGATCATTAAGTGACTTAATCTTTATTTGGATTCAAACTTGATCCAAAGACTACTAGATTACAAAGAGTAATAGAGAAAAAGGTCATGGTTTGTGGAGAGGAGATCAATTATAAAAAAGTGAAGCCATTGGATAATTTAACTCCAGTAGGAGGATAGGGACTAGGAGAGAATCCTATTTTTGAGGAGAATGTCTTAAATTTGGCCAAAGCATAATCAGAGAAGTTACAAATATCCACCAAAGGTTTGGAATAACAAAAGGAGAATTTGGAAAAGTAGTCTATCTTTTTATTCCTAGAGGATATGATAAAATGGTTGAAGCATCTTTATTTGATATGTTTAACTCTTTGAAATTAATGAGGACAAGACCAAATATTGTGAGCCAATAGAGAATTATGGCCATGAACCTGGTTCAAGTAGAAAAGTAAAATATCTGATTAGTATCTTGATATAGGATCAAATTATCAACTTTGAAACAATTATCTTAGCTCATCTAAATATGTCCATGGTAGTATTAGTGAACATGATCAAGAGTCTAATAAAATAGTCCAAGATCCTGATGGACGTCTATGAAGATGGAAAGCAAATAGAAGGCATGATAGAGCACATACTTGGGACCATGATCATAGATCCCACTACATTCAGACCCATGGGTCTAATCACTAATAAAGAGTTTAAGTTGAGAGTTACTCATGTTTTGTAAGAAGTAAGAAACTAGAGCCAAGGAAGGATTTGGGATGACAATAGTAAGATCTTGGACATGATCTTAAATGTTGAAGAAAAGATAGGGAATGAAATAAGTGTCAAGGAAGATATGGAAAAAGATGACAAATACTTCAAAATCCTAGTAAATCAAGAGGATGCACTCTTCATATAACCTATTGTCAACCTAAGGCTAATTAATGATCAACATGCCAAGGTAATGAAGATATTAAAATAATAGAAACATGGGACCATAGCATCAAAAGGACCTTAAATTCAATTCCACTAACTTAGGAATATTCTCTAGTATAGAAACATGTATAAAATTTTAAAAGGAATATTATTTTGTAAAGGCATATTAAAATTTTAAAATGCATCACCTATAGGTTAGTCATTTGTAAATGTCTATGAGTCTCTATATTGATTTTAAAATTATAACTATCCTTAACACCTATTTAGTTTTCATTTAATATGATTAACCAACATACCTCATGAATTGTATATATAAATACGTATTGTACATTATAAAAGGAGGGGTTTTGAGCTACAAATACTGATATAAATTTTTGAGCAATGAATATAAGCAAGGAGTTTTACAATGTTTGGTCATATTTGCTTGTGTATTTTTATATCATGGCTTCTCTTTCACTTGTCTAGTCTAATTTTTAGATTTGAATGGCTCTTATGAATTCTAGATGTTCACTTTTGAATGTAGATCTATCAATTTTTGCTAATACTAGATTGATTGAAAGTTCTTCGGTTCATTTAATTTCTTTGCTCTTCTTATAGATGTGCTTATGTTATTTTCTTACAGAGGTAAATCCTAAAAGTGAATATGGTTCTTATTTGCATTATTTCCACATTCCTTAAATGTTTGCATGATGTGTGATAGGATTTGAGCTTAAGTTATTTCATGTCATGCATTGGTTTCAAGTGCTTGTTTAGATGAAATTTGAACTTTGTCATAATTTGTAATGAATATTAATAGCATATTTCTTCTCTGCCCTACCCTTATTTTTTCTTAT
Organism: Torreya grandis; assembly: GCA_037957365.1. Classification (NCBI taxonomy): domain Eukaryota; kingdom Viridiplantae; phylum Streptophyta; class Pinopsida; order Cupressales; family Taxaceae; genus Torreya; species Torreya grandis. Next base: position 2,596,138 of record JARHVA010001363.1, on the reverse strand, counting down.
TTTTTGATCATTTCAGTTTATATTAGATTTCATTATGAATATTCATCTTAGATTAGACTTTAGAATTAGATTTTGGACATAATTCATTTCTCCTAGCATAGATCACTTTCATTTTAAAAGATTCTTGTTAGGCAATGGTTGCTCCCAACAACCAATAGTTACATTATAAATTTGTGAAACAAGTTCACTTACTCTACCTCTATTCCACCAAAGACAACAATATCATCATAACCTATAACTCATGCATTAGATTATTTGAGTCCATAAATGATTAGTATTTCCAAAACACTTTGGACCACATGTGATACACTTTTAGGCATCCACATGGAATGAATTCCACTAGCACTAGAAGGAGGGTGTAGTTAGATCTTTATAAATTTGAAGTATCTTTGCTAATTTTGATGATTTTTGTTTAAATATTAGTGAATCCTTTGTATATTTGTGTTTATATATGTGTAAATATCATCTATATTCATGGTTTTAGGTTAATTTAGTTAAATATTATTATCCTTTGGAGATTAATGGTAAATTAAGGTAAAGACAACTTAAGCTTTATGAATCCAAGGTGTTTTAGGTTAGTGTTGACATAGTGGCTTGTCCCTAGGGTAGGAGGCCAAGCGACTGCCTTTCCACATGCAACAATGGAAACTTCCCTCTCCCCTATGGGACTAGCGAAGCTAGAGGGGAGAGTATCTAGATGAGGGCTAGCTCCCTCTGATGTATCTTTTAAGCCCTGGCTTCTCCTACTGCTAACAAATAAAATGAAAAAAGGGGGGATGAAAAGAGAGAGATGTTGAAAACAAAACCTAACCTAAAAAGGCAAAAGGTGATACACCAAAAAAGTGTGATCTACTCCACCTGAACATACACTTTCCACTGAGAACCATCTCCCATACACTTCATCTGACATGAGAAAACCTTTTGCATTAGTGGGTCAGGGGTCTATGGAGATACAGGGAGGAAATAACTACTAGAGGCATTTGGAGACACATTGCAGCAACCTATCCACTTCACCTATGCTCCTCTACGGACACTTTTGATAGACCTATAAAAGGAAACTCAAAAGATGCACCAGACATGCTAAAATCATTCTACAAAAGCACTAAGAAAATGGACCCATGTGCCTTCTAAGCATTAGGATGAGAAAGCTGCATGAAGATAATGTTGTGTCATCTCTTGTTAGGATTCATAATTATGAGCCTTACCATTTGCCTACTCATCAATACATAATGAAGAAAAATGGGTCACACCATTCACTATTTATGCCTCTTGATGATCACATGGTAGGTACTGTGTCAACCACTAGAATAACTCCTTGAGTCGACACTTTCCCATGCCACTTAGATCACTTTATCTATTTCTACATTTGGATACTTTGCCTCCTCTAGGTCCTTCTACTACTCCTTTGGTTCTTTATGTTGAGAGTGCATTTTCTTTTAACACATGTCATAGTCCACTACTTGGATACTTAGAAGACACTTTGAAATGTGGTAGTTGACATGTGGTGGCTTCTGTCAAGCTGATAATGGGATGTGGCAGCATCCACTTACCTTAAAGTGTTTGGAAGTATTTTTTGAGATTTTTATAGAAGGTGACACATGGCCACTTTTGCAGATCCTTTAGCTACCTTAGAAAAAAATTTAGGCCCTTTTCTAATGCTTGCAGATGCTAACACTTGGCATGCTCCGCATAACTCCTAGCAACTCATTCAGGCCCACCATAGTCTTCTTTAAAGCCAATACGAGAAACCCATGGATGTTGACACTTGTCAGCTTTTGTCAAGCCCTGTAGGGGACACGTGACACATTCTATTACTCTTAAAAGCATGTCAAAGACTTTTGTTGTTTCCACTTGGTACCTTCTATGCTCTAGCTTTCCTAATGTAAAATTTGGCATTTGTACATCTATCATCGTTGAAAACCCAATGGCTAGTTTGCGTGCTTAATTTTGATGGTTTTTGAGATGTCACTATCCTTGAAAAAATCCTTTGGGTCCTTTGGTGGGCTTTTCTGTGGATTTTTTTGCTTCGAGCTTTTCTTGTGGACAAAAAAGTCCACAAGAATTGTCTTGGTCTTTATCTTTTATCTTTCAGGCTCTTTGGTTTGAATCAGAAGCTTCTTTAAACTGAGCTTCCCTTGAATTCCTTTGGGCCTTTTGTCTAAAGGAAATCCTTCAAACAAAATGTCCAAAATAATTTGGCATTAAGTCTTCTGGCACTTTTGAAATTGCTTTGGTTGCCCCTTTGAAACGTTCCCTACCCTCCACAAGGGCTTCTAAACCCAACACTTCCCTCTGTAATGACATTTGAACTCAGTACTGCCCTTCAGCTTTGGGACACACCCTTGAACCAAGACATTAAACCAACTCATTGAACCAAAAATTGGTTCAATGGTTTAATGGTTCAAGACTACGTGCCGAGCCGCTTAAACTAAACCGATGATCTGATGATGTTGAACCAAGCGATTAAACCAACACATTGAGCCAACGTGTTGAACCAAGTGATTAAACTAGTTCAATGGTTCAATGTTATGTGTTGAGTCTATTGAACTTTGCTGATTAACCATCTGATTGAATTAGAAGCTACTTGAACTGAGCATTGAACCAAGCCATTGAACCAATTAGTTAAACTAGTTCAACGGTTCAAAGCTATGCACTGATGAACCCACCGAAGCATTGGACCAACTAAATTGAACCAAGTCTGATGAACTTTGCATTAAACTTGTGTAACCTAAAAATGAAATGGCCTAGAATAGTAGTGATAGAAGGGGACTGATTTTTGGCCCGTTAGGCAAAAATGGTCAATAAATTAGTGACTCCCAAGGGAAGCATGCCTGTTATGCTTAAAGACCAATTGCCTTGTAGTCCATTGGGCACAGAGTTAGAATGAAACTTTGAAGAAAGGTTAGCCACTACCTTGAGGGATCCTAGAATCAAACATGAAGATTTTACCCCACACACAAAGGGAAACACACAAGGCTAAAAACACTACTTGTGCAACTGCACTTAGGGAAAGTAGGAAAAGAAACTGAAAACAAACTACTGTGTACAACTAACTAGGTGTATTTTATTTCCTCTTGGATCAAAAGGAAAACTTCTTAAGTCGACTTCCTAGCAAGAAGACTTATGGTGCCAGCCAAGTGGCTGAATAAAAAAGAGACTTGGTGACTTGCTCCTCTTGCCCATCACCTGGATTGGGTGATATCCGAGTAGAGATTCAAACATGCTTCCAATGGATACGTAATCTATTTGTTCTTGGAAGCTTACCTCCTATTGGTTATTTAGGCTAGCATATCTCATCAAGAAATCAATTGTTGTCGGCTCATCACCATAAGCCCCTTGATATGCACCCTTGACTGGCTTGTTCTCTTCTACCTCATGTTCAAGTTCTATGGTATGACCATCCTCCTTGATGATTTTGAAAAAGGTATATTTAGATTCACCAACCTCTTGAAGGGATAAATCTGAAAGCCTACAACCCCCTTACAAACTTATTTGAGTCCCAATGTTACATTCTCCACTCTTATCCACCTCATAGCCTCCTTGAATAATAGTGTAGCTTGTCCCAATGACTTCAAAAGAACCATTCAAAATATAAACAAGAGATTGTCCATGCTCCTCCATGTCACCTAAGGTGATCTCGTCCTCATCCGTACTCATGAATTCTCCCTAGTAAGTATAAACTGAGTATAATCTATATCAGGCAAGGCATGATAGCTTTCTTAGAGGTGTGTGGATGGAGTGTATTCAGACATGGAATCTGCTATTTGGTCTAAAACATCCATCACACATTCACTGGGGAGACCTACTCTGGACTCTAATTCTGTAATCCACCTATCCATATCTTCTTGAAAAAGCCTTTCTTGGAAGTCACAATCATCATCAGGAGTAGGAGCAGCCCCATCTTCTCCAAGGTTTTGAGCAAAACCTTTCTCTTCCTCTTCCTTTTTGCCCCAAGATTCCACTATTTGCTTCTAACTCATGATCTTGGGATTGGAATCTTGCTCCTGTGAATAGGCAGTAACTTTATCCTCTTCAAGGTCTTGAGCTAGTTCACGATGCTCCTTCTTCCAGCTCAGAATTTGGAGATCATGTTGAAAGACTTGAGGAGGTTGGGGAAGATTTGGGAGGCTCTGCTCATGTATAGGAAGAGCTGTCTGAAAAGAGGCATGATAAAAAGCCAGGCACACAAGATTAAGGGTAGGATCAATTGATGCATCGAATGAGTCAGAATGAGTAAATGCCATTTGATAGAAAGGATTTGGCACATAAGAGGGTATTTTCTCTAGAATAGGAGGGGGTAGACCTTGGGCCAAGATTTCTTGATTTTTGTCCCTCCACTTTACCAACACTTCATCAATATTGAAATTTGCTTATGGATTGGTGGAAGGGGTGTCTTTTGGCATCAGCTCCTCTACAAAGTCTAAAAACTCCATCTCTCTTTCTCCAAGCAGTCTCATCTTAGCTTCCAATTCCTCAATCCACTTAGCTAGATCATCCTCATTTTGTACCTCTTAGAGCTTGTGGGAGTCATCATAGAGATGGGGAGTGCATGAAGATTGTTGTGAAATGCAAGGAGTGTTAGGATCTTGCTCCACCAATAGAGCACATATGATTACTTCTTGTATTAGCAACTAAACACAGAATTTAACCAGAATCAATAAGTAACTAGAAATATGAAACAACATAGGAATATGAGAGACAATACACAATTGTATTAATAATCACTCAGAAGAAAATACAATAAAGAAGATGCCACTTCTTCTTCCACCTCAAAGGTTCACCACACCTCAAGACCTTCTTCCCTCTCTCTCTCAGTCCCAACAATCAACTCCAATACAAAATTGATGTTCACCTCCACCAGTCAGTAACACGCTACCAGTACACCAAGCACACAACCATACTCCAAGTAGATCTCCTGCTCTCTGCTGCTACCTACAAATCACTAGACCTTACTCACCATTGTAGATCTCCAAAAGAAGCCATGCACACCTGCTGACCAAGATCATACATATATGAAGAACCCTTCTGATTCTCCAAACCAGCACCCACCTTGGTACTGTGGCACTAGGAGGAACACACCATTGCTCTCCTCTCTCTGAAGGAGCTTATTTGCTCTCTTACTCTCTAGCACTAGTTTACAATACAGCCCATGAGTCCATATATAGATCTCATGCTTACAATAATTAGACTATCTTAATTACAATAATTAGATGCACAACTCAAGACTACAACTATCCTTTAACATGCAAACTAACAGTCCAAAAATAAACTCTCCAGAATCAACATGCAAACTGCATGTTCACGTATAGGCTACCGACATCGGCACCTCCCTAACTGATGTAGGCCGACTGGTAACCGACGTCGGTTGCTTCTTCACTGCTATCTGACTGACGTCAGTTGATCAGACTGATGTTGATTGCCCTGTAACTCATTTTGCAACTCTCTGCAACCTCTGTAACCTATGTATCTTCTCTTATTCACATCCTGATAAAGCTTTTAGCTCCACAACCTAACAATCTCCCACTTGGAGATAAATAGCTACACTTGTACCTATCCTTATACACCATCTAAATTATTCCCTGGCTTGTATCCCTCTTCAAGCTCCATCTTGAAGACCACCCACCACACAACCTATGATGCTACACCTGTCATCCAAGTAACCTACCACATCTGAACCTATAACTCCATGTAGTGAAGACCTTGACCCTGCATAACAAGAATCCTTGCTACTAGTCCCTCTCAGATACCTGAGAATCCACTGAGCTACCCTCCAATACTCCTTCCCTTAATTGGCTCCATACTTTTTGACAACTCCCACTACTTGGGAAAACTTAGGTCTACACTAGACTTCATGTGATTTTGAACCCTATTCAAAGCTAAGCTTGAACTGTCTAGCCCTTGGTGTGCTTTCTAATTTTGCATCCTGCATCATGAATCCTGCCAACACCATCTTCACACTATATCCCACTAGAGATAAGATCTCCATGTCTCTTATGCCAAAGAATTTCACTGCTCCCAAAATCTCCATGACATACCTCTGAACTAACCTTACCCTTAGCTCAACAAATCCCTGTATGTACAAACCTGTTAGTAAATCACCCACATACAATAACTAGATAATGCTATGACCATCATCCACTTGGTAAAATAAACACAATAATTATATTAAAATTGACAAAAGCACTACTTTGTCATCCACCTGGTACCACCTGTCAGCCCTATACCACTGTCCTGCAGCTTCCTCAAGACCATATGCCTAGGCCTTTCATCTCACGTATCCATCCACTCTCTTCTTTAACTTGGGAATCCATTCCATCTCTCAGTGCTTACTTCCAGCTGATAGCTCCACCAACAAATACCTATTTGGTTCTTCTCCAAGGACTCACACTCCTCATCCATGCCAAGCTCCCACTGTATCTGGATTCCACCTGCATTGCTTCTTCCATCTTCCTAGTTCTTGACCATCAGTAAGCAATATAAAGAAGATGAATAATGAGTATGAGGTTCACTTACCCTTTCTAACCTCTGTATGAGTATTTGAGACTTATTGACAGCTTTTTGTCTGCCCACCATCCATTCTAGTGACCGATCTCAGCCATCTCCCAGTCTGCAACTGATCAATGTCAGTTCCCTACGTTGACCCTAATTGTCAATGTCATTTCCCTGGCCGACACTGGTATCCCTTCTACTGACATTAGTTCCTTCATGATCAACATCGGTCTTCTTGTTGCTAACATTGGTTATTGTATGACCGACACCGGTACCTGTGTTTGCCTATGAGTGATAACTTTTTACCCATGAGCTCTCCATGGATCAAAACCCTGTTCAAATCAACACATCCCTACTCAAAATAATTCAATCCCCTCAACTGATCTCTATCCACCATCTCCTCCATGAACACCAAGGCTTTCCAATTCTTTAGCTTATCAAAAACATCTGTCTTTCGCTTAAGAACCTGCATTCCCCTCCTACATATGTGACCAAGCCTACAAAGCCACATCTCTACAACAAAAGGTGAATCAGTAATATAAGTAGATAGATAAAGGATACCTACTTTCTTACCACCATCTAATTCAAGTGCATCCACTGTGAGAGTTATAGTGCATCTTCCATCACCCAACTTTCTTGAAGAAATTAGACTCATCTCCAAGATTGGTGCCTGCATGACCTCCTTCAACAACTGTGTGTCATCCATCTGCAATTTCAGCTTCACTTCACCTTTGCCAATAATCTAACAAGGCTCACCAACCCCTAAATAAATCTGTCCAAAGTCTCCAAAGACATACCCATGAAAAGATGCTCTATTTTGGGCTGCATGGAAAGAGGCAAAAGAATCTATAAACAAAGATTCTACTTTATCCAGAATAACCTGTGCAACATCACCTACAACATCTACTTCTACATGTTGATCTTCTACTGACCAACAATCTCCCTTTACCTGCTCTTTCTTTCCATCAATCAGACTATTTGTGCTATTCAGTTTCTCCATTCATAGCTTACTTTCTTCTACCATTGCTATACTCCCACTCAATATGAAACCCCTGTAAACTAAAAGTGGTAAGTGTGAGTCATGATGAGTCTTTAGGTCCAAGTAATCTATTTCATATGGTGGAGAATGCTAAAAAAGTTGGATAATGCCAAGAGCTCTCATTGTTAGCTCATGTTGTTAATATAGAGACCAAGCTCAAAGAGAACACCAAAGCTCTGGTTGAGGGTAGTTCTGAGGTGTGTTTGAATACTAATGAGCAACCTATTGTGTGTGAGAAAGTTTCAATCTTGGTTCTTGTGTTTTCAAATTTTTAAGGTGATATTCTACAATGTAAAGAAAATACTTCAATTATCAAGGTATGTCAAGATTCCATAGTTGATCCAAATGTTGTATATCCTATCATAGAAAATAAAGTGAGGGATGTATAAAAGGAAAAAGTTGTCAAATTTTAAACTAAGGATAACAAGAGCAAGAAGTAGTATAGCTATAAAAGGATTCCAATGGTTACTAAGGAGATTTGGCCCACTCCTGGCTTCACTTTATTTTAAGAACATTGTGGTGTAGAGGAGGTCTCTGTCTATGCTTCTTAAAAAGATTCCTTTTAGTGGAGAAGAAAATATTGTTATGGTGTTCTACAAAAGGTCTTAGAAGGCAAGAGATGAGTGTTTCCAATTAGATTTGGTATGTCAAGATGGGAGAAGTTCTTTGATGAGGTCAGAGTGATGTCATAAGGTGTTTTTACTATATGTGCAATGTCTACAATATTATAATGGGTGTCTTTAGGTGGCATAATGAGATTGATTTTATGTCAAGAATATTTTTGTGCTTAGAAAGGTCTGTGTACTTCTTTATGATGTGTTCCAGGTAGTTTTATGTCTTAATGATCCTGTTTGTGCCTTTTGGAGGTTTTTGTGTGCTTTCAAGTTTATCTTTCTTATTGTAGATCGAATCCATGATATATAAATTCAAGGTTACTAAAGGTTTTAAGTCTCAAATATTAGTCCAAAATTGTGTAATGGTTTTCTCCAGGTGTGCAATAATTTATAGAGGTGGGCATTGACTAGAAGAAGGTCTGTTGACCTTGTTTGTTTTGATATTTTAGAGTGTTGGGCTATGATAAAAAGGTGATTTTCCTTATGAGTTTAGGTCTGAGGATTCTTAATATGTTGAATGGACTAAATTTGTTTTCAAATAAATCTTCATAAAGATCTTAAGGTTTGTGGTTTTCAAATTATTCATGATTTTCTCTAGATGGAGGCTTAATTGGCTAATAAGTTTATGAAATAAGTATGTTACAGAGGAGGATCTAGGTGGTGAAAATTAGTGTGATTAATGGGGAATATGAGAGTGATCTAGATATGAATTTTTAGGTCTTGAAATTATTTCTGCTAAAAGTTGTGGGTTCTAAAAGTTCCATATAGGGCTACAAGGAGTCTAGATAGGCCTAGTGTGAAGATTTGATGGTTTTGTTCAGTTTCTCCAAAAAAGTAAGGCATGATTGTTTAAATTTAATTTATTATATTGGTTTAGATCATGTTTAATATTTGAGAAGTGCCATTAAATTATTTTTTTGGTCCTTGTGGTGGTTCTTCATGGTATATGGAGATCTGAAGATGATCAAGAGGTGACATGGCTCAGAGATATTAGGGGGGGTCCCTCTTAGATGTTTTCTTGGTGAGTTCCATTATATATTAGTGATTTTTTTGTTATTTCTTTATTGGTTCCAGTGTTTGGTTGAAGAGAGTGTTGACATGTAGCAAGAAGTTTTCAAGGCAAGAAGAGGTAGGCTCAAGGTAAGGAGGAGTTTGTATCATATTTATAAGGTGGTACACTTCTATTGGTCATATTTTTAGGTCCTTAGGATCATATTTTTCCCACTTTTTCATTATGTTAAAGGGGGATAAGGTTTCTATTTTGAGAGTGCTTTAAGAGAGAAAAGGAAGGTGAGTTGTATGATAGGTGTTGACATAAATGAAAAAGAAGGAGATTGTTGGAGAGTTATCAGTGATGTCATGGATCTATCCAAGTGAGTGGCTAAAGTGTATTTATAGTCCAAGTATCAATGACAAAGTTTTTGATGCATAAAAATGTATCACAAGGTGCTTAGAGTGTTTAAGAAACACTTCTCATTTTAGAATTCAAAGAATTAAGAGCATGAGTTATAGTTTGAGATAATCCTATTATCTATGGTGGAATAGAGGTAGAACAAATGATTGTTTCACAATATTTATAATTATGGTGGTTAGGAGCCACTATGGCTTGCAAAATATTTTAAAATAAGAAGATGATCTATGATAATTATGGTGAATTATTCTCAATTCTAAGTCTAAAGCTGAAATATGATGGATTTATGTAATGAAGCTTTAATCTAAATTGAATTAGTTAAAAAATAATAAAAAGGAAGGGTATCATAGAGAGAAAATATGTTTCTACTTATCTTCATTCTAAACATCCTGACAAAGTTCAAATATAATCTAGGCATGTATTTAAAACCAATGTATGATATGAAATAGCTTAAGCTTGAATCTAACCACACATCAGGAAAATTTCTAAGGAAGGTGAAAAATAATGAAAATAGGAACCAAGATTACTTTAAAGATTTACTTATATAAGCATATAGTTGATGCACATCTACAAATGTAGAATAAATAAAATAAAGTAAAATAGAGAATATTTAGCTATCCTAGCATAAGCATAAGTTAACAATTTTGCATTCAAAGGTACACACCAAGAGTCTACAAAAACTATTAATATCTAAAATTTAGAATATACAATTCAGAGAGAAGCCATATAACAATTCACATAAATAAAATGAGATAATATTTTTAGAATTCTTTGTTTGCATTAGTTGCTCAAATTTTACACTAGTTTTTAGCTCAAAAACATGCTCCTCTTTACAATAGACAATACTCATTTTATAGAATACAAGGGAGTATGTCAATCAATATTATATATTTATAAGTGTATAAATCTAAGGACAACTATCCTTTTAACAAAATTTCTAGAATACACTAGACTTTTCAAAATGGACTGACCTATAGGTAAATGTTCTTACAAGTTACACATGCCTTTACAAAAGAATATTTTATTTTTAAAATATTGTAAATCTATATAAAACATTATATTATTAACTAAATTGATGGACCTTATATTTATGTGGTCCCCTACCTTCCCTATAGGATCTTCAACCTGTAATGTTGTTCACTGATGAGTTGTAGGTCCACAACTGGTCCCATGAAGAGTTCTTTCTCTTAGATCTCTAGGTCCTTGAGATTATTTTCAGCTTTCTCTATAGATTGTTTGATTCCTCTTTCATATCTCATTTTTTTATTTTCATGAAAAGAGTAGGCCCATGATTCTTTTATTTTCACCCCCTATTTTCCTTGTCCTTATCTTCTCACTTGCATAAATTGAGTAATTTTGAGCTTGAACACCTAATCTTTAATAAGGACCAAAGAACTAAGTGAGGTAAGTTCTTTGATTAAACTATATAAGATGTATAACATCTTGTCCTATTGTTGTATTAAGTCCCAAGAAATGTCCTTCATTTTCTTGGACCAATTATTTAAGGTACTGATCTTATCCACTAATATGGCCATAGCCATTATCAGGTGGGCTAGGCTAATTATCCTAAATTTTAGGACTTGATTTTTAGTTAAGGATTTAATCAAGTCCTTCACCTAATAACTTTATCTTACCATTGGCCAACTTGGCCTATATCCATATTGCCTTGTCTACTCATTATACTTTGCTTGGCTCTAAATACTTTCAAGTGAACAAGTCAACCATGGTGTCTTCAAAATTCTTAAACTGGTCCTCATGGATTGACAAGATGGCTTGTTCCTTAAAATTCTTATACTGTTATAAGATGCCTTTGATGGTATCTTGTAACTAATATGATTGTGCTTGAGGTAATTAAAGAAAATTTTCCTCAAATATATAGTTTTCATCAAGTCTTTTCCCTTCAACAAAAGTCAAACCAACAAATGGTTCCACTTTCTAAAAAGTTAATTCTTCCCCTTCAACCAAGGATTTATTCTCAGTTAATCTTCATAATCCATCTATTATTGGTTTAAACCGAATTCCAACTAATGATTATGTCACTTTTGGAGGCTCTAGGATTTCCACTTGTGTGTCTAAAATTCTAGGAGAAACCATCTATCTTTCCCTTTCTTGTTGTTTCAATACCACAATCCAAGGCTTGAATTCATCATGGACAGTGATGTTGACTAATTTAGTAATGGCCCATGAGTGGTGTAGAGTAGGAAATTTATGAAACGTTCCATATATTAAATAATCTAGAATGGAAGGGCCATAAATTGGGTTATCTTCTCTAAAAATATTGACCTCACTCAAACGATGAGTGAAGGTCAACTTGGGCTTCTTACCACTTAATGGGACCAAGGATAGCTTAGCTTTTCTTTTGGGTTGGGTTATAATAGGGACCAATTCAAAATCAAATTAATTCCCCTTATCTTCCCTTATCTCTTCAATTTGAGCTTCTTCTTCATCAACTTGATAGGCATTGGCTAGCATCCTCAACTATTTCCTCAAGATCTAGTGTTATTATATCAATTTCATTAATTGAGGGTCTTAGTTCTTTAGGATATTCTAAAGATGATGCCACCTCATTTGACCTCCTTTCTCCAAGATTATATTCAACTTGTGTTCTAGGATCTTTTGTTTCTATCTATGGTTGCTCTAAAGGCCTAGAATATATACCTAGTAATAAATGATACTACTTGGGCCCCATCTATGATATGTCATCACTTGGTTTATGTTCTCTTAATAATCTATACTTTATCTTAATGTTAAGTCTCATCAATCTTACCAATACTTTAGTGAATGAAGAAGCTCTAGTGTACATGTGGTCATAAGGACCAAGCTAGTGCTCATAAGTCATATTGATTCCCTTTGACTTCAAATTTTTCATAACTTTATCATTAGGGTCTCACTGTCTTAATTCATCATGTTGGAATCTGAAAAAGCTCATGTGCCTTGAAATATCTTCCATATTATCCCATTACTAAAACACAGTCTGATAAATGGTTAAGGGAAAAGTGTGGAGTATTCCTTTCCTCTTGGTTATACAAAAATTATCTATACCATTGCATATTTTTAATACAACTTCTTTTTTAACTAAATTATTTGGTACATGGACTGGTAGCTTAAGTGGGGTGCACTGGGTCCCTTCAATCTTGATTACAGTGCAATCTAGATAAAACCAAATGTTTCCAATGAATTCAACATATTTATTGATTAGAGGGATGACCCTCATCATGAAGATACCTGTGATAGCCTCAACAAAATATGGATAGACACAATCACATATGAATTACATATGGTCCTTGTACTTTAATATATGCAATTTTTAGTAGTATTAGAAGACTATTTATTTCCCAATAGGTGACCATTACTTAGTGTTGGTAACTCTAGTGGTAGATAATAGGGCATGTAGTAGATATAATATCATTTAAAATTGACCCCTAGTCTTCTTTTTAATTCTAGAAAATTACTTGCTCAAAAAAGTATTGATGACTTCACCAAAGGGAGGGGTTTTCTCACTCTCAACCATAGAGTAAACCAAAGGCACCCAAATTTTATCCACATAAGTGGTGGTCAAATTCCCACATAGACTATTTATCAAGGTCATAATCATCCTAATCCTAGGCCAAAATTGGTTGATTGGGTTGTTGTCACTGAGGTTAGAAACTAATTGGTTCCTAGAATATAGCCAAGGAGTTAAGATGGTCTTTAGGTCATTCTTATTAGCCCACTCATTGATTTTAGCCATGTATACTTGGGGCTTTGTAAATTTTTAGTAGTTTTCAAATGTTATAGGAGAAATATATACAACCTTCTTAAATCTATGTTCATGGACTAACATGCTCTGATTAATTTTATAGTCTTTGAAAATAGGAGAAGTGACATTAATACAATGTAGTACCTCTAGTTTTGATGCAACATAATGTAGATTTATCATCTAAATGGAGACCAAGTCATAATACCTCCTTTTGATGGATGCATTACTTTCATCCTTCCTCATGATGGTTGGTAGCTCTTTAACATCCCAAAAAATCTTGGACCAATTGTTATCTCCCATGTTCAACACTATAGCATCAAATTTTATATATTTGAAGACCATTCCTTCTAAATCTATGGTCAAATAGAGCTCTGTATCTTATTGTTTTCAAGTTGACATGACTATGAGTTTGAAAAAATTCTCACCAGTGGTCTATAGTTTGCCTCTGGATCAGTTTTCACTTGATCACATGGCAAGTTGACTCTCTCAGGCTTGACTATGGTCAATTTGGAATTAAAGTAAGGCTTTTGTAGATGCTAGGGATTTTTTAAAAGTCTTTTCCAATATTTAATGGTGAGGGCTATTTTCACTTAAGTGAAATTTTATGCCTTATATTTCTTTTAGATCCTCATTTATACCTTTACCTTTTTATGCTCACAATTTCTTCAACTTTATCACTTTCTATTGATGTGGCATCATCATGGCACTTATGTGGAATTTTTAGGCAAGCTACTCATTAATGTTCAAAAACTGACCATTTCCTTTTGAAAAATCTATTTTGTCTCACTCTATTGGATCATTCTACATGGATCAACATGAATCATTGATATCAATCCTAAGAGTTACATGCCATTAGTTATTATTTGTCCTAGGCCCCAATATTATGCCACTTGGTAATACCATAGGCCTTCTAAGGTTTTCACCTTGTCAACCTTTCCAGATAATGCATTCTCATCATGTGGTGATTTTCTACTTGCTCAGAGCTTCATTGAAATTTTAACTTTGGCTAGGCTCCATCAGATCAATCTCATCCAAGTGAACATGAGTCAGAGATCCTACAAAGATGCACAATATTTAAGTTAGGGTTAGGATACATAAATAACTTAGGTTAAAGACTTTAGACTATGTTTTTATTTTGTGTTAATAAACATGAGATAAACCTTAGGCTAAAATGTTTAATCTAAGCTTAGAATGCATTAAAAGGGGACCCCAAATAATAATAAAAGGACATAACATGGTTTTTAACCTAGGATTTTATCATATTAATAAATATGATAAAACTTTAGGGTAAAATATCTAAGCTAATTTTTATAAAAATAGGACCATGCATTTGTTAGATCAAGCCAATAAAATAGATAAGAAGATCATGGGACATATATGGACCAAGCATAAGATTTTAGACTAAAGTTTGGTTAAATGTTTAAAAACATGAATAAATTGTTTGATAACATTTAAGCTAAGTCCATAGTGTTTACAATTATTCCTATGCAAATTTAAACTTAGTTAGAGGGGTCACAAGTTGAAACATGGCTTCAAATAGATCTAATTAATCTATGGTAGGTCAAAATATAATGAAAGATTAATTTTAAAATTAAAGTATAGAATCCTAAGAATGTTTATTCTCTAAATGAGATTGGTTCTTGAGCTCAAATTTTGATGGTCTTGTATACATCAATGACAACTTTATGGGAATTAATTGATGGTCATGTGGGCATCAAAATTAAACTCACATAATTAACCATGGGGGCTAAAATTTGATGATCACATGGATGTTAATGATAACCTCATAGGTGTCAAATAATGGACATGAGAATGTCAAATTTAAGTCATGTGAAATACAGTAGGTCCCATAGAATCTTTAACTCAATATGCATTATTTTATTGATCTCGCTTGAGTAAACATGGGTTGTTGATTCTAATTTGAGTATTAAAACATGGTTGGGTCCTATAATAATAAATTAATTAAGTAAGATTTGGGATTTATATAACTTAGATCACATCCTTAGACTAATATTTCATTTCATATTAATAAATATGAACAAACTTTAGCTTAAATTTTTAATCCAGGTTAGGAACATGATAACAGGATCATGCATTTAATAAAAGCATAACACAACCCCTTAGCCTAATCTTAAAACATGATAAAAATACCTTTTAAATAATTTAAGTCCTATTATAAGACCTTATCGTAAGGTTTTATTATGTTAATAAATATGATGAAAACCTTAGGGTGAAATTTAGGTTAAGTATAAGTTATAATGAAAGGGTCCCCTTAAGAATTTGAGTTTAATTTTATGCCATTGGATCATCAGTGTCCACTCAAATATGGGTCATTGATCATGATCTAGGTGATCGAGTGGGATTGGTCTCATGGGATAAAGTCTTAAGCATTTTGATCCCATCTCAATCTGTCTGATCAACTTTGCCTAATTAAATATGGGTCATTGATCCTATAAAAAAGCACATGGTTTAAGTCAAGGCTTGAAGACATATAATATTAGGATAAATTCTTAAGACCAAGGTCTTGTTTATGTTTAAAAAAATGAACAAGGCCTTAGAGCTAAGACATTAGTCTAAGTTTGTAACAAGAGGGACCATGTGAATAATAAAGTTAAACCAAGCTAGGAACATATTAAAAGGAACCTGCAAACATTAAAGATAGACCATGTTAAAATAAAAAAGGAATGAGGGGTCAAGACATGAAGAGACCAAGTATATAATTTTTAGGCTAAGGTTTGGTTGTGTTTAAAACACACCCATGCCTTGGTATAAAAATTACACTTAAGTCCATGGGAATTTTAAAGTGTTCTCACATAAATTTTTCTTGCTAATTTTTAAATTTGATCTAAAATAACCTATACTAGGGTTTCCTAAAGGAGGGTTTTTAGAAGCATTAAACATGGATTTATCTTTAATTCCTATAGACTAAAGGACAGTCAAATCCTGAATAGGGATTAAACTATAAAGTCTAAGCATAATCCATTTGATGAGGGTTTCATTAAACTTGCAACTTAAAATAAGAAGATCCATTGTTACAAATATTAGGTAGATTTTTTAAACCAAAACCATGAGAAAAAATAAGCCAACCCAATTAGGTGAATATGATCTTAAAATACAAATCATTTGGAAACATTTTAATGACACTTTGATCGAGTGAATTTTCAATGTTAAGGTTCAAATCTACACAATTTGACATAAGGGTCCTCATTTTTTAGAAATGGGGGTATGTTGACCTCAATAAATGGTGATTTCTATGGGAAACATAGTAATATGTAAGAATTTAAAGACTCTAGTTTAGATAACTAACTATATTACCTATTCTACTTTATCAGTGTCATTATCAAGATCGGTTAATGGTTAAAATAAACCTCACATCTATAGAATTTAGATCAAATATCAACACCTATCCATGTTGTGTGTGTGATTTGATTCCACTTACTTTTTCCATGAGATTTAGGGGAAAAATTATAGGTTTCATGTCTTCAATCATTAATACTAACTTAAATCATGTTTGGATATTTATTAAGAACCATACTTTATCTCAGAGAGGACTTGGGCATTGCTTTGATACTAGTCAGGCATCTATAGCCTTGATAGAGATGTATATGGCTCCACTCAAGGTCTTACTCCACTTCCAGCCAGGCATCCATAGCCCTGATGGAGATTACCATAATCACCTTTGCTTGGAAAACTTTTGATTTTACAATAAGCTCTTATTATTATTTTTGTATTTTTTAGGTCATTTAAGATTTCTAGCAAAGGGTGGGAACCAAGTTAGCCAGGTTTAGGTATTTGGTCAAATGTTTAATATTCAATAAATCACCTATGGTTTCAAAATTTATCCTAGGTAAGGATATTTGTTAAGTGTAAACATGACTATGCCTTAATAATTCAATCTTTCATCCCACATATGCAATTCTTCTTAAAACCAAGTTAGATCAAAATAATGTTTAAGTTCTTATAGAATAGTTAACCTATCCACTAGTCCTTACTAGTTTATTTAAATTATAACCATCAAGCTCATTTTTCAAGCCCATGTTTAACATATGATTAAGCTTCATACTTGAATTTATAAACTATGGAATCAATGAGCAATAAAATGAACTTTGAGTTAAGGGCTATCCAAAAAAACTTATTAGGAGCAAGGAATAAAGTAGAGAAAGAAAAACACAAATAGAAAACAAAAAAGTAGAAAGAAAAGAAATAAATATATACAAACATATTTACGTACAAGGTACAGGAAGGAAACAATATAAATAAACTAATCTATCCTACCTATACTAACTCTAATTATTCTTATAGTTTACTCTATGAAGACCTTAGGTGGAGCAGTAGAAAAGTAATGCTTGAGGTACTATCCATTGGTGGGCAGTGTGAATTATAATCCTTGTAGGTCTTTTAGCTTGAAGGTGTTGTTTCTAAGTGTCTCAGTAATATGATAGGGACCTATCTACAAAGGTGTGAACTTCCTATGTTTACCTTTAGGCTCAGTTGCCTTGTCTTAAAGAAGAACTATGTCTCCTTACATAAATACCTTTATATTTGATCACTTATCAAACCACCTTTTCACCATGGTTTAGTTTCTACTAAAGTTAGTAAAAGCCTCTTCTCTAGCATCTTCCATTTTAACAATGTTTATTAGCCTTGAATTTTCCATTTCATGATCATCCTCCATGTACTCTTGCATGAATCGGTATGTTAGCATCTTGAGTGTAATGTGGACTATGGGATCTTTGCCATGTACCAGTAAGAAGGGTGATGCTTTGAGAGCCTACTTGACCCTTTGTTCTATCTACCCATAGGGCATATTTTAGTAGCTTATGCCAAGTTCTAGGTTTTTCTACTATAGACTTATTTCTTTCTTTCATCAAGTTCTTATTGGTTGATTCAGATATGCCATTACCTTGAGGATAATAATTAGATGAGAACTTGAGAATGATATTATTAACATATGCCAATTTAGTTATATAAATGGATATAAAATCTAATCCATTATCATAGACTAGAGAGATAAGTGTTTTAAACCTAATACATATGTTTTCTTCTAAAAATGTGATCACTTCTTCAGTTTTGCACTACTTAGTATCCACTACCTCCATCCATATAGTGCAATAATTAGTAGTAGTTTTAATGTATTTATGACCCTATAATGAATTAGGGTTGACTACCAGCATAAAATTTAATCCCCATTGGGTGAATGGTTTGTCAATCATCACTGGATGCAATGGCATGGTTGCTTTAGGCTCTTTTATGTTGAAGACTTGACACAAATGGTATTTCATTACATGATGATGGGCATCCTTTAAGATTTTGGGCCAATAATAAATATCTCTAAGTATTTTGAGTTGTTATCCTTCCATACGGATGTCCACTTCCTAATTTATCATGAAAAGTGCTCATGATCTCAACTACCTCTTCTTTGGATACACACCTAAGATAAATGACTTCAATTTTTTTTCTATATATCACTCCATCTTTAATCAGGAAATGGGATGCCTTGAGTCTTAAAGCTCTTCTTTGTTCCCTAGTCAACCCTATAGGATAAGTGCCATTGATTAGTAAATGGAAAATTGGATCATACCAATCATTAAACTAAAAACATTCTTGTTCATCTTGTATGACATTTAGCTTGGGGTCAGTATTGGCAATAATTGGATCAAACATTGGCACCTTACCAATTTTGAAGTCTTTAGTTTAATGTCATATTCTAATATCATATACATCCACTTACCTCTCTTTTCTCCTAGCTTGTTTTGACTCAACATGATCTTTGTGGTAGGGTTAGGTAGGATTACATGCACCTTATTCTTAAGAATGTAGTGCCTAAATCTATTCACTACCTTAACTAATGCACATGCTTATTTATCAATTAAAGAATAATTTAACTCAACATTTTTTTAAAAAAATCTCATGAAAGCAATTGGATAGTCACATCCATCAATTTTTGAGTTAAAATTGTAGTAATAGTGTGATTAGAGAAAAGGAATAAAGTTAAAAATCCTTGGATAAATATGGACTTATCAAGATTGGAGCTTTTCCAATTGCCTCCTTGATGTCCTTAAAAGCCTTCTTGGTTTCTTTATTCCAAGTGATTTTGATGTATTTATTTATCATATCATTCAATGGTTTGACAATTTTTGCAAAGCTAGAAATAAACTTTCTTACAAAGTTAATTTTGCCAAAGAATGACTTCAGTTCTTTCTTGCTATAAGAGGCTCTATTTTTGATATGAAATATATTCTATCTATATCTATAGAGATTCCCTCCTTAGTGATAACATGCCCTAATAATTTTCCCTTGGTAACATAGAAAATACTTTTCTTTAGATTGATAAAAATCCCATACCTCCTGCACCTTTCAAATACATATTGTAAATGCATGATGTGGTCTTCCTTGTTCTTAAAAAAGATAGTCAAGTCATCCATATATATAATAATTCATTTACCTACCAAACCTTGGAAATCATGATCCATTGCCTTTGGAATGTTACCCCTACATTAATCAGCCCAAATGGAATTCTTTTGTATACAAACATGCCCCATTTGGTAGTAAAATCAGCCTTCATCCTATCTTCCTAGTTTACCATCACTTGGTTAAACCCTAAAAATACATCAAGAAAGGACATCATAGTAAAAACAAAAAATCTTTGTATAAATTGGTCTAGAGAAGCCAAAGGATAGTTATCTTTTTTAGATGACTTATTTAGATTCCTAAAATCAATGTACAGTCTTATTTCGCCATTATTTTTCCTAACTTGCACCAAATTGGTGACCCAGGTAGAGTGCCTAATGGGAAATACAATCCTAGCATCGAACAATTTTTTGACTTCTTTGAAAATCATAGGTTCTAAAATAGGGTTGACAAGCCTTTACTTTTGTCTGAAAGGTTTGTAGTTTTCCTTCAATGGTATGGTGTGGGTGATGAATCGTAGATAAAAAAATCTTCAATTCATCATAGGACCATGATATTATGTCCTTATAGTTTGTCAGATAATCTTTGGCCTTTTCATTTTCAATACTCATACATGTTGTCCCAATATTAACTAGCTAAGATTGATCTTAAGGTCCAAGATCAACTACCATATAATCCTTCTCACTTGCTTTGGGTATTCTAATGTTTTCAGCTATTTTATCTTGATCAAATAACCTTTCCAAGGAAATCATACCTTTTGGGATTTTATGATCATTCAATTGAATTACTTTGTTATCAAATTTTACATCTTCTTCAAGAGTATTCTTATTGGACTCATCTATGACATGGGCCTTAAATACTCTTGAGTTGGTCATGAAATCCAAGATTTATTGGTCATCATTAAAAACCTATAAATGGTTTATGTTATCTACGACCAAAGGGCATGGAACCATCTCAATTCTAAGGTTTTAAGAGTCATGGTTTAGCATAAGGTTGGTTGTAGCTAAGGCAAGCTCATCAGTAGCCTTGTTCTCCTCCCTATGGATGGAAACATTATTTAAAGCATCAAAAGATTCTAGTAAATCCTAGACTCTAAATTTATATCTCTTGAAATATGACAATTTATATTGATACTTACTTCTCACCTAATTAACCACAAGTTCTGAGTCACCATGAACCAAGAGTTATTTAACATTATGCTTAATGGAAAATTTAAATCCTAGAATCATAGATTCATAACCTACAAGATTATTGGTACAAGGAAACTAAAGTCTTTAAGTAGATTTTAGTTCTTTCCCAATAGTATTGGTAAGAATGACTCTTACTCCAGAGCCAGACTTACACCTAACACCATCAAAATGTAATTTCCAAATTCTAATAAAATCATTAGAAGTCTTGCAATTATATACCTTAGGGGTGTTGAGAGTGTAGTCATCCCAATTTAAATCCAACATATTGACTCTTTCATTCACTACATTATAATCAATGATCATGTGCTTCATTTGAGGCTCTCTTTCCACTCTGATCTAATTTGGGATTCCTTTCCATGGTAGCCACAAATGTGAATAGTTAATGGACATATATCCATTCAACTCCTTTATCCATTATCTACTTAACAATATCCCATAAGCATCAAGAATGTCCACCACTTAGATGGCAATAAATTATTGGACTCTAGGCTCAGAGGTAAGCTACATATGAACATTTAATAATTCCCTAATTACTTTGACTCTAGACTTATCTAATTAAGTAACAACTCTATCATATTTAATAGTAGTCAAGCCTAGTTATTTATAAATACCTATTGGCATGATGTTTGTGGATGCACCAGAATATAATAAATAATTATGTAAATTCTTACCAAACATAATGACAATAAGCAAGAAAGGTGGGGATTTTGTCTTAGCTTTATACATAGAAACATTGGCATTGTCAGTTTTGGGTGGCCTACTAGGATTTTTAGACAAGGACTCCAATAACAGGTCCCTTTGCTCAATTATCTACATCAACTCATGTAATGTAATGTTAGCCTTAATTTTATCCATGTGTTTCACAATATTATTCCCAGTCCTATTGGAAGAATTAGATGCATCAGTACTATGCTTAGAAGTACTTCCCTTTGGAGGCTCTAAGTTATTATCTGAGGTAGTATCTAGAGGAGTGTCAAATTCATTTGGAGGTGTTGAATTAGTCAATGGTTGATTCTACTCTCTATTCCTTAGAGGGTCAATCTTCTTTAAGAACTGCTAAAAACCATGGACTTCTTCAGGAATATCATCAAGTTCACTGTCTTCTTGGAAAGGGAAGTCAAACATCTCCATCATGAATGCTTGGTTAGTAGATCTAGATCTTGATGCACCTACACCATTATATTTATTAGGAACCACTTCAAACATATCCAACTCTTCTTGAAATGCCTTAAAATCTTTCTAAAATTCAATGTAATCTATCTCACCATGCCTAGAAGTGAAATGTACTCTATAATAATTAGGTAAAGAAATATCAATAATATTTATATCCATTATTTTCTTATCAACAAATGACTCATTGTACTCATTGTTATTATTATTTTTTTAAATATCATTATGGAATCTGTTAATGGGCCTATTAAACCTTTTTAAAGAAAATTTCCTACCCAAGCTCTCTCCATTATTACCAACTTGCTTTTGCATCTGAATAAAATTAGTGCTTAGTTTTTTGACCATCTTTAAGATAGAGTCATTTTCCTTTTTGGGGGCCTCAAAATTATGAACTTGATTTTTATTAGTTCTAATGGTTGGTACCAAGTCCTTTTGATCACTAGGGTTAAATCCATTTGCAAAAGTGTTCAAGAATCCCAAGTTCTAGGTAAGATGAGCATGACTTAAGGGTAATTGGTTCAAATTTGGGATTTGGTTCAAATTAGGTATGTTCTAATTATTATTGGGGAAGATATTCAAGGTAGGAAAATAAGGGTTGATGTTGGGAATAAAATAAACCATCTAACCTCAAGGATGCCTCTGGTCATTAATAATCATAGAATCAATATAAACTAAAGCTAATGTATTCATGGTTCTAACATCTCTCTTAATTAATACAAAATTCATAGGATCTAAGACATCCTTATAGATTTCCTAGGATAAAGCATCATCTAGTATATAAGGAGATATAGTCCTAATAAACATATTTTAGAACCTAGCATTGAAATCTCTTATGGGTTCATTTGCATCCCTTTTTACTATGGTGAATTGTTGGTACATGATACAAGGACTGATAATTTTACCAAACTGGTCAATGAAGACATTGTTAAAATCAACCCAACTTGTAATGTAATTTTTAGGGAGATTTATAAACCATTAATATGTAATGTCTTTAGAAGTGAAAAGAAATAGTCTACATGCTACATCTTCATGAGTTATATTTAACAATCTCAAAGTAGTTTTGAATGACTTAATATGCTCCTCAGATATTATAATGCTATTAGGACTAAATATTGGAAAATATTTATTAGGGTTATGAGGAAGGTCATGTACCACACCTAGCACATTAATAGAAGAGCCACCCAACCAAGCCATACCTTGATTGGGATTGAATACATGAAAACTCTAAATTGGTGATGTTGGTAAAGACTTTGAAATCTTTTGCTTACCTTTGTCCCACCTAGATCTTCTATGGACTTATAATTCAAGTAGAGGTTACCTAGTCTTTCAACGTGACCTTGTTCTGATTCTTGGTAATTCCAACTTGAGAATTTTGAATAATGTTTGAAATATGATGTATCAATCCTATCTTTGTAAATAACAATGACTAGAAATACACATTAAGCAAATTTTATAATGATTCATATAAAGGATGATAAAGGATGGTAATCTTTAATCATGTTAGCTCAAAGATGTATCCAAATACATAATTAAGATCAACCTTTACATGTTTTTTGCTCAAATGAACTCAATTGAGAAAAGGATCTAAAAATATTTCATCAAAATAGCTATTACTAACATCAAACCTATTAGATTCACAATTCTAAAGCTATCTTTACCACAATTCAACATATGTCTTCAAATAATGTCAATCTTTATCTAAATAAGCATAAAGACTAGTCTGAAACCATGAAGGTCACCAACCTTTACATGATTATTAAAAAATAAACACAAATATGAAATGAATAAAGTGATCTTTAAATAGAATTCACAAAAACCAACAAAGATACTACAAATCTACAAATAATTAGGCCCTCCTTCTAATGTCAATGAAGCTTACCTTGTTGATACCTAAATATGTATCACAAGGTACTCAGAAGGTTTAAGAAACACTTCTCATTTTTGAATTCAAATAATTTAGAGCATGAGTTGTAGTTTATGGTAATATTTTTATCTATGGTGGAATAGAGGCATAAAAAATGACTATTTTTCACAATATTTATAATTTTTGGTGGTTAGGAGCCACCGTGGCCTACAAAATCTTTGCAAATAGGAAGATGATCTATGTTAATTATGGTGAATTATGCTCAATCTAAGTCTAAAGCTAAACTAAGATGGATATATATAATGAATAGTTAATCTAAAGTGAATTGGTTAAAAAATATAAAAAGGAAGGGTAGGGTAGAGAGAAAATATGTTGTTGATATTCATTCCAGACATCATGACAAAGTTCAAATATCATCCAGGCATGTACTTAAAACTAATGTATGATATGAAATAGATGTTGACCAAATTTGACCATGTAGGTCAAATTGGGACCCCTATAGATAAAAACTTTGTCTTTATAGGTTTATAGTGGGATTAATATTATTTCATAGGGTGTATTATATGTTTTTTTAATGTCATTTAATGTTATTTTAGCCTTGATCATGATCCAATTAGTTTATATGTCATTTTGAGTCATTTAAGGGTCATAAATACAAGTGGCATGGTTTTAAAAGTTTCCTAATTTCCTTTAAGACATCCAAGAGTTTATACTCCTAATCAATAATGTCAATCCCATATAAATCTTGCAAGTTATCTAACTAAAAATAAAGAAACCAACTACAAAAAAGGGAGTTTGGCATTTGTATGGCCCATGAGGGAAGGTGAAATGTGGGATAAGGTCATGGAATGAATCTTCATCTTGTTTACACTAAATTACACATTTTAAATTTTCTATAAGTGCCAAATTTGATCTAAAACCTTTTTGTTCATTTTTTTCCCTTCTAGACACACAAAAATGGTCAACAAGGTTATGCTTGGTACAAATAGTTGGATAAGTTTCAAGTTGAATGACTTTGATAGGTAAAATTAGACTTATAGAGATAAATTTATATAATAATAGTTTGAATATTTGTTAACCATGATTTATGAACTATCCTTTATAAGTTGATTATGTTTTTTTGCTCACTGTTGCCTACACTCTATAGGTTTTGCTCCAATTTGGATAAGTTCATACAATCTAGTTGGTGATGTTGATTTAAAATTATTTTGGATATATTTTTATATTATCCCTATCTTTTTTTCATGTTTCTAGGTGTTTTTATGGGCAAAGTAACTTAGGTTGCAAGTGAATGCATTATGTTATGTTTTAGGTAGTTTTTCACCATTTTCAATATTTTCATGCTTGATCATGGCTTCATATGGTTGTGATTGTCCTTTTTAATTTTTTAAATGTGATATATATTCCCTTTAAATTTAAAACTCTTTCTCCAAATCAACATTCCATGAAGTTGTAGTTCATTGGATACACAATCAACTCTTAACTCCTCACTCTCAGTCATGACTTTTAAAGGTTCTGAGAACATCCATAGAAGTGAGATGAAGGTTTTAGATCTATGGTATATCCTATTAGAATAGTATATAGTGAATTGAGCTTTCAAATAGTAAATAAAATGCTATGGCAATCATACTCAGTCACATATATAGTCAATCTACCAGAGAAAATACACCTACAGGTACTCTCACAAAGGTTTTCAAATGTTGAAATGAGGTGTAGAATCTTGCCTAAATTTTTTGACAACATCATCCATGTTTTTATCCCTTTGGAAGAGAATGGAGTTGGTATAAGTCAAATTAATGATGCCACTACTCACACCATTCACATACTACCTCCATACCATACAAGGTGCATGTACAGGTGTCCTCATGAAGAATCTAATGTTGAGAGGAGTGTTTGAGCTGAGCAATCTATCTATTTAGTAAGGAAAGTTATTTTAAATAATTTTAAAATGAAAAAAACTTCATTGGAACTCACACATCTTTCATACTATCCAATATTGCATTCTTTGCCTATGTGTTATAATGACCACCTATAGGGGGCATTGGAAGAGACATAACGATATTTGTATAGAGAGGTTAGACAAGTGGTGACACCCTCCTTAAAGTCTTAAAGTGATTATGACATGAAATAACTATTTTAAAGGATGTATTGATAAAGTGTGATTATAAACCATGTTCAAAGATTCAAATGATTGTATTCAAGGGTCAAATCCCTAAACATGTAAAATAGAGCATCTAGAATTTTTGGAGATACCTTAGAACAATGTCAAGTTGAGCTTTGATCATCTCAAATGCATTAATTATATAGCCTCACCATAAAGGTTTAACTTATAAAAGTAATAAGGTTATTTGGTCTTATGGTTTTATTTCTAGGAAGGATCAAAATTGCCCCTTTGGCTACTAAATTATGACAGTGTCATCTACATATTTTTGAAGTTCCAAGGTGACTCTAGCATCTTCAAGTGCAAATGGGGTACATATTCATGGTTAGACTATATTTTCAAGATTAAGGACATATAAATGACAATATTTATCTTCAAAAGGGATGATATACTATATTTTTATTCCCATATACACCTATAGGTACATTACCTATAGGCTTCTCTTGCCTAAGAAGTTGACCTACTATTGGTTATAAAGTTGATACAAATCCATAGTATGAGCTTGGAGATGGAAACATATTTACATGTTACGTAATACTTTTGAGTTTATATTCCATTTTATTCTAATAAACATCAATCTTGAGTTGGATAACTAGGTCTTTTGACTTAGTAAGTACATCTACAGGCATGTCTTAGTCTAAAAAGACCACCTACAGCTGATTGTGAAACCATATTTCATCCTTGAAGAGAGTTTATTGCTAAGGATTAATGTTTCTAATAAATATAATAGATAAAAAAATTCATTTAAAAATAATTTAAAAGATGGTTCATGCCTAAAATACTCTTATTTTCCCCAATAATTTGTAGCTACAGTCAACTATAGCTAGCAGTGACCCAAATGGTGATTATTCTAGGTCTTTGGCATATAAAGAGCATAGTATAGGTGGATCAAGGTAATATGGTACATAAAAAAGGGTTATAATTAATAATTTATATCAATTTAAGTATCTCTATATGTGTCAAATTCACCTATAGGTAGGAGAAATGTATAAACAGGGTCAATGTATTAGTCAAGCCTAGCTGAGTAAGAATATGGTTCAAGGTGAAAGCATGGTTATAAGAGTTTTTTAGAATTTTTAATGACATAATAATGATTAAAATAATCTCAAAATACCCTCATGGTATTATAAGTAACATATATATGAGGTTTTAATCAAGTAACCTACAGCCTACATCCTAAACATTTCACACAGTCTATTCCCTAATGGTCTACCTTATCATTTGAAGGGGTTTGGGGGTTAAATCACCTGATAAAGGGATGATATTTGGCTTAGATAATATTTTAAAATTTTATAATCTCTAAAATTATCATTTGGTCTGATAAAATAGGATAAGTACCATCTACTTTGTCTCAGATAGAGGGTACTTCCCTTGAGTGTAAACTATCAGTTTTGAAAAATGGAGGTGATAAGGTGGGATAAGGATATATTATAACATTTAAATGAGATTTAGGAGGTTATAAAAAATCCATTTATTCATGATAAATATACCATATAATTAGGATTCCCATCTTGGATGTTTATACCCTCAAAAGTACAGAAAGGCTTATGAGGCATGGTTATGCCCAGAATCCAAACAAGAGGTCACTTTCACTTCTAGCTATAAGTGTTATTTCAAACTTATTGGAACACGTTTTTGGGATCATAATATAGGTTTTAAATTTTTTTTAATTAAAATAACCCCATTATATGTCCTATAACATAAGGGTTACAACAGGCCTGTTAGGCAGGGATTAACCCTAGTGCCCAAATGAGAAGTCATCTTCAATTCTAACATTAGGAGGGAATTTTAATGGATTGTATCATGATTTTATGGTCACTTAAGATGTTTAAAATCCTAAAACTTGTATATAAATCATAGGGAGAGCCACTTTTGTCTTAAAACCAATTCATACCTATAGGAAATGGAGAAGCATGCTTAATAGGAGAAGTTTAGATGATCACATATTTTTGGAGGTTATGCATGGGGATATAATGAGTTTGAAGAAGTTTATGAAGGTATTTAAATATGTTATATTGTAATTTTTTATCAAATTCAATGTTATATCTTCATAAACAAAGCTTAAGGATAAAATGGACCTAAAACCCTCCTAAACCCTTAGTCTAGACCCATTGTGGAAAATGAAAGAGATAATGCACCAAAATGGCATAGTTTTCCAAGAAAAATGATTGGATGTTGTATAAGACTCATTCAAGCTCCATACCATCAGGATTATCTATAGAAAATTATATAGATGAAGTATAAAATAGGGTATTTTTTTTATTTTGTGCATTGTGTAGGTTCTAAGAACAATCAAGAGATGAAATCAAGTTTTTGAGGAAGATATAGACTTATATAACTCCCTGTGTCAATTTAATACCTTGTAAAAAGTCCTAAGTGTTAAAAAAATAGATCTCATCTCAACCAATTAAAACTATCATAGTGAACATGGTAGTGAGAAGGGCGAAAAGCCTCAAATGGGTTGATTTTAAGGTGTGTCTGATGCCTATAAGTAAATGAAGGGTCTTTAAAAGTGTCATCCACTCGATTGTCTATATTTTCATGGGAAAGTAAATCCATTTTTGAGGCCAAATGTGTAGGGTGTGTGAAAGAAGGGTTATTTTGATTATAGATGGTGATAGCTCATTTTGGGAAGATTCTATATGACTAGAACTAGAACCAATGCATGAAAAGGAATTTATAAAATCCTTCCCTCTCATTATGATCATTAGACCTATCTTTAGTTAGTTTTGGGACATTCAAATAGGCCTAAATCATGAAGGTAGTTTTTTGAGCTAGCAAAGGGAATTCCATGCCACTTTTATCTTCTGACCTTGCATGGTCCATTTCACACCCTATTTTCATGAAAAATTAACTCATTTTATCATATTAACAAGTGTCCTTGTGACCTTTGTAATTATTTCTTCTCCTCTCTCTCTCAAGTTCTATAAGAACTAGCCATTTTGGCCTTTATAAATTATACTCCACCTAAGTATGGTGAAGCCATGTTCATTTTCATACCATTTGATAAATAATGCTACTATTTTTTACCTCTTCCATGACTACTCATAGTGTGTTTTACTTGGATGATTGATCTTTCTTAATGATAACTATGATTTCCTTAGGATGTTATCTCATTCTCTCACCTATTTATAGCTTCTTATAGGTCAGGTGAAGTGTTCTATGAAATGTCAAGGTTGAGTGAGTTATCAAATTCAATAGTGTCATTATATACCTCTTATCTAGTCTTTCTAGCCTAAAAAATTACCATAACCTCATAATGAAATATTGATGTGAGAAGATTCAAATTGGAGAAGTGTATGATTGGTTAGTCCCTTGTTCTCATGAGTAATATGAAGTTGGTTGGTAGTCATCAACTATTTTGGTGTATCACCTCCTTTAGGATAGTTTTCTTTTAGTTTTCTCTCTCCGTTTTTCCTCATAAGCATAGGTATAGTAGTTTTCTATAAATGGTACATTAATAGAGCTAACCCTATCTAGAGATTCACCTCATTCTTAGGCTATCTACAACCTAGAGGTGTTTCAATTATGCAACTTGGATGAGGAGAGCTGAGACATCTCCTCAAATGGTGAAAATACAAGTGACAACAATATATTAAGCTTGAATCTTACCACACATCAGGAAAACTTCTAAAGAAGGTGAAGAATAATGCAAATACGGACCAAGATTACTTTAAATATTTTCCCCTATAAGCAAATAGCTTGTGCACATATATAAATGCATAAAAAATAAAATGAAGTAAATTAGAGAACCTTTAGTTATCCTAGCATAAGAATAGTTAATAATTATAAATTCAAAGGTAAACACCAAGATTCTAAAAGGAACTATTCAAATCTAGAATTTAGAATAGATAAGTGAGAGAAAATACATTTAATAACTCACACAAACAAAATGAGAGAATCTTTTTAAATTCTCTGCTTGCATTAGTTGCTCAAAGTTTACACTAGGTTTTAGCTCAAAAACTCCCTCCTCTTTACAATATACAATACCCCTTTTATAGAATGCAAGGAAGTGTTTCGGTCAATCTTATCTATTTACAAATGTATAAATGTAAGGACAACTATCCTTTTAACAAAAGTTCTAGAATACACTAGACTTTCCAAAATGGACTAACCTATAGGCAAATATGCTTACAAGTTTCATATGCCTTTAAAAAATAATATTATATTCTCAAAATATTGAAAATACAAAATAGAATATTCTTAACTAAATTTGTGGACCTTATGTTGATGTGGTCCCCTACTTTCCCTATAGGATCTTCAATCTATAATTTTTTTTGTTGATGAGCTATAGGTCCACAACTAGTCTCATGAAGAGTTCTTTCTCTTAGAACTCTAGGTCCTTGAGATTAATCTCAGCCTTATCTATAGCATGTTTGATGCCTCTTACATCTACCATATTCTCTTATGATGACAAGAGTAGTCTGATTCTTTTATTGTCATCCCCTATTTTACCATGTCCTTAGATTCTCTCTTCTTACTTATATTGAGTAGTTCTAAGATTGAACTCCTCATCTATAATAAGACCCAAAGAACTAAGAGAGGTAGGCTCTTTGATTAAAGTATCTAAGATATACAACATCTTGTCCTCTTGATATTTGAAATCCCAAAAAATGTCTTTAATTTGCTTGGACCAATTTTTTAAGGCATTGATCTTATCCACTAATATGGCCATACCCATGTTCAGGTGGCTAGGTTGATTGTCCTAAATTTTGAGACTTGATTTTTAGTTAAGGATTTAATTAAGTCCTTTATTGATACAGGTTTTATGCACACCATAATTGTAATGAGGTATCCTATAACATTTCACATCTCAATGAAGGTAAACTCCACTCTAGGGCATGAGTTACAAGTATGCAATATTGACAACCTATTGATGGAATAGTTGGTAGGGTATGCAGGTTATTAACAAAGTTTTTAGATAAAGGTTTGGATTTATAACAAATTAAACTACTACATGAATTGGATGGGTGACTGGCTTATAATCAAGAGTGGGTAGATATAAATAACAAAACACAAAAGGAGGGTAAGGTAGGGTAGGAAATAAATCTTCATGGGTCTCAAGAATTACCTCTTTGGTTGGTTTTTGGATAGACCGATGTTCTCTTAAAAATAGTACCAATTGTTAGCAGCAGTTGCACACATGTAAATAGGCACAGCTTGGAAGTCTAAAGGATTAAAGATATACTAAGTCTATTATCCTTAAATAAAGGTTGATCCTATCAAGGTTATTATTGCACACCCTTTAATTAGAAGATTATGGCTTGAGCTACTTGATTATCTAAGTTATTTATAACACACACTTAGAAGACTACACCAATACACATCTAGAAATATGATTCAAATTAACTTGACTATTTCAATAAACAATATCAAATAGCTATTGTACATTTGAGATTAACATATCAAGTAAAATAGTCAAGAATATATTTGCAGCATAAGCACACTAAATATTATTGAAACAAAACAACCACAAGAATAACAACTTATAACATGAAATGAGAAAGAAAATACTCAAACACATTTGTTGTCAATCAAAATTTCTTATTGCTCTTGTATTCAAAATTATTTGACTCTGAAAATAAATTTAGGTGATATAGTTATATTATAGATCTTGGTGAAGGGGCTACCTCATCTTCTAAGTCTATACATGATTATTACATGTGGTAGTTAGAACATGTAGTTCTAACTACAGTCAAAACTGTTTAAGAAAAAGCTAAAAAACTATAAATAGATAAATTACCTTTACCAAAGCATGCAATGTGTGCATGAGAAAATAAAAAATAAATTTTTCAATGATTTGTCAATTTTACAAAGAGTCTAAATATAAGTTCTACCAGGATTTGTACATACATATGTCTAAGGCTATGTCATCTAGAATGTTAGATGGGCTTTAGTAGGAGTAGAAGTCAGAGTAGAAACTGAAGATATACCTTTACTACCAGAAGCTCACTTCTTCTTCACCTCATTTTACTTCTATACATTATGTGTTATTTCATGCTATTGATAAATAATATCTAAGTTAAGCAATGAAGGTCAATGAAGTCTCTTGGTTAACCTGATAAGTCTTGCATGTTCATCCTTAATAGGTTAGAACTTACTTATGAAAATATCCACTTCAGTCACCTTCCTTCTAACTTGGCTCAAATCAAATTCTATCTTCTCTACTACCAAGCCTTGTATGCTTTGTTTGAAATTCTTAGTGGCCTCATGGATAATTTTATCAAAATTGATTCTACTAATCAATTTACCTGTAGAATCCCTTGCTTTAGATAACTTTAGCTCACTCAAAATTTGGATAAGTTGGGCCTCATGTGCTTGATATTATATAATTAAGGCTACATTTGCCTTCAACCACTTCTTGACTTCCTCATGTCAGATGATAACTAGGTTTAAGGCATTAGATGCCTCGAATGTCATCATCAAATCAAGATGGCTATATAATGAGTTACTTGTATATGCAACTAGAATTTTAAGCCTAGTGTTATCCTGAGTCAAGGAGCCATAAAGTTGGTTTTCTTGGTTCATGTGAGGTGTCATCTCAGCCTTCATTAATTCCATGGCTTCTAGAGAATTATAACATTTAGATGTGGCCTCCCTAACCTCAGCTTCAATGTTTTCATGAATGTGCATAGTGTTGGATTATTCCTTGAGCTACCTAATTTTTTCCATCAATTCATGTACTTCCTCTTCTATCTCTTGATGAGATAACTCTATTAATGCATGGCCACCAACACATCCTTATGTGCCTGAGCTAAGTCTAAAAGATTTTCTTCATACACTAACTTACCTAGCTACATGTTCTACCTCTTAGTGAGGGAGAACACCAGTTATTACTCTTTAATAATGATGCATATGCCTTGGTCATACTCTAAATTCATCTTCTTCACTCTTTAGATTGAACCAATTGATGGGTCAAACAAAGTGGACATAGATGGGAGATCATTGACCTTATAGCTAGGTATTTGAATCCTCAATTCATAACCCAAGGTAGAATATTCAGGGGTGCCTTAGTAGTTGTAACAAAAATTTCTTACTCAACCTCCTCTTCTTCTCTCCTCTATTTTTTACTAGATTTAGTGAAGATCTTAGGTAAGGGAGGCCATATTGTTTTTGACTAGTCCACTCCTCCAATTTGAGGAAGTGGGTGGACTATAATAATGTGATATTTTTCCTTCCTCCCCCTACTTGTGTTAGTTATTTTGGTTTATTCTATAGAAATGGAAGTGAGGAGTGGAAGGGAGACTTGTGTAGACTAGACATGAAGTTATGGGTGGCCAGAGTAGTCTTCACGCACCTAGTTGCTTTCTTCATTTTGTTGAAGTCTCATAGTAGAAGTACCAGTAGGTACAAAAAGAATAGCCATGGGAAATGGTGTGGTGGTGATAGTGGAGGGATCAATGTTGGTTATGGAGATGGAAGAAATGGATGAGGTATAGGGAATTCCCATAAAAGAGATAAGTGTTGAATCAATAATGGAAATTGAAGCCAAAGGAAAAGTGGAGAAGGTTTGAGTACCTTAAAGTTGAAGTTCAATGGGGTCCCCTTTAAGGCTATAGCCTTGGCTTCTTCTAACTTGGCCTCCTCATCTTAATCATCTACTAAGTACTTGATAATGACTTCATATCCTCTACTTGGATATTAAATTAAAGGTGGAGTAGGAAATCTTTGAGATGTATGAATTGTGGGGATACCTATAGGAGTCATTGCCTTCTTGGTATAAAAAAATGGGTTTTTTCTTGAATGGGCAAGCCCTAAGAAGTAGATGTTGTTGCTTGTGAAGTTGCCAACCCAATAGATGAAATAGTAGACACATGGGGGTGGCCATATGAACTTGAATAGTTATATCAATAGGAATTTTTTCATCTCATCTGACTCCTCATCAGAGTCCAAGTTGATTGGATCTCCCCTTTCTGCTCTTCTCTATGTACTAAGCTCAGAGAACCTAGGTTCTTTCTTGACTGATTTCAATTTCAATTTTAATGGAAGTCCTTAGGATGAATAATATTCCTACTCTCTATATTTCCTGATCAAAAAATTCTAATATTACCATCCTTTGAAGATATCTCTTATGTTATCTAGTTCTTTATTTGAAATAGCATGCTCAACTTAGATCATTTTCAAGTGATCCTCTTGTAACCTAGAAAACTTATGCTCACTCCAACACTTATTCATCCATATTATAATTCATAAATAGATGTTCATAACAATAAGGATGGTGGAAATAAAGAATGTTGAAGGTAGGGATGTGTTGTTGCATCTACCCATGGGGGTCCCAATCTCTACATGCCATTATAGGAAAGCCATAATGATTCCTCTTACCTCTAACATCTCCAAGATGTTTCCTTATCTAGTAGACCATCCTACCAAATGAAATTAGCTTCCAAATAATAAGCCTTTATTTTACCTAGCCATGTCTTCCTCAATGTCATTCCATAACTAGAAAGCAAGATATTGTTTTGCCAACTTATCAAGTACATACCTTGGGAGACATAGGGTTTCTACCTTATTCCCCCAAATCATGATAATAGTAATGTATGGGTACAATAATTAGTCTCCCTTTCTACTCAAGTTATTCAAGATGTTTTCCCCAAGATGAGGCATATGCAAGCCATGAATGGATTGCCATACCTATGGGTAAACATATTTACATATTCTGACCATGTGATTTTGATAAGCATATATGTGCATGAATTGAAAATGGTCATAGATTATTTTCTTTATGAAATCCATGGCTATATCCCATAGATTACCCAAGTTTTTTTAACATGTCACCATAATTACATCGACTAAATACGACATCATAAAAAATTCTTTCATGGGGGTGGGATGTTTATCTTTGTGTAGAATCTACTCTCTCAACCTTAAACCAATTACCTCCCCCAAGGCATAAGTAGCATCATATGTAGTAATGACACCCAATATAAGTTTACAAAATGGATGCTAGGAATCTTGTATAATATATTGAGTAAGGTCATACTTATCTAGATTCCCATTATAAATTTTTTGATCAAAATTTCCCTCTTTGACTTTTTTCCTTTCTAAGTGATGGATTGGCCTAGTAGAAACCATGAGGAGAGAACCTTTAGGATTGATGTTTCATATTTGAATTGTACCCAAGTGCGTTTGTCATAATATATGTCTGGTATAATGAGGGAAAGGTATCTTTGAAAGTCACTTCTAGAGATGTATGTCATCATTGTATCTCCATAATAATGTAACAAGTACATATCTTATGATATTTTACCTGAGAAGAACAAATCCTTGAGCAAGTCTATGCATGGCATGACCTCTAGTTTTTTTGTGGTGAAGTGCAACCTTTAGCACTTCTAGGATAGAATTTCATGAATGAATATCCTTTTTGATAGTATTTCCTTATCATCTAGTGAAAACATATCAACTGAATCAATAGCCTCCTAGAGTTACAAATAATTGTGATACTTATCTTGAAATGCTTCTACATCTAAGACCATATGTTTGAATTATATGGAATGCTTGATTGAGAATGTAGATGGAGTATTTTTCCCTAAAAATTTCCTTAATAAATAATCCATATCTATGTACTCATACTTGTATCTTGCTCAATGTATTGCATGCTATGTATACCTATATATTGATGTAATTGACTTGGCTCTATCTTGATTATTGATCATTGTATACTCTACAAAGTATAAACTAGGGCTCTTAATCATTATTTAAAAATGAGGATGTTTAAATCTCAAGATAAATTGGATTAAAAATACATCTTCAATGGTTGTGTATCATCTATGTAGGATCCTGAATTGAATACCAGTTCATGCAATATTAAATATGCAACATTCACTTTTCAAACTTGTTAGCTTGAGTTGGTGGGGGTGTTTAGCACTTATCAAATAGGAAATATTTTTTCTTTATTTGTCTAAGTATGGCATAATTTCAATATTTTTTTCATAATAAATCACTTAGGAGCATAGTGTCAAAAAAGTGCTTCTAAGTCTATGTTCAAAGATAATTCTTTTAGATATTTATTTTAGGCAAAGTGTGCACATTAATTTTTTTGAAGGAGTCTTTTCATAGGACAAATTGTCTAAAGGAATTATCTTGAAGGGATAATTCGTGATTAAATGGGTAGCTCCAAACTTTTTTAAGGGTAATTTTGGCCTGAAGGGTCCACTTCATAAGGCATTTCATCCATGATAAAAGTCTTGAAGAATCTACTTCATCAATATCAAAGGGCACTTCTAAAATTTTTGAAGGGTAGTTTTGGAGGGTTGAAGGGCATCTTTAATCTGTAAAGGGCACTTTCGTATGGCTAAGGGTCACTTCAAAGGTCTTGAAGGGTAGGTGGTCACTTTGAAAAGTCCAAAAGGTGACCTTCAAAATATTTGAAGGGTCGGTTCAAGAAGTCCAAAGGGAATGTGCCCTTCAAAGGAATTTTTTTTTGAATTTTACATCAAAAAAAATGTCTAAATCAATAAGTATAAAGGAAATGCTTTAAGGCAAAGGATCTTTTTGAATGGTCCCAAAGAATTTATTTTGGGGATTTATTTTGGACAACATGTTTGAAAGAATTGGCAAAGGCATGAAATAAAAGCCCCAAAGGAAATGGCGAAGGGTAATAGAAAAACTAATGAAGGAATTTTGATGGGAAAAAAGGCCATGATAATTTTTCTAAAGGACACTCCCACAAATCTTGGAAGGTAGGTTGGGATAGAAAGGGCACTTGGAAAAGATTTAAAGGGTAATTCTAAAATGCCAAAGGGTAGACTATACAAAATTGAAGGGTTTTGTGTCCTAAAACAAATGGTCAAAAGGGGTAAATGGGTTAGCTCAAAAAAGGTCAAAGGGCTAGTTAGAAGGGTTTATAATGGTAGGTGGAATGAAAATGAAGGGTCTACTTCAAGGCAAAAGTTTTCCCAAAGGGTCTACTTCGTGAAGGCCTAAGGGTAATTCCAAACTTATTGAAGGGTACTCTTATATAGTTAAGGGTCATTCTAAAAGTTTTGAAGGATAATTTGGATAGGTTCAAAGGGATGATCCATCAATAAATTTGTTTTGGGTAAAATGCATGTAGTCTATAATTCCTTAAGGCAAAGATTCCATAGGCCAAATTCATTCAAGAGAATTATTTTAGATAAAAAGTTCCAACAATTTCTCTTATAAAAATAAGGTTGTTCAATCAATAAGCCTAAAATAAAATAAGACCAAAGATTTTCTAAAACATAAAATTTGAAAAGATAACTTTGAAAGAAGACCAAAAGAATTGTCCCAAAGACTATGTACCGAAAGAGTTTACCTGCAATACATAAGTTAGTCTCATAAACACAATGCTAATATCATTTGCTAAAAAAGTGAAATGTCCCATAGACTTCCCAGACTTTGAATATAATTATGAATATGGTTCCTCGTTAAAGACCATATTTTCAAAAAAGGTGGGTCCCCATTTCCTTATGGAAAAAATGGGGTGTTGGGTAAAACAAATGGTGACTTACAAGGAGAATACTCCTAAGTGTTCAAGAACCCATAACTTTGGTTTGCAATTGTAAATCAATCATAAAGTGTGTCACAAAAGAATATTTAAATCAAAAACATGAAAGAGAATCCTAAGTAGATTCACACAACATACTTGACTTCTAATTTTCTTGGATCTATGTGTCAAAATGTGTAGCTATTTTAACCCCTACTATGATGGGTTTTTCAAAAGCCTAGATGGGGTTGTAGGTTTCATTACAGCATAAAATAAAGGAATCTCAAGCATTATTCTACTATTAGCTAGGTATACATATCCCTAATAGAGATACCTTGGGCTCCTCCTCTAATTTTGGTATTTCTTTTGATCATGATGCATGGTACATTAACCTCATTTCATCGTGTGAGACCCTTTTATTTTATTTGGATTTTATTTTGCTCTTTTAAACTCATCGATTCTTTTCTTTCCTTTTTCTTTTATTTTATTAAGTTTAAATTAATAAGAAAGAGAAAAAAAGAAACCCTAGTGAGATAGTATATTTAGAGAACAAATCATTACTAGAACATCCCCTATCAATCAAATCTAGACCCAAAATTACCATTTCCAATAGGTGTTCATCATGATAAGTACATGTGATCCGATAAAATAAGAAAACTTTCTAAATTTGTATGAAATACTTTGAAATTATCTTCCATATCCTTGGTAAAAGTGTTCAATTGTGACACAATTTTGAATAATCCATGATTACCTACTTTCATCCTAAAGACTAAAAAACACAAAAATACACCAACCTTGTAAACTAGTCCCCAAAGTGTTAGAATTTTAATTTTCACCTTTTTCACAAGTCAATTGTTTTGGATTTTAGTTTTAACAATAACTAGAGTAAACACAATTTTGAACACTAAAGAATAAAATAAAGATGACTAAACTAAAAAAATCAAGAAATCTAATCTAAGAAAACAAAATACTGAAAGTAAGAAAGACTACTCTAGAAAGCTTTGAAAATCTATTCTAAAAAACATGGATATCTAATATAATCCTATGTCTAAACTCATTTGAGTCCTCTCAATTAGTAATATCTATATATGGGATAGATTTGAAGTAATGATTTAGGAACTATCCATTAACTATATATGTAAGCTCATTGCCTTGGAGGTCTTTTTGGATAAAATGTGTTATTGCCTAGGATCTCTAAAATCTGGTATGGTCTGATCCACAATGGATAAAACTTGTCATGTTGTGCTTTCTTTTCATGGGTTTTATCTCATAGTAACACCAAGTCCAAAATTTTGAATGCTTTGGTTTTTGCTCTTTTATCAAACCACCTTTTGACTACTTCCTGATGTTTGCTAAATGTCTATAGAGCTTCTATTCTTGAATCCTCCATTTCTAATATGTCAAGTAGTCTTAATTATGCTTTGTCATTAGGTTCCATATAATCTCATATGAACTGATAAGTGGGCATCTTCAATGTGATAGGAAAAATAGGTTTCCATCTATCTAGTAGTAGGTATGGTGAAGCTTTTAAGGCTTGCTTATGTCTCGTTTGATCTACCCAAAGAGCATACTTTAATAGATTGTGCCAATCTCTAGGCTTATGCCCTATTGACTTCTTGATTACCTCAATCAGATTTTTATTCATTGACTTGGCCGATCTATTTCCTTGAGGGTAGTGGTTGGAAGCTGATTTGATTATAATTTGATTTTCATGTGCCTTCTCAATAAACTTTGGTAAAATAAATGTTTGTCCATTATCACATACTAGAGAGATGGGTGTGCCAAATCTAGTAGTAATGTATTCTTCCAAAAAATGAATCACATCTTACACTCTATTATTTTTTGTGGCAACCACTTATTTCCATCTAGTAAATTAATCTATAGCTATAAGCACAAATTTATGGCTGGTTAAAGAATTAGGGTTGATTACACCAATGAATTCAAATCCCCACTATGTAAATTACCTTCCTTCAACAACTGGCTATAGAGGCATAGATGCATGAACCTCCCTTTTGGCCAATGCTTGACATTCATGGTAATTATTGATGTGCATATGAGAAACCTTGAAGATTTTTGATAATAATAACCCAACCTCAATATTTTATGGGTTGTGGTGTTACCAACTGGGTGACCACTACCTATCTTTTGATGTAAATTTTTTAGGATCTCCTTGGCTTCTTTTGTAGATACACATCTAAGATATATACCTTTATAGTTATTTCTATATAGAATTCTTTTTTATCATGAAATGAGAAGCTCTAAGCCTCAGATCTCTACTCCTTTGTCTATTGTATTTTGGGGGACAATTTCATGTAAGTATTGAATTATGTTTTTATACCACTCACCTTTAAAACTTATGCTTCAAATACCTCTTCAATAGTGATTTAGGGATCAGGCTCAATCATGAGTTGAATAATGCCTTGTCCTTTGACAATCTTTACTAGCATGATTTATATATTAAACTCTTGGAGCTTATCCATCCACTTTCCTCAACATTCCCCTAGCTCATTTTTTGATAGGGTGAGCTTGATAGTAGGTTCTGGGACAACAACAATGGTCTTATTTCTCAAAATATAACATCTAAATTTATTCACTGCTTGAACAAGGGTGAAGACTTTTTTGTTGATCATGGAGTATTTGAGTTCTACATCCTTTAGATTTTTACTCATGAAGGCAATTGGGTGCTCAATTTGATCCTTCTTCTATGTGATAATGGTAGTAATGGTATGTTCAAAAGCAAAGGAGTATAGATAGAAATCCTTTGTAAATTTTGGACTGATTAATACTAGAGCTTGTGATATCACATCCTTGATGTCATGAAAAGACCTTTTGGCTTCAATCATCCATTCTATCTTGGCATCTTGCTCAAGCATGTTGTTTAGAGGTTTGATGATCTTGGCAAACCCAAAGATAAAATTTCTAATGAAGTTGATCTTTCCAAAGAATGGTTTTAGTTACTTTTTGCTGTTTGGTAGTTGAATCTTCAAATTTTCTTAGATTCTATTAGGATCAATGATGATCCCATCCTTAGTGATGATGTGCCCCAATAGTTTTCCTTTAGTAACTTTGAATATGCTTCTCTTTAAATTTAATGAAACATCAAATCTTCTGCACCACTTAAATATAGATTGTAGGTGAGCTCTATGGTCTTTTCTATTCTTTGAAAATACTATAAGATCATCCATATAAATAATTATACATTTCCCAATCAGTCCCTTGAATGTGTGATCTATGGTGCATTGAAAGGTATCTCCTACATTTATCAGCCCAAATGGCATCCTTTTATATGCATAAGTTCCCCATTTCATGGTAAACATGGTCTTCATTCTATCTTTAGATTTCACTAGTACTTGGTTGTAACATGAAAATCCATCTAAAAATGACATCATTTTGAAACCACTTATAACTTGTATTACCTCATCTAGAAATGGAAGAGGGTAATTATCTTTCTTAGAATCTTTGTTCAAGTTTTTGAAGTCCATTAATAGTCTTATTTTTCCATTCTTCTTCCTTATTTGGACCAAATTGACCACCCAAGTGGATTATTATATAGGGAAGATGATTTTGGCACTTAACAATTTCTCCACTTTTCTTTGGATAAGAGGTTCCAAGATAGGATTCATGGGTCTTTGCCTTTGTCTAAAGGGTTTATGATATTGTTTAAATGGAATAGTATGAGTGACGACCAAGAGGTCATACACTTTTAAATCCTCATATGTCCAAGCAATACCATCCATGTACTGAGAGATCAAATCCCTTATTCACTACTTTTCCTTAGGAGTACAACTAAGACCAATATTGACATAACACGGATTATGCTCATCTCCTTGATTTTCTCTTTTGAAGTCTATTTCATTGACCTTGGGTTGTCAGAGTTGTTGTTCCTAAGTATCCAAGTTAAAGGCCTTTACAAGGAGACTAAGCCAACTGGTATTTTATTTTCTCTAAGCTAGAGAATACCTTATCTATCTATTTCTTCTTGACAAAGGTGATTGACATCCTTGTCATTGATAATTTGGGACTTAAAATTCCCTAAATTAGTTAAAACTTAATGATCTATTGGTCATCATCAAAAACCTAGAAATTTTCTACATTGTCTGGGATAGAGGGATAAAGAACTAATTCAATATAAAATCTTTTTACCTTGGATTCCTGTAGTGGTTCAATATTTGTAGTAGCAGTAGCTAGTGAATCAACAACTTAGTTTTGATCTCTTAGGAGTGACACAATGTTAAAAGCTTTCAATATTTTAATTAAATAAAATGCTCTATTCTTATACCTCTTCAAATAAGACAATTTTAATTAGTATTTGTTTCTTATCTAGTGGACTACTAGATCTAAGTCCCCAAACACTTTTATCTATTTT
Organism: Torreya grandis; assembly: GCA_037957365.1. Classification (NCBI taxonomy): domain Eukaryota; kingdom Viridiplantae; phylum Streptophyta; class Pinopsida; order Cupressales; family Taxaceae; genus Torreya; species Torreya grandis. Next base: position 2,554,238 of record JARHVA010001363.1, on the reverse strand, counting down.
ACATCATTCTTCATTGCAAACTATAGTCCTAATATTAGAGCCTCATACTCAGCCCTATTATTTGTATAGGGAAACTATATTTTGTAGGTAGCTAAGAAATTCTTACCTTGGGGATTAATTATCTCAATTCTCAAACCTGATCTTTGCTTAAACTTGGCTCCATCAAAGTGTATTGTCCACAAATGATTTGAACCTTTAGGGTCCATGATCTACACTAAATTGTGAGTGGTAAAAGTTTAAATGCCTAACGAGGGAGAATCATACTTTAATTCTTCATTCTTGATGTTGTATTTAGTGATGGGATATTTCATTCTAGGCTCTCTATCAATTTTGATCTAATTTGCAACTCCTCTTCAAGGTAGCCAAATATGTGAGAAGCCTATGGAAAGATATCCATTGAGCATTTTAGACTAGTCTCTACTTATAAATAATATATATCCCTTAGGTATGTCCACTATTAGGATATCAATAGTCATTTGGACTCTTGGTTTTGATGCTACCTAAATGTGTACATTATTCAGCTCTCCCACTTAGTACTATTATTTTGTATAACTAAGAAACTGGGCTCTTTAAAGGGATAGGAGTGAGACCAAGTTTTTTACATATATATTTAGGCATAATAGTTGTAGATGCTCTAGAATCAACCAAAAAATTAAGGATATTCTTAATAAATGCTCTGATGGTTAGCAAGAATAGTGTCACTTCAAGTTTTCTTTTATAGATGACATTGGTATCATCTACCTTTTCTTCTTTTGGTTTGTCTAAATTTTTTCTAGTTTTCTCCATAGGGTCTTTCCAGTGATATACTTCCATAGTAGTTCCTTTTGTTCATTTATTTGGGATAACTCATGTAACATGATATTTTATTTGATTTTCTTCATATCTTCCATGATGTTCTATCCTCCATATTTTTTCAATTCTTCCTTGCTTGGTAGTGGATCATTCCCATTTAGAGGGGGTGGATTATTGTCTAATTTTGGATTAGGCAAAATTAATATGGTTTTTGGAGGATTCAAGGTGGTAAGTAGTTTCTTTTTCCTCAAGTTATACACACCTCTTTGATATTTCTAGAATGCATGAACTTCTTCTAAATTATCTTCTAGTTCATTATCATCTTCTCTTAAGAAGAAGAGTTCATGAGTCTCAAAGAACATGGTTGTGCTAGCAGATCTAGGGTCATGATGAAATTTTGGTGAATTATTCATCTGATCTTGCCTAGTCACTTCCCTATAAAAGATCTTGAGTGTTGTGTAAAACTCAATGCAATCAAGCTTGCCATGCTAGGGTGTATTATGTATCCTACACCAATTGAGGAGAGTTGTTTTAGTGATGTTGATTTTTAGAAGTCTACCAGATTAATCCATATTATTTGTAGGTATATTAAAAGGCCTATTATATCTTTGAAACCTAGTGTTTTGGTTTCCCATCTGAGTATTGGTATTGGCCAGATTTTATTTCATTTTATAAAATCATTACTTTATTTCTAGACCATATTCTAAATAAAATCTAATTTGTCTTTTTGGAATCTACACCTTGCAAAATAGCTATATGAATTATAGTTGCATGCTAGTTCTATTGGTAATGATTGTTTAGATATCCAAGGTTTAGCTATGTTTTATTTGCATCAATGGAGGTAACATGTATAGTTGATTTTGAATGTATGCCAAAACATTTTGCTTCATGTGTGGTATCAAGTTGAGCATGGGGATTCCATTGCTAAGGTTAGGTCTCCCAGGTGTCTATGAATTGATTTGTCTATCAATGCTAATAGCTTCTTTGAATGATAATGCCAAAGTATTGGTAGTAGGTTCTCTTCTTAGGAACATAATAATAATAGGATCTAAGGCATTTTTTTACATCTCCAGTGCTAACATCTAGGGTTAACCAGTTGTATGTATTTTTCCATCTTGAATTGAAATCATATATAGGCTCATTTATTTACCTCTTCATGCTGGTGAAGTACTTATATACCAATCTAGGATTGGTGACCTATCTAAACTACACAAAAAAATCTATTTGATAATCCTCCCAATTAGTGATGGAGTTTTCCATCAGATTTAAATACCAATCATAAGTAGCATCCATTAAAGTAAAAGGGAATAACCAACATGAAACATCTTCATCCACTACATTCATCAATCTTAAGGTAGCTTTAATAGATTTAATATGATCTTCTATGGTCCTTGGTTTTGACGGATAAAAAGATGGCAAATACTTTTTGAGGTTCTAAGGTAAAATATACACATCCCTCAGGATGGCAATGGTAGATCCAACTAACTAGGGTTTTTGTTGAGCCATTGGTTGATTAACAAACAAAGGGTTCCTTACAAGTGAAGTGTGACCTATTATAGGTGGATTATTCTAAACTAGAGCTATTAGCACAACTCTAGGTCTCTTATGGCTTGTTAATGGTGATACTAATAAACCATCCTGAGAATTAGATCTGGTCACTCTCCTAGGTGACTCTAGTGAAACTCTATGCAAATACTAACCTTTATTATTGGGAGGAAATTTTGGCCCTCCATCTAGTACTAGTTAAATTGTTAATGTGGGTTTTATGCACACCATAACCATAACAAGGTAACCTCTAATGTTTTAGGATCTTAATGAAGGTAAAATCCACTTTAGGGCATGATTTTTAGGTATGCATTTTGGCAACCTATTGATGGAATAGCTGGTAGGGTATGTAAGTTGTTAAAAAGGTTTTTGAATAGAGGTGTGGATTTATAATAGAGTGAATTCATATGTGAATTGGATGGGTGACTAGACTTTAATCTAGAGTGGGTATATCTCAATAATAAAACATAAAATGAGGGTAAGGTAGGGTAGGAAATAAATCTTTGTGGGTCTCAGGAATTACCTCCTTGGTTGGTTTTTAGATAAACTGATGTTCTCTTAAAACTAGTGCTAGTTGTTAGCAGTAATTACACACATGCAAATAGGCATAGATCATAAGTCTAAAGGAAAAAATGTGTAGGAATTCCAATAGCCTTATACAAAGGTTGATCCTATCAGGGCTACTATTGCACGCCCTTCAATCAAGAGATTATGGCTCAAGCTACTAGATTATTTAAGGCAATTATAGCAGACATTTAGAAGACTACACCAAGAAAACACCAATATAAATCCATAAATATGATTAAAATTAACTTGACTATTTCAATCAATATATTTTCCAATCTCTAATAGCTATTATACATCTAATATTAACATATCAATTAAAATAGTCAAGAATCTATTTACAGCATTAACACACTAAAGATTATTGAAACAAAAAAACCATAGGAATAACAACTAATAACACAAAATGAGAAAGAAAATACTCAAACACATTTGTTGTCGATCAAAATTACTCATTGCTTTTGTATTCAAAATTCTTTGACTCTAAAAAATAAATTTGGGTGATATAGTTATATTTATAGATCTTGGGGAAGAGGTTGCTTCATCTTCCAAGTCTATGCATGGTTGTTACATGTGGTTTTTAGAACATATAGTTATAACTATAGTCAAAACCATTTTAATAAAAATATAAAAAAACTATAAATAGACAAATTACCTTTAAAAAAGCATGTAACGTGTGCATGAGAAAATACAAAATCAATTTTATAATGATTTGTCTTTTTTACAAGGAATATAAATATAAGTGCCACCAATATTTATACATGCATACATCTAAGGCTGTGTCATCCAAAGTGCTACATGGGCTTGAGTAGGAGTAGAATTCAAAGTAGAAATTGAAGATGTAACTCCATTGCTAGAAGCTTGCTTCTTCTTCACCTTATTTTCCTTGTAGACTTTATGTGCTACCACATGTTATTGATGAATAATATCTAAGTTAAGCAATGAAGGTTAGTGAAGTCTCTTGGTTAGCTCGAGGAGTCTTACATGTTCATCCTTAATAAGTTGGAACTTACTTTTGAAAACCTCCCCTTTGGTCACCTTCCTTCTAACCTGGCTCAACTCAGATTCTATCTTTACCACTACCAAGCCTTGTATGCTTTACTTGAAATTCTCAGTGGCCTCTTGGATAATTTTACCAAAATTTATTCTACTAATCAATTATTCTATAAAATCCCTTGCTTTATATAACTTTATCTCACTCAAAATTTGGAGAAGTTAGGCCTCATACACTTGATATTCTGGAATTAAGGTTGTAATTGCCTTTAACCACTCCTTGACTTCTTCATGTCAAATGATAACTAAGTTTAAGACATTATATTCCTCTAATGTAGTCATTAGATCAAGATGGATATATAATGAGTTACCTATGTAGGCAACTAGCATTTTAAGCCTAGTGTTATCATGAGCCAAGGAGCCATAGACATAGTTTTCTTAGTTCACATGAGGTGTCATCTCAGCCTTCATGAATTATATGTCATCAAGAGATTTGTATCATTTATATGAATCCTTCTTGACCTCAACTTTAATTCTTGAAATAATGTGTATAGTGTTGGATTGTTCCTTAAACTACCTAATTTGTGTTTGCAATTCTTGTACCTCTTCCTCTAGCTCTTATCAATCTAAATCTATTCCTTCGTGCATAGCCACCACCCCATCCTTGTGTTCCTAAGTTAGGTCTAAAATATTCTCTTCATACGCTGACTACCTAGGTTACTTGTTCTACCTCTTAATGAGGGAGAACGTCAATAGTCACTCTTTAATGATGATGCATGTGTCCTGGTCATCCTCCAACTTCCTCTTCTTCACTTTTTGGATTGAACCAATTGAGGGGTCAAATAAAGTGGGCATATATGAGAGATCAATGACCTTGTAGCTATAGGAATTTGACTTCTCAAGTCAATATCCCAATGAGGAATATTGAGGGGTGCTTTAGCAATTATAAAAATAATTTCTCATTTAACCTCCTCTTCTTCTCTCCTTTGTTTCTTAATGGCATTGGTCAAAAGGTTAGTAAAAGAAGACCATATTATTTTCAACTAATACACTCCTCAAATTTGAGGAAGTGGGTAGACTATAATAATGTGATGTTTTTCCTTCTTCCCCCTACTTGTGATATTTATTGTGGTTTCTTCTATAGAAGTGGAAGTGGGAAGTGGAAGGGAGAGTTGTGTAGATTGGACATGAAGTTGGGGGTGGCCAAAGAAATTTTCACTCTCCTAGTTGCTTTCTTCTTTTTATGAAGTCTCACAACAAAATTACCAATAGGTACAAAAGGAATAGCCATGGGAAATAGTGTGATAGTGATAGTGGAGGGATCAATGGTGGTTATAGAGATGGAACGGATGGATGAAGTAGAGGGAACTTCAATAGAAGAGATAGGTTTTGAATCAATAATGTAAATTGAAGCCAAAGTAAAAGTAAATAATGTCTAAGTACCTTGAAGATGAATTTTTATAGGGTCCCCTTAAAGGCTTAGAGCCTTAGCCTTTTTTAACTCAGCATCCTCATCTGAATCACCTACTAGGTCCTTGATGATGACTTCATCTCCTCCACTTGGATATGAACTTGAAGGTGGAGTAGGAAAGCTTTGAGATGTATTCATTATGGGGCTACTTGTAGGAGTCATTAGATTCTTGGTATAGACCAAATGGGTATTTTCATGAATGGGCAAGCCCTAGGAAGTAGATGCTACTACTTGTGAATTTGCCACCCCAGTAGATGAAATAGTAGACACATAGGTGGTGGCCATAAGAACTTGAATAATGATAGTAGTAGGAATATTTTACATCTCATCTGACTCCTTATCAATGTCCAAGTTGATTTGATCTCCCCTTTATGTTCCTCTCTGTGTACTAGGCTCATGTAGCCCATGTTCTTTCTTAACTGATTTCAATTTTAATTTTAATGGAAGTCTTTGGGATGAGGAAGCTTCTTGCTCTCCAAATTTCCCTATCTAAAAATATAAATTCGACCATCCTTTGAAGAGAGCTCTTCTACTATCTATTTCCTTATTTGAAATAATAGGCTCATCTTAGATCATTTTCAAGTGATCCTCCTATAACCTAATAGTTTTTGCTTGCTTCAGCACTGCTTCATCCATCTTAGCATTATTAAAGAAAAATTCATAACACTATGGATGGTGGAAATAAGGAATGTCAAAGCTATGGATGTGAATTTGTATCCACCCATGGGGGTCCTAGTCTTTACGTGCTATTGTAGGAAAGACATAATGATTCCTCTTGCCTCTAACATCTCCAAGATGTTGCCTTATCTAGTAGACCATCCTACCTAATGACATTAAGCTTCTAAAGAATAAGCCTTTCTTCTACCTATCCATGTCTTCCTCAATGCTATTATATAATTGGAAATCAATCTCTTGTTTTGCCAACTTATCATATAGATACCTTGGGAGACATAGGGTTTTAACCTTAACTCCCAAGATCATGATAATGGTAATGTATGGGTACAATAAGTAGTATCCCTTTCTGCTCAAGTTCTTCAAGATTTTTTCCCCAAGATCAGGCATAAGTGATCCATGAATGGCTTGCCACACCTATGGGTAAACATATTTGCAAATTTTGACCATGTGTTTATGATAAGCATATATGTGTAAGAATTGAAAATGGTCATAGATTTTATTCTTTATGCAATCCATAGCCAAAGGAAAATGGTCATAGATTATATTCTTTATGCAATCCATGGCTAGAGCCCATAGATTACCCAAGTCTTTATAACATGTCCCCATAATTGAATCAACCAAATACAACATCATAAAAAAGTCTCCTATGGGGGTGGGATATGTATCTTTGTTTAGAATCTACTCTCTCAACCTTAAACTAATTACCTCCCCCAAGGCATAAGCATCATCATATGATAGCATCACATGCAGTAATGGCACCTAATCTAAGTTTATAAAATAGATGTTGGGCATCTTATATTATATATTTAGTAAGGCCATACCTATATAGATTCCCATTATGAGTTTGTTAATCAAAATTTCCCCCTTCAACTTCATTCCATGCCAAGTGATGGATTTGACTGGGAGCAACCATGAGGAGAGCACCTTTCAGATCAAGATTTTAGCTTTGAATTTTACCTAAGTGCTTGTCGTATTAGACATCTAATATATTGAGGGATAGGTATATTTGAAATTGACTTCTAGAGATGTAAGTGACCATTGTATCTCTATGATAATGCAACAAGTATGCATCTTGTGATATTTTACCTGAGAAGAACAAATCTTTAAGCAAGTCTATACATGGCATGACCTCTAGTTTTATTGCAATGAAGTGTAACCTTTAGAAATTGTAGGATAGAATTTTTTGAATGAAGAGCCTTTTTGACAGTACTATTTTTTCATTTAGTGAAAACATATCAACTAAATCAATAGCCTCTTAGAGTTGTGAATAATTATAATACTTATCATGAAACACTTCTGCATCAAAGACCATATCCTTAAATTATATAGAATCCTTGATTTATAACATTTATAGAAGATACGTCCCTCAAATGTCTTAGATGAGGAAGCCATATCTATGTGTTTGTGCTTGTATCTTTCTCAATGTGTTGTGTGTTATGTATGCCTATATATTGATATAATTAACTCAGCTCTAGCTTAATTATTGCTTATTGTATACTCTTTAAAGTATAAACTAGGGATCTCAGTCACTTTTTGAAAATGAGGATGCTTAAATTACAAGATAAATTAGATGTAAATGACATATTCAATGGTTTTGTATCATCTATATAGGATCCCACATTAAATACTAGTTTGTGCGATATTAAATATGCAATGTTCACTTTTCAAACTTGTTATCTTGAGTTGGTGGGGGCATTTAACACTTATCAAATAATAAATATTTTATATTTATTTTTCTAAGTATGGTATAATTTCAATAGTGTTTTTCATAATATACCACTTAGGATCATAGTGTCGAAAAAGTGCTTTTGGGTTTATGTTCGTAGATAATTGTTTTAGGCAAAGTGTCTATGGTAATTTTTCTGAAGGAGTCTTTTCGTAGGACAAAATGTTTGAAGTAATTATTATAAAGGGTTAATACATGGTTAAAGGGGTAGCTCCAAAAATTTTGAAGGGTAATTTTGGACCAAAAGGTCTACTTCGTAGGGTATTTCATCCATGACAAAATTATTGAAGGATCTACTTCATAAATGTTGAAGGGCACTTTTAAAATTCCCCAAGGGTAGTTTTGGAGAGATGAAGGGCATATTTGATCTATGAAGGGCACTTTTGTATGGCTAAGGGTCACTTCAAAGGTCCTAAAGGGTAGGTGGTCACTTTAAAAAATCCAAAAGGTGACCTTCAAAATATCTTAAGGGTTAGTTCAAGAAGTCTGAAGGGTGTGTGCCCTTTAGAGGAATTATTTTGAGAATTTTATGTTGGAACAAAATGCTTGAATCAATAATTATGAAGGAAATGGTTTAGGGAAAATGATCCTTTTGAAAGGTCTAAAAGGATTTATTTTAGACAACATGTCCAAATAAATTGGTAAAGCTATGTAACAAAAGTCTTGAAGGAAAGGGTAAAGGGTAATCACAAGAATGTTAAAGGAATTTTGATGGGCAAAAAGGTTGTGATAATTGTTCTGAAGGACACTCCCATAAATCCTATAGGGTAGGTTAGTATATAAAGGGGACTTGGAAAAGCTCTCAAGGGTAATTCCAAAATGCCAAAGGGTAGACGACATAAAATTGAAGGGTGTGTGTCCTAAAATAAATGGTCAAAAGGGGGTAAATGGGTCAGCTTGAAAAAGCTCAAAGGGATATTTAAAAGGGTTTTTAAGGGTAGGTGGAAGGAAAATGAAGGGTCTACTTTGAAGCAAAAGTTTTCCCAAAGGGTCTACTTTATAAAGGCCAAAGGGTAGGTCTAAACTTCTCGAAGGGTAATCTTGTATGGTTAAGGGTCATTCCAAAAGTTTTGAAGGATAAGTTGGATAGGTTCAAAGGGATGATCCATCAAGAAATTTGTTTCATGGGAAGTGCATGTGGTCTAAAATTCCTTAAGGCAAAGAGTCCATAGGCAAAATTTATGTAGGAGAATTGTTTCAAATGAAATAATCGCAATAATTTATCTCATAAAAATAAGGATGTTTGATAAATAATCCTAAAATAAAATAAGACCAAAGATTTATTGAAACATAACATCCTAAAAGATAACTTTACAAGAGACTAAAATAATTATCTTGAAGAGTATGCACCCAAAGAGTTTACTTGTAATACACAAGTTAATCTCATAAACACAATGCCAATATCATCTGCTAGAAAAGTGAAATGTCCTATAGACTTCCTAGACTTTGCATATACCTATGAATAGGGTATCTCATGAAATACCATATTTTCAAAAAATATGGGTCCCCATTTCCTCATAGAAAAAGGGGGGTGTTGGGTAAAACATCTTTCACCTGATAACTTACAGCCTGTCATTGGCCAACTTGGCCTATAGCCATATTGTTTTTCTGCTCATTGTAGTTTTCTTAGATCTGACTATTTTCAAGGAAGTGAGAAAGTCAACCATGGTGTCTTTAAACTTTTTGAACTAGTCCTCATGGATTGGCAAGATGGGTTTTTCCTTTAAATTATTATTCTACTACAAGATGCTTTTAATGGTAGCCTATAACTGAGATGATTATGCTTGAGCTAATTCAAGCACAATTCCCTCAAAGACATAATTTTCACCAGGTCTATACCCTTCAATAGGATTCAATCCAAAAAATGGTTCCACTTTCTAAAAAGTGAATTCATCCCCTCCAACCAAGGCTTTCTTCTTAGTGACCCTTCACAATCTAGTTATTGTTTGGTTAAACCAAATACCAACTAATGATTCTATAACTTTTGCAAGATCTAGGGTTTCCACTTATGTGCTTGAAGTTATAGGAGTATACATCTATGTTTCCCTTTCCTATTGTTTCAATGCCATAATCTAGACTTGAGTTCATCATGGATAGTGATGTTGACTAATTTAGTAATGGCCCATGAATGGTACAGAGTAGGAACTTTATATAACTTGCCATATATGAAATACTCTAGAATAAAAGGGCCATAAATTGGGTTATCTTTGCATAAAATATTAACCTCACTCAAAGGATAAGTAAAGGTCAACTTGAGCTTCTTTCCACTTAATGAGACCAAGGCTAGCTCAGCTTTTCTTTTGGGTTGGGTTGTAACTAATACCAAGCCCAAAGCTACTTACTTCCCCTTATCTTCCCTTGTATCTTTAGTTTGAGCTTCATCTTCATTATATTCATAGGCACTATCTAGTATCTTCAAATCATCCTCCACTATTTCCTTAGGATATAGTGTTATTATAGCAATTTCCTCAATTGAGGGTCCTAGTTCTTCAGGTTGTGTTGAAGATGATGCCACCTCATCTAGACTCTTTTTTCTAGGCCTCTATTCAACTTATTTTATAAGATCTTGTGTTTCTATATTTGGTGTCTCTAAAGGCCTATAAGATGGACTTGGTAACAAATGGTACTAATTGGGCCCCATCTTCCATATGTCATCACTTGGTTTTTGTTCTCTTAACAATCTAGTCTCTAGCTTAATGTTCATTTTCTTCAATCTTGTCAATACTTCAATGAATGAATAAGCTCTAGTGTACATGTAGTAATAAGTACCAAGATGGTGCTCATAGGTCATACTAATTCCCTTTGACTTCAAATGTTTCATAACTTTAACATTTAGGTCCCACTATCTCAATTCATCATGCTAGAATCTGAAAGAGCTCTTATGCTTGGAAGCAACTTCCATATTGTCCCATTGTTGAAGCATAATCAAACCAATGATTAAGGAGAAGGTGTGGAGTAAGCCTTTACTCTTAGTTCTACATAAACCATCTATACCATTGCATATTTTTAATTCAACTTCTTGTTCAGCTAACCTATTTGGTACATGGACTGATAGCCTGAGTGGGGTGCATTGGGTCCCTTCAATAATAATTATAGTGTAATTTAGATACAATCAAATGTCTCTAATGAATTCAACATATTTATTGATTAGAGGTCTGACCCTCATCATGAGGATCCATATGATATCCTCAACCAAGGGTAAATATACATGATATCATATAAATTACATATGGTCCATGTACTTGAATATATACAATTTTGAGTAGTATTGGGAGACTATTTATTTCCCATTAGAAAACCATTCTTTAATGTTGGGAACTTTGGTGGTGGCTAGTAGGGCATCTAGTAGTTATGACATCATATAAAATTGACCCCTAGTCTTCTTTTTAATTCTAGAGAACTTCTTACTCAAACAAGTATTGATGACTTCACTAAGGGGAAGGGTTTTCTCACTCTCAACCATAAAGTAAACCAAAGTCACCCAAATTTTATCCACATAAATGGTGGTTGAACTCCCAGATAACCTATTCATCAAGGTCATAATTATCTTGATCTTGGGCCTAAATTGGCTAATTAGGTTGTTACCATTGAGGTCAAAAACTATTTAGTTCCCATAATATAGCTAGGGAGTCAGGATGGTATTTAGGTCATTCTTCTTGGCCCATTCATTGATTGTACCAATGTTTACTTTGGTTTTTGGCAATTTTTAGTAGTTTTAAAATACTATAGGATAAATATATGCAACCTTCCTAAAGCTGCATTAATGAAATAACATGCCCTAATTAATTTTACATTCTTTGAAAATAGGAGCAATGACATCAATACAATGTAGTACCTCTAATTTCAATGTAGCATAATGTAAATTTGTCATTTGAATGGAGACCAAGTCATAGTACCTCATTTTTATGGATGCATTCCTTTAATCCTCCCTTATAATGGCTAGTAGCTCTTTAATGGCCTATAAAAGCTTAGACCAATTCTTATCTCCCATGTTTAATTATATAGCATCAAATTATATATCTTTAAATACCCTTCCTTCTAAATTTGTGGTTAGATAGAGTTCTCTATCTTGTTGTTTTCAAACAGACATGATTGTGAGTTTGAAAAAATGCTCATTAGTGGTCTATAGTTCACCTCTAGATTAGTTTGTACTTGCTTAGTTGGCAATTTGACTCTCTCAGGCTTGACTATGGTCAATTTGGGATCGAATTAGGGATTTTATAGATTTATAGGGCTTTTTTCAAGTCTTTTTTATCTTTCATGATGAGGGCCATTTATACTTAAGTGAAATTTTGTTCCTTATATTTATTTTGGATCCTCGTTTATACTTTTACCTTTTTGTGCTTTCAAGATCTTCAACTTTGTCACTTTCTACTAATGTGGCATCATCATGGCACTTATGTGGCATTTTCATGGCAAGTTGCTTGTTAATGTTCAAAAATTGATTATTGCCTTTTGAAAAATTTGCTTTGTCTCACTCCATTAGATCATTCTACATAGATCAATATGAATAGTTGATATTGATCTTAAGACTTGCATGCCATTGATTTTAATTTGTACTAGGCCCCAAGGTTACACTACTTGGTATTCCCATGGGCATTCTAAGTTCTGCACCTTATCAACCTTTCTAGTTAACTTGTTCTTTCCATGTGGTGATTCTTCACTTACTCAAAGCACCAATAAAATTTTAATTTTGGCTATACTCCATCAGATGAATCTCATCTGAGTGAACATGAGTTGTAAATCCTATAAAGATGCACAATGTTTAAGTTAGGGTTAGGATACATAAATAACATAGGTTATATAAATTATACTATGGCTTTATTTCATCTTAATAAACATGAGACAAACTTTAATCTAAAATGTTTAAGCTAAGCTTAGAACATATTAAAAGGGGACTCCAAATAATAATAAAAGGATTTAAAGTAAGTTTTTTAGCCTAAGGTTTTATCATATTAATAAATACAATAAAACATTAAGGTAAAATCTCTAAGCTAAGTTTTATAACAATAAGACACCGCATTCATTAGATCAAGCCAATAAAAAAGACTAGAAGATCATGGGACATATATGGAACAAACATAAGACTTTAGACTAAGGTTTCATCAAATGTTTAAAAACATGACTAAATCTTATGATAACATTTAATCTAAGTTCATATCATTTAAAATTTCTCCCATGCAAATTTAAACTTAGTTATAGGGGTCTCGAGTTGAAACATGGCTTCAAATAGATCCAAATAATCTATGATAGGTCAAAATCTAATGAAAGATCAATTTTAAAATTGAAGTACATAATATTAAGTATGTTTATTCTCCAAATGAGATTGGTTCTTAAGCTTGAATTTTGATGGTCTCATAGACATTAATGATGGCATCATGAGTGTCAATTGATGGTCATGTGGGCGTCAAAATTAAACTCACATAATTAACCATAGGGGCTAAAATTTGATGGTTGTGTAGATTTTAATGATGGCTTCATGGGCATAAAATGATGGGCATGAGAATGTAAATTTTTTCTCCATGAAATAAAGTAGGTCTCATAGAATCTTTGACTCAATATGAATTATTTGATTTATCTCACTCAAGTAAATGTGGGTCATTGATTATGATTTAGGTAGTCAAACACGGTTGGATTCTATAGTCATAAATGGATTAAGCAAGCTTAGGACTACATATAACTTATATCAAATCCTTAAACTAATGTTTTATTTTGTATTAATAAATACAAACAAACTTTAGCTTAAGGTTTTAAGCTAGGTTAGGAACATCATAAAAGGACCCTACATTTAATAAAATCATAACACAATCCCTTAGCCTAAGCTTAAAACATGATAAAAATACCTTTTAAATATTATAAGTCCTATTATAATACCTTATCCTAAGGTTTTATTATATTAATAAATATGATGAAAACCTTAGCATAAAATTTAGGTTAAGTCTAAGTTATAATGAAAGGGACCCCTTTAGACTTTGATTTTGGTTGCATACCATTGGATCATCAGTGTCAGCTCAAATGCAGGTTGTTGATCATGATTCAAGTGATCGAGTAGGATTGGTATCATAGGCTAAAGTCTTTGGTATATCATTCTCATCTCTCTCTATCCGATCAAGTTTTCTTGATTAAATGCAGGTCGTTGATCCTGTAAACAAGAACATGGTTTAAGTCAGAGTTGGAAGACATATAGGACTTAGGATAAAGTCTTAAGACTAAGTTCTTGTTTATGTTAAAAAACATGAATGTTGTGTTAGATCTAATATATTATTCTAAGTTTGTAATAATAGGGACCATGTGAATAATAAAGCTAGACCAAGCTAGAAACATAATAAAATGACCCTACAAACATTAAAGTTAGACCATGCTAAGATAAAAAAAGGAATGAGGGACTCAGGACATGAAGAGACCAAGTATATAATTTTTAGGCTAAGGTTTGGCTCTATTTAAAACACACCCAAGACTTAGTAAAAATTAAACTTGAGTCTATGGTAATTTTAAAGTGTTCCCACATAAATTATTTTTGCCAATTTTTAAATTTGGTCCAAAAGAACCTATGCTAGGGTTTTCTGAAGGAGGGTTTCTAGAAGCATTAAACATGCATTTATCTTAAATTCCTATGGACAAAAGGCTAGTCAAATCTTGAATAGGTATTAAAATTATAAATTCCAAGCATAATCCATTTGATGAGGTTTACATTAGACCTACAACTTGAAATAATAAAATCCACTGTTAGCAATATTAGACAAATTTTTAAACTAAAACCATGAGCAAAAATAAGCCAACCTAATCAGGGGAAGATGATATTCAAATAAAAATAATTTGAAAACATGTTAATGACACTCTGATCAAGTGAATTTTTAATGTTAAGGTTCAAATCTGCATAATTTGACATAAGAGTCCTCATTTTTTTATAAATGGGGGTATGTTGACCTCAACAAAAGTGTGAAGTGTGCTTGTCCTAGTATGCTTCAAGAAGGTTTGGTTTATCTTTAGTTTTGGCATGATTAGGGATGGGTATTAAGTATTTAACATATGTGAAGGTTCCTATTATAATATAAGGATTATTAGAGATCTTGTGGAAGTGTATGGTATTCATTTGATTCTTCATTATGTTCATCTTGGCATAGTTAGTTTAGTGGCAAAAAATCAGAGTAGGCATATTGATGACATTATACTTCACATGTGTGAAGGTTCTAAGAGCATCTTGATATATAATTGGATTTACCTATGTGAGGAGATCATATGGTTTAAATTTTAGTTCATGTAATTGAGTGCAGTAAAGTTATTAAGGTTTAAATTTAGCCTTCTAGGTAGATTGTAGAGGTTCTCGTACTTGGCTAGATCGTCACTACATGTCATGCAAATATGTATGAGCCAGTATGTTTATGCATTTATTTTAGGTATGCATAAAGTATTTTTTCATCAAATGTTTACATGGATATGTTTTTTATATTTTCAATAAGCTCAAGTTATGTTTACAATATGTTTACATGGATATGTCTTGAAGTGTTATGTAGCTCAAGTTATAAAGCTTCAAATTTACTCTAGTAGACTGTGATGGGTCAGAGGTCATCAAGTTTTAACCACATCAAAGACTAAGGTCATTAGTCATAAGATCTAATGATGCAAATTTAATTTTTAATATTGATCCAATGGTTTGCATAAGATTTAACATGTCAAATGTTGCATGCACAGGTGATAAGTGTCATAAGCTCACTAGTCTAGCAGAATATCAATGATGAGTGGCAGTTCATACTGACAAAGATAAATGGTACGAGACAAGTTAAAGAGTCAACAATGAATGTGAGACTACCAAGGGGCACAAGTATAAGGGACTATCATTAAATTGATTATAATACATACAAGGGTGCCAAGTGTCATAACCTTAGGAGTTCTAAGTAAGATCTAATGGTGAGCACTGCTTGATAAAGACCAAGCTACTTAGAGAAGATCAATGGAGTGTATTTGTTCTAAATTATCAAGAAGTAGTGATATGATGACAAGTGTTTGATGTTTAATAGTTTATCTAAGTCAAATTTTGAGATACTTTTAAATAAGATTGATGATGTGAGTTGAGTGAGCTGATCAAAGAGCATGAGATGTGTTCTAAGTGACTGAGGTTTAACTATGACCGTTTGGATTTAAATATTTGAAATTAGCAAAGGAAAGATTAGTGCCTAGTTTCTTAGCCATAACTTTCGATCTATATAGAATGTTATCATGTTTTAAAAATAAAAATTGTAAAGGACTTCAAGGCACATCTAAAAATATTCATTTAAAGGTCTAAATATTTGTACATTCAAAGTTATTGAGCTCATAATTTTATTGTGTGTTCATTCATGCTATGCAAGTAACTCAAGAAGGGTAATTAAGTTTGTTCTATTGATTTTTTGATGTTTCAAGGGGACTTAGATATTGGAGAGTGTTCTAGACTCTTTGAGGATGATCTATATGCATTTTTAAGGTTTAATCAATCCATATTCAATATAAATAAAGACTTATAAGGTGACTGTGTGTTCTTTCATGGTGATTTGTGCACAAAATGGTGTTTGAGTGAATTTAGCTTTAGCAAAAGGGTGTTATGATGGTTTTTATCACTTAAGGAGGACCTATAGATTGTGTGGCATAGGTTTCAGATATTTAAAAGTGTTCTTGTATTCTTAGTTTTCTTAGATAAGTGTCAAAGAGGTAAATGGGTTTTCATAGGACCTAAAAGGTGACCTAGGCCTATTTGAAAGAGGATTGTACTTAAAGGTGACCCATGTTATATCCTTTAAGGGTGAAGGCATGTGTTGTGTTTGATAAGGAAGGTTTTGATCATAGAAATCATGAAGAATCTATAAAAGGTGAAACCAAATGTGATGGTTTTTAGGCTTGGATATATAGATGTGAGAGACCTAAGAGAATAGGGGTGTATGAGAGTTGTGGAGTGAAGGAGAGTAAGAGTGCATAGTGGATGGATTGAATAATAGATAAGTTTGATGATTGTGTGTATAACCTATAGGTCATATTTATGATTTCAAAGATAGTGCTCTTCTAAATTTGAATATTGAGGATGAGAGAAGTCTAGATGATGTCTGTGTGAGCTGGATGATTAATTTGAGAAGTAGATTAAAGTGTGGAATATGTAGTGTGCATAGTTTAAGAGAGATAATATACATTATATCTCCATCAAATTAGAAGGCAATCAGTGATTAGGAGATGTTTATATCTTAGGTATTGAGAAGGTTTTCAACATCTAGGTCAGAAGGACTTGACCAATACATGATCAAAAGAACTTGATCACCTTAGGGGTTGGTGTTCCTTATGAACTAGGGGTTTCATTAAATCTAGTCAAAATGACTTGACCAACAAGTCATCAAAAGGACTTGATCATCTTAGGGGTAGGTGTTCCTTATGAAATAAATGTTTCACTAAATTATGGTCATAAGGACTTGATTAGTATCTTGTTTGTGATCATATTATAGGACAAGTAGTATATGTGTTTATAGGATTGAGAGTGGGTTTTATTCCCCAAAAGGGTTTCCCACATAGATCTTATGTTGTGTGTATGTTATCTTGCATTATCTATTGTTCATTGCTATAAACATCTTAAATGCTTCATGACTAGTTGTATTGAATGTTTAAGTGTTGAAGGGTTTAGAAATTGAATTGGATTGTTTTCCACCATTGATTCACCCACCCCCACTCAGTGGTTTTTACCTCTAATAATATGAACTTTTAATGCTCATAATGATTCTTAAAAGCTATTTTGGAATATCTTCCTCTCTAATTTTCAATTGATGGTACCCAACATAAACATGAATCTTTGAAAATATTATTACACTATACATTTGATTAAAAAGATCATCAATGAAAGGTAAAGGATACCTATTCTTGATTGTTGCCTTTTTTATCATTTGGCATTCAATGAAAAAATGAAGATTTACATCCTTATTTGACAAAGACTACAAGTGCACCCTATGGTGAAACACTTGGTTGAATGAACGCTTTGGCCAACATTTCTTGAAGTTGGGATTTTAAATCAATTAACTTAGTCATTATTATTTTATAGGGATGCTTGGATTGTGGATCTAACCGTAGAATGGTATAAATTGTGAATTAAAATTACCTCTTAGGAGGTAGACCTGTTAATTCCTTTGGAAAAGAATCCTTAAATTCTTGCAAAAAGGATAAACGTCAATTGAGGGTTCCTTAGTTTCACCAATATCATCCATATTGACTAGGAATGCTTGATAACCTTTTGTTGAGCCCTTTTCAACTAAATGGATAAAATTTTCCTTAATTTAAACTCTCTTTGATCTCCTTTAATTTGGGTTTAATCTCTAAAATCATCCAAACACTTAACCTTAATAAGAATACAATCAACTTTAACATTGTGTTTAAAGAGTAAATTCACTCCTAGGATCACATCATATGACCCTAGTGTCACTTCATAGATATCAGAAACTATAGTGAATTCTATAAACTTTTTTTCATCTTGAATAAGACATCTATCAACCTTGACCTTGGATTCATTCCCATACTAAACTAACCAAACATTTTCCATAAAACCATCTTTCCTATATAATTTAATTAACATTTTAGGAGAGATAAAACATTTAGTGGCTCCTGTATCTATCAAAATATAAATAGGATGTCCAAACAAAGTTCTTGATACTTCAATGGGAGAGGCTTAAAATTCTACTTGATGATTTTCAACTACTACATGAATACACTATTGAAAAGTTTCTTATTGTAATGTAGAGGTGGATAAACTCTTATTTCTACCATTTGTATTCCATCGACGACAATCCTTAGCATAATGGTTTCCTCCACACGTAAATCATCCACCAAGTGGTCCCTTCCTCTCAACTTTATTAACCCCATTGAATCCTTATCTATAATTAATTATAGGTTTCTTTTTCACTAAAGCATTATTGAATTTTACATTCTATCTATTGAATTGATAATTTGAATTCCCATTCCATTTCTAGGTCTTTTTCTTGAAGGTTATTTTTAATCTTCCAAACTTCTTTTTTAATTTTTATCTGACCTCAACAAGTGATTTCAAATTTTGATCTTGCCTATTTACCTTCTCTAAAAAATGACTTAGAGGTGTAAAAGAGATAACTTTATTAATAAACAAGTAAAATTATTTTGATTACAAACATAATCTTCAAAAGAGAATCAAATTACAATCAATTAATTAAAAATTTATCAAAAAATATGATGTATTCATCATTATTCAGGTTAAGTATAGGAATTTTTGTACATATGATTGCATATTTATAATCATCAAATGATATTAAAGCTTGATAAAATTCAAACAATCAACTTTATAATAATAATAATAATAATAATAGAAGGTCTAAGCTGGTACTCATGCATCATATTAATTCCCTTTGCCTTTAAGTTCCCCATAGCTCTTCCTTGGGGATCCCACTACCTTAGTTCATCATGTTGTAATCTGAAAGAGGCCCTATGTTTAGAGGCAGCCTTAATATTATCCCATTACTGAAACATAGTCCTACCAATGGTAATGGGGAAGGTGTGGAGCATTCCTTTCCTCTTGATCCTTCAAAGACCATCTATGTTATTGCATATTTGGTATGCTACCTCTTGTTCAACTAGTTTTTTGGGCACATGAACTGGTAGTCTGAGTGGGGTGCATAGTATTCCCTCAATCCTAATTATAGTGAAATATGGATATATCCATATATCACCTATGGCTTCAATAGTCTTCTTTATTAGAGGTTTGACCCTCAACATTTATATTGTTGTAATGGCCTCTATAAAAGTTTGATAAACACAATCACATAATGGTTTATATCGAGGATAATCCTTAGCATAATGGTTTCCTCCACATGTAAATCATCCACCAAGTGGTCCCTTCCTCTCAAATTTATTAAATCCATTGAATCCTTATCTAAAACCAATTATAGGTTTCTTTTTCACTAAAGCACTAATGAATTTTACATTCTATCTGTTAAATCGATTATTTGAATTCCCATTCCATTTCTAGGTCTTTTTCTTGAAGGTTATTTTTAAGCTTCCAAACTTATTTTTAAATTTTTATCTGACCTCAACAAGTGATTTAAACTTTTGATCTTGCCTAACTACCTTCTCAAAAAAATGACTTAAAGGTGTAAAAGAGATAACTTTATTGAGAAATAACTGAAATGAGTCTGATTATAAACATAATCTTCAAAAAAGAATCAAATTATAATTAACTCCATTAAAAATTATATGAAACCAATTATAGGTTTCTTTTTCACTAAAGCATTAATGAATCTTACATTATATCTATTGAATCAATTATTTGAATTCCATTTCATTTCCAGGTCTTTTTCTTGAAGGTTATTTTTAAGCTTCCAAAGTTCTTTTTAAAATTTTATCTGACCTTAACAAGTGATTTAAAATTTTTATCTTTCCTAACTACCTGCTAAAAAAATGACTTATAGGTGTAAAAGAGATAACTTTATTAAAAAAATTGAAATGAGTCTGATTATAAACATAATCTTCAAAACAAAATCAAATTACAATCCATTAATTAAAATTTTATCAAAAAATATGATGTATTCATCATTATTTGGGTTAAGTATAGGAAGTTTTATGCATATGATTGCATATCTATAATCATCAAATGATATTAAACCCTGATCAAATTTAAATAATCAACTTCTTAATAATAATAATAATAGAAGGTCCAGGCTAGTACTCATACCTCATATTAATTCCCTTTGCCTTCAAGTGACTCATAACTCTTCTTTGGGGATCCCACTTCCTTAGTTAATCATGTTGTAATCTGAAAGAGACCTTGTGTTTAGAGGAAACCTCAATATATACGGACCAGCATAATTAAAATCCACCCCTTGAAATATTTCATGAAATAATTAATTACTATATTTCATGGAAGAATTAATTATTATATCATCATATATTAATTATGCCTCCTCTTATAAACATAATTATGGATCAGCATAATTAAAATCCACCCCTTGGATGAAATATTATACATGTGTGATGACATGATGTTTCTATCATGCAATGGTAATTTTAACCCATAAGGCTTTGAGGACATTATTAGGAATATTTATTATTTAAAATTATAAGATACATGCATAAATTTTATATCTTTACATGTTAAACATGTTCAAAATTCAAAATTCAAAATTATAAGAAATGCACATAAAGTTTGAATCTTTAAATGTTAAACATATTTAGAATGAGCTAAACTTATTATGTTTGTAATCAAGGTACTTTAAGCTAAACATAGATTATAAATAAAGTTATTTGTTTTACACCTCTAAGTCATTTTTTTTGAGAAGGTAGTTAGGCAAGATCAAAAGTTTAAATCACTGGTTGAGGTCAGATAAAAATTTAAAAATAAGTTTGGAAGCTTAAAAATAGCCTTTAAGAAAAAGACTTGGAAATAGAGTGGGAATTCAAATAATCAATTCAATAGATAGAATGTGAAATTTATTAATACTTTAGTGAAAAAGAAACCTATAATTAGTTTTAGATAACTATAATTTGATTGTCTTTTGAAGATTATGTTTGTAATCAGACTCATTTTATTTGTTTCTCAATAAAGTTATCTCTTTTACATCTCTAAGTCATTTTTTTTTGAGAAGGTAGTTAGGAAAGATCAAAAGTTTAAATCACTTTTTAAGGTTAGATATAAATTTAAAAAGAAGTTTGGAAGCTTAAAAATAACCTTCAAGAAAAAGACCTAGAAATGGAATGGGAATTCAAATAATCAATTCAATAGATAGAATGTAAAATTCATTAATGCTTCAGTGAAAAATAAACCTATAATTGTTTTTAGATAATTGACAAGGAGAATGATCAACCCTTGGTGAAGGATAGGGTTAGTCTTATTTCCTTTATGAAGCAAAATAGTGCTTTCAAGAGATTTAAGCAAAAAGAAAGGAAGACTTATCTTATAACTAATAAAGTGATTCAACAATAAGAAGTGGTGGGAAAAGATCAGTGTGTATTTACATTCAAGGTTCATATAGTGCATAATTTGGAAATAGATTTTAGGCTAGTGATGAGGAAGATATACACATGGGAAGCCTTTCTTTTCAATCTTCAAAAAATTCTTTATTTGAAAGAATCATTGTAGTAGTTCATATTTCTCTTTGAATGCCTTAGTCTCCTCATAGGACATACTAGTCTCTTCTCCAATGAGTTCCTCTATAATAGTGATTCTCTCCACTTCCGTATTATGCTCTATGATTCTCTCCATGAACTTGGTGAGACCCCCATGTTTTATTTTCTTCTAGACTTTTTTTGGCCATGTACTTCCATGAAAGAAATGGGTTCAAGCCTTTCCCTATCACCTCTCATCAAAGAGATGTCCATAGAGCTAAGGTGAATAGGTGGAAAGATTTGGATGGAGTGAATTTGAATAATTTAAATGGATTTTGGGAAGCCCACCAATATCACCCTATAGTAATTATGCCTCCTCTTATAGAAATAATTATGTATTGGCATAATTAAAATCCACCCCTTGGATGAAATATTATACATGTGTGATGACATGATGTTTCTATCATGCAGTGGTAATTTCAACCTATAAGGCTTTAAGGACATTATTAGGAACGCTTCTTATTTAAAATTAGAGCAAACATGCATAAATTTTATATCTTTACATGTTAAACATGTTTGAAATAAGCAAAACCACTTAAGTTTTGGTGTTACGCTTTTCAAAATTCACATGTGATCATTATAGGTTAAATCACTTGAGGTCAGATAAAAATTTAAAAATAAGTTTGGAAGCTTAAAAATAACCTTCAATAAAAAGACCTAAAAATGGAATGGGAATTCAAATTATTGATTTAATAGATAAAATGTAAAATTCATTAATGCTTTAGTGAAAAAGAAACCTATAATTAGTTTCAGATAATTGTGTACATAGAGTTAATAAAGTTAAGCAATAGACCACTTGGTAAATTTCACATGTGTTATTGTTGGTTTTCATTCTACTATAATACCTATATCACATATCACACACTAGAGAAATTACATGCATATGAAATTGGTGAGTTAATTAAAACTACTAAAAAAAAGCCAACTATAGATAAATCAAGTCAGTGGAAGATAATAAAGGACACAAAATGAGAGAAGATACCAAATATTCTCATAGTTGTCAACTAAAAAGATCCAAATCAAATTTTAATGGAAGAAGATGATAGTGATGATGATGTGAATGACATCCCAAAGAACATAAATGAGTATTTGTCTCATCTAAATTTTACACCCATTGGACCAAGAGAATACAAAGATGATTAAAGAATAGTAAGCAATATAAAATTGGATAAGGGAGAGGAAACCCTCCTAGATACTAATAAGGATACAAATGAAAATACTTATTGCAATATTATTTCACAACGACATACTTCAATGAAAGTGATCCATTGATACTATTTCAAGAAAGAATTAAGTGGTAGAGGTATTATAGTAGATTGAAAAACAACAATAACACATGTGAAATTTACCAAGTGGTTCATTGCTTAACTTTATTAATTCCATGTACACAATTATTTGAAACAAATTATAGGTTTCTTTTACACTAAAGCATTAATTAATTTTACATTCTATCTATTGAATCAATTATAATAGAGACTATTTCACATGTGTTAGTGTTGTTTTTCAATGGAGAGGATAATTTTCATGGATATAATTGATAGAATGTCTAGAAATATTAAGTGGTACTATTTAAAGAACTATTAAAAAGAGGGACCAGTGCTAGGAATGCATAGGAAGAACTTGGGGAGGTTAATTTTGGATTTCTCATGAAACTATATAAGTATGATGTGGCCCTAGTAGATATTTTAGAGATCATGTATATTATATAAGGTGTGCATGTGTACTTATCTCAACAAGAAACAGTCATCATCACATGTTTCTTTAATGACAAGGAATAATAAATTCATCAACTTCCCTAGTTTATAAAAAAAAATAACTCTTCACTCAACAGAAGTCTCTAGATAGTCCTATCACATCTAAAGTATATTTTTGGCCTTTGACCACCTTGAAAAATCTAGTCTGGACTAGGATAGGGAAGTATTATGCATATGGAAGTACACGATTCATTACTATAAGTGTTTGATGAAGGTATTGGTTTCACTTCCCATTCAAAGGTGTCAGTTAGCATGCACACAATGGTGATACCTTATCCTTCACCTTCACTAGTCTTGAACAAAGATCAAGAGCGAATTCAAGTCAAGAAGAAATAATTAGACCCAGTTGAAATGGCAGAGGTGAGAGTCTATATGAGTATATTTCTTATTTTCATGAATTGAAGTCAAATTATCAAAGCTCTTTGCATCATGAATGTAGTGGTATCACATGTGAAACCTAATAGACTCCTTTATTGATGCATGGACTAATTAGTAACAGAAAAACTTAGACCAAGGTTAACCCAGCCTGTATATTTTATTGTATGCCTGTAAGTATCAATAATGAAGATATATAGAAGTGTCTGAAGGTATTGATTAGATTTATATTTGAAATGGTAATAAATGGACAAGGATTTGTTTACTAATAAGGTATAATAGTTTTTTGGAATCCAATTTTTAATGGGGAAGGATAACCTATAGGTAGTCTTGAGATAAACCTATTTACATAGGTTAGGACTGTGTACTTGTTCAAACTTTCAACAAAGAAGAAGTGCATGCTGTTATAAAGTATATGGATATGATATTGATTGAGTTTGGACATAAACATGTAAAATAGTTTGGATAATGGTTTGTGAAGTTTAAAACCTCTATAAGTAAAACAAATAGTCTTCTAAATTATTATACAATCCTATATCAAGACTCAAAACTTTGAGATTCATTGGGAATAAACTTTGATATGTTGGAGAGAAGATATTTGTGCATTTGGAAAGTGATATAGTGGTCCCCAAAATATTTAAATAACTATTAAAAGAGGGACCAGTGCTAAGAATGCATAAGAAGAACTTGGGGGGTGGTGATTTTGGATTTCTCAAGCAGTTATAGAAGTATGATGTGGCCCTAGTAGATATTTTAGAGAATGGATAAAATAAAATGTGTGAATGTGATAGGAATGGAGAGGATAATTTGATATGTGATAGAGGTATTATAGTAGACTAATAAGCAATAATAACACATGTAAAATTTACCAAGTGTTATGTTGCTTAACTTTATTAATTCTATGTACATAATTATCTGAAACCAATTATAGGTTTCTCTTTCATTAAATCATTAATGAATTTTACATTATATCTATTGAATTGATTATTTGAATTACCATTCCTCTTCTAGGTATTTTTCTTGAAGGTTATTTTTAAGATTCCAAACTTCTTTCTAAATGTTTATCAGACCTCAGCAAGTGATTTAAACTTTTGATCTTGCATAACTACCTTCTCAAAAAAAAATGACTTAGAGGTGTAAAAGAGATAAATTTATTGAGAAAAAATTGAAATGAGTCTAATTATAAACATAATCTTCAAAATATAATTAAATTACAATCAATTAATTAAAAATTTATCAAAAAATATGATGTATTCATCATAATTCAAGTTAAGTATAGGAAGTTTTGTGCATATGATTGCATATCTATAATCATTAAATGATATTAAAGCCTAATAAAATTCAAACAAAAAACTTCCTAATAATAATAATAGAAGGTCCAAGCTAGTGCTCATAGGTTATATTGATTCCCTTTACCTTCAAGTGTTCCATAACTCTTCCTTGGGGATCGCACTACCTTAGTTCATCATGTTGTAATCTGAAAGAGGCCCTATGTTTAGAGGCAACCTCAATATTATCCCATTGTTGAAACACAATCCTAACAATGGTAATGGGTAAGGTGTGGATAATTCCTTTCTTCTTTATCCTACAAATACCATCTATGCCATTACATATTTTTATATTTTTATTTGTACTTTTTTATAAGATATTACCCCAAATAGGGATGCCTCAACATTATTCTAATATAATGGAATAGAGGCACCTTGCTCAAGATGTATTACCTCATATTGAATATATCTTACCTCTTACACAATGTTTTCCACATTAGGATAAAAATATGTACTAGATGTAGCTGGTGGCATAGAGGCAGGTTGGGCTGCTATAGGGGTTATTAAGACATAGTTGCCCTCGTAGTGTCATTTACAATTGGTTGCTCTATGGTTTGAGAAGATTGACCATATTTCATTTTTTTGTTCTTATGAAAGTATTTTAATCATGTGATATTGCATGTCAAGGTTTTTAGTTAAAATTCCTTGAAGTTCCCTTTTATTAGTTTCATCAAAACTAGTGTATTGGGACATTGTTAAGGTAGAAAAAAATTGGAAATTGATTAAAATTCTTATAATAATTTGTAATAATAAAGGTGTTATTGAAGGAAAGTATTGAATATATGATATATAAATTCCTAAAAATAGCAAACTAAAAAGTGCATAAAAATGATACAAAGCTCACAAACATGTAAGGCGATACCTCAAGAAGTAATGGGACCAAGTATATGCAGCTAGGGTTTGACAGATTATTATTTTGAAAATCACTATGAAATTTTGAAATTTAAAGTGAATTTTTTATTGAAATATGCAAGTAATAAATAATGAATTTATTGGAAAATTTAATGGTGGATGATCCATTCACATCTTATTTTGGGTTTTAATCCCATGATGAACTTCCTTATCTAAAAACATTCATATTTATGATACTATGAAACATACTTCAAGAGTTTTGTAAATTTATCCTAGTATTAATTTATTAACAAATCCCCTTGATTTATATTATATAAAAAATAATTTTTTTATCAAATGACATCTAGGTTAGTCATCGTTCTCTAAAAAGAGTCATAAACTAATCCCAAGTAGTGGTAGTAGATTCAAGACTCGTCTCAAGCTTCTTATTATCCCACCAAGTTACTACTCCACTATCTAGTTGGTAAGCTCCCTAGATGGCCTTCATTACCTTAAACTAATTTTTAATCTTAAAATATTTTTCCATCTTAGTGAGCCATGCTTTAGCTCCATCACCCAATACTATACCATCAAACTTGGGTGGGTTCAATTTCTTCATATCTCATGAAAGTTCCACAACTAATTGAGATCTTGCTACTTGTTTTTCCTCACCATGCCCTTGATATTGAGGCTCTTCTTAATCATATATTTTTTCTTATATTATATTTTGTTCATTTTCCTCTTCTAGTCCATAAACTTCTCACTCTATAGTTATTATCTTATCTCTAGTCTCATTCATAACAATGAGTATTTGATCAAGTTTTTTAGCTTGTTCAACTGTTAGATAATTAGGATTAGATTGAGGGATTGTATTTCAAGTCTCATATCCACTTGATTTACCTTGTTCCACTATCCTCAATAAAATTAGGAGAATTAATTTTATGTTACTAGAATCCTTAGGTACAAGTGTTAAACATTCACTTTGATACCAAAATATTAGGACCCCACTAGGATCCATAAAAGTTACACAATTTTTTTAAAATTCCAAATAGATTAATTATTAAATAATCTATAATCATATTTATAATTATTGTTTGATTAATAAATGTATCAACCCACAAGTTAAAAATATGATCCATTTAGTTTCCAAATAGCCTCTAACAGATTACAAGATGAATATTTATCATAATATAAATAGTTAAAGATTTAATTACATAAAATTAATGATATAATCCATAAACGTAGTCATAAATAAGCATATAACCATTGTTTTTACAATATTCAAAATTATATACAAATTTTGCAGCCACTACTATGTTGAATATTCATCAATAATAATATACTACAAATTACATTTAAGTAAAAATTCAAATATATAATATATCATGTAGAATAATACAAATGAGCCTCATAGTTATCTCAATAATCCATACAAATATCCATGATTATGATTCCTAAATGGTTGAGTAGCTGAAGAGAGGGAATGTTGTTGTAGACTTTTGTTCCACTAGGTTTTGTCTACATGGTTTACTCAAGCTTACTTAGGTTTAATAAAAGTTCTTAAGGAGAAAATAATCCCACGTGCATAAGGATGTTAGGACTTGTCTAATTTATACCTATATAAGGAACCTCCCTATGTATTTTTTGGCTAATTATGTTAATGCTCATTAATTTAACTTTATTTTGTGGAGATAAGCTTTTTTTTTGAGTTGTTTGCTTTTTCAGGATTCATTACTCCATACAAGTTTTCTTTGTGTGTCTAATCCTATCTATTAGATCCAATTGTGGCCCACTCTGACATGGTATTAGAGATTTACTGATAAATGAACATCATTATTACTATTGTGAGATCTAGAATTTAGGTTATTCAAGTGTTTTTTGTAGATTTTATTTTCAAGGGTATGGTGGGATTTCTTGAAACTCCATGTAGATATATACAATTGAGGTCTCCAAATGAAAAACAAATAGAGTCATTGGATTCAGAAGTCATGAAAACCCTATAATTGGCTCTAAACATGACCTATATTTGTGACAATCATTTTTCACCATTTATGGAGGGTCTAAAGTCATTTTTTTAAAATCTATAGATTTTTTACCACCTAGTATTCAAATCTAGAAAAGTTTTCTAGGTTTTACAAAAGATGAAATGGGTATTTTCTAGATTTACATAAGAACATACATATTTTTCAAGCTCTAGGTTATCCTTGAAAGATTTTTTTCCATTTTGATGATTTTTTGTAGAATTATTGACTTAGAAAAAAATTGTCCTCTTTAGGCCCTCCTTTGTGTGGTGATGTGGCACCTAAATCATGTGCATGTTTTTGCACATCTATAATCCCAAAAGACTATCAAACTAACCCTAACTAATATGAACACATGGATACAATAATTTTTGCATCTATGAGACCTAAGGCCCATCATCCTATACACCTTAGATGGTTTTAAAATTAAAACTCCATGTCTTATGCCTCCATGAGGCCCATGGCCCACTGTCCCAACTACTTCAAATGTGGTTACATGATAATATGTAAACTCCACGTATTGCACATCTATAAGTCCCAAATCTTGAAGACCATCCACCAAATTTTTGGTGAAGTGGAGCACCACCAAAAATAATTACATTACTACACCTCCATGGGTTTGTGGGTCTGTAGATCCAGAGGCCATTCTCCCTATTAGTGTTAGACATAGTTATAGTGATAGAAATATAAATAGCCACCAAGGCTTATAATTATGTGTGCATGACTATCATCCTCATCCTACCCCTTATCCCTATGGTCATATGGTGTGTTCACATGAAATGGGATTAAATTTACATTCCTACTAGTGGGGGATTGACTCTATCACCCAATTTCAAGTTCTAAACACTCAACATTTTTTCAAATTTTACAAAGTGGAGAATCACCTTGCCATATTGAACTTCAATTGAGCATAAATTTCAACCCATGAATTCTTTAGAGGCACCATTTTTTTTTAAGTATTTTTTTTCCTAATAATATGTAAACTCCATGTATTGCACATCTATAAGTCCCAAATCTTGATGACCATCCACGAAATTTTTGGTGAAGTGGAGTACCACCAAAAATAATTACATTACTACACCTCCATGGGTTTGTGGGTCTGTAGATCTAGAGGCCATTCTCCCTATTAGTGTTAGACATAGTTCTAGTGATAGACATATAAATAACCACCAAGGCTTATAATTATGTGTACATGACTATCATCCTCATCCTACCCCTTATCCCTATGGTCATATGGTGTGTTCACATGAAATGGGATTAAATTTACATTCCTACTAATGGGTGATTGACTCTATCACCCAATTCCAAGTTCTGAACACTCAACATTTTTTCAAATTTTACAAAGTGGAGAATCGCCTTGCCATATTGAACTTCAATTGAGCATAAATTTCAGCCCATGGATTCTTTAGAGGCACCATTTTTTTAAAGTATTTTTTTTCCTTTTACATTGGTTTTATTAGCATGCCTTGTTAATTTGAACCTCTATAGATTTAAGTGGGTGTTACATTACTAGTCTATAGCATACATAGTTTAGCAATTACTTATTTTCTACACCATAGATCCCAGTTCAATTCCACTTCTTACACCATTAAACTGTCATGAGTGGAAATTCAAATTTAAAATCCTCTTGAGTATTAAAGTCTTAAACTAAATCACAATGGGTGTAGAAATAGAACCAACACCTGATGTAGAGAAGGTTAAGTGGTATAATCAAAGTGATGAATCCTATGGTCTATTGTGCCTATCTATGTCTTTCAAATTACTTTTCCATATCAAATATATAATAAATCCAAATTAATTTTGGACCTTATTGTATAAACTCTTCAGAATGTAATATGAAAATAGGGGTCATGAATTAGATAATGAGATCATTAGTTTGATCCTAAGTGACTTTGATATGATTCAAGACTTTTTCACCAAGTTTATATCACTTAGGTTCCAATTTAAATTATGTAGCATTGAAAAAATATGATCAAATTATTCTTTCCATCTTTGCCAAATTGGGATATGACTATTCTATATTTGTTTTTATCTTCCATGCCACCAATCATGCCCTTGGAGCTACATGGATGATGTTATCTTTGGATGACTTTGCTACTGAGTTGAATTAGGATCAAGATAAGCCATTTTAAATTGGGTATACTGAATTCCTCTAAATATCATGTCTTATTTTTGAGTTATGACAAATAGAAGGCTGTTAGTAATAAGGAAAGAAATAGAATAAGAAAGACACAGAGAAAAGAAAAGGTCAAAAATATGATGCTAATCCAAAATCATCAAAATATTCCTCCTCTTTAGAAGGGAAATCCAAGAAAGAGAAACTCAAATGTGTCTATTAAAATAAATATAGGCATGATGAAGCCAAATTCATAAAGAAGGAGATTGACCAACTAATAAAAATGCTCAAGAAGCACAATATCAGTGTCCCTAATTCTTCCACTCAAAATTCATCGACATGGGGGTCTTCTAAGGCCAAAGATAGTAAGAAGGGAAAATATAAGGGAAAATCACTTGTTGTATTTAAATCCCATCATTTCACATGGTTTATTGATTCTAGTGCATCACACAACATGGATTCATCACAGGACATATTTGCATCCTTGGAGCCTTTTTATGCCTTCCATTTTATTAGGTGATGATACTTCCATAGAAGTTACTGGGAGTGGATATTTTTAAGTGAATTAAGGAAATTTCATGATGTTATATATGTTCCCTCTTTATCCATCAATATCTTATATATTTACCAAATCACTCACATCACTTCAGTCAAGAGAGTTGAGTTCACACCCAATTCTATGGTTATTAGGGAAGCTAATAGTAACTCTATTATTACATTTGGGAAATTAGATAACTAATATAGGTTGTATAACTTATCATATTTTTATCCTTATCAACCCTTTAATACATTTCTCACTCATTTAGCTAAGGTGAGTAAATTATGCCCTGAGTGATTCAGCCATCTCCAGTATCTCTAATTAGAGCAACTCAATCATCAAGACATGGTGTCAGGGTTGCCATGAGTTAATTTTTTGATGAAATTTTCCAAGGTTCCATTCTTGGTAAGAATCCAAAGTATAATTATGATAAGGTAAAATCATGGAGACTAAATAGATATTGGAGATTATTCATATTGACATTATTGGCCCATTTCTAAAACATTAATTCAATGGGACTAAATACGTGCTTAATTTCATTGATGACTATTCAAGGTATATTTGGTTGTATTTTATTAAGTATAAATTAGAGGTTTTTGACTATTTTTAGGACTTCAAATTAATATAGAGAGATAGTCAGGTAAATCCATCAAGATTTTGTACACCATTTTGAGCAATTTTATACATTAGAGGGGATTAAATTGCAACATACACTTCCATATAGTCCTCAATAGAATGGTGTTGTAGAGAACAAGAATAGCTCCTTAGAGGAAATTACCAACTGTATGCTACACTCCAAGTCTCTTGCACCTCAATACTAGGTTGAGGCCATCAATTGTGCTTATTATATCTAAAACTAATTTGCTCACAAAGTATTGATAGGAATCACTCCTTTTGAAGCTTGGAGTGGTTAAAACCCCAAACTAGAGAACTTTTAAGTTTTTGGTTTACCTTTAATGGCTCACTTTCTAAATAAGAAATGTAAGGCATCAGATACTCAAAGTTAGTCTTGCATCTTTATTAGATATCTTGAGAGTGTTAAGGGATATAGGCTTCTCCATCCCACCACTCATGAGTTGTTCATTAAGTGGAGTGTTCATTTTATAGAGGGTCATTTGGAATCCACACTTGACACCTCTCACTCTTATTTAGATTCACTTGGATTTGATGATAGTTCTAGTGATTTAGATATGCTTGATCAACCTATTGATGATCTTGATTCTTTTTCTAATTTTGATGATGAGATTAGTGATGAGGATTCCCCTCTTACTTATCCCAAATATATTTAGAGGATGGGGAATCTCTTCCTAACTCTCTAAGAACTTCTCCTCTTTTGGATAGATAGACACTATAATTTTTAGCCAATGGGTTGGAGATCCATCAGATAATAGGTGCACATGTTCACAATTACAAAATGACCAACATGTTTTTAGTGCATCTACTTCCAATAAATAATTATTTATTGAGGTATCAGGCACTCTAGAGTGGGATACTACTATGGAAGAGGAGTATAGTTTCTTGTAGAGGAATGACACTTGGGATTTAGTCACACTTCTTAAGGGAAGAAAACTTGTTCAATGTAGGTGGATTTACCAAATAAAATTTGTAGCAGATGAGTCTGTATATAAATTCAAAGCATGCTTGGTAGAAAAAAATTCTTAGGTGCCTAACATTAACTACACCAAGATGTTCACCCTAATTTCCAAAATGAACTAAATTAGACTCACTTTCACTATTACCACAACACATCATTAGGATGTTCATCAAATGGGTGTGAAGAGTGCCTTTATTCATGGTGACCTCAAAGATGAAATATATATGGATCAACCATAAGGATTTGTGTAAGATTTTTCCTTAGTTTTTAATCTTTAGAAATCCATCTATGGCCTCAAATAAGCTCCTTAATCTTGGTATTCCAAGATGTACTCCTTTATTTTTTTATTTGGGTTCATCAGATGCCACTTGGATCTTAATGTTTATATTTTATGGTAGGATGATTCATTGTTGATTATAGTTCTCTACATGGATGACCTATTGATCACAAAGAGTTCTACATCCACCATTACAATAATCAAAACTACTTTGTCTAATAGGATCTTAATAACATACTTGGGCTTGATGCATTACTTTAGGATTAAAATTACTCAATCAAACTCTGGGATCACTGTTATACATTATAAGTATGCTCTCAGTTTGCTTACATGATTTACCATGGTTGAATGTAAGATATATTTGAATCCTTTTCTATCAGGTGTGAATATTGAGGATTATTTACCATCTCCTTTAGTTTATGTTAACTTGTATCGATAACTTGTTGGTAGTCTCATCTATCTTACACACACTAGACTTGACCTTTCATATGTAGTGGGAATGGTCTCTATATTTATGAAATAACCATATGAGTTACACTAAAAATTATCTAAGTATATCTTCCACCACATGTAGGGTAATCATAATTTTAGGATTCACTTTGGAGAGAGCATGAACATCGACTTAATTAGGTATACAGATTCAGATTGGGTTGGTGACAATAAAAATCACAAAATCTACTCCATGTTACAAAAATAAATTGATGAAATATATCCATATATTAACTAAACAAAAATATAAAAAAAATAAGGAGGTATGAAATCATACCATAACACTAGGAAGAGCCTAGGAGCAAAGTACCATATCTAGGCAGTGCCTAAAAGCTAGTCACTAAAAAAAGTCATCAGTGAAAACTATCAAGTAGAAGAGCAAGGCCTAAAGGTAAAGGATCCATATCATCTAGACCCCATACTAAACTTGGCAAGTAATTTCCATCTAAAATAGGCTCCCAAATAGTAACATGAGTTTTGTTTATTTCATCATCTATTTGAGTCTAAGTGGGTGAGATAGCCAATGAGAGCCTAAGAAACTTGTCTAGCATGTCTGTATGACCTCCAAGTGGTACCTCCCAAGAATATAAGTGAAGATGAGGAGGAGGATCACCCCAACAATCTTTCTTAATGGGGGAAGGAGGTGGAAATTACCACCCTTGCTTCTACCCAAGAGGGGAAATGGGTTGGTATGAGGTGCCACTATGAGGTTGGTACCTAGAGTGGCTATGATGATGTCCATCATGAGGAAATAAAGGTACTCTATCATTCATCTTGAGATCCTTGGGAGGATAAGGTATAACCTAAACCATAGCACAAGGAGGATCTCCCTAGTGAGATAAGAGGTCTTGGATATACCCATGTTTTATGGCCACTTTGCTATCTTGAACTTGTATCTATAATATAACATTGGAGATGATAAAAGATTTATGTAAATTAAAATATTAAAATTAGAAGAAGCATGATTGAACACATAATTATTTCTTTCTTTCCAAATCTAGAAGAAAATTTCCACTTTGAAAGTATGTTAGACTTGTGCTAATTTGTTGGGCATCACGGGCTTGTCACCTAGGAGGATGTGCTGCCAAATGAAGAAGTTAGGTTGGAAGGGCCTGAAAAGATCATCGATCTAAGACCAAACCCTTTAAGCTTTGGTATAGTACCAAAAGAGATGAATAAATGTCTCAAGATGCCCATAGAAGGGACAAGTAGATAATTAGACTCCAAGTTAAACAAGCCTTCTACCAATGGGTAAGCCTTGGTATAGTATACACTAAGCAAAATGGGCAAGTTTGGACTTCACATAGGCCCCCCAAATAGTGTTTAAGTGAAAGCTCCACATTTTCATAGATGAGTGAAACCCCTAGCAGTTATTAAGCTTGTCAAACATGGGTAAATTTGGGGTGAGCCAATTATATCCAAGCTAAGGAGTGTAATTACAAAATGGGGTTTCAACATATCATTTCCAGTCCTTCTACCATGATCTAGTATAGTTGATCAATATTTTATGGAGCATGGAGGTGAGGGTGGCATTAAGGATTTCATGGTAATATTCCTAGTTTGCATTGGCCAACTAGTATTTAGCTTTCACATCCTCCTAAGATAGCCAAGTGCGAGATTACCTATAGAATATATCTTGGATAGAGTGGATTCCTCTATAGTAAATTTTGAGGGCATTGATCCAGGAACCTCTACCAAAGTAACCTCCTTTTTAAAAAATATTGGGGATCACCAAAGAGAATAGGAATTAGTAGAGACCCCTTTGTGAAAACTAAAGCCATTCTAGAGGAGCCATGGCTTGATCATTTCCCAAGCTTTCCAAATGATTTTGGCCATGAAGGACCCATTGATCTAGATGGGAGACTGGATGAAGAGCAAATTAGGGAAGCCAATCCCTTTCTAGGATTTCTTTCCCTTAGGCAAGCTTGAGGAGATACAATCTTGAATATGAACTTCCATGTTTTTATGCCCTTAATGACCCTCAAAACCCTTTTGGCACATAATTTGAATCCTTAACTATCTATGTTGATAAGTCCCATCCCTCCAACTTCACATGGGAGGAAACAATATTCTTAGGCCACCCTATGGAAACTTTTAGGTTATAATTTCTCCATCAATTTAGGTTTGATTAGTTGGTCAAGAAAGAAGCATAATGTTATTAATTTATCTTTTATATAGGTGGAATATATAGTATTTATTAATGCTTCCACTAATTATATTTGGCTTTAGGGGATTCTCACTGAGTTTGGCATCTAATTTTGATGACCAATAATCATATTCTATGATAACCAAATCATAATCTAGATCTACAAGAATTTGGTCCTCCATCAATAGACAAAGCGTATAAATATTCACATGCATTTCATTTAGGAACTCATCCATGAGTAGGTTACTGATCTTTTCTACATCCAGATAATGGATCAAATTGTTGATACATTCACCAAAACTTTCACTAAGAGCAAGTATATTCATTTTTGGGATCTTCTTAGGGTTTGGGTAGCTACTTATTATTCCTCCTATGAGGGAATCATATATATATACTTGGGTAATTCATCATTTTTTTGTGTCAAGACCCAATTCTTCTACCCACCTAAGCTCTACTTAAGGGGGTGTTGGTGTAGACTTTTACCCCACTGGGTTTTGTATACATAGTGTAGTCAAACTATCTTAGGTTTAATAAAGGTCCTTAAGGGGAAAATAATCTAACATGCATGAATATGTTGGGACTTATCTATTTTCTACCTATATAAAGAACCTCCCTATGTACTTCTTGTCTAATGATGTTAATTCTTATTAATGCAACTTTCTTTTATGGAGACAAGATTATTCTTTTTTGATTTTTTTTTATTTTTTAGGTTTCATTACTCTATATAGGTTTTATCTATGCATTCAATCCTATATATTATATCTAATTAATACCTACTCTTATAGGGAGAGCATCATTTGATTTATTTACCTCTAACCATAAATTATTGGTCTCCCACACACCTCTTGATTGGGAGCGGCCCTTCGCTTCATATAGGAGTAGATAATAATAGTGTGGTTATAAATAAATAAATCAAAACCTGTGTGTATAATCACTAATTCATGTATTAATCACATAGGCCATGGAAAATAATCCTCTATCTTCTATGACATTAGCATACACATGCAAACTAGAAAGTATAGTGGAATGAAGATGACTCATTTATAAAATTACTTTGGCCAAAGTTTTCATTATATAAATTAGATCTCACATAGATATGAGTCAATTCCACTCACACATACTCTCTACTATTTAATCATAATCTATAATATGATATAAGGGAGTAAATATAGGAGTTATAAGCTAGCATCCTCATATATCTATCACTTGTTATCAAAAGAAACATGCCTAGTAATTTACACATATAAATGTAAGCCATAATAAATACAGATTGAAATAAACAAAAATCCAAATAATCATGCAATAAAAGAAGTAAACAATCATCACTTAAAAATCTAATTATTTTAAACTCATCAATATCATGTATAGGCTCTTCAACATTCAAACCTAAATGCATATAGGTATATAAATAAGAATCCAGTATTTAAGATATTATATCAATTTTACAACATATCTTACTTTTAAAACTCACATCTTATAATATATGATAATATCTAAAAAAATTAACAATATAATTCGAATGAGTCTTTAGATAGCTCATAAGACACAAATAATGTATCTTAAGCTGATATTATACTTCATTGACAACTTTATCCATTCTAGACTTATTCATTTGTTTCCTAATTACACGAAATTATCACAATTTAATTGATTTAAAATTATAGCCTACAAATGTTTCATAACCAAGATCTCCCAATTATTTATATATATCAAAGAATCATTACAAATAATATAACATCTAAAAATGTGTATTTAATTTACATATATTAGCTCTTCACAAATTTAATTGTTCAAAAACCTATTAATTATTCATACAACCAATGAACAATGATCCTCTTCAATAATACAATCACTTATATAATTTATACTCAAAAATTATCATTTTAACCTACAACTATACTCATTCATCCTAAAGGAAACAATTATATGCTCAGGTTCAATATCTCAGTGATATTTTTACTATGCATTTGTATACATGGATGAATGGAATAATTTTTATATGTATATCAATATATATACATATGCATTCATTTATGCATACAAATAAAGTAAGTTTCCAAGAACTATATTATTAATTTTATATATGCTCAATTTTTTTCATTTTAATTGACAATATATAGGTATGTTAAAACCACAAGTGTGTGTCTATATATATATGTGTGTGTGTGTGTGTGTGTGTGTGTGTGTGTGTGTGTGTGTGTGTGTGTGTGTGTGTGTGTGTATATATATATATATTGATATACATATAAAAATGATTCCATTCATCCATGTATACATATATGTGTGTGTGTATATATATATATATGTGTGTGTGTGTGTGTGTATATATATATATATGTGTGTGTGTGTGTGTGTGTGTGTGTATATATATATATATATGTGTATGTGTGTGTGTGTGTGTGTATATATATATATATGTGTGTGTGTGTGTATATATATATATATGTATATATGTATATATAAATATATGTATATATGTATATATATATATAGACACACACACACACATATGTTTGTATATATATACCTAGTTTTTTAATTTCATTATGTATTGAAGTTCAAATATCCCAACTTGAATTCCTTTTATTAAAATATATAAATAAAAATATTTTTTCCTAATGTATATACACATATATAAGAAAATTTACCATAAAATAATTTTATTTGCATTTTATATACAAAATAATCTTTTTCTATCTCCCTTATATAACTTTACAATCAACACAAGTGTCTAAACCATCTCCAAATTAAAAAAACTATATTTGGTTAATATAACTCATATGTTTGTGTGTGTGTGTGTGTGTGTGTGTGTGTGTGTGTGTGTGTGTGTGTGTGTGTGTGTGTGTGTGTGTGTGTGTGTGTGTGTGTGTGTGTGTGTGTGTGCGCGCGTGCTCAGCCTATTGAGATTTTTATCTATAAGGTATACTGTTTAAGTAAAAAGTATACTTGTTCCAACTTTATGCTCAGCCTATTGAGATTTTTATCTATAAGGTATACTATTTAAGTAAAAAATATACTTTTTCCAACTTTATGCTCAGCCTATTGATATTTTTATCTATAAGGTATATTATTTAAGTAAAAAATATACTTGTTCTAACTTTATTTAATCTAAGTTTACTTTCACACATTGGAACTCACCCAACATTGTATGTATACAAAAAAAGACACAATTTCCCTCTTAATTATTTCAATAAAACTTATGCTAACCATACTTGTACAACTAATATTTATTTATGTTCTGGATTGTCTATCTATAAATGCCTAGTCTTGTTTTCAAAAATTAAATGACTTCATCTCTATAAGCATGTGAATGGAATTGAGTTCCATCCCTAGGTCTATAGACTTGAGCCCTAGGTTTTAAATTAATTTCTTCCAATAAATTTAGTTTCATTTACATAAGGGATTAGCATCCTGCTTATAGGCCTATGGATGGAACCAAGTTTCATCCTTAGGTATATAACATGAAATCATAGTTATATTAACAAAAATAATCTACCATTTCACACATTCAGATGAAGTATAATAAAAACCCATATCAAAGAACCATATTTTCTTGCTAACATAAGTCTAAAATAAATAATCAAATTAACAAACTCAAGTTCAACTAACTTATTTTTTCAATGGATGTTGTCTAATAATGTGAAATGGTGGTTTTTCCTTATTCCTAACATGTTCTATTATAGTCCCTACCATGTTACCATTCTCCTCATTTTCTCTCTTCTTATTCTTTTTTCAAAACCTTATCCACATTTTACATGACAAGTCATCTCTCTTACTGAACTACAAGTATTCCATTATGAACTCACCTCCACTTCTACCTAATATTCAAGTTAAGTCTTTTAACTCATAGTTCATGCCCTAAGTTATAGTATGGGCACCACATACAACTTCTCCATCATTACCGAATGGTCAAGTCAACTCCAAATAATAAAAACATAATTTCTTCCCTTTTTAATTTCATGAAAATTTGCATTTAACATTATCCAAACAGAACCCAAAGTTTTGAATTTATTTTTAATAAATTGTTTTGGGTGATTTCAACCTATTTTACCTCCTCATCATGTCACCAAAAAGGGTCATAAAGTATATAATAAAATAAGTTCAATAAACATCCAACACTCTCCTAAGTGGTAAAGCATGTAAATGGTTTACCTCACACACAAATCATCATAATTTAATTCACTTTTTATTTTTAATCGAACCATGACAGCCAATACAAATTATGTTAATCAATATAAGTGATTAAATTTGATAATGTAAGCATGCCTTATTTGTTACAAAGATAAACAATGTAAGAAACATTAAAAAATTTAGTAGAATATTGATCTATATTCATTTCACCAAAGAAAACAAGAGTGTGGTGTGTGTGTTTATGGGTTTCATTTAATTTTCTCACCCTCCTCTCTGATGATACTCTCCATTTATACCACTTATGAGAGCAAGAAAATCTTGTAACCACCTTCATCAAACAAGAGGTAGTTAGTCTAAAATTATAACAAGTAATCAAATACCTAACATATAAATTATCAATGAATTATGGTAATGTAAATCAATTTAAAAATGAAATCACATTTAAACATGATCATAATGTATTCATAACATATGTAAATATCCTCCAATATAATGGATCATGAAAATAAAAAATATGAATGCCAAGCATACAATAAAATTATCCAGATCAAACATGAAAATTAGAACTACAAATCATTAGTTTCATATCCCCTGCTAATACATAAGAAATTTTTTGTACATTTGGATGGGATGTAACATCAATTATGTAAGTGTGTGTGCATACACACTCCTTGTAATGTAAATCAATTTACAAATTAAATCATAGTCAAACATGATCATAGTACATTCATAACATGTGTAAATGTACTCCAATATAATGAATCATGAAAACAAACAATATGATTGCCAATCATATAATAAAAATATCCATATCAAACATGAAAATCAAAACTACAAATCATTAGTTCTATATCCCATACTAATACATAAATAGTTTTTTGTAGAGTAGGATAGGATGCAACATCAAGTATGGAAGTGTGTATGTAGACACACTCCACCCTAGGCTATATTACAAGGTAAAATAAAGGATGGTGTGTGACACAGGAGATATGTGCATGAAATATGAAACATAGTGTGTGTATTAAAGGTATTTTTCAATAAATGTTGTTAAGATAAAAAAACACAAAAATGGATCACAAGGAAACTACATCCTATAGATGTCAAGAACCAAAGAAGAGATGATGCATATAGGTTAGGATGGAGACTAAAAGGAATATTTTTTTACCTATATTTATTTTTAAAAACCCTAATAATATAGAAAATATTACAATAATTATTAATTCATATTTATATAATATGAACAAATACTCACGAAAGTGATTAAAACTATGATTAAATGTATAAAATAAATATAATAATAAATTATATAATGAGAAATAAGAATTTTATTAGCTCATTTATATGAATGTTTGAATGTTGTGTCTCTACCCTACGTAAATGATCTTTGTATGGTGTATTCTAACATTTTATCCCCCTATCACTTTTGGTGAGTTTGGTTAGTATTAACAGTCAGTACTGACCTAATATTCACTGATAGTTATTAGTATTATCCCTACACATAAAAAGTTATATTTTATTTTGGGATGATGTGCATGTGTTTTTAATGCATGTTTATACCTTTAATTTCCTTTATAATCACATGGATGCACTTATATTATGAAACCCTAATTTTACAAAATAAATTCAATATCAAATGGGGTTGTTAGGTGAAAGAGTTGAGTTTGACTAACTGGTAATCCCTATTAAATAACTAATAACTGCATTACATTTTGAATACTTCATTTATGGGTCAAACTCAAATGTAGTTATCCTACTAATTTTCATGTGTGTAATTATGGATGCAATCCTAGATGCTCTTTCTCTTATATTTCCCTTTGTACAAACATGCAAATATAAATTGACCTTTGTATGCTTCAAATTTAGATCTAAAAATTTTTTAGGTAAAATATGTAATCTTGTCTAGCTATTTATAATGTAAATTTGAGGTCCAAAAATACTTTGCAATTAATTTATATATATAGGATCCTCTAACTTCTAATTAAGGACCTAGTGGCTAATAAATCCAACCTAAATAAGTTTAAACATGTTCAAGGAATGGTCATAAAGTGAAACATGCCCAAAAAATATTGAAACTATTTGTAGGTCACTTCTAACATATTTAATAAGTATTGATAGTCAATACTATCCACAAATTATAGAACTAACTTGAGACCAAAAAATACTCCAAAATGAAATAAAGTGTCAAAGATCTCTATAATATAAAAAATCAAGCATAAAATGATAGGACAAAGATGTCACACAACAAAATTGAATTAGTAAGATAAATTAAATATCAAAATATATGTGCCCTAAGTACTTCATTCTTAATCTTAGATCCATACATGCAAATTTCCCTAAAATAGCTATTAAACAAAGCTTATACAAAATCTAGGTATGTACATTTCCACCCCTTTAATCTATAATTTTAGTGGAACTATAAACACTATAGAAAATGGAAAAGGAGAATGCAAACCTATGCTGATGAATTTTGAATTTATATTTTATATTTTTCCCAATGTTCCATGATGTCCAGGTTCATAAAAAATATGGTGAATATGATTATATATATATATATATATATATATATATATATATATATATATATATATATATATATATATATATATATATATATATTCAAAGAAAAACTATAGTTATGTTTATGTAGTCACTCATAGAGTGTGATTTTTTTTTGAAGAGTGTAGATTAAAAAAGGCCAATAGTTTACCCTATCACTTGGGATAATAAGAATGAACTTGTATTCCTTTTCACTTGTTGGCTAGGTAAATCAACAAGATTACAAGTAGATATGTCAATAGTAGTATCAATATGAAAGGTGGGAAACCAAACTAGGTTCAATGAATAATGTGTTAAGCATTTTTTAACTTTAAAAATTTAATTAAAATGAATCAACCATTGTAGATGGATTATGGGTTCAATTTTTTTAGTTTCTCTCAAGTTAACTCAATATAACATAAATGCATGATCAAAATAAAATGAACAATGCTCATACCTTAGATTCAATTATATAAATTTTCTCAAGTTCACTAAATATAAAATAAATGTATGATCAAAAGAGAATGAACAAATGTTACAACCATTATACATTTAACTTATAGTAATTTGTACCATCATTTATAAAATTAAAATGGTGAATACATGGATTTTGTTCATGCCCATACTCTGATGTAGGATATCATTCATAAGTGAAGTGAAATGACAAAAAAAAATCATTAAGCACGTAAATTGTACTTTTGTTCTTGTAAAGTGGATACACATGCATGGTGTATGCCTACGAATATGTCTCAAGCTGAAATATGTATAAATATGTAGTTATGTTTCTAAAAAATGAAGTGAATTTTCATGGCATATGCCCTCATAATTTGTACCAATGTGTATAATGTGTTTCAAATATATAAAACCTTATCACAAATTTATATAATGTCAAATCATTTTGAGCCATGTATAATGTGCCAAAAATTGATAATATGAATCATTTATAATGTGCCAAACTCTAATAATCTAAATCTCTAAATCCATTGTGGCTTTATGTCACACTAACTGGCAAAAAAAATTAAAAAATATCATCCACGTGTGAGTTTAATTTATATAATAAGCCCAATTTATGCCCCCATTTCAATGTGATGTATGTTACTATCAAATTTTTTGGGTAAAAATATATGTAAAATTAAATAAGTTTGATTGGTTGTAAATGTTTTTAGATTGATTTTTTTTTAATTAGTAATTTTAAATGTTTATTATTTGAATTTTGTCACTTGATTTTTTTAATTTTGTGGTAACATATAAGAGGTGGAAAATATAGTATAATTTAATAAATTATCTTATTTGGGAGTGTAGAATAATTGTTAAAGGTAATAGTGTATAGATATAATCAAAAGGTACCCAAATTAGTAAGTAAAAAATAGGGCACAAACTTTGTATAACAAGAATATTTTCTAAATTTGTAATTTTTTGAATAGTCACTAGCAACCATGGAAACTTTTACATGTGAAAGAGAACATTATGTGTGTCCTAATGAAAATGATGAAGAGTATTTTCAATATACATCATTTGAGATATTACACATAGAAATTTCACATGTGCTAACCCATAAGTCTTATTTTGAATAGTGTATAGTTGAAAGGTCAACCCATATAAATAGGTTGATTGAATATAATTATCTAATTTATTATAAAAATTTCACTTTTAAATTTTGAGCTATGATCTATTAGGATAATAAGCTATTGATTTGCATTTCCCACCTAATTTGAGTGCCTATCAACTTCCCTATAGTTCTAGTTACCTAAGGACCTATTATGTATAAAACATTTTTCTTTTTTTCCTCATTTATTAATTTATGAAAAACTAAAAAAATTCAAAGAATAGGTTTTTTCAGCTAGGTTTTATCATGCTTATATTATTTAGAGTACTAATATTTGAGGTCATTATAATCAAGAATCTAATATACAAACCCATGGAACTAACCCCATTAGATAGTTATGTTTGATGATAATGTGCATGTTGGATAGATATGTCCTTAGTATTTAACTATTTTTAATAATGCTTTTTCAAGTGTATTTGGATTGTATTTGATTATATCTAATATCACTTTACTTTTTTTTTATAGATAAATTTACATGATATGGAA
The DNA here is from genome assembly GCA_037957365.1 of Torreya grandis. NCBI lineage: Eukaryota > Viridiplantae > Streptophyta > Pinopsida > Cupressales > Taxaceae > Torreya > Torreya grandis. The sequence goes on along the minus strand of JARHVA010001363.1, from coordinate 2,510,112 downwards.
ATCAGATATGGTCATGATATGGAGACCATGAGTGACTTTGGTTTGGATGATTGTAGTTGGTGAACACTAGATTAAGTAGGCATCACCCATGTAGGTAATTTGGGTTGAGTATCATATGATATGTATCTAATGATGTTATTATTTGAGTAGTGGAATTCAAGTACATTCACATTTAGGATTTATATTATTTAATCCTATTTTTTTATAAAACATATTAATTTTATATTGTGATTATAGGTGTAAAACATGAGAATATTAGAATTATAAACATGTAAAATCACTTAAAATTTTGATTCTAAAAAAATTAAATATGTAATATTTATATTTTGTGAAATAATAGGAAGGAAATAGATTAGCTTGTGCTCAGATTTATATTGAGGTTTTTAGATGTTTAATAATGAAAACTAGTATAAATGGTGACATATTTATATTGAGGGTTTTGGATGTTTAATAATTAAAATTACTTCAAGATAGGTCCAATGTAAGTAGATAAAATTGAATACCACTCACTTCTATTGACTACAACTTATCCTAGTTGACGTGCTAAATGAATAACTAAAAAATATAGAAAAAAGTATAATCTTGATTATGGTAGATCATAAGTAAAATCAGAAAATACATTTATAAATGACCACTGGATGAGGATAGAAGTGTAGGATGATTTATTCCATTAGCTATGGACTTGTCCTAGTTAATGATTAAGGAAAAATAATGGTTGTGCCTTTTAAACCTTTATCTGTTAAGTGAGTTGAGATATCATATTTTTGGTTATGCCATGTAGAATTGGATATTTTTATTTAATTTTATTTGAAACCCTAGATGTACTTTAATTTTTTGAAACCCTAGAAAAAATAGGGGAGTGTAATGGGTTGAGCTAACTTCAATCATTCATTGATTATTGATCATTTGTTATGTAATAAATACTCCAAAGATGGAAATCAAGCACACTTAGTTATCCCACCTATAATGATTATGTAATTGTATTCCTTGACTATGTGTATGTAGTTAAAAAAATGGCTTTGATAATTGACAATTATATCTCTTTACTTTATGTATAATCCTATTGATTTAGCTTATGGTTATTCATTTTGATTATGTGTCTACATTTAATCCCCCTTCCTTTATTATATTAAATAAATTACTAGAGTAAAGGATAAATAATTGAGCTTAATTATGTACAACACATTTTGTCTTTGAGAGGATGCTCCAATTGTGTATGGACTTAAATTTAGAAAACCTTGTGATAGCACATGAAGTACTCATTTTAAAATTTGAAAAATATGGGTTTTAAATTTAAAAATTTTAAAGAGAGAAAGGATTACACATATATGTAGGTGAAACCAAATTTTACTCTAAGCATTAATTTATGATGGATAATTGTTCCTTCTTTTTGAATCACTTGGATAATTTAAACTAATGGTGAATTGAGAATGATCGAGTTCTAATTTTTAGTAGCTGATAATCTCTTTGAGTTATAAATATGAATTATTCAAAATCTCATGAATAAGGAGGAGTGACCACTATTTTGATCCCAAAAGTTGGAACCAAAATGGGTTCACTATAAGTGATGCCAAGTACATTGAGTGTCATTAGACTCAAACATAAATTACCTAAAATAAAATGTAGAAACACACAATGGATTAACTAAAAGTAATGGCATGGCTGATGAGTGGCATTGAGCCTCAACATAAATTACCCATAATAAAATTAAATCACACCATTGTATATGGAGTTAAATACCATTTTCATGATAAAAAGAGAATGAATATTATTCATGCTCCCATCATGGTTTCATTTCTCATATATTTATTTCAAAATTAATATTTTAACCTTTGAATATTTGTTAATGAATAAGTATCATTCCCTTTGAAACTTTTAAATTTTAAATTTGAATAATAATAATAAATAATATGCCCCCTAAATCTTGTGTTGATTGATATGGAATGTTATGCACTTATATGCTCAATTGTAACTCTATTTTCAACCTAAAACTTTGATCTTTTTATTGTTTTTCATATTCCCATGAATTTTCATTCAAGTTTATATAAATATATGTTTTGATTCTTTTAAAATAGATTACATATACATGTCATATGACCCATAATTTATATCAATGTGTCAATATTTGCCATATGTTTGGTTTCTAAATTATTTTAAATATTTAAAAACATGTATTCTTTTATAAAGTCTAATTTTACATTACTTTGAATATTTGAAAACAAGTAGTCTATTATATAAAAGGATTTTGAATTACTTTGAATCTTTGAAAACTTATACTCTATTACAGAAAATGATTTGTCGTTAATTTTAATATTTGAAAAAAACATTATCTATTATAGAATCTGATTTTTAATTACTTTGAATATTTTAAAACTTGTATTTTTTCCCAAATCTGATATTTATTTATTCATAGATGCTTGGATCTCTATGACAAGCCCACTATGATGCCCCATTTTGAGATGAGGGATGTAGCCTCCAAGTCACTCATCTCAAAATAATATTTAATTATATAATGTGATATAGATATATGTATTAATCATGTCTTAATGTTGGAGAGTATATACTCGTGCAAGTGTAATTATCATTGAAGCATGCATCTAAAATATTGCATGTGAGACATATAAGTGTCATGTATAGATAGATTTAGTAGTGATGTGTGTAGTAAAGTAGCCATATTTAAATTAGAATATGTATTAAAATATTTTGATATGTATCATGGCACCAATAATCAATATTAGAAAGTGAAAAAACCACACCATCATACAATAAGGTCAAGGGTTGCATACAACATACATGTTTAAATGTTATACACAATGTAGGGATAAAGGCCACAAAAAATGGAAATGTTAAAATGTTACACATACCAAGAAAAAACATCACATAAATTTAAAATAAATTTTCCACACAATGGTGAAGGGCCATACATAATAAGAAATAAATGTCTAGCCTATCATGTAATAAAAGTAAACAATGTCAAAAGACCATAGAAAAATTGAAAACTGGTATATTCCATCCATAGGTATTAATTTCATATTATATAAAAATATCATATCCATGTAGCATAATGTGGAATATGAATGACTAGGAATATATTTTTAATATATGTATCCTAGTATAATGTAATATGTAGATTTAAATTCCCCCAACATAGGCATAGCCACTAGGTAGAGTGAAATTTATGATCTAAGAAACCATGTATAATGTATGTCCTATATCAAACTCCATATACCTCATGAAATTCACGTGTGTTTGAAAAATAATATGTTATTTACCAAATATGTGATAAATAACATATATAAAGAAATAAACTAGCATCTTTGTCATGTTCTAGACTTTATTTTTATTTTTTAAATATATATATATGAATTGGAAATATTTGATTTTTTAAAAAAAATTGATATGTTGAAGAGGAAACTATCCTATGATCCCATCAATAGGAGGACCATAATGTGTGCCTATGTCAAAAATTGGGATGGTGACTTTCCATAGATGAAAAATGCTACATGTAGATTAATCTAAATCTAAAAAGGAATCATGTGGTTCAACATAACTATCATGATCATTTCTCATAGAATATTTTGTATAATGTGTATCTCGATAAATTGTAGGTCATGGTGGATTATGTTATGTAAAAAGAGAAAGTATCACTACTTATGTTTACTGTAAAGCATGCTAAACTATCTGATGGATTTAATTAAGATAAAAAACATAATATTTGGATTTATTTTACCCTTGACTAACCCTTTCATATGTACTTTTATACTTATTAGGGTGTACCACTTTCCTTTGAACTAACTTAATATAAATATTTTGTATAGGTGAAATAAATAAATCTACATTATGATCTTGAATAGGTGCATTGCTGATCTTTGTATTTCACTTTTGAGTAGATGCCACACCTATATTTTAATGGTTCTCTTGAATAGGTAAAAAAATAAATTGTGGTGATGGTAGGGGGAGTAGTAATTAGTAATAATTGTAGAGGGTACCCATATCAAATTCCTTGAACTTTGACCACTTTATTACAATGTATGTATTTGAGACATATACATGTTGTAAATGGTATCACATAGAGCTTATGTATCCAAGGGAATAATGATAACATATTAAATACCCTTGTAGTTGGTAATACAATCAATGGAGTAGATATTATTTATAAACCAACTTGAATAGGTAGTAATGTATACCCTAGAGTGTTTTATGTATGTCCATCAAACGCTTTTGTTATTGTTGATGTAGCCTATAGATCTTCCTTTATATATCCAAGACTTTGAAGGAGTGTCATTGTACAAGAATTATAATTTGAATTATTGTCACTAATTAAAATATGTATAGGTTTTTTGAGGATATGTGCACAAATAAAAAGTGCATTTTTATCTAAATCATCATCATATATTTCACTATCATTGAAGTTGATAACTGGACATTGTGTATATGTAACCATAAATATACCAATAATTTCATCTATTGGATTCACATATGCCTTATGAGGATATGTGCATTATAATCATGATTTAATTCTAAATTTTGTATTGAACCATGGTTTGGGAATGGATTATTGTATATCTTTAGCTTTACATTATCATTTTTTTTAGTGGTCTAACTTCCATTATGGTTATTCTTAGCTAAATTGTATTATCATCGATAATATATTGTATCTTATGCCCTAATATATAAAAATTATTTGTATAATGCCAAATACATATATGTTAATCATAATATGCATTATTTTAAAATGAAACTTGAATGGTGGAGGTAAATATATGAGGTTGTAATAAAAAAGTTTTATAACAAGATATGAGGAGGTTGTGGTAACATTGTAAATTGTCTCCTTAGTGGAGCTATCAATTGAATCTTATTTGATGGTTATGATATTGCATTAAATTTTAATTTTTATTAATTATTTCTTTCATTATTTTTGAATTTTTAATTTGTCTTGATATGAAATTTGATATTTTTATTAGATGGATAACTCAGTGGATATTTTAGCTTGTTTAATGCTATGAGCTTGAATTCTCTTTCTTTGACTATGTGGCATAGCTCATCAAAATATATTAATTTATTATACATGATGGACTCATGGGTTTATGTATTATTATTTGTGTGAATATTTATTATAATTCATTTTCTAACATATAATTTTTCATCTTAGCTAGCATAGTTTTTTACCAAAGCACTTATTCATTGATTGACTTATTTCACCCTTTCTTGAGTTTTTAAATTTTTGTGTGGGATATATTATCAGCAATGATGATATAAAACTATTTAAAAAATGATATACCAAAGGATTGAATGTTCTAATTTATTAAAGTGGAAGGTCATAAAACCATCGCAAAGTATAGCATTTGAGGATTCTTGGAAATATCTTGGTGAGTAATTTATCATTTGAGGCATATTTCAAGCATGGTGTATGTAATGAACTAATATGTTACTCAATATCACCTTTACCCCCATATAGGGTTATATTAGGAGCTAAAAAAAAATTTGGTAATGAGTTAGAGGATATTTTAGGTGATGAAGTATTATGAAGTAAAGTATAAGAATCTATTGAGTGAGTATATTTAGAGAAACCTTGCTTTAATTGAAATATTTTATAATTCAAGGCTATAAAAATTTACTTAAGAGAGTATACATTAGGTGATATTTGAAAATGTAACTTACATAGTAATCAAGGGATGTGTATCTCACACCTTTGTATAAATAAGAATGTGAATCTATTGAAATCCTTGATATTTACCAATACCTAAGATGTTGGTATATATGTAATTGTCAGTTTTGATATAAGAATAATAGTAATATTAGTAATTAGAACATTTTAAGTAGAATCTTTATTTTTTATTTTTTTAATCTCTTACAATATATATGAATAGATAAATATTTTTTGGGTTGACATTAAGATATTAAATGATTTTTTTATCATTTACTTCATTTTATTTATCTTTATTAGCATTATCAGTCTCAATAGTCATGGAAACCCCATAAATAGGGTGTATGATATGCCTTATATAATTTTGAATGTATAAGTATTCTAGTTCCCAAGTCATTTAATAGTTTAAAAAATATTTTCCTTAATGGTTCTTGTATGCTAGTAAAATTATTTCAACAATGTGAGTTTAGTTAGGCTTGATATTATACATTATTCATTCTAGCCATTTTAGGATACTTGGATCTTATAAATGTGAATATATAATGAATCCAAATAATAGTTTGAAAAGTGAGACAAAAAGTAATGCTAAAATTCAAAAGATGTAAATAAAGTGCACTCATTATTACCATGATTTGAATTTATAAATTTTAATATTTGTAACAAGGATTAGGGGTGTAACTAGTCAAGTGTTTGATTTGTAAACTCTTAGATATATTAATCTTAGTGATAAATAGTAAACACAGTCACAAAGGCACTAAATATAGAAGATTAAATGATCATGTATCTACAATATCTCATCACTAGGGTACATTAAGTGTAACTTCTTGGGCCTAACCTCTAACTAATACACTATAATAACAAATGGTTGATGGCTTCCTATGGTTGAAAAATAAACCATAGGAATTTTATAATATATTATGCGGTACATGGAAACTAAAATATGTATATAGTAATGTGTAATGGCTTAAATTCTAGATTAGTACCCATCATACCATGGTTCAGGTAAAATTAATGACCACTTTTCCAAAAATAGTATCTCTTATGAGTTTTAAAACTATAAGAATAAAGTTTATATGAAAATAAGAAAAATAAATTGAAATTTAAAAACCAAATCAGAAAATAAATGCTCAAAAATAATGGTTTGGGTTCTCCAATATGTTGTACCCTAATTTCAATAAAAACATATAAATTATATTATGTGATTATAGGTGTAAAAATGGAGAATATCACAATGCTAAATATGTAAAATACTTAAAATTTTTGATTTTGACAAATGATAAATATGGAAAGCTATTACTTTTGGAAAATGCTAGGAATAAAAACATTTATCTAGAATAATAATTTATATTGATTATTTGTTCATGCATGTAAGTGTATCACAGGTGGTTATAAGTGTTCAAGAAACACTACTCATTTTTGGGTTCAGAGAATCCAATGCATGAGTTGTAGGTTGTGATAATCCTATTATTTGTGGTGGAATAACGATAGAACAAGTGAAATGTTTCACAATATTTATAAAATTTTGTTGATGGGAGCAACTGTGACATGATAGTTGATCTTTATAAAATTGAAATCAATATTGGCTAAGTAAATTGAATTATGCTCAAAGAGATAAATCTAATATCTAAACTAATGTGAATATTTACAATGTATCTAATCTAAAGTGAATGGATCAAATAAAGAGAAAAGGAAGGGTAGGGTAGAGAAGAGACATATTCATATTTCTAATCTTTAACATAGATATTATGACAAAGTTCAAATATCATCAAAAATATGCACTTAAAACCAATCTACATCATGAAACAGCTTAAGCCCAAATCTTACTGCACATTAGGCAAGCATCTAAGGAAATGAAAGAATGAAACTAAGAACTTGGTTCACTTTAAAGATTTACCCCTAAAAGTAAATAATATAATCACATTCACATGAAAGGAAAAGATAATTAAATAAACTTAAGAACCTTTAGCCAACCTAGCATTAGCACATGTTAATAATTATGTATTTAAAAAAGTGCACACATCAAGAATCAACAAGAACCATTCAAATATAAATTGTAAAATAGATAGTTGAGAGAGAATCCATCATACAATTTATACAAACAATTGAAACAAAGATTCTATAATTCCCTACTTATATTAAATTACTCCAAAATTAGTACGCTATATTATTTCTCAAAACTCCCTCTTTCTTTCTCACAATGGACAATACCTCTTTATATAGACAATTCATGAGGTATGTCAATCAGTCATGTCAAATATTAAGGTTAGATGTCCTTTTACAATTATTCTAGAACTTTTAAAACACTATAAATGACTAACCTATAGGCAGTGTGATTTACAAATTATATATACCTTTACAAAGTAGAATATTCTCTTTTCAAAATATTATACAAGTTAAAAAATGAATATTCCTAAATCAACTAACTTGACCCTAAGGTCCCTTTGATGTTGAAGTTCCCTATTGTTGTTGTTGTAAAATATTCATTGCTCTAGCATGTTGATCATCTATCAACTTCAAATTGATAACTAGCTCCATGAAGAGTCCATCCTCCTAAGTTATCAAGTCTCTAAAGTATTTGTCTTCCATTTCCATGGCTTCTTTGACACTTCTTGCATTTGTTATCCTTTCTTTAGCATTTAGGATAATTTCCAATACTATGATATTATCAACCCCAATCCTTCCTTGGCTCTGATTCCTCACTTCTTGCATAACTTAGGTAGATCTTAACTTGGATTCCTCATTAGTAATTAGACCTATAGAACTGAGCATGGTGGGATATGTGATCATGCTCAAAAGTATCTACTCCATCCTACTTATCAAATACTTTCCATTTCCATGAAGGTTTTTTAAGTCCTTGGATAATTTACTTTGACCTTTGATCTTGTCCACTAGTATTTTCATGGCCATGTTCAGGGGAACTAAGTTAATTATTTCAAAGTCAGGGATTTAATCTTTTTTTAAGATATTAATCAAGTCCTTTACCTTGCTACTTGATTTCTACCACTAGTGGTCTAAATTCTAGCCACAGTACTCTATTAGTTCACCACACCTTATATGGATTTCATTGCTTTTGGAGAGTTGAACATATCAAGAAAAGAGGCTTTAAACATCTTTATCATAACATCTAGGATTGAAAAGATAGCTAGCTTTTCCAAAAAAAATTTGTTACTTCATGCCTTTGAGGGTAGCTTTCAATTGTTCTACTTGTGCTTGGGCTAATTGAAGCACATTTTCCTAAAATATCTATCTTTTTTTGGGCCTTTATCCTCTCACAGGAGTCAAATTGGTTAGTGGATCTACTTGTTTCTATACGATTTTCGCTTTCACATTCAAAAGAGGAAATGAGAAACTAAAGAAATGGTCTAAGGCTTGTATGTACCTGGATGAAGTCTTGCGCACCAAATTTAAATGAGAGCAGGAACTCCTCTTTAGTTGTGGAGGATGACACCTAAAAGAGAAAGAGACTAAAACATGAAAAATGTTAGATGACAAGAAAGTGGACTTCCAAGCGAAAGCTTGGTCATAGAAGCGTAAAAGACTTCTCAGAGGATGACAGTCCACTATTAAAAACAAAATGTTGACAGAAATAGAGATGATAAAAGACTAAATGAAGAAATAAAAGACAAATGCATACTTGATATGTAGCAATCTGCTTTACACAGTTGTCGACGTCAATGGTTCTGTCGGCATCGGTCAAGGAAGGTCGCCAACGTCAGTTAGGCTACCGACGTCGGTAGGGGAAATGACCAGCATTGGTCAGGGTAGTAGTCTTTGGATGAGATCTGGTCAGCTCTGTAGTCTTTGGACGAGCTCTGGTCAGGTCTGGATAGGTTTCAAGGCTACAGAATGGTCTAAAAGAGTCTAGGTTTGTTTAATGGTCTGTGTAGGGGTCTGGGCAGAGTTGTAGGGACAATGGACAGACTGTATGTTCTAAAAAAGGGGGATAGAGGTGATAAGGATATGGGAAGGCCTCTTAGCCTTTCTAGGAGGAAGTCAAGTCTGGTTTGTGGTCTGATAGTCTAAATCTGAGTGGTGATATCACTTAAAAGCAATAACCAGAAAACAAATGAAAGCACAGAAGAAATGCTTACTTGTTACCTGCTGAAGAGAGAGTAGGAGACTTGGTTATAGATTGGTTGCAGATGTTTGATGTAGAAGACTTCCAGTAAGGTGACTAAAGCAAAGTACTTGTGCCTAAGAGAGAGAGAGAGAGAGATTTTTAGTAGATTGGCTGAGTGAAGATTGGTTGATTGTTCAAAGTCGAAAGGCAGATCTGAGAACATCTTGAAAGAAGGTCGGATAACAGATTGGAAAACTAATTGGGAAATGGATAACGGATCTTGTGTTTGGGTTGAGAATGTAGTTTTAAGGGTAATCGACACTGGCAGAACTGTCGACGTCGATTGAATAGTGACTGACGTCAATGGCTGCAGAATGGGGACAGAGGCTAATTTTAGCCTTCTGCCCATTCTTACATGCTGCCAAGGTCAAGGTTCATGGGAAAACAGTCGAGAGGGGCTAAATAGGCATGTGAGAATAAAATGGGGGTCATAAATGGGTCATAAGGTGAGAGAGAGAAGAATTATTAATATAAAATAAGTGATTATTTTAAATTAATAAGACATAGGTTAGGTGTGTCGAAGTGGATGAAGGGGACCAAGGGGGAGAGAATGGGGAGAGGATGACCAAGGGAGTAGACATGATTTTGATGTCTACATTTGCCCCTTTTTGTCTTGTTGGTTATTTTGGATGAACTACAAGACAAAAATAGGAGTTGGTTGCCCCAGGTGAGATGAGGTATTCCCCCTCAAAGTAGGAGTTGAGGGAAGGGAACCTAGAATCGGGTGCTAATTTAACAGAGAGTGGATGAAAAATGGTGAGTGTGAATGCTACAATAGTTGTGATTGTGTGCATACCACTTCATGAGATGGTCAAGTCAAATTGTCGTAGGTCAAGGGTTGAGGAGTGCCAAAATTGAAGTAACCAGGCCCCAGCATTTGGCCGTAGCTGATCGGGTTATTCAATCTAAGCTGTAGCTCCAATGGTCATCATGTTCTAGGTATCTCAGGCTCAGGAAGTGCTCCTAGAAAACATGAAAATGTCACAAGTAGTGGGGATCAATGTGCTAGCGATCCTATACTTGTGAGGGTCAAAAATAGTTTGCGCATAAGTTTGCTAACCAGTCATGGGGTAGCATACATGCAAAAACAACCAAGGCAAAGTCATCTTGGAAGTGGTCAGGGTCAGAGGAGATAGGCATGATCCCCAAAGTGGTTGGTTAAGATGAGGCTGAGATAGATAATTGGGTGAATGAATGGGTGGATGAAAGAATGTGGCCGAGCCAACCTCAAAACACTGAGTGCTGCCTACATAGCCCCTATGGTTAGGGCCTCAGGCCAATGTAGTGCTCCCTAAAGGGAGGAAGAGGGTCAAAGGTATGGATTGGTCTTGGTCGAGGTCAAGTCATGGTCAATAAGAGAAAAGAAGGTATGTCCATCAGGTAGATGAATAAATGAGGGTGGTCGAGCTAACCCCAGAGGATGTCATGTTAACTGAGTGCTGCCTACATAGCCCTAGTCTTAGGGCCTCAGACCAATGTAGTTCAGACAAGTTGACAAAATGATTGATAGGTTGGTTTGGTCATGTGTCAAAATGATGAGGATAAGATGATGTTACAGCCTTTTCCAAATGGTGTGATGGTGTATTTTGTAACATTGGTTGAGGGGTCTTTCATCCCTAGCAATTTTCCATAGTCATGATGGATGTATGTGAAAAACGAATTGAGGTCTATGTATGCTTCAACAAGTAATGGTTTATGATTAACATAAATTGAGTGGTCGATAGTTTCCATGTGCATTGGTGTCCATAGAAACTATGTGAAATGGACTATGTCATGTTAGTAGTCTGAAAATGTGTGGGTTGGTTTGGTTGAATGTGACCAAAGTGTATGGGAAGAAAGTGAAAGGCATATTGCTCTTTCATTTGACAAGGACCAAAATGATGGCATGGATAGGGGTTGTTAGAACAAAAGTCCCATTCATGCATTATGTCATTGACCATGGGTTGTGTTAGAGAGGTAATCGAATCACTTTGACATTAAAGTGAGCTCAAAGTCCCTTGAGCAGGTGTATGATAGGAGGAGAATAGGGTAACCCATTTTAGAGTAGAGATAAATTTGCCCTTTTTGTATAGGAGACCCAGAGACAACTACAAGCCAAGTCCATGATCCATTTTTTTTTTTTTTGGTGCAGACTGATCAATGCGGGAAGCCTGCATAGAGAGGTCATTTTGCTTTGTGGTCATTTGTGAAGCTAATCAATGTGGGAAGCTTATAAGAAAGTGTTGTTTGTAGCAAGATTTAGTCATAGCCATCCTTCAAGGGAGTGGTCTATATTTTGCTTTATATACATGAGGGATTTTGAATAGCTGTCCTTCGAGGGAGCAGTCTATTAGCTATAGCAATGATAGTAGAGCTATCCTTTGAGGGAGTAGTCTATTTTTTGATATGAATTGGTGACCTTGATTTATTTTTAACAAAAATGTGAGTCATGGACAAGACTATAGAAGTTCAAGGGCTCCCTTTTATTAGGACAAAGCATCCATATTGTATAAAAGGGTTATAAAGGATTTGTTAAGGGGAGTAGGGTTGAAAGGAATGAGGACTAAGAGGATGGGGATTGCTCAAGGGATGATCTCAAGGTAAATGTCAAATGGATGAGTACTCGACTAAAAGTAGAATGGTCGCAGATGCAATGCATTAAGAGGCTCAAGTTTTGGCCATCCATCGAGAGAGGACAGACGATAAGTCCCTGATCCATACTTGTGCATGATAATGAAAGGTCTGAGCCAATTAGGGGAAAACTTGCCTCATTTACTTCACTCTATATTGGTCACATGCTGATTTTCTTTGAGGACAAGGTCTTCGATGTTGAAATCTCATTCTCACAAATTTTGGTCATAGGCTCGCTTGATGTGATTTTGATAGACATGGAGATGGTTGAGGGCAGCAAGATGGCACTCATCAAGTAACTCAAGTTGAGCTAAGCGATATTGATGAAAGTCATCATTAGAGAGAATTTCATGCAGAGAGATGTAGAGAGATGGGATCTGTACTTTGAGAGGTAGGATAGCCTCTGTTTTGTACACTAGAGAGAAAGGGGTAGCACCCGTAGAGGTTTAGATGTTAGTGCGGTAGGCCCACAAAGTGAAGGGAATGTGAATATGCCAATCCCTTCTAGTGTCGTTGACCACCTTCATGAGAATTTTAGTCAAGATTTTGTTGAAAGCCTCAGCTTGCCCATTTGCTTGTGGGTAGTAAGGTGAAGAGAAGCTAAGATTGATGCCAAATGAGTCACATAGTTTTTAGACAGTCTTGTTTTTGAAGGACTTGCCGTTGTCGGTGATGATTTTGTGAGGAACACCAAAATGACAGATGATGTGGGTGTTGATGAAGTTGACAATCTTGTTGGCTTTTATGGAGACAAGAGGAATGGCTTCCACCCATTTAGTGAAATACTCAGTGGTGGTGATGATGGACTGATGACGAAGAGACGAGTGAGGGTTAATCTCACTGATAAGATCTAAGCCCCACTGAGAAAAAGGCCAAAAATCCTAAGCGACTTGTAAGGCATGGCTAGGAAGATGAAGCAAGTTAGAGTGTTGCTAACACTTGATGCAACACCGAACATAGTCACTACAGTCTTGATGAAGGGTGGGCCAATAATAGCCCAGGTGAATGATGTGCTTGGCAACCAAATTCCCACTAAAGTGTCTGCCACAAATCCCATCGTGGACTTGTTTAATGGCATGAGAGGCTTCAGTGGAGTTTAGACAGTGAAGAAGGAGGCTGTCGAAGCCTCGCTTATAGAGAAGACCCCCTAGCATGGTATAGCGAGCTGTGCGCTTGATGAAAGCTCATCACACATTGCTAGAGATATTGGGAGGAATGATAGAAAGAGAGATAAGTACTCCACAAGTTGCTTATACTAGTCATCTCATGGGCTAGAGTCTATGGTGTTGACATGGTTGATGTTAGAAGAAAGGTATGAAGGCAATGGCAGACGATGCACTGTGATGAAAATTCTAGATGATGATGATGAAGATGGAATATGCGAGGCAAGAGAAGCCATTGTGTTAGCAAACTTATTCATGGATCAAGGAACAGTCTGTAAGAGGTAATGGTCGAAAGAGGCTAGAAGAACGTCAGCACAGTTTTTATACCTTTGCAAAATTTTATTTTTATAGAGGTATGAACCGTTAACCTGATTGATGACAAGCTACAAGTCATCAAAGATGTTGATGGACTTGATGTTGAGAGAAAGGGCAGTTTGAAGTCCAAAAATTAAGGCCTCATATTCAGCCATATTATTGGTACAATCAAAGTCGAGCTTGAAAGACAAAGGCATGGGCTCCCCTTTGAGTGGGATGAGAATAACTCCTACACCCCCACCGAGTTGACATTTGGAGCCATCGAAGAACATGGTTATTTGGTAGACGGTGTCATCAGTGGAAAGTGTAGTGATAGACTCATCAGGGAACTCACACTACGAAGGTTAATTGTCAAGAAGAGGGGCATCTTCCAGTTGGTCAGTGATGGTTTGCCCCTTGATAGATTTCTACTAGATAAATTCGAGGTCGAACTCAGTAAGCAACATGAGCCACCAAGCCATACATTGATTTTGATATGGCTTGGAGTGCATATACTTAAGAGGGTTAGTGTGAGTGATGACAAAGGTTTTGTGGTTGAGAAGATAGTGGCAAAGCTTGGTAGCCGCAAAGACTAACGCCAAACAGAGTTTCTCGGTATGAGTATACTGAGTTTCATAGTCGACCAGTGTTTGGCTGATATAGTAGACCACTTGCTCATGGTGATGCTCGTCTCGGTGTACGATCATGGCACCTAATGAATGGTTGGTGGCAGAGATGTAAAGGTAGAAGGGTTGGTCATCTTTAGGTGGAATGAGGACTGGTGGAGAGACCAAATAGCATTTGAGGGCTTCAAAAGCCTCTTGATAGTTCTTATCCCATTTAAAGGAGACGTCTTTCTTAAGGAGATGATGAAAAGGTTGGCAGCGGTCAAAAAGCTACGAGATGAAATGGCGAATGGACTAGAGCTTCCCTTGTAGACTGAGAAGCTGCTTGAGATTGGTCAGAGGTGGCATCTCGAGGATAGCACGGATCTTGGTAGGATCTATCTCGATGCCATGAAAATAAATGATAAAGCTTAAGAGCTTATCGAAGAGGACCCCAAAGACACATTTCTTAGGGTTAAGGTAGACATTATATTGAAGAAGGTGAGATAAGATGATTTTGAGAATGGTCAAATGGTTGTGGCGAAGCTTGGATTTGCCGAGCAGGTCATCCACATAGTCCTCCATGATTTTGTGGAGGAGATCATGGAAAATGTAGGTCATGGTGCATTGATATGTGGCACCTGCATTCTTCAAGCCAAAAGGCATGACCCGATAGTAGAAAGTCCCCCATGGGGTGATAAAGGTAGTCTTATGCTAATATTTCTAATACAATCAGGATCTGATTGTATCTTGAAAACCTGTCCATGAGAGATAACATCTCATGGCTGGCCATGAAACCAATAAGCTGGTCAATGTTGGGAAGAGGAAAGTCATCTTTGGGATAGGCTAGGTTAAGGTCATGATAGTCTGTGCAGATCTAGATCCCCCCAGTCGCTTTGGTGATAGGGACGATGTTAGAGACCCACTATAGGTAATCAATGGGCTAAATGAAAGAGACAGAAAGGAGGTGCTAAAGCTCCTCTTTGACAAGGAGCATAATGCAAGGATGCATCTTTCAAAGCTTTTGCCTAACAGGATTAGCCTTTGGTTTGGTGACTATGTTATGGGTAGCGATGGTGGGGTCGATGCCAGGCATGTCACTGTAGGTCCAAGCAAAGGCCTTGCTATAGTCTGAGAGGAACTAGGTGTAGTCTAGCTGCTCTTAAACGTTTAAAGATTGGCCAATCTTCAAGACATGAGGAATATCGAAAGAGGGAAGGTTAATGTCAATGGTTGATTCATTTAACATAACCTAGGTCTTAGAAGAGAGTGAGCGCTAGATGAAAGAGTCATCGGTGCCCATGTAAGAAAGGATGGCATCATCATCAACGTAGCAGATAGTGTGAATGGTCACTGACTCATCCTCTATCATGCTGGGAAAAATGAGAGGGAGAGACCTAGACACCCCATTTAGCTGATAGGTCAAGGGTTCCAGACGGATGGTGTTTATACAAAAAAAACTAGGAGGGATGGAAACCACCAACTCCGTAGGTGAAGGGGGAGAAATAGGTGAGCTTGGAGGAGATTGGTCATTGGTGGGCTTAGGATAGAGATTTGCAGAGGCCTGAGTGGGATCATGGTATCCTAGGCCATATCATTTCTTGGCATCGTCATCGTTGAGAGGCTCAATGGGCTGATGGGAGCCTTGCTCATAGCGTCCAAAACTAAAACCCTTCCATGCACACCTATAAAGGTAAGTGTGTGCAAAGGTGGGGTTGCCAAGAAATGAGAAGTCTGATGTGAATGGTTACGGTGAAGAGAGAGGATTGCCATCAGTAGGAGCTTGATTGAGCCCCCCATAGACAAGGTTGGTTTAGAGGTGAGGAGGACCATAAGGCATGGCCATCCTGATTTAGTGATCATAATTGGGGCTGTGGTGAAAGCGTCCATACTCTTGGGGAGTTTGGAACATGTCTAAGGCCAATAAGTGATATTCCCCAAGTGAAATTTTTTGGAAGATGTCTTCCATGGGGTTTTTGGTTACCGCTTAAAGAGGAGGGGTGAGGGCGACCACCGATTGCAAACTGGTCGAAGCTTCAACAAATGGAGGCGGTGCCGGGGTTGATGGCTTGATAGGAATGAGGACGTCGTTTGGCTGATAGGTTGTGTTACAAGTTTTGAAAGGTGATGGGTCAGCAGGAATAATGTGGACTTGTCCATTGTGCTCAAATTTCACACAATGGTGTAGGGTAGAGGGAACATAAGCCATGGTGCGGATCTAGGGTCAGCCCAGCAACATGTTATATTGAAACTCTCCTTCAATGATATAGAAGAGCTCTGGGACTGTGTGTGGGCCAACATGAATGTGAAGGATGACTGTGCCAATGGTTGTGGCAGTGGCGTCATTAAAGGATCACAAGATTGCATTAGTTTTGGATACATAATTCTTGGGGAGGGCCAATTGATCAAAGGCATGGGTGGAGATAATGTTGATGTTAGTGCCTCCATCAATTATAACACGATTGATGTGGGTTCGATCAACATAGGTAGTGATGAAGAGATCAGCGTCTTGATCTTTTGTGTTAGATGTAAGAATCTCAAAATCACTGAAAGTGATGGAGGCGACAGGGGATAAAGAGCGGACCAGGGCAGCGAGTGGTTGGGCATCCTCAGGTTGGACCTCCGCTACCTACAAGGCTTGGATGAGGGCCTGACAATGCTGGGGCAAGGTTTGGATGAGGTCATAAAAGGACATCTTCACGAGTGTCTAGTGAAGTTGTTTTAACATGGAGTCATGAATCACCCTTGAAGAGGAAGAAGAGGGTTGAGATGCGCCAAGGAAAGAAATTTTAGGTTTTGGTAGTTGAGGTAGCTTGATGAAAGGATAGGTCCAAGGAATGGTGGCTTTTTCTTTTGCCTTGTCCTTTTGTGATCTAGTGGTTATGTGAATGGCATTGATTTTGAAGATAGGGGGTGAAGGAGATGAAGGGGTCATGGCCTACTGATGAGATGTTGATGTGGTTGGAGGAATGTGGGAAGGTGTCGGGGGTCAGTCGATGGTGTCCTCAAGAAGAAGAGTGTCCTTCTCCATGTAGCGGCGAATGACAGCCTTGAGGGCATAGCAAGTCTTGGTATCATGTCTTGGTGTATGATGATATAGGCAAATCTTCATATCATCAAACTAGGAGGGCTTAGACCTGAGAGGTTGGAAGGGCCTGATGGGAGGAAGGGTTATGCTAGAGGTCTACAAAAGCCAATGCAATATCAAAGAGTATGAGCCCACTAAAGGGTCTGTGCTCGTTGATGTGTGAGATGCTGGTGACTTTTGCTTAGGCGGGGTTGAAACAGGCTTCTGTACCACCTTTTGGGTTGATGGTGTGACCACAGGTGAAGACAACACTTTCTTCATGAGAGGTGCTGACTTTTTCAGAGAGGGTAGGCTTGTGGTAGGCAAAGGAAGTAGAGGAGGCAACTGAATTTGATTAGAGGTTGGAGTGGGGAGGATTTTGATCAAGGTCAAAGGATGAGGGCCCAAAATAGAGGGCAATGGTGATGGGGGAGGAGGAGTTTGCCTCTGTGGTTTGGTAGTCTTCTTTGATTTGATTTGAAGACTATTATTGGTCAGGGTCTGGTCTAAGTCCACCTTCACTTGCAGATGAGTGAGGTTAGAGACAGGGTGAATGCCGAGTGACTTGATAGGTTTTGATGGGATAGATGAGGGTTTCGGTCTTGATGTGGTTGGTTGAGGTTTAGACGGTCTAGAAGTGGAAGTCTAGTTTTTGTTGAGAGTCTCAGGAGATTTTTCCATGGGAGGATTGGAAGCATGAGATGAGAGGGCACGGGCATGTTGAAGAGCTTTGAGACGCTCCCACAATACCTGATGCTCCACTTTCCTTGAAGGGAGAAGTTCAATTTTCTCCACTAATCAGGAAAATGGTTGAGAAGATGTTAGATGAGGCTTGGGTCCTTGAGAATATGTTGACGGTTGTGGGGCCGAAGATGAGACTGGTGTAGCAGTCTCAGATGCGAGGCATGATGAAGTCGTGATAGGTTCATTTTTGGTTAGGGATGGAGGAGAGACAGGTTCTTCCCTAGGTGGAGAAGAAACTGAAGAATGAGGCTCCTCAAGAGGGTAAAGGGTAGGGATGATTGCGCCCTCCACTTGTGGTTGAGGAGTAGGAAGGGTTGGGTCCTCCATAGGTAGCAAGAAGGAGGATGGTGAGACTGGTGGTGCCAGTATGGTCGAGGTGTCCTCCAATATAAGAGAGGTTGACAGACAACTAATCGGAGAAGGGGGGTCGTCCATGTGTGATGGACTGATGGGTGGACTAACCTCTTGAATTTGGGAAAGAGGTTGGTCAGGGATGAAGGGTGAGACCATATCGACTGTTCGTATATTATGTTTGTGAGTGTTGTCAGTCATGGTCTGGACATTATTTTGGGTAAGAGGATGATTGGGGAATGGTTGCTTGAAGATGTCAATGCCATGATTGGGTGGTGCATTGGGATTGTTGAGGACGAGGTCACCCTTTTCCAGCATGTCTTGGATGATGTTTTTAAGGGTCTTGCAGTTGCCCATGTCATGGCCTTTAACACGGTGGTAGTTGCAGAAGTCATTTTCCCTATACCACGCAGGGATGGCACATGAGGGATCAAATTATGGAGGTGGTCAGATTTGGGGGAGATTGAGAACCCCCTATTTGACAAGTTTTTCCAAAATGAAAGCGTATGATTCTCCAAGTGGAGTGTATGAATGCTAGATATACCATTGTTGGAATTGTTTGGTGATGCTTTGAGATATTGAAGGTTGAGGTTGATTTGTCGAAGATGGTGATCTAATCACCACAGTGTTGGCCACTCCTTTAGACTTGGAGTTGGTAGAAGAAGAAGGTCTGGAAGAAGAAGGGTCATTCTCTTTTGCATTAGTATTACGCAATTTGACCTTATCTTCTTCAATGGTGTGGAGTTCAAGCTTTCAAGCCATGATGAAAGCTTCATCAAAAGTGTAGAATATTTGAATCTGCAAGGTGGACGAGATGTGCCTAGAACATGCTCGAGAAAAGAGCTCGATGAGCTCAAGTTGAGGTAAGGAGAAGGAGAGTTGGTTGATTAGGCCTCTCCAATGGGTGACAAAATCGACTATTGATTTGTCGTCAAATTGCTTGATGGAGTAGAGGTTTGTGATCGAGACTTGTTTGGTGATATTGATAGAAAAATGGTCGAGAAATAATTGGGCAAGTTGAGTGAATGAAAAGATAAAATGTCTGGTAAGAGAGCTATACTAGTCAAGGGCAGCACCAGAGAGGGACATAGGGAACGTGCATAAAAGTAACGCATCATCATGAGAAATGAGATAATAGGCATGTCTGAATGCCTGTAGGTGCTGTTGCAGGTCTTCCTTACTCTAAAAATGAGAAAATTTAGGAAGCTCCCACTGGTTGGGGTATGGTCGAATTGGGACGGAGGGATGGATGGGTTCGTTGCAAATTTTGTCATAAGAAAGGACATTGCTTGAACCAGAAATAGAAGCTTCAAGACTAGACATTTTATTTATCAGCATTTTGATTATATCTACTGACGGATTTGTGGATGGGGTGCCCCCTAGGTTATAGGGTGCTTGAAAGGTGCTAGAGGGGGCATACGACATAGTCAGTTGTACTTGTAGGGGTGCAACGTATTGATAACTAGTCATTGGGACAAAAGTGGAGGCCAAGGGTGGTTGCGTCATGAAGGTAGAAGGCATAAATTGACTAGATACTGCCAGAGGTGGTTGCGTGGTGCATTGACAAAAGGGGAGGTAGACACTCCTACATTTATAGGTGCAAGAGTGTGTGGAGTTGAGATAATCAAGTTCTAGTATGATGTAGAACTTGGTTGAATTATGGGTGGTTGAGGGGGTAATGGAACCCCGATGGAGGTTGGTCTAAAAATAGACGGGGAGGCCAAACTTTGCGTATTGGCCATGGTCAGGTTAATGGTTGAGGCAAAAGGCTGGGTAGCGGATGTTTGATGTAGAAGACTTCTAGTAAGGTGATTGAAGCAGAGTACCTATGCCTAAGAGAGAGAGAGAGAGAGATTTTTAGTAGATTGGCTGAGTGAAGATTGGTTGATTGTTCAAAGTTGAAAGGCAGATTCAAGAATGTCTTGAAAGAAGGTCGGATAACAGATTGGAAAACTAATTGGGAAACAGATAATAGATCCTACGTTGAGGTTAAGAATGTAGTTTTAAGGGTAACCGACGCCGACAGAACCACCGACGTCGGCCGAATAGTGACGGATGTCGACGGCTGTAGAATGGGGATAGAGGCTAATTTTAGCCTTCTGCCCATTCTTACACACTGCCAGGGTCAAGGTTTGTGGGAAAATGGTCGAGAGGGGCTAAATAGGCATGGGAGAATAAAATGGGGGTCATAAATGGGTCATAGGGTGAGAGAGAGAAGAATTATTAATGTAAAATAAGTGATTATTTTAAATTAATAAGACATAGGTTAGGTGTGTCGAAGTGGATGAAGGGGACCAAGGGGGAGAGGATGACCAAGGGAGTAGACACGATTTTGGTGTCTACACTACCTTTTGGTAAGTTATCTCTTCACCACAAACCATGACCTTTTTTTTTGTGACCCTTTACAATCCATCTATTATTGGGTCAAAACTGACAACAACTGAGGATTGGGTTACCTTGGGAGCTGGGACTTCCATTTGTGCTCCACTTGATTCTCTTAGAGGAGACATCTTTTTCGACTCTTAATTTTACAAGGCATCTATCCATGGCTTCAACTCTTCATGAACATGGATATTGGTGGATTGCATCATAGCCCAAGGATGGTGCCTAGTGGGAACTTTCTGTAATTCACCATAGATGAACCATTATAAAATGGTTGGACCATGAATCAATTTTTCTTCACTAAAGAGGTTAACTTCACTCAAAGGAGGAATGAAAGTCACCTTGGGATTTTTGGTCTTTACTAGAACCATAGCCATCTCAACTTTTCTTTTGGGGGTATCTACAAGAACTAGATCCTATATTTCTTTCCCCTTTTCTTATTTTGTTTCCTCCATCTATGCCTCTTCCTCATAAGACTAATAGGCACTAGACAACATTTTCAAATCATCTTCAATTACCTCCCTAAGGTCTGATGCTATCATGTGAATTTCCTCAATGGGTGATCCCTATTATTTTGCCAGGGATAAAAAAGATGCAATTTAATTAGGCCTTCTTTCCTCTAATCTTTGCTCAATCTATGTTTCAAGTTTAGGTTCTATGGATGGAGGTCTAATAGGTGCATTGCTTAATAAATGATACTTTCTTGGCCCTAACTACCATCTATCATCTCCTTCCTTTTTATACCTCAACATCCTATATTTTGGATAAATGTTATGTTTTTTCAATCTCCTAGTGACCTTAGAGAATGAAGATACTTTTGTTTACATGGGGTCAAAAGGACTAGGTTGGTGCTCATAAGGCACATTAAACATCCCTTTTGCTTTCAAGTGATCCTTCAATATCTCATATGGGACACATTGCCTTAGCTCATCAATTTGTAAATTGAAAGATGTATTATGTTTAGAAGTAGCCTCAATATTTCCCCATTATGCAAACATAGTCCTACCAATGGTTATGTGGAGGGTGTGAAACAGTCCCTTACTTTTGGTCTTACAAAGACCATCTTTTCCAATACATATTTGATAAGCTATTTCTTTCTCTGCTAGTCTTATTGGTACATGGATAGGTAGCATGACTAGAATGCATTATGTCCCTTCAATCTTGATGATGTTATAATTTGGATATAGCCATATGTCCCCCATGGCATATATAGTCTTCTTTATTATGGGTTTCACCCTCATCATTGGGATACCTATGATGGACTCACTAAGGGATGGGTAAACACAGTTACATATGAATTGGATGTGATCCCTGTAATTAAAGTGTGTAACTTGAAGTAATACTATGAGACGATTTGTGTCCCATCAAGTGAACATTCCCTAAGATTAGGAATTTTTGTTGAAATTAGAATGGAATACAAAAGGTATGACATCATTTAAAATAGAGATCCCTAGTCTTCTTCTTGATTGCAAAAAACTGTCTACTCAAAAGGGTGTTGATTACCTCAACTAGAGGAGGGGTGACCTATTTCTCAACCATGAAATAGCCTAAGGGGTCCCAAAGGTTAGATTCCCACACAACATCTTCATCATTATCATGATCATGATCATTATAATCCCTAGTTTGAATTTGATAATGGAGATGTTATTGAAATCTAAAAACACTTGATTGCCAAAAATATTGCCATAGAGCAAGGATTCTTCTTAAGTCATTCTCTTTGACCAAGTTGGTGATTATGGTGTTGAGGTCAACATACCCCCATTTCTAAAAAATGAGGACCCTTGTTTAAATTGTTCAAATTTTTATCTTAAAATTGAAAGTTCATTTGATCAGAGTATCATTAGCATGTTTGTATATTGTCTTTATTTGAAGATCATCCACACCTAGTTCTCATTTAGATTAATTGACATGTTTTCAAGTGATCATGGCTTACCCCTTCTAATGTTGCTAATAATTATTGACTGTGTTTTTTTATTTCAAATTCAATGGAATCTCATTTGGGAATCATCATGCTTAGGATTTTATGCTTGAATGTTAAATTGATCTTTCACTAGACTTCTTTTATCAAAGATTAATTGAATATATTTAAAGTCATGTTAAATGCTAGTCTAATGTTTTAACCTAGGTCCCTTTTGAATTAAATTAAAATTTATGTAGAAATAATTTGCATGGGTATAGTTATTTGTGCCATGGACTTAGCTTAATTTTTATCCTAAGGCTTAGCCATATTTTTCAACATGACCAAACCTTAGTATAGACTTTTTATGTTTGGTCCCTTCATATCATGAGCCCCCATTGGTCCTTTTTATTTCCACATGTTTTAACTAACTACTAGGTCCTTTTGTTATGTTTTAGACTTAAGCTAAAAGCCTTGTCCTAAGACTTTATGCCATGTATTTTATTATGTGTGGGGTTACTTTTATCATGTTTTAAAACATAGCTTCAAGATTTTATCCTAAGGTTTTATCATGTTTATCAACATGAATAAAACCATAGTCAAAAATATTTAACCTAACTTATCTATATTTTCTAAGCCTAACTTAACATTCTTTATTTTTTTCAAGATCAATGGTACGTGTTTTCTTGAGGGTATGTGTTTTCTTGAGAAAAGTTGATTGGATGATGCATATAAAGTCAACAAGTCAAGAGCCTCAATTGATTACATGCATTTACCCAATCAAGATGATCCAATGTGTGATATTAAAGTTGAAAAGTCAAGCTCCTACCCTAAGATAAAGATTATAAATATTCTAAGGATCAATGATACTCATTTTCTTGAGCAAGATTGATCTAATATCACCTATTGAGTCAAGACATCAATGGAGCCCCAAGACAAGTGAGAAGGTGACGATTATCACAATCTCAATGAAAGAATATTGAATAGCCAATAGTGTTCTACCCCTTAGATCAAGATCTGATGAAGCACATTGATCAGGTCATATAGATCTAATAATGTGTGATGAAGGTTAAAATTTTAAAATCCCTTAAGATAAATGTGGAGATGACACATGGCATAGCCACGAGCCATAAATTAAAGCTCAATCATATTTCAAATATTAATGGTACATGGATGAGTGTACACATTCCAATCAATGGTTTGTGTAGTAGGAGGCACAATTAAGTAGATAAATATTGATAGAACATGATCAATTCATAAAAATGAGATCAATAATGCAAGATCAATGTTAACATTTCAAAACCTATCAGAGAGAATACATAAGTGACAATTGTCATAACTATGTGGAATGTATCAAGTAAATAATAGTGTTTGAGTTCTTAGATCAAGATTAATGAAGTGCATTAATATAATAAAATAGATCAAATAGTGTGAGATCAAGGTGGAATTTTCAAAAGACAACAGTCACTTTTAAAATATTAATGAGTAAAGTGTCATGAAAATGCCATAGGGTGCCACAAAGCTCACCATTTGAACTAGTTGTTATCATTAAAGCACAAAAAAGACCTTCAAAAGAGCCCTAGCATGTACTAAATCCCTAATTCAACCTTGTATTAATCATAATCAAGCCTAATAGAGTTGAATTATCATTTAGGCAAGAAGAATTCAATCCAAAACTAAAGTGTAGACCACTAGTGAGCAACTTGAAAAAATTCATGGTCACTATGGCAAATTGCAAAAAGTCCCTACTCTGCACCATCTTTCAGTAATACTAAAGTCTATCAACATCACTATGTATGAATACCTTAAGCCATAGATTATGGCTCTACAAAAGGAAGAGGATAAAAGAATGGCTACCTCAGGAGCATCAGGTAGAGCATAAATAGAAACCCAAACTCCAAAAGTGACTCAATCATTAGTGGGGGTTTAATTTAATCCAGAAACCACCATCTTAGAAAGAGTGACAAAAAAAAAGGCCATGATTTTTATAAAGGAATTCACCTTTCAAAAAGTAGAACCATTCATTGGTTTGACTCTAGTGGAAGGATAGAGGCCTGGTAAGGTTCCTATCTTTCAATAGGACCCATTAAAGCTAGATCAAGCACAATCTAATCAATTATAGGTTGTCATAAAAGTCATGATGCAACAAATAAAAAATTATTTTGTTAATCCAATAATAATCTATTTGAGGACACTATGATTGACTTAATTAGTTCCTTAAAGTTAGTTAGAACCAAACAAGAGGTAATAAGTAAGAAAAACTCCATGGATACAGGCCAAGTTGTATAATGGTAGGCTTCAAGATATCAATGGAAAGACTTGATCAAAGCCTTTACCAGGAATCAAGTCCCTAAATTTAGGACAGTTAGCCTATCCCATTTAAATATGGCTATAGCTATATTGGTGGATAAAATCAAAGCCCTGAGTAGCTAGTCCAAGTAGATGGAGGATATTTCCAAGGACCTCAAATAGCAAGAAGATAAAATGCTACACATGTTGGATAGGTTAATCAAATATCCCACCTCACTTTATCCTTTGGGCCTTATCACTGATGAGGAGTTCAAGCATAGAACTTCTCAACTCATGTAGGAGGTGAGAAACCAAGGTCAAGGGAAGATATGGGCTGATAATAAGAAGATCATGGGCCTACTATTGTAATCTAAGGAGAAGATAGAAGATGTTGGGAGCATCAAACAAGCTTTGGAGAGAGTTGATAAAGATCTTAGTAACTCAGGAGATCAATAAAAAAACTATTCATGAAACCCATTGTTGATCTCCATCTGATCAATGAGAAACATTATAGAATGAAGATCTTGTAAGGAAGGTAAAAGGTTGAAGCAGTACTAGGGTCCCAAATTTAGTTGGATTAGGAATATTCTTTTGAAACTAGCATTGTATATTTTTGAAATGGAATATTCTTTTTGTAAAGGTATTTACAACTTGTAAATTACATTATCTATGGTCATTATATTAGAAAAGGTAATTTTTTCTAGAATGTAATAGAAAGGATAGCTATCCTATACACATGTACAAATACAATTTGTCACTACTTGATTATCATACCTCATGAATTATCTATATAAAAAGGTATTGCCAATTATAAAAGGAGGGAGTTCTTTGAGCCAAAATTATTTTGTAAACTTGGAGCAAGAAGTACAAGTAAAGAACTCTACAATGTTTGTCTAATATTTGTATCTATGTCTGTTATCATGGTTGCTTCCTTAGTTATCTAGTTTGATATTCATATTTGAATTATTTTTATGGATCCTAAATGTGTATCTTTAAATGTAGGGTTGATGATTTGTGTTAATGTTAGATTAGTAGAAAGTTCTTAGGTTTACTTCACTTTATTTTCTCTTCTTACATTTGGGCTAGTGTTATTTACTTGTAGGGATAAAATTCTTAAGGTAAATCTTGTTCTTATTTACATGTTTTCATACTTTCCTTAGATGTTTACCTAATGTGTGGTAGGATTTGAGCTTATTCTAACTCATGTTGCAAATTGGTTAAATGCATGTCTAGATGAAATATAAACTTTGTCATAATGTTTGGGTTGAAGATCAAAAACACCTTCTTTCTACCTTACCCTCCCTTTTGCTCCTTTTTTTATGAATTCACTTTATTTTAGCTTCTCATCATAAATATTCATGCTATATTATAGTTAAACTTTAGGTTTTGGACATCATTCATTGTACTTAGTTCAAATCACTTTCATCTTCACAAAGATTTAAAACCATGGTTTCTCCCAACAACCATTTACATGTTCATTTTTTGAAATATTCATTTAGCTTGGCTAATACTCCACCACAGATCTTAGGAAGATCATAACCAGTAACTCATGCAATGGATTTTTTGATTCCAAAAATGAGAAGTGTTTCTTAAACACTATATAAACTTAATGATACATTTAGGAGCATAAACAAGGCAAAAATTGGCTCTATAAGGAGGGCTTAAGCTAAAGCTTTGTAAATTTGAAATATCTTTGCTAATTTTGATGAATTATGTTCAAATGTTGATGTATTCTTTGCATATTTATGTTTTTGTAGTCATATAAAATGCAAAAATTGGTAACTTGAGTGTGGCTAATGACATCCAACCCATAGTTCCCTCTTGCTTTCTCTCATGACCCTTTTAGGCACATTTTCACTGATTCATAGTCATCCATAGGCTTTCAAGACCTCATTCCATCTTAACTGGGACCCTTTTTCCATGTTTATTTCATCCCCCTAAGTCATGTACCCTCAATACAATAGTGCCTAACTTAGAATATAGTGTTGGACCCTAAGGTGTCCCCTTTTTGGCACTCCTATCCAAACACATTTTGAGCCTAATTTACCATTTTTCCCTGATTCCTCCTCTTCATTATGTCAATCTAGTATGATTGCATTTAACCCATGACTAATAGATCCCTATATAAGCCCATTCAAAGATCATTTAGAAAGGGTTGTTAAATATCACTAAGTAAGCAAGAATACAAGTAAGACTATTCAAGAAATCTTCCCTATTTTCTACATATAGCTAACAAATACACTTACAAGCTCATTCAAATATTTATCATTCAAATCCTTACACGAGCACCTAGCCACCTCAATCATACCCAGTTTTAGTATTTCTTGCATTCTCATATCATAATTGCACTAAGCACTTTCAAAGGGAGAACTACATATGGCTTGATCCCTCTTCAGAGTATTGGTATGTAGGCAGTGTGTCCACATATGGGGTGTGAAGCATGTCTAGTGAATCGTACACACACTATCCCCCCTTTTTTTCAAAGTCTTATTTAAACTTATTAGAGACCTAGGATCAAAGATAAATTATCTCTACAAGGAGATCTGTTGAGAGTTAAGCTTCTAAATTTTCTAGGTAGGGTTAAATAAGAGTGGTGGATAGAACCTAGAAAGATCAAACCTCTATGACTAGTTTGGATAATAGTGATAGGAATAGGACTATAGTACCAGACCCTAAAGTTTCCTATTTTTGGTGCTTCTATCCTTTCACTGAATGAAATATAGATCTAAGTTCTTGATACAATCCCAATTCTACATAGTCAATATCAGCGTTCATCTCAATCAAATCAACATAGTTCTAAGCTAAGCTATATTTCTCTTTATTCACTTGTTATTTTTAGAAAGTCTAAACAACAATCAAAATTAACAAATTGGTAAGTTAATTATGGTGTA
This sequence comes from Torreya grandis, assembly GCA_037957365.1. NCBI lineage: Eukaryota > Viridiplantae > Streptophyta > Pinopsida > Cupressales > Taxaceae > Torreya > Torreya grandis. The sequence continues at coordinate 2,482,052 of JARHVA010001363.1, read as the reverse complement.
ATTATTGATTGATTTACTTTACTTATAATTTTAACTAAATAGTAATAAAAACCCCAATTATTTTTAAAAAGGTTAAATCATTTTGTGAACCTAACTTACTTCATTTACACATAAAAACCCTAGAAACCCTAGGGTAAATTTCTTACTACTTTTTCCCATTTTTATGATTTTTTTTACCTACATAATAAAATAAAAAATTAACATTAAAATTTTAAAATTTCATAGTAATTTTAAAATATTTTTCTTTCAAACCCTAGTTGCCCACACTAGGTCCTAGTAATTTTCCAATCATTTTATGAATTTTTACTAGCATATTTAAATCATAAAATCCATTCAAAATTCAAAATTTCATAGTAATTTATAAAAATATTTATTATTCCAAACCCTAGTTGCATCTATTAGGTCCTATTAAATCACTAATTTTTTAATAAATTTCTAATTTTTTATTTGCTTATGTAACTCAAAAATCTGCTTTCAATTTCAAAATTTCATAGTAATTGTTCAAATAATTATCTGTTAAAACCCTAGTTGCCCATACTAAGCCCCATTGCTTCTTGAGGTATCACCTTACATGTTTGTGAGCTTTTTATCCTTTTTATGCAATTTCTAGTTAACTATTTTTAGGACTTTACATTTCCTATATTAATTATTTTCTTTATATCACACTTTGCCTATTACAATCTTTCTCAATAAATTCAATCAAATTTCAACTTGTTTTCCTACTTTACCAATGGCCCAATATATTAGTTTTGATGAAACTAATAAAATGGAACTTAAAGAAATATTAACTAAACACCCTAACGTGAAAGATGAAATGCTTAAAATACTAAAATAATAATAATAAAGAGTGAACAATGGTCAATCTTCTCAAACTACAAAGCAACCAGTTGAAAATGACACTATGGGGGAAACTATGTCTCAACAACCCCCTATAGTATCCCAACCTTTTCTTTACCACCAACTATCAGTAGTAAATCTTTGTCTCTTGATGTGGTAGCCCTTGTGTAAGACATAAAATCTCTTTAATCTAAGGTGTTACATCTTGATCAAGGTGCCTCTAGACCTACACAAGCTTTGGATTCTTTTACTTTTCTGCATACACCATTAGCACATCGCATTGCTTCTACACCTTTGCCACAAGGTTTTGTTTAACCCAAACTTATTCTATATGAATTCAAGGGTGATCTAGAGATATATTTGATATATTTTCATGCATCATGCTTGGACTATGTACCAAATGACTGGCTACTTACCAAGATATTTTCATGAATCTTAAATTATTATGCTTTATAATGGTTTTATAGTCTATTGAATCAGTCAGTCAATGCATTTAATCCTTTAGCCTACATGTTATTTGTTCATTTTAGCATTAACATTGATGATAATGTTTCATATTCTCAATTTGTACAACATAAACAAAGGGCCAATGACCATCCATAGATTATGTTCTTTGATATAAGACTATCTTGGCTAAGATGACTAGCCCCATGGTCGATCAAGAGTTATAGGATCTCTTCAAATAAAGTCTTCTACCAGCTTTGCATGAATTAATTATGTTGAAAATATTCTCTTTCTTCACTAAATTGTGTCACATACTAAAGGAAAGAGAATTCAAATTAATTTCAATGGGTAAACTCAAGTACATAAGTATTTCTAACACAATAAATCAAAGTAATAGTCCCATACAAAGTAAAGGTCAATGATAACAAGAGTCAAAATCAACTTATAGTTAATGTGGCTTTAAATCCCCCTCAGTGAGTGGTTTTATTAGCACCTTCTTAGTGTACCTTTACCTATCTACCAGTTTCTCTAGTGAGAGTTTTACAACAACTATTAGAATGTAACATCATATCTCTTCCTCTTATTTGAGAAGTTGACCCAAAAAATCCTCTTCTACATGGATATGATCAACATGCATTTTTCAAGTTTCATATGGCACTAGGACATATAAAAAATAGATGCATCAGTTTGAGACACAAGATACATTATTTAATAGATGGCAATCAATTTGATCTTGACACTTCAATTGAGCCTCCTCAAGCCAAGTCAACACATGATAAAGCATTGAAAATATTTTTAGATCCTTTTCCATAGCATTTCAAATATGAGATAGGGGGTGCATTATGGTTTCATCATGCATATCATGTAAATCCCCCACTAAATACACATAAGGCACCTTCAATTGAGTTATATCCTTTAACCAATATGATTGGTGTATACAATTCCAGATTCTTAGGTAGACCTTCCATCTCCTTCTCTAAATAGATCATTGAGGATGATATGGATTATCATGCACTCTTTATTATAGGTCACATTCATAATCATCCTATTTATAGTGATCTCAATAGATAATGGATCTAGTGTAAACATGTGCACTATGCATTATTATAGCATTCAGGATATTCAAAACAAGATATTACAGCAATAGGCACAGTTACCAGTGGATTCAATTGGCATAGATAGAGTTTATTCGGTGAGATTTTAATTCCTATATAGGTGGGTCCAACACATGTAGCCACACCATTCACTATTCTCCCCAATGTAAGAATTTTTGATATATTACTTGGTTGACCATGGATTCAAAAAATTTAAGCAGTACCTTCTACAGTTCATAGATGCATAAAATTCATTCATACTAATCAGGTTATTATAATTTGTGGAGTTCCATCTAAGTTACCACTCCCCACTTTAGATCTATCTTCTTCTTTGTAGTCAACAATTTTAGTTCAATCACTAGTTTCTATTCAGCCATGAGTTTTAATTACTCCACCAGTTTTAGTTCTTCCTCCAATTTAGATTCAGACATAGTTGAGGCATCCACCACCAACATAGTGAGTTCATACACATCCATAGAGGTCTCTTTCATAGAAAACATGATTTTAGGATTCTATATATTTCCCAACTATAGTATTCACACCTAGGGTAGTATCATTGAGATCTCATGCATCTACACATAGATCACATTTTTAGAGATCTTCTCCTACTTTTAGATGGGTTTATAAGAGCCCTATAGTTTCATCTACTTCTCAAATTTATAGGGGGACCCCATAGTCATTTTCCACTTTAGATATTTTAGATAATTTATATCATATATATCTTTCAAATCCATAGCCTCATCCTTTCCATCGTGTTTCATGATCATGCATGATTCCTCTCCTTGATACAAGACACCATGATAGGGAGTCTCCCATGAGACTCATCAGCTAGTATCATTTTACCGAGTAATACATGTACATATTTTCTATTACTTGATTGTACATAGCTCAAAAACTTTTAAAAATATAAAAACATTCAAATAACTCAAAATGCCAAAATAATACAAAATTTAAAAATACAAAAACATTCAAATAAATCAAAAAACACCAAAAACATTTCAATTATATGCATTATCCATGCTTTACATTTATATTATCATGCTAGACTTACATATGTTGTTATATGTTATTATTTTTCAATTGATCTACATTACCATGCTTCACTCGATCTTATTTGAGAGTGTGTAATGACATCCATCTCTTTGATTGCTTCACTCTGCCTATTGAGGGGGGATCCTGCTTCTACATCGAGACATACATTGATATACATACCCACTAGGGGCATCTTCTATATGACTACACCATCTAAGTTATGTCATTCCTACACCACACACTCTAGTTATCATGTTGATGTATATTACTTATTAGCTTACATAGATTACTCTATCAACACTCGTTAGGATATAGCACTTGTGTATTTCTTAGCATATACCTAGTCTTATACTAACATGTATTGCATACCTTCACATTCTTGGTTTGATTAGTTATATCATGATTATATTTCCAATTCTTTACATGCTTTCTTTTCTTATTTAGCATTAGCTTGATGTGATTGCATTTTCCTATTCTTTTTTGTCTCCCATATGTGTCTTAGGACATTTTCTAATGTCCTTTGTTTATATTCATGTGTGTGCCTTTGGACATTTTCCAATGTCCCTTATTTATACTCTTCTATGTGATTTTTTTAATTATATGTGTATGTAAAATTTGAACATGCCTTATATGCTTGATTTCCAAATTGAGTGATATGTTCCCATTTCCCTTATTTTCTTGGCCCCTTGGCCATCTTTTACATGGTTCTTGCATTGTGTGCTTGTTTCTTGATTACTTTTTGATTGTTTGCAATGCCATTATCCTAATTATGCATTATCTTTCTTTCTTAGAGTCCTTGATGGACATCATGCTCCATCCCTCCAAAATAATAACTAACTAACTAGAATTCTCATTACATTTCTAGTTCAGTACATTGCATTACATTGTTATATCTATCTAGGCATACCCCTATTGATCTACCAATCTCTCAATACAAACCATGTTATATCTTGAGATAACTTGTCGATTATCTTTGCTACACCATGTATCTTTACAACATAACATACTTGTAAGGCTCTTTCTTCTGAGGGTAGTCATTGTAGGGTCTTTATTCCTACCCTCAAAAAAGGGGGAAACAAATAGGGGTTTTGTCATAGAGATTGAAACTATTTACAATCAAAATCCAACTTCCAAAATAGCTCAAAATAGCACTTAAAGTCAAACTAGGTAGAACAGATCAAAAAAACAATGGTGATTCTAATACAATTTTCAATTTTAGTAAAGGACAATAGCACTAGACATGGAAAATAGCACTAGACACTAGTGTCCTAATTTTAGTGTTCATATCTAAATAGCATAAAAATTAGATTTTTTAGAAGCAATTAGAAAAGTAGGTTTAGCTACAGTTTTCCACATTCAAACCAGTTTAGAATCAGCAATTTTTAGTACACTTTTACTTAAATAATCCATATATAAAGGGCATCATGCATGGCATGATGGCTCTCACTTCTAGTTTTAAATACGACACTTGGTATAATTTCAAAATCAAAATCCATGTTTTAAACACCAGTGATTAGGGGCAATGTGCATAGCAAATTTGTTTTCTTTTCTTTCTAATTTTAACATTACCCAGGCATTCTTAGCAGTTGGATGCCTTATTCCATCTACAGGTGGTTGGCATAATTTTGGAGTGGATTTCATACAAGCCTAATCTCCATCTTTCAGAGTGGCCAAGAGTGGCCTAGTTTCTGACATACATTCAGTTATCCACACCAACATTGTTAGATTGTAGAGAATTCATGGGCTTCAAGATCCATCTCATTCAACACACATCTCATACTAATATCAGTTTATAGCTTCACTTCATGGGGTAATGATGGAGCCAAAGGACTAGTTAGCCTTTGTATTCTAAAGCCACCTATTTAGAGGGATTAGACACACAGTCTAGACATCTATTAGCACACACATGATCATATAGCTTCACTTAGTAGGTGATAATGGATCCAAAGGGCTATCCTTTGATTCTTGAGCCACTCTTAGGGAATTAAGCACTTAGTTTTTTTCATGATATTACTCTTGGTATAGTACCTTCTAGCATTACTCAGTATAATCCAGCATCATAATAGGTTTTTTAGTGGTTCACATACTTCGTGAATTGTATCCATTCCTTTCTCTTCCTCTTTCTCTTACCTAGCTTTGTATGTTCTTATTTTAGATATATAATATCTAGTAAGAACTAATATACTCTTTATTTTTCTTGTAGATTCATACTTAATAACGTGCTCTCTCTATGCACACCTAGCATAACAATATCTTCATGAGCTTCACCCTTATAGGTAAGTTTAGGTATGCTTTCTATTTTTCCTTTATCCCAGTATTTATCTTTGTTGCTTCACTAGAATAAAGAGGGGGCAAATTTAGTCATATAAAATGAAAAAATTGGTAATTTGAGTGTGGCTAATGACACCCAATCCATAGTTCCCTCTTGCTTACTTGCATGACCATTTTAGGCACTTTTTTTTAATTCCTAATCATCCATAGGCTTTCAAGACCTCATTCTAGCTTAATCAGAACCCTTTTTCCATACTTATTCTATCCCCCCAAATCTTGTACCCTCAGGACAATAGCACCCAACTTGGGTTATGGCACTAGACCCTAGGGTGTCCCCTTTTTGGTGTTCCTATCCAATCACATTTTTTAGCATAGATTACCATTTTCCCTTATTTCTCATCTTCATTATGTTTGCTTAGCATGATTGCATTTAACTCATCCTTCATCTCAGTCCTATATTTAAGTTATATTTCTCTCTATTCACGTGTTATTTTTAGAAAGTCTAAACAATAATCAGAATTAACAAATCAGTAAGTTAATTATGGCATAATTATTTACTAATTTACTTTACTCAGACTTTTAACTAAATAGTAGTAAAAACCTTAATTATTCCTAAAAGGTTAAATTAGTTTCTTTTAGCATATTTATGTAAAGATCATTGATCTTAATGTTTTCAAACCAGTCTTTGTGTTTATTTAGACAAAGATTGATATTATTTGAAGATTCATGAGTAATTATGGTAAAGATAGCTTAAGATCTATGAATCTAAGGTGTTTTAGGTTAGTAATAGTTGATTTGTCTAAACATTGATTAGATCTCTACAAATTTGGGTTTATATGAGCTTGAAATGTGTAAATATCATTCATATTTACATGTTTGGACACATCTTTGAGATGATTTAGTTAAATTTTGATGTCCTTTGTGGTTATTTATACATATTTATGCAAACAAAATTAAATGTGTAAGTCTGATCATTGTTCTTTGTAAAGATAAGATTTTTACACGTCATATTTCAAATAGGGTTCAAGTTTTTACAATATAGAAGTATCACAAGTAAGATCCTCGTCAAGGTATGGCATGGTTATGTGGATATTTTATTAATACGCCTAGCTAGGTACATGACTTACAAATAAATCTTAAAAAATATTTGCCGTCATTTAGCCCAAATAGTGTTGTCATAGCTGAAGAGCACATTAAATATTTCAAAGTTGCTTTAAGATTTCTAAATGTAATTCATCAAGATGTATTATGTAGACTATTTCCATTTAATTTAAAATATGTTGCATATGAATGGTTCCTCAATCTTCCAAAAAATTACATCACTATTTGGAATGATTTTAATAGGATCTTTATTGATCAATTTGGTAAAATCATCAATCCTTGTATTCTTTACCAATAATTCACCACAATAAAAAGAGATTCTAATGAAACAATTACGGCATTTAATGCCATATTTTAAAAAATGTTTAGCAAAACCATAGCACCTTATATACTTGATGAGGCTCATGACTTCTATGTTTCTCAAAAGATCTACTCAAGTCATTAACACTTTAGCCTTAGCATATATTAAAGTTATGATCACTAATGACCAGATGCAACCTTAGGGCCAAATGGAATACAATATTCTCAATATTAATCCAAATTTTCTCATTATAAATATGTTATTCCTAATGTCAATCAGAGTGTGTCTACCTTAAATCAAACAAAAATCTTAAACCAATTTCCCTTAAGCCATGTCCATCCTAACCAAAATTTGGGGTTCTTTAATAATACTACAAATGGATTTCATCCATAAGGATAGAGAGATTTAGTGCCCACTAATAATAACAATCAAGTTCATAACTTAGATGCATCAAATAATGAGAATGAATCCATACTTAAGATGGTTTAAAATTTGGGCACTGATTTCCTTTAATTGCATAATCAAGTAGGCAATTCTAGGGGAAACTCCAACAAAAATTATGTTTCTCAAAGGTTTAATAGGCCTAAAAATAGGTTTCATAATAACAAAAATAATAGGTCATCTAATAATGTACATGAAATGAATCTTTGTGATATAGGTCTAGTTGATCATTGTAATGTCTTTAAAACATATCAAGATGAAAAGGGTACATCTAAACCTATATTTAATCAAGACAACATTATAGGGATATCTAGACATATAAATTCTTCATGATAGAGGCTTTTGATTTTCCATTTGAAGAATAAAATGAACCTAAAGATGCTCTAGAAGAAGGAATATCTAATCAAGATGAGCATCCCAATGAACAAGATCAGATGCAAGATGACCTCTCTTCAAAAGATAGCTTTCAAGACAATTCGTATGAGGTCATTATTGAAATTAAGGATATCCCTGAAGAAGTTGACCAATGGAAACATTTATACCAAGATTTTTTGAAATAAATTGAGGTATTATAAGACAAAACTGTCATTATATATATTCCAAAGTAAGATGAGGTGGGACTCGATTGGGTAGAAGAGATGTCATTCTACATAGAGGATGAAGATGAATCAAGTGTAACAAATCAGAGATTTCCATATAACCCCATCAAAAAGTTGGAAGTATGTGATCATCATAATTTAAATGGTAAGGTTACAAATGAATTTCATACCCTTTTAGTTTATCATGATGAAGTAGCTTTTTAGGATGACTTGGACAGTTTTAGTACAAATATTGGTAGTCCATCTCCACCTCAAGCCAAACATAAAGAAGACATCAGTCTAAGCATGCTAGTTGAGCTAGCATCATTGAATGAGGATGATATAAGTCACTATCAGTCTATGAATGAATAATAATTAGCACTCATGACATAAGATGGAAGGATTTTTGAATAATATGACTGGGTTCTAGATCCATATCTTCAATCTAGGTACTATAGAATGGAGATGAGGAATCAAGATACATCACATAGAAGACATGAACACACAAGTTCTCCTATCCATAAGAAGAGGTAATTAAATGGAAATAATCATGTTTCAAGGTTCTATATTGTTTTAAATGACTTTCCATTTGATCTTGGAGATAATTTATTTATGGAGTTAGTGTAGGGATTTAGATTAATTTCTTTCATGTTTCTTTCCTTCTTGTCCCTTGGTTGTAAATATTATATGCAAATATTTGTTTGCTTGTTGTTTGTTTATTTTATGTATTTGATTTTTCATTTTATTTAATCCCTACTTTTAATAAGTCTTTTCTAAGATAGTTTTTAAGCTCCAAATTCACCTAAATGCTTAAGGAGCTTCTCAAATTAGAAATATAGGTATGACTTCTCAACATTGGTTGATCATGGATTGTTGAAATGTGAGCTTGATTTTATAGTTTGGAGTAACTAGCAAAGACTAATGATAGGTTAATTATTCTTTAAAATTTTAATTCTTGTTCTAATCTAAGCTTGATTCTAAGAAGGATTGCACATGTGAGATGACATTTTGAATTATTGAAACAAAACCATGTTTGCACTTATAAAACATTAATTGCCTAGGACAAAGTTTGTAACCAAGGATTATCATTTAAAGATCAAACATTTGACCAAATCCCAAAACTTGGATAACCTAGTTCACAACCTTTACTATAAAGTTAAATTGACTTGAAAAATACAAAAATAAGAACCTTATTGTAAAATTCAAGAGCTTTCTAAGTAAAGGTGATTCTGGTAATCTCCACCAAGGTTATGGATGCCTGGCTAGCACTGGAGTAAAGCCTTGATTGGATCCAAAGTCATATTTATTAGGGTTATGGATGCCTGGTTGTCAAAAAAATAATACCCAAGCCTTCTCTAAGCTAAAACATGATCCTTAATGCACTTCCAAGTTTGTTATAAGTTAGTGTTAATGGTTAAAGTCATGGAATCTTGAAGTTGATCCCTAAATCCTATGGTAAACATTAAGTGGAATCAAATAACACACACATCATGGCTCAGTCTTGATGTTTGATCCTAATTTTTCATGTGCAAGACTTGTTTAAACCATGAACTGATCTTAATAATGGTGTCTGATCATGTGGAATAAGTAGCCTAGTTATTAGTCTAAACTAGAGTCTCTGAATTATAACATATCGCTTTGTTCCCCTAGAATTTGTTATTTATCGAGGTCAACATACCTCCATTAAAATGGGGACCCTTATTATAAATTATTCAAATTTGTACCTTAAAACTAAAAATTCACTTTATCAAAGTATCACTAGCATGTTTGAACATTGTCTTTATTTGAAGATCATGCATACCTGGTTCTCATTTGTACTAATTGACATGTTTTCAAGTGATCATGGTTTTACCCCTTCTAATGTTGTTAATGATTGTTGACTTTGTTCATGTATTATATGTTCAATGGAATCTCATTTGGGAATGAGCACGCTTTGGGTTTTATGCTTCAATATTAAATTGATCTTTCACTAGCCTTTTGTCTGTCAAAGATTAATTAAATCTATTTTAAGTCATGTTAAAACCCTAGTCTAATATTTTAACCTAGGTCCCTTTTCAATTAAATTCAAAATTGTATGGAAACAATTTGGGTGGGAACAATTATTTGTGTCATGGACTTAGCTTAATTTTTATCCTAAGGCTTAGCCGTGTTTTTCAACAAGACCAAACCTTAGTTTAAAAATTTTATGTTTAGTCCCTTCATATCCTGAGCCCCCATTGATCCCTTTTATTTCCACATGATCTAACTAACCATCAGGTCCATTTTTTATGTTTTAAACTTAAGCTAAAATCCTTGTCCTAAGACTTTATGTCATGTCTTTTACTATGTACGGGGTCCCCTTTATCATGTTTTAAAACCTAGCTTAAATATTTTTATCCTAAGTTTTTATCATGTTTATCAACATGAATAAAACCATAGTCTAAAATATTTAACCTAAGTTCTCTATATTTCTTGAATCTGACTTAACATTCTTTATTATTTATGGGATAGATGGTATGCATTTACTCAGGTAGAGTTGATCGAATGATGTGTATAAAGTTAAAAATTTAAGAGACTTAATTGATGATATTCATTTACTAAGGTGAGATGATTTAAAATTTTGAGATTAAAGTTATAAACTCAAGCCCCCACCCTAAGCTAAAGTTCAAACATCTTATGAGGATCAATGGTACATATTTTCTTGGGCAAGATTGCTCTAATAATGCATATCAAGTCAAGACTTCAATGGATCCCCAAGATAATCAAGAAGGTGACAAGTGTCACAATCTTAGTGAAAGAATATTGAACATCCAATAGCATTCCACCCTTCAGATTGAGATCTAATGGATCATGTTGATTAGGCCAAATAGATCTAACGATGCATAATAAAGGTTGAAAAGTAAAAATCCCTAAGGATAAATGTGGAAACAACATGTGGCATAACTATGAGCCATAAATTAAATCTCTAACATCTTTCAAATATTGATGGTACGTAGATGAGAATACACATTTTGATCAATGGTCCACAGAGTAGGAGTCATAATTAAGTAGATCAAGATCTATGGAGCATAATTAATTCATGTAAATGATATCAACAGTATGAGATCAACATTGACAATTTAATAAAGCTCAGAGTGAATGTGGAAGTGAAAAATCTCATAATCATGAGTAACGTAGTAATCATCCAATAGCATTCAAGTTCTTAGATTGAGATAGATGAACCACATTGATCTAAGCAAATAGATCCAATGATGCAAGATCAAGGTAGAATTTTCAAAAGAGAAGAGTCAATTTTTAAATATTAATGAGCAAAGTTCCATGAAAATTCCATAGGGATGCCATGAAGCTCACTATTTAAACTAGTTTCCACCATTAAAGCACTAAGAAGACCTTTAAAAGAGCCCAAACACACACTAAATCCATAATTAAACCCTGTATTGATCATAATCAAGCCTAAGAGAGTTGAATTATAATATGTGAAAGAGGAATTCAATCTAAAACCAAATTGCAGACCACTAGTGAGCAATTTGAACAAATTTATGGCCACTATGGCAAATTGAAAAAAGTCCCTACTCTGAGTAATAATTTGGTAATAACAAAGTCTGTCAACATCACTATGCATGAAGAGCTTAAGCCATGGATTGTGGCTCTAAAAAAGGAAGAGGATAAAAAAATGGCTTCCCTAAGAGCATTAGGTGGAGCACAAATATAAACCCCATCTCCAAAGGTGACTCAATCATCAGTGGGGGTTTAATTTAATCCAAAGACCACTAGCTTGGAAAGAGTGATAGAAAAGAAGGCCATGATTGTTAGAGAGGAATTTACCTTTCAAAAATTAGAACCATTCATTGATTTGACTCTAGTGTAAGGAAAAAGGATTTTTAAGGTTCATATATTTAAAGAGGACCCATTGAAGTTAGATCAAGCACAATTTTATCAATTGTAATCTATCATCAGAGGCATGATGTAATAATAGAAGAATCTAGAAGAGAACGTCATCTTGTCAATCCAAAAAGATAGATTAAATCTATTTGAGGACACCATGATTGACTCATTCAATTATTTAAAAGTCAATTAGAACCAAAAAAGAGGTAATAAGTAAGAAAAATTCCATGGCTACAGGCCAAGTTAGCTAATGGTAGGCTTCAAGCTATCAAGGGAAAGACTTGATCAAAGCCTTGACCAAAAATCAATTCCTTGCATTCAAGATAGTTAGCCTAGCCAATTTAAATTTGGCTATAGATATATTTCTAGACAAAATCAAAGCCCTGAGTAGTTGGTCTAATTAGATGGAGGACATTTTGAAGGAACTCAAACAATAGAAAGATAAAATGATACACATGTTAAACATCGTAATCAAAGAGCCCACCTCAGTTAGTCCTTTAGGCCTTATCATTGAAGAGGATTTCAAGCATATAACTTCTCAATTAATTTATAAGGTGAGGAACCAAGGTCAAGGGAAGACAAGGGCTGATAATAAGAAGATCATGGTCCTATTGTTATCATTTGAGGAGAAGATAGGAGATGTTAGGACCATCAAACAAGCTTTGGAGAGAGCGAAGAAAGATCGCAGTAACCTAGGAGATCAAGAAAAAGATTTATTCATGAGACCCATTATTCACCTCCAACTGAACAATTAGAAAAATTATAGAATGAAGACCCTATAAGGAAAGTAAAAGGTTGTAATAGCACTAGGGTCCTAAATTTAGTTGGATTAGGAATATTCTTTTACAACTAGCATTATATATTTTTGAAATGGAATATTCTTTTTGTAAAGGCATGTACAATATGTAAATTACATTGCCTATAAGTTAGAATATTAGGAAAGGTCATTTTTTCTAGGATTTAATCAAAAGGACAGTTATCCTATACACATGTACAAATGTAGTTTGTCGTTATTGGTCGGTATACCTCATGAATTGTCTATATAAAGAGGTATTGTCAATTGTCAAAGGTGGGAGTTCTTAGAGCCAAAATTACTTTGTAAACTTAGAGTAAGTAGTAAAAGTAAGGAATTATGAAAATTTTGACCAATATTTGTCTATGTGTTTACTATCATGGTTGTTTCCTCAATTATCTGGTTTGATATTTAGATTTGAATTGTTTTTATGGATCCCAGATTTGCATCTTTAAATGAAAAGTTGCTAATTTTTGCTAATGCTAGATTAGTTGAAAGTTATTAGTTTTAATTCGCTTTCTTTTCTTTTCTTGCATCTAGGATAATGTTGCTTGTAGGGGTAAAATTCTTAAATTAAACATTGTTCTTATTTTCATCTTTTCATCCTTTCCTTAGATTTTTGCCTAATGTGTGGTGGGATTTGAGCTTAGGCTACTTCATGTTGCACATTGGTTAAATGCATGTCTGGATGAAATCTAAACTTTGTCATAATTTCTAGGTTAAAGATCAAAAACACCTTCTTTATACCTTACCCTTCATTTTACTCCTTTTTTTACCAATTCACTTTAGTTTATCTTGTCATTGTAAATGTTCATGCTAGATTAGGGTTGGACTTTAGGTTTTAGACATCATGCATTAGACTTAGTTCAGATCACTTTCATCTTCACAAATATTTAGGACCACAGTTACTCCCAAAAACCATTTGCATGTTCATTTTGTGAAACAATCATTTAGCTTGGCCACTACTCCACCACAGATCTTAAGAAGATCACAACCATCAACTCAAGTAATGGATTCTTCGGATCCAAAAATGAGAAGTGTTTATTAAACACTATATGAACCTACTAATACATTCTAGTGCATCAATAGGGCAAAAATTAGTGCTAGAAGGAATATTTAAGCTAAAAAATTTTAAATTTTAAATATCTTTGCTAATTTTGGTGAATTCTATTCAAATATTAATGTATTCTTTACATATTTGTGTTTATTTTAGCATATTTGTGTAAATATCATTGATATTAATGGTTTTAGACCAACCTTTATGCTTATTTAGACAAAGATAGATATTATTTAAAGATTCATGAGTATTTGTGGTAAAGATAACTTAAGATATATGAATCTAAGGCATTTGAGGTTAGTAATAGCTATTTTGTCCAAAGATTGATTGGATCTTTATAAATTTGAGTTTATATGAGTTTGAAACATGTAAATATCATTCATATTTACGTGTTTGGACACATATTTGAGATAATTTAGTTAAATATTGATGTCCTTTGTGGTTATTTATACATATTTGTGTAAAATTTTCTTAAATGTGCAAATCTAATCATTATTATTTTTAAAGATAAGATTTACACATCATATTTCAAATAGGGTTCAAATATTTTCCAATCTATAACTACCACAAGTAATATCCTCATCAAGGTATGGCATGGTGAGGTGTATCTTCTATCAATATGCCTAGCTAAGGACATGACTTACCAAGAAATCTTGAAAATTATTTGCCATCATTTAACCCAAATAGTGATGTCACTGTTGAAGATCACATTAAATCTTTCAAAGCTACTTTAAGATTTATAAATGTAGTTTATGATGATGTATCATGTAGAATATTTCCATTTACTTTCAAAGATGTTGCATATGAATGGTTCCTTAATTTTCCAAAAAATTATATCACTAGTTGGAATGATTTTAATAGGTTTTTTATTTATCAATTTGGTAAAATCATTGGTCCTTATATTCTTTACCAATAATTCACCATAGTGAAAAGAGATTATAGTGAAACTATTAGAGACTTTAATGCCATATTTTAGGGAAAAAAATAGTAAAACCATAGCTCCTTACAAACCTGAAAAGGATTTAGACTTAGATATCTACAAGGATGCCTTAGATCCCATGACTTTTGTGTTTCTCAAAAGATCTGCTCAGGTCACTAACACATTATCCTTAGTGTATGTTAAAGTCATTATCATTAATGACTAGATGCAACCCTAGGGCCAAAGGGCATACAATATTCCCAATATTAATCTAAATTTACCCATTATAAATGTCATTCCTAATGCCAATTATAATGTTTCTACCATAAGTCAAACACCAATATTGAACCAATTACCCTTAATCCATGCTCATACTAGCCAAAATTTGGGGTTCTTGAATAATGCTACAAATGGATTTCATCTACAAGTACAGAGAGATTTAATGCCCACTAGTAATAAAAATCAATTTCATAACTTGGAAGCACCAAATAATGAGAAAGAATCCATACTTAAGATGGTTCAAAAGTTGGAAATTGATTTCCTTCAATTGCAAAAGCAAGTGGGTAATTTTGGGGAAAACCCCAACAAAAACTATGCTTCTCAAAGATTTGATAGGCCTACAAATAGGTTTTATGATAACATCAATAATAGGTCATATGAGAACTTACATGAAATAAATCTTTGTGATAGAGGTCTAGCTGATCATAGTAATGTCTTTGAAGCATATCAAAATGAAAAGGGTACATCTAAACCTATGTTTAATAAAGACAACATTATAGGGACATTTAGATTTATAAGAACATCTAAATCCTTCATGGTACATGCTTTTGATTTTCCATTCTAATAAAATAATGAACCTAAAGATGCTCTAGAATAAGGAATAGCTGGTCAAGATGAGTAGCCCCATGAACAAGATCAGATACAAGATGACCTCTCTTTAGAGGATAACTATGAGGATAATTCATATGAGATCATTGCTGAAATTGAGGATATCCTTGAAGAAGCTGACCAGTGGAAACATTTATACCAAGATTTTTTGAAAGAAATTGAGGTATTCCAAGACAACAATGTCATTATATAGATTCCAAAGCAAGATGAGGTGGGACTCACTTGGGTAGAAGAGATGTCATTTTGTACAGAGAATGAAAATGAAGTAACTATAGTAGATCATAGATTTTCATATAACAACATCAAAAGGTTAGAAATGTGTGATCAACTTGATTCAAATTATAAGGTTTTAAATGAATTACTTACCCTTTTAGTTGATCATGATTAAGTAGCCTTTTAGGATGAATTGGAAAGTTTTGGTGCAAATATTGGTATTCTATCTCCACCTAAAGCTGAACTTAATGAAGACATCAATCTAAAAATGATAGCTGAGCTTTCATCATTGAATGAGGATGATATAAGTCACTATCAATCTATTAATGAAGAAGAATTAGCACTCTTGATGCAAGATAGAAGGATTTGGGAAGAGTATGATTGGGTTCTAGATCCATATCTTCAATCTAGTTACTGGATAATGGAAATGAGGAATCAAGATACATCACACAGAAGACATGAACACACAAGTGATCCTATCCATAAGAAGAGACCATTGAATAGAAGTAATCATGTTTCAAGGTTATGTATAGTTTAAATAATTTTTTATTTTATCCTGGAGATAAGTTATTTATGGAGTTAGTGCAGGGCTTTAGATTAGTTTGTGTCATATTTCTTTCTTACCTATCCCTTGTTTGTAAATATTTATCTACTTGTTTATTTTTTTGGTGTTTTTTATTTTTATTTTGATTTGTTCCCTAATTTCAATCATTCTTTTCTAAGAAATTTTTTAGGATCCAAATTCACCTAAATTCTTAAGGAGCTTCTCAAATCATAAATGCAGGTATGAATTTTCAACATTGCTTGATCATGGATTATTGAAATGTGAGCTTGATGTTATAGTTTGGAGAAACTAGAAAAGACTAATTATAGGTTGGTTGTTCCTTGAGATTTTAATCCTTGTTCTGATCTAAGATTGATTCTAAGAAGGATTGCACATGTGAGATCAAAGTTTGAATTATTGAAACAAAGCCATGTTTGCACTTAAAAAACATTAATTACTTGGAACAATGTTTGCAACCAAGGATGATTGTCTAAATTTCAAACACTTGACCAAATCCCAAAACCTAGCTAACCTGGTTCCCAACCTTGTTAGAAAGTAAAAATGACTTGAAAAATACAAAAAATAAGAACCTTATTACAAAATTTAGGAGCTTTCTAAGCAAAGGTGATTTTGGTAATCTCCACCGAGGCTATAGACTCTTGGCTAGTAGTAGATCAAGGTCTTAAGTGAAAAAAAGGTATCTATATCAAGGCTATGGATGCCTGGCTAGCATTAGAACAATGTCCAAGCCTTTCTTGAGCTAAAACATTATCCTTAATGCACATCTAAGTTTGCTATAAGTCAGTGTTAATGGTTAAAGTCATAAAATCTAGAATTTGTTCCCTAAATTCCATGGCAAATAGTAAGTAGAATCAAAGCACACACATAACATGGTTGAGTCTTGATGTTTGATCCCAATTTTTCATGTGCAAGACTTGTTCTAACCATGAATTGATCTTAATAATGGTGTCTAATCATGTGTAATAAGTAGTCTAGTTATTAGTCTAATCTAGAGTCTCTGAATTATAACATATTGTTATGTTCCCCTATAATTTTATATTTATTGAGGTCAACATACCCCCATTTCTAAAAATGGGGACCCTTGATTTAAATTGTGCAAATTTATACCTTAAAATTGAAAATTCACTTGATCAAAGTTTCACTAGCATGTTTGCACATTGTATTTTTTTAAGATCACCCACACCTAGTTCTCATTTATATTAATTGACATGTTTTCAAGTGATCATAGTTTTAACCCTTCTAATGTTGTTAATTATTATTGACTCTATTTATATATTTTAGGTTCAATGGAATATCATTTGGGAATGAGCATGCTTATTTTTTATGCTTCAATGTTAAATTGATCGTTCAGTATCCTTTCATCTCTCAAAGATTAATTGAGTCTATTTTAAGTCATGTTAAAACCCTAGTCTAATGTTTTAACCTAGATCTCTTTTGAATTAAATTTAAAACTACATGGGAACAATTTATGCAAGAAAAGTTATTTGTGTCATAGACTTAGCTTAATTTTTATCCTAAAGCTTAGTCGTGTTTCTCAACATGACCAAGCTTTAGTCTAAAAATTTTATGTGTAGTCCCTTCATATCTTGATCCCCCATTGGTCCCTTTTATTTCCACATGGTCTAACTAACTATTGGATCCTTTTGTTGTGTTTTAGGCCTAAGATAAAATCCTTGTCTTAAGACTTTATACCATGTATTTTATTATGTGTAGGGTCCCCGAGTCCCCTTTATCATGTTTTGAAACCTAGTTTAAAGATTTTATACTAAAGTTTTATCACATTTATTAACATTAATAAAACCATAGTCTACAATATTTAACCTAAGTTTTTTGTATTTCTTGAGTCTAACTCAACATTATTTATTATTTAAAGGATTGATGATACATGTTGGCTTGGGTAGAGTTGATATGATGATGCATTTAAAGTCAACAATTCAAGAGCCTTAATCAATAACACACATTTACCTAGGCAAGATTATCCAATGGTGTGAGATTAAAGTTGAAAAGTCAAGCCCCTACCCTAAGCTAAAGTTTGAACATATTTTAAGGATAAATGATATGCATTTTCTTAGGAAAGATTAATCTAATGACACATATTGATTCAAGACTTCAATAAATCCACAAGACAAGCAAGAAGGTGACAAGTGTCACAATCTCAGTGAAAGTATATTGAGAATCCAATAACATTCCACCCCTTAGATCAATATCTGATGGAGCACATTGATCAAGCCAAATAGATATAATGGTGCATGATGAAGGGTCAAAATCCTTGAGGATGAATGTAAAGACAACATGTGGCATAGCTATGAGCCATAAATTGAATCTAAATCATCTTTTAAATATCAATAGTACATAAATGAGTGTACACATTTTGATCAACATTCTATGGAGTAAGAGTCATAATTAAGTAGATCAAGATCTATGTAGCATGATTAATCTTTGTAAAATGAGATCAATAATGTGAGATCAATGTTGATATTTCAACAAATCTCAGAGTGAATGTAAAAGTGATAAGTGTCATAACCATAGGGAACATAGCAATCAACCAATAGCATTTGAGTTCTTAGATTAAGATTTATGAACCATATTGATCTAAGAAAATAGATACAAAAGTGTAAGATCAAGGTGGAATTTTCAAAAGACAATAGTCACTTTTTAAATATTAATGAGCAAAATGCCATAAAAATTCTAGAGGGTTGCCATAAAGCTCTTTGTTTAAACTAGCTACCACCATTAAATCACTAAGAAGACCTTCAAAAGAGCCCTGGCATGCACTAAATCCCTAATTCAACTTTATATTGATCATTATCAATCCTAAGAGAGTTGAATTATCATCTGTGCAATAATAAATCAATATAGAATGTAATAGAAAGGATATATATCCTATACAAATGTAATTTTTCATTATTGATCGAAATACCTCATGAATCGTGTATATAAAGAGGTATTGTCAATTGTGAAAGGAGGGGAGTTCTCAAAGCCAACATTACTTTGTAAACTTGGAGTAAGAAGTACAAGTTAAGGAATTATATAAATTTTATCCAATATTTGTCTGTGTGTTTGATATCATGGCTACTTCCTAAGTTATCTAGTTTGATATTCAGATTTGAATTATTTTTTATGGATCTTAGATGTGCATATTTAAATGTAGAGTTGTTAATCTATGTTAATTCTAGATTATTTTTAAGTTCTTAGGTTTACTTATCTTTCTTTTCTCTTCTTTCATCTAGGCTAAAGTTATTTTCTTATAGGGGTAAAATTCTTAAATTAAATCTTGTTCTTATTTGCATCTTTTCATACTTTCCTTAGATGTTTGTCTAATATGTGGTAGGATTTGAGGTTATGTTACTTCATGTTGCACATTGGTTAAATGCATGTCTTGATTAAATCTAAATTTTATCATAATGTATAGGTTGAATATCATAAACACCTTCTGTCTACCTTACCCTCCCTTTTGCTCCTATTTTTACCAATTCACTTTAGTTTAGTTATCATTGTAAATATTCATGCTAAATTAGGGTTAGACTTTAGGTTTTAGAAATCATTCATTGGACTTAGTTCAAATCACTTTCATATTCACAAAGATTTAGGACCATGGTTATTCCCAACAACCATTTACATGTTCATTTTGTGAAATAGTCATTTAGCTTGGCCACTATTCTACCATGGATCTCAGGAAGATCACAACCAACAACTCATGTAATGGATTATTTGGATCCAAAAATGAAAAGTATTTCTTAAACATTATATGAACTTTTTGATACATTTAGGTGCATCAATAGGGTAAAAATTGGTGCTATGAGGGCTTAAGCTAAAGCTTTATAAATTTTAAATAGCTTTACAAATTTTGGTGAATTATGTTCAAATATTAATGTATTCTTTGCATATTTGTGTTTATTTTAGCATATTTATGTAAATATCATTAATCTTAATGATTTAGACCAATCTTTGTGCTTATTTATACAAGGATAGATATTCTTTAAAGATTCATGAGTATTTGTAGTAAAGATTGCTTAAGATTTGTGAATCCAAGGTGTTTGAGGTTAGTAATAGTTGTTTTGTACAAATATTGATTAGATCGAGATCCAATTTGAGTTTATATGAGCTTAAAATATGTAAATATCATTCATATTTATATGTTTGGACACATCTTTGAGATAATTTAGTTAAATATTGATCTCCTTTGTGGTTATTTATACATATTTGTGAAAATTTTGATTAAATATGTAAGTTTGATCACTAATATTTGTAAAGATAAGATTTACACATCATATTTCAAATAGGGTTCAAATATTTTCCAAGCTAGAACTACCACAAGTAAGATCCTCATTAAGGTATGGCATGGTTAGGTGGATCTTCTATCAATATGCCTAGCCAAGTACATGACTTAAAAACAAATCCTAAAAAATATTTGCCATATTTTATCCCAAATAGGGTTGTCATAATTGAAGAGCACATTAAATCTTTCAAATTTACTTTATGATTGCTAAATGTAGTTCATGAAGATGTAGCATGTAGACTATTTCCATTTACTTTCAAAGATGTTTCATATGAATGGTTCTTCAATCTTCCAAAATATTATATCACTATTTGGAATGATTTTAGTAGGATATTTATTGATCAACTTGGTAAAATCATCAGTCATTGTATTCTTTACCAATAATTCACCATAATGAAAAGAGATTTTAGTGAAACAAGTAGAGACTTTAATGCTAGATTTCAAAAAATGTTTAGCATAACTGTAGCTACTTACAGACCTAAAGAGGCTTTAGCCTTAGATATATATAAGTATGCCTTAGATCCCATGACTTCTATGTTTCTCAAAATATCTACTCAAGGCATTAACACATTAGCCTTAGTGTATGCTAAAGCTATGATCATCAATGACCAGATGCAACCCCAAGACCAAATGGCATACAATATTCCCAATATTAATTCAAATTTTCCCATTATAAATGTCATTCCTAATGACAATTAGATTGTGTCTACCTTAAATAAAACACTAGTCTTGAACTAATTTCCCTTAAGCCATGCCCATCCTAGCCAAAATTTGGGGTTCTTAAATAATGATACAAATAGATTTCATCCATAGGGATAGAGAGCCTTAGTGCCCACTAGTAATAAAAATCAAGTTCATAACTTGGAAGTACCAAAGAATGAGAATTAATCCATACTTAAGATGGTTTAAAAGTTGGGCACTAATTTCCTTTAGCTATAAAAACAAGTGGGAAATTATGGGGAAACTCCAACAAAAACTATGTTTCTCAAAGCTTTGATAGGCCTAAAAATAGGTTTCATAATAACATAAATAATAGGTCATATGAGAATGTACATGAAATTAATCTTTGTGATAGAGGTTTAGCTAATCATTATAATGTCTTTGAAGCATATCAAAATGAAAAGGGTACATCTGAACCTGTGTTTAATCAAGAAAACATTATAGGGATATATGGCTTTCTAAGGACATCTAAATCCTTTATGGTATAGGCTTTTGATTTTCGATTAGAAGAAGAAAATGAACCTAAAGATGCTCTAGAAGAATGAATAGTTGGTCAAGATGAGCATCCCCATGAACAAGATTAGATACAAGCTAACCTCTCTTCAGAAGATAGCTATGAAGATAATTCATATGAGGTCATTGCTGAAATTAAGGATATCCCTAAAGAATTTGACCAATGGCAACATTTATACCAAGATTTTTTGAAAGAAATTGAGGTTTCCAAGACAATAATGTCATTCTATAGATTCCAAATCAAGATGAGGTAGGACTCGATTGGTTAGAAGAAATGTCATTCTCCATAGAGGATTAACATGAAGCAAGTGTAGTAAATCATAGATTTCCATATAACCCCATCAAAAGGTTGGAAGTATGTGATCAACCTAATTCAAATGGTAAGGTTGTAAATGAATGTTATGCCCTTTTAGTTGATCATGATGAATTAGCCTTTCAATATGACTTGGAAAGTTTTGGTGCAAATATTGGTAGTCCTTCTTCACCTCAAACTAAACTTAATAAAGACATCAGTCTAAAAATGCTAGATGAGCTACCATCATTGAATGAAGATGATATAAATTACTATTAATATATGAATGAATAATAATTAGAACTCTTGATGCAAGACATAAGGATTTGGGAAGAATATGATTGGTTTCTAGATCCATATCTTCAATCTAGGTACTGGAGAATTGAGATGAGGAATCAAGATACATCACATAGAAGACATGAACACACAAGTGCTCCTATCCACAAAAAGAGGCCATTGAATGGAATCAATAATGTTTCAAGGTTATTTAGTAGTTTTAATAACTTTCCATTTGATCTTGGAGGAAATTTATTTGTGGAATTAGTGTCGGGATTTAGATTAGTTTATTTCCTATTTCTTTCCTTCCTATCCCTTGTTTGTAAATAGTATTTGTAAATATTTATTTGCTTGTTATTTTTTTATTTAGTGTGTTTGCTTTATCCTTTGTTTTATTCCCTACTTTCAATAAGTCTTTTCTAAGATAGTTTTTAGGCTCCAAATTTACCTAAATGTTCAAGGAGCTTCTCAAATCATAAATGCAAGTATGACTTCTCAACATTGGTTTATCATGGATTGTTGAAATGCAAGCTTGATGTTATAGTTTGGAGAAACCAGAAAATACTAATGATAGGTTAATTGTTCCTTGAGATTTTAAGCCTTTTTCTTATCTAATCTTGATTCTAAGAAGGATTGCACATGTGAGATGAAATTTTGAATTATTGAAACAAATCCATGTTCATACTTAAGAAACATTAATTTCCTGGGACAAAGTTTGTACCCAAGGATGATTGTCTGAAGATTGAACACTTGACCAAATCCCAAAACCTAGCCAACCTAGTTACCAACCTTTTCTAGAAATTCAAAATGACTTGAAAAATACAAAAAAATAAGAGCATTAATGCAAAATTCAAGAGCTTTCTAAGGAAAGGTGATTCTGGTAATCTCCACTAGGGCTATGGATGTCTAGCTAGTAATGGAGCAAGTCCTTGAGTGGATCCTTCCTTAAGCTAAATTATGATCCTTAATACACATCCAAGTTTGCTATAAGTTAGTCTTAATGGTTAAAGTCATTAAATCTGGAAGTTGCTCCCTAAATCCCATGGAAAATAGTAAGTGGAATCAAAGAACACACATAGCATGGTTGAGTCTTGATGTTTGATCCCAATTTTGCATGTGCAAGATTTATTTTAACCATGAACTGATCTTAATAATGGTGTTTGATCATGTGAAATAAGTAGCCTAGTTATTAGTCTAAACTAGAGTCTTTGAATTATAACATATTTTTATGTTTCCCCCAAAAGTCACTATTTTTTGAGGTCAACATACCCCCATTTCTAAAAAATGGGGACCCTTATTTTAAATTTTGTAAATTTGTACCTTAAAATTGAAAATTCACTTAATCATAATATCACTAGCATTTTTTCACATTGTCTTTATTTGAAGATCATCCGCACTTGGTTCTTATTTAGAGTAATTGACATGTTTTCAGGTGATCATGGTTTTACCCCTTCTAATGTTTCTAATGATTGTTGACTCTATTTATATATTACAAGTTCAATGGAATCTCATTTGGGAATGAGCATGCTTAGGGTTTTATTCTTCAATGTTAAATTGATCTTTCACTAGCCTTGCATCTATCAAAGATTAATTGAATCTATTTTAAGTTATGTTAAAACCCTAGTCTAATGTTTTAACCTAGGTCCCTTTTGAATTAAATTAAAAATTGCATGAAAATAAGTTATGTGAGAACATTTATTTATGCTATGGATTCAGCTTAATTTTTATCCTAAGGCCTAACCATGTTTTTCAACATAACCAAACGTTAGTCTAAAAATTTTATGTTTGGCCCCTTGTATCCTGAGCCCCATTGGTCCCTTTTATTTCCACATGGTCTAACTAACTATTATGTCCTTTTTTTATGTTTTATACTTAAGCTAAAATCCTTGTCTTAAGACTTTATGCCATGTATTTTACTATGTACGGAGTCCCCTTTATCATTTTTTAAAACCTAGTTTAAATATTTTATCCTAAGGTTTTATCATGTTTATCAACATGAATAAAACCATAGTCTAAAATATTTAACCTAAGTTATCTATATTTCTTTAGACTAAATTAACATTCTTTATTATTTGTAGGATCGATGGTACATGCTTACTTAGGTAGAGTTAATTGGATGATGCATATAAAGTCAACAAGTCAAGATCCTTAATGGATGACATGCATTTACCCAGGTGATATGATCCAAAAGTGTGAGATTAAAGTTAAAAATTCAAGCCCCCACCCATAGCTAAAATTTAAACATCTTCTAAGGATCAACGGTACATGTTTGCTTAGGAAAGATTCATCTAACAATGTGTATTGAGTCAAGACTTCAATAGAGCCACAACACAAGTAAGGTGATAAGTGTCATAATCTTAATAAAAGAATATTAGATAGCCAATAGTGTTCCACCCCTTAGATCAAAATATGATGGATCACGTTGAACATGCCAAATAGATCCAATAGGGCATGATGAAGGTTGAAAAGTCAAAATCCCTAAGGTTGAATGAGAAGATGACATGTGGCATAGCCATGAGTCACAAATTAAATATTGAGTAATGATCAACAATCTATAGACTAGGAGGCATAATTAAGTATATCAATATCAGCATAGAGTGATTGATCCATATAAATGAGATTAATGGTGCAAGATCAATGTTGACATCTCAACAAAGTTCAAGGTAAATGCCGAAGTGATAATTGTCATAACCATGGGGAACATACCAAGTAGCTAATAGCATTCAAGTTCTCAGATCAAGATCAACAAACCACATTGATATAAGTAAATAGATCCAATGGTGTGAGATGAAGGTAGAATTTTCAAAAGACAATGGTCACTTTTTGAATATTAATGAGCAAAATGCCATGAAATTGCCATAGAGATGCCAGAAAGCTCATCATTTGAACTAGTTACCACCATTAAAACACTACGAATAGCCCTAAAATGCACTAAATCCCTAATTGAAACCTATATTGATCATAATAAATCCTAAGAGAGTTAAATTATCATTTGTGAAAAAAAAATTCAATCTAAAACGGAAGTACAGACCACTAGTGAGCAATTTGAACAAATTCATGACCATTATGGCAAATTGTAGAAAGTCCCTACTCTGCACCATCTTTGGGTAATAACAAAGTCTATCAACATCATTATGCATGAAGATCTTAAGCCATGGACTGTGGCTCTACAAAATGAAGAGGAGAAAATAATGGCTGCCCCAAGAGCATCAAGTGGAGAAAAAATAAAAACCTCGGCTCTAAAAGTGAATTCAATCATTAGTGGGGTTTTAATTTAACCTAGAGACCACTAGCTTGGAAAGAGTGAAAGAAAAGAAGGCCATGATTTCTAGAGAGGAATTCACCTTTTAAAAAGTGGAACCATTCACTAGTCTAAATCCGGTAGATGGATAAAGACCTAGTAAGGTTCCTATCTTTAAAAATGACCCATTTAAGTTGGCTCAAGCACAATCTAATCAATTACAAGTTCTTATCAAATGCCTAATGTAATAACAAAATAATTTATAAAGAGACTACCATCTTATCAATCCAAGAAGATAGATTCAATCTATTTGAGGACACCATGATTGACTTATTCAATTCTTTAAAGTTAGTCAGAACCAAACAAAAGGTAATAGGTAATCAAAATTCCATGGCTATAGGCTAGGTTAGCCAATGGTAGGCTTCAAGCTATCAATGGAAAGACTTGATCAAAGCCTTAACCAAGAATCAAGTCCCTAAATTCAAGATAGTTAGCCTAGCACATTTAAATATGGCTATAGCTATATTGGTGGATAAAATCAAAGCCTTGAGAAACTAGTCCAAGTAGATGGAGGACATTTTCAAAGGCCTCAAATACCAAGACGATAAAATACTACACATGTTGGATAGATTAATGGTATTAAAAATTCTACCTCATGAATTGTCTATATAAAGAGGTATTTCCAATTGTAAAAGGGGGAGTTCTTAGAGCCAAAGTTACTTTGTAAACTTGGAGCAAGTAGTACAAGGAATTCTGCAAAGTTTGTCCAATATTTATTTGTGTTTACTATCATGGTTGTTTTCTTAGTTAATTTAGTTTAATATTCAGATTTGAATTATTTTTATGGATCTTAGATCTGCATCTTTAAATGTAGAGTTGTTAATTTATGCTCATGTTATATTAGTTTAAATTTATTAGGTTTATATCACTTTCTTTTCTCTTCTTGTATCTAGGCTAATGTTATTTTCTTATAGCGGTAAAATTCTTAAAGTAAATATTGTTCTTATTTGCATCTTTTCCTACTTTCCTTAGATGTTCTCCTAATGTGTGGTAGGATTTGAGCTTATGATACTTCATGTTACACATTGGTTAAATGCATGTTTACATTAAATCTAAACTTTGTCATAACGTTTGGGTTGAAGATCATAAACACCTCCTTTTTGTACCAATTCACTTTAGTTTAACTTTTTATTGTAAATATTCATGTTAGATTATGATTAGACTTTAGGTTTTAGAAATGATTCATTGGACTTAGTTTAGATCTCTTTCATATTCACAAATATGTAGGACCATTATTGCCCCCAATAACCATTTACATGTTTATTTTGTGAAATAGTCATATATCTTGGTCGCTACTCCACCACAAATCTTGGTAAGATCATAACTAGCAACTCATGCAATGGATTATTCAGATCTAGAAATGAGAAGTGTTTCTTAAACAATATATGAACCTATTGATACATTTAGGTCTATTAACATGTGGTTAGGTCTACTTGGGGTTTAGGCAATTTTTAGTATTTCTCAAAGGCTATGGGAAAAATGTAAGCAATATTCATGAAAATACACTCATGAACAATCATGCCCTTATCTATTTTACCATCCTTAAAAACTAGAATAATGATATTGATACAATGAATTACTTTGGGATTTGCTACTACACAATGTAGACCTATGATCTAGATGGTGACTATATCGTAGTATCTTCTCTTTATAAACACATTATTCTTCTCCTTCATGGTAATGGTGGGTTGTTCTTCAATGGTCCAAAAAAGCTTGGACCAATTGTTGTCTCATGTGTTTGAAGTTATGGAATCAAATTGTGCATCCTTGAAAATTATCCCTTCTGCATCTAAGGTTAAATAGATCTCTACATCCTCCTTAGAAGTACCTTTTCAAGCTACCATGGCTATAAATTTTGTTAAATTACTCACTAGTGGACCATACTCTGGCTCTAGATTCAATTATTCTTACACAGATGATAATTAAACTCTCCTTGACTTGTTTATAATGATCATAGGGTTGAATTAGGGATTTTGTACTTTCTAGGGCTTTTTTTAAGTTTTTCATAGTGTTTTAATGGTAAAAAATATTCAAATTATGTGACCTTTGTGACTTAGATGTTATTTAGATTTACATATTTATACCTTTGCCTTTTTGGGTTCAAAAAATCTTTTGAGTTGATGTGTACACCAATGTGGAATTTATATGTCATTCTATTTATTAAATTTTTTAATGTGATTGTTGCCTCTAGGACACATGTCAACACCTAATTGGTTCTAGATCTTTGAAAATTCCACCTAGGCTTGCATCATTGGATTTATTTACATAGATCAATGTAGTTCATTGATCTTGATCTAGGAGGTTGACTATTATTAACTACTTTTAATATGTTTCTTATAGTTATGACACTTGTCACTACCACATTCATTCTAACTTTATTGAAAATTCCACCTTCATCTTTCACTATTGGATAATCTATGCTCAGATGAATGCACTCCATTGATCTTGATCCATTGGATTTGGTCCTTTACTCTATGTCATTGATCTAAAGGTGTACACTTAGTTGTGTACCATCAATCTTTACGAAGATGATCAAGCTTTAATTTTTGACCCATGGTTTTGCTACTTATCATCTCCATGTTTGCTCATAGGGTATTTAACTTTTTAACCTTCATTTTTCACCGTCAAATCATCTTTGGTTGATTAAATGCATTCCATCAGATCATAATTTGAGGGTTCAAATACCATTGGATCCTCACTATTCTTTTGCCAAAATTATGACATTTTTCACCTTCTCATTTATCTCAAGACTATTGAAGTGTTGACTTAATATGTACCATTGATCAAAATGTGTATGCTCAGCCACATGCCATCAATCTTCATGTTCACACTCAAGCTTTAATCATGAGCTACAGGCTTGACACTTATCACTTTCTCATTTGCTTAGAGTCTTTTGAATTTCAATGTTAATCTCATACCATTAGATCATCTATGCCTAATCTAATGCACATCATTAGATCCAAATGTTTGACTTATTGATTTTATATGCACTATTAGATTTACTTTGCCTGAGTAAATGCACATTATTGATCCTATAGACAATAAAATGAAGCAAGTAAGGTTTGGGAAATATAGAGAACTTAGGATAAAGTTTTATACTAAGGTTTTATTCATGTTGATAAACATGATAAAATCTTAGGATAAAATTTTAGGCTAAGTTTTAAATCATTATAAAGTGACCTTGTGGATAGTAAAAGACATGGCATAAAGTTTTAGCCTAAGGTTTTTATTGTATTAATAAATGCAATTAAAACTTTAGGATAATTATTTAGACTAAGTTATAACATAATGAAAGGGACCATGCGATTAGCTAAACCATAGGAATAAAGGGGGATCGAGACATAAAGGGACCAAGTATAAGATTTTTATACTAAGGTTTGGTCATGTTGATAAACATGACTAAGCCTTGGGATAAGAATTAAACTAAGTTCATGGCACAAATAATTATTCCCATGCAAAATTTTAAATAAAAAGACCCGTATAAATTTGAATTCAAGTATAAAGGGTTTAGGCTAAAATAATTAGACTAAGGATTTATATATGCTCAATAATGAATTTAATTGGACACTTAAAAACAAATGACTTAATCAAAGGGTCAATTTATCATTTTAAGCTCAAAACCCTAGACATTGTTCACAATGTTGAGACTCCATTAAATCTACAACCTATAAATATAAGAAGCAACCATTAGGAAAATTAGGAAAAATAAGACAATAATCAAGCAAAAACATGTTAGCTAAGATAAATGAGTACCTGGTGTGGATGATCTTCAAATAAAAAATTCAGGTCAAGTGGAATTTTTCAATTTAAAGCACAAATATTGTAAAATTTTGAAACAAGCATTCCAATTTTCAGAAATGGGGTTATGTTGACCTCAACAAATGGAAACTTCTAGGGGAAACATAATAATATGTTAGAATATAGAGACTAGTTTAGATTAATAACTAGGCTACTTATTCCACAATACCATAGTTCTAAGTGTTTAAGAAACACTACTCATTTATAGACTCAGAGAATCCAATGCATGAATTGTAGGTTGTGATAATCATGTTATCTATGGTGGAATAATTATAGAACAAGTGAATTGTTTCACAATATTTATAAAATTTGGTTGTTGGGAGTAACCTTGGCCTGATATTTGATCTTTATAAAATTTAAATCAATATTGGCTAAGTAAAGTGAATTATGCTCAAAGAACTAAATATAAGATCTAAACTAAAGTGAATATTTACAATGGAAATAATCTAAAGTGAATGGATCAAATAAAAATAAAAAGGAAGGGTAGGGAAGAGAAGAGACATATTCATATGGCAAATCTTTAACATGGATATTATGACAAAGTTTAGATATTATCAAAAATATGCACTTAAAACCAATGTATAACATGAAATAGCTTAAAAAATAGAATGTTGAAGAGGAATATGAGTGGGAAAGTTTAGATAGTTTTGAGAAGAATGTTGTTGAGGAAGAAGAAGGGATGGAAACTAGGGATTTTAATTCAAATTTGGAAGGGTATCAGGAAGATGAAGACAAAAGTGAGAAAGAAAATGAAGGGGAAAAAATAGAGGGTAATACAGAACAAAATAATTCTAATCGTGAAGATAATCAGAATGTGGTGGGGGGAAGTGTTAAAGAAACTAATAATTTACTTGATGATTTATCTTTGACAAGAGAAAAGGAACATTTGGTTCTACTTTCCAATCTTGCCATGGAGATTGGATAAAAAGAAAAGTATGATCATGACCAGCATAAAGACCCTGCAGAGACAAAAGAGGAGAAAATGATGGAAAGGGAGAATCAAATTGAAAAGGATGAGTCCTTTCCACAGAAGAATGTAGATGATAGGTGTGATGCTCGCCAGAGGGATAATAAGATCTCCTTCATGAATTCGGACAAATTCAAAGCGGATGCAATTTTCCAAGTTGATTCATGGATGCATAAGGAAATGATAGAGCTACAAAAGAAAGTTGAAATAATGCAACATAACCAAGAAGCTGATAAGATTAAAATCAATAATTTGGAGAAGCAAATGAGTGATATTCCAATTAAACTTAAGGAATATGAGAATAATTTGAGAAGGCTCATTAAGGAAAGCAGAATGAAAATGGAGGAGGTTACTTCTAGCATATGTGCGGCAGCAGCTAACCTTGGAAAATGAGCTAATGAAGAAATAAAATCTCTGGAGAGGCCAAGTAAGAGGACCAGGCAGAGCTTGAGAAAAAAAGCACAGCGAGAAGCTGCTACTTCAGCTACAATATCCATATAGGATATAGCAATGGTTGGAAATGAGACTATGAAGATGATCTTGGAACTAGAAGACTAAGGTCCTCTTTGTTGTTTTTGTTTTTGTTCTGGTCCTATCTACTGGGTGTTTTAACTGGTTTTGAAAGTTGGAACTTTGTTTTATAAACTTTTTTTAAGTTTCTAGGTCTCTGTAAAACTTGTGATCTTTCTTATGGTTATAGGCTATGGTTTTAGGTCCCTATAAAACCTGATTTGGATACTATTTTACAGTTTGTTTTAGGATTATTTTTCCTGTTGGGCGTCATCGTATCATCTTTCTATCTTTGTTAAAGGGTTTTGGGGTCCCTTCAAAACCTGCTTTTACCTTAATCTAAAACATGAAATAGCTTAAGCCCAAATCCTACTACACATTAGGAAAGCATCTAAGGAAATGAAATAATGTAAATAAGAACTTGGTTAACTTTAAATATTTACCCCTACGAGTAAACAGTATAAGCATATTCACATGAAATCCAAAGATAATGAAATGAACTTAAGAACGTTCACCCAATCTATCATTAGAAAAAATTAACAATTTTGCATTTAAAAAATGGCACATCAAGAATCAATAAGAACCATTCAAATATGAATTTAAAACTAGATATTTGAGAGAGAAGACATGATATAATTCATACAAACAATTGATACAAACTTTCTAGAATTCCCTGCTTATTTTAAATTGCTCCAAAATTAGTATGTAATATTCTTGCTCAAGACTCTCTCTTCTTCTTAAAATGGACAATACCTATTTATATAGATAATTCATGAGGTATAAAGGTTATTCATGTCAAATATTAAGGACATTTATCCTTTTACAATCATTTTATAACTTTTAAAACACTCCAAATGACTAACCTATAAGCAGTGTGTTTTACAAATTGTGCATGATTTTATAAATTATAATATTCTCTTTTCATAATATTATAAAAGTTAAGTTATAAAAGGAATATTATTAAATTAACTAACTTGACCCTAAGGTCCTTTTGATGTTGAAGTGTCCTATTGTTTTTTTTGCAAAATCTTCATTGCTCTATCATACTGATCACCTATCAACTTCAAATTGACAACTAGCTCCATGAAGAGTCCATCCTCCTGAGTTGCCAAGTCTCTAAAATATTTGTCTTCCCTTTCCATGGATTATTTGATACTTCTTACAATTTCTATCCTTTCTTCAACATTTAGGATCATTTCCAAGACCCTATTATTGTTAGCCCCAGACCTTCCCTAGCTCTGATTCCTCACTTCTTACATAACTTGGGAAACTCTTAACTTGAATTCTTCATCAGTAATTAAACCTACATAATTGAGAATGGTGGGATCTATTATCATGCTCCAAAGTGTCTACTCCATCCTTCTCATTAACTACTCACCATTTTTATAAGGTTTTCTAAGTCCTTGGACAATTTACTTATACCTTTGATCTTGACCACTAGTATTGCCATGGCCATGTTCAAGTGAGCTAAGTTGATTGTTTCAAAGTCAGGGATTTGATCTTCTATTAAGATACTAATCAAGTCCTTTACTTTTTGCTTGAGTTCTACCACTGGTGGACTAAATTCATATCCACATTACTCTATTGGCTCACCACAGTTTGTCTAGATTTCATTGCTTTCAAAGAGTTAAACATATCAAACAAAGAGGCTTCAAACATATTTATCATTGCATTTAGGACTAACAAGATAGGATTAAATCTATATAATTCCCCCCTATATATATATCTATATCTACCATAGATAGATTAGATAGGCCCCCTATATATATATATATATATATATATATATATATATATATATATATATATATAGGGATTGAGGAGTTCCCCCCCTCTATATAGATTGATTAACGATAGACATTTGGATCCCCCTCCCTCTCCCTCTCCTTATCTTTTACAAATTATCTTTCTATTGTTTCATGCTTTTGATGGCATCTTATAATTATTCTACTTGTGTTTGGGATAATTCAAGCACAATTTCTTTAAATATCTAGCTTTCTCCAAGCCTCTATCCTCCAACGAGAGTTAAATTGGCCAATGGATCTACCTTTTGATAAGTGATCTCTTCACCACCAACCATGACCTTCTTATCTATGGCCCTTTTCAATCTATTTATTATTGGTTCAAACTTAACACCAACTGAGGATTGGGTTACCTTGGGAGATGGGACTTCCATTTTTGTTCCACTTTTATTCTCTTAGAGGAGCCATCCTTTTCTCCTCCTCCTTTTACAAGGAAACTATCCATGGCTTCAGCTCTCCATGAATAGGGATATTGATGGCTTGTATCATATCCAAATGATGGTGCTTAATGGGCACTTTTTGCAATTTACCATTGATGAACCATTCTAGAATGGTTGGACCATGAATCAAGTTTTCTTCACTAAAGAGGTTAACTTCACTCAAAGGAGTGAAATTCACCTTGGGCTTCTTGGTCCTTACTAGAAATATGGCCATCTTAGATTTTATTTTAGGGTTATCTACAAGAATTAAATCCAATATTTCTTTCCCATTTTCCTCTTTTATTTCCTCCATCTGTGCCTCTTACTCATCAAACTCATAGGCACTGGATAATAGTTTAAAATCATCTTCAACAATCTCTCCAAGGTCTAATACTACCATGTGAATTTCCTCGATGGGTGATCCTTGTTATTTTACCAGTGTTGAAGAAGATGCAATTTCATCAAGCCTTCTTTCCTCTAGCCTTTGCTCAATCTGTGTTTCAGGTTTAGGTTTTGTTGATGGACATCTAATAGGTGCATTTCTTAGTAAATGATACTATCTTGGCCCTAACTACCATCTATCATCTCCTCCCTTTTTCTCCCTCAACATCCTAGATTTTGGATTGATGTTGTGTTTTTTCAATCTCCCAATGACCTCAGAGAATAAAGATGCTTTTATGTATATGGGGTCAAAAGGACTAGGCCGGTGTTTATAAGGCACATTCAACATCCCTTTTACTTTTAAGTGATCCTTAACTCTCCCATAAGGGTCCCACTACCTTAGTTGATCAATTTGTAAATTTAAATATGTCATGTGTTTAAAATCATCCTCAATATTATCCCATCATGCAAAGATAGTCCTACCAATGGTTATGGGGAGGGTGTGAAGTAGTCCCTTCCTTTTAGTCTTGTAAATACCATCTATTTCATTGTATATTTGATAATCTACTTCTTACTTTGCTAGATTGATTGGTACATGGATAGGTAGCCTAAGTGGGGTGCATTATGTCCCTTCAATCCTAATAATGGTATAATCTAGATATAGCTATATGTCCCACATGGCTTTAATAGTATTCTTTATTAGGGGTTTGACCCTCATCATTGGGATCCTTGTGATGGCCTCACTAAGGGCTAGGTAAACACAACCACATATGAATTGGATGTGATCCATGTACTTAAATATGTGTAACTTGGAGTAATACTATGAGACAATTTGTGTCCCATCAGGTGACCATTCCTTAAGGTTGGGAATTTTTGTTATAACAATAAGAGCATCTAGAAGGTATGACATCATATAAAATTGAGCCCTAGTATTCTTCTTGATTATGGAAAATTGTCTACTCAAAAGGGTGTTGATTACCTCACCTAGAGGAGGGGTAACCTTTTTCTCAACCATGAAATAAACTAAGGGTACCCAAATTTTATTTACATATGTAGTGGTTGTATTTCCACATAACATGATCATCAATGTCATGATCATTGTAATCCCTTATCTAAATTATCTAATGGGGATGTTTTTATTGAAATATGAAAACACTTGATTCCTAGAATATAGCCAGAGGGCAAGGATGCTTTTTAAGTCATTATCTTTAGACCAGTTGGTGATTGTGGTTAGGTATACTTGGGTTTTAGGCAATTTTTAGTAGTTCTCAAAGGTTATGGGAAAAATGTAAGCAATCTTCTTGAAACTACACTCATGAAAAATCATGCCCTTATCTATTTTACCATCCTTAAAAATGGGAGGACTTATATCAAAATAGTGAAGTACCTCATGCTTTGTTGCTACATAATGTAGACCTATCATTTGGATGGTAACTATATCATAGTATCTTCTCTTTGTAGACATGTTCTTCTCTTCCTCCCTGGTAATGGTGGTTTATTCTTTAATGGTCCAGAAAAGCTTGGACCAATTATTGTTCCCTATGTTCAAAGTTGTGGCATCAAACTATATGTCTTTGAAAATTTTCCCTTCTATATCTGAGGTTAAATAGAGCTCCACATCCTCCCTAGAAATACCTTTTTGAGATACCATGATTGTGAATTTTATTAAATTACTCACTATTAGACCATACTTCAACTTTGGATTGAATTATTCTCATACATATGATAATTTAACTCTCATTTACTTGTTTATAATGATCACAAGGTCAAATTAGGGCTTTTCTACTTGCTAGGGTTTTTCTAAAGGTTTTCATAGTGCTTTAATAGTGGTAGATATTCAAATTATGTGAGCTTTGTGACTTATATTTTGTTCAAACTTGCATATTTATACCTTTACCTTTCTATGTCCACAAAATCTTTTGAGTTGACGTGTACACCAACATAGAATTTCCATATCATTCTATTTATTAACTTTCATAATGTGACCATTGCCTCTTGGACATGTGTCAATACCTCATTGGGTCCATATCTTTAAAAAATCCACCTAGGCTTGTACTATTGGATCTATTTGAATGGATTAATGTGGTTCATTGATATTGATCTAGGAGGTTGAATGCTATTAGCTACTTCTACTCTTACAGTTATGACACTTGTCACTACCATATTCATTCTAACTTTGTTAAAAATTCCACCTTCATCTTTCACTATTAGATCATCTATGCCCAGATGAATGCACTCCATTGATCTCAATCCATTAGATTTGGTCCTTTACTCTATTCCATTGATCAAAAGGTGTACACTTATTTTCATACCATCAATCTTCAAGAATATGATCAAGCTTTAATTTATGGCTTATGATTGTGTTATTTGTCATCTCTATGTTTTATTTTAGGGTATTTGAATTTTTAACCTTTATTTTGCATTATCGGATCATCTTTGTTTAATTGAATACACTCCATTAAATTATAAATTGAGGGGTTAAATTCCATTAGATGCTCACTATTCATTTTTTTTAAATCATGACACTTGTCACCTTCTTACTTGTCTTAGTACAGTATTAAATTTTTGACTTAATACACACCATTGATTAGAATGTGTACACTCAATCATATGCCATCAATATTTAAGGTCATGCTCAAGATTTAATCATGAGCCACAGGCTTGACACTTGTTTCTTCTTCATTTACTTTGAGTACTTTGAATTTTCAATGTTGATCTCACACCATCAGATCATCTATGCCTGATCTAATGCACATCATTAGATCTAAATGCTTGACTTATTGACTTTGTATGTACCATTAGATCTACTTCACTTGATTAAATGTGCATCATCGATCTTGAAGACAATAAAATGAAGTAAGTTTTAGTAAATATAGAGAACTTACATTAAGGTTTTGACTAAGGTTTTATTTATGTTAATAAACTCGATAAAATCTTAGGATAAAATTTTAAGCTAAGTTTTAAATCATGATAAAGTGACCTTACAGATAGTAAAAGACATGGCATAAAGTTTTATCCTAAGGTTTTTATTGTATTATTAAATGTAATTAAAACTTTAGGATAAGGCTTTAGGCTAAGTTAGAACATAATGAAAGGGACCATGCAATTAGTTAACCCATAGGAATAAAGGGGGCTCAGGACATAAAGGGACCAAGCATAATATTTTTTAACTAAGGTTTGGTCATATTTATAAACATGACTAAGACTTAGGATAAGAATTAAACTAAGTCCATGGCTCAAATAATTATTCTCATGTAAAATTATTCCCAGACAAAATTTCAAATAAAAAGGCTCACGTAAATTTGAATTCAAATTTAAATGGCTTGGGCTAAAATAATTAGACTAAGGGTTTCTAGATGCTCAATCATGAATTTAGTTGGATACTTAATAATAAATTACTTATTTAAAGGGTTAATTTATCATTTGAAGCTCAAAATCCTATACATTGTTCACAATGTTGAGACTCTATTAAATCTACAACTTGTAAACATAAGAAGCAACCATTAGCAAAATTAGGTAAAATAAGACAAGAATCAAGTATAGACATGTCATCTAAGCTAAATTAGAACTAGGTGTGGATGATTAT
This sequence comes from Torreya grandis, assembly GCA_037957365.1. Classification (NCBI taxonomy): domain Eukaryota; kingdom Viridiplantae; phylum Streptophyta; class Pinopsida; order Cupressales; family Taxaceae; genus Torreya; species Torreya grandis. Next base: position 2,444,810 of record JARHVA010001363.1, on the reverse strand, counting down.
CAAATAAAAAATTTAGTTCAAGTGGCATTTTTCAATTCAAAACACAAATATTGTAAAATTTTGAAATAAGGGTCCCCATTTTCAAAAATGGGGGTATGTTGACATCAACACTATTTTAGATATATGATTGTGAAAATTAGTATAAAATATGATTGTGCATGCTTGGGATTAGGAAACTATTTCTAGATAGGTTTGTTATAAGTGGATAAAAGAACATGTTACTTGAATTTGTTGACCATAGACATGTCCCATTTGATTGTTCCAAATGACTAACATGAAAATATAGAAAGAATAATTATCTTGACAGTGGTATGTCAAAAATAAAATCATAAAATACCTCTATACCAGACTATTATAAGAAGATAGGAGTGCATGCCACTTGATTTTTTTTATCATGAATTTTTCCTTATTAATGGTGAAAAAAATTGATGGTTTCATCTCATGCACACATGTCTATTGAGAAAGTTGATATATAAAAATTTTGACTATGCCATTCAAACTTATTATTTTTGCTTCTCTTGTCTCTACAACCCTAAGGGAACTTTTATAGCTTGAAACCTAAAAAAATAAGGGAGTGTAATGGATTGAGTTGACCTCAATCACCCCCTTGATTATTGAAAGTTACCTACATATCCAATAATCCAAAGAGAGAAATCAATACCACATATTTCTCCTATGTAAAGTGATTATGAAATTATGCTCCTTGACTGTGTATATAACTATAAAATTTATTTGATTCTTGACAATGATAGATATTGACTTTATTTAGAATTATCTTGACTTCACTTATGGTTTTTCTTTGTGAGTGATCTTAAATTTAGAGAGAATATGGTAAATTTCATAAATATGTAATAGTATGTAAGTATGAGAGGAGTGAATAAAAAGTAGGGATAATGAATGACCCTTGATATTATGAAACATGTGGGAAGACCTAAAATAATTATTTGGATTTAAAAAACTAATCATTATTAGTGAAAGGTGTGGCCAACCTAGGTGGATATGATCAAGACAATGCTCTCATATGCTTAGGGTGAAATTGTATTGAAAGATCAAGGACACATGTCATGAAGATATAGATGTTCGAAGGGTGATTCTAAGAAATTGATCATTTGGCATTGAAATTTATATGTAGTAGTAATAAAAATGAAAGGGTCAAGCCTGTATATGGATAAATATATTATAGGAAAGGTGAATAATATTCATGTATTTGTGTGAAAGTCATGTGGTCTAGGATGTGTTAATTATTATCATTATCAAGTACCTATTACTAATATTTTTTGGATACACATACATGGGGGATTATTGTGACCTTATAGGATGTGTGGCACAATATTATATTCCATATTTTTGGAGAGAGATTCATGGGGAGATATACATTGGGTCATGGGTATGTATGTTATGCCCATAGGTACATTATTGGTTGAGCTCATGGTAACCAATTTATATAAAATGATTCCATAGTCCTACTTGGTGATATTTTCACTTTGTATGTTTTGTGTTTATTGTAAGTTCTTATATTTCTTGATTACATTTTTTTTTATGGATGATGGGGCCATTGTTATATCATATCACATGTGTTATTTTATTCAAGCAATTTAGGAGAGAGGTACCAAATATATGTGTTGGCATAATATGATTTCACTTATTTACAAATATTTGTATAGGTTTGCATTAAATATCCACACAAGTGGACTTGGAGAATATACCTTATTACATGTTTGGGTGTACAAGCACATAATTCATCTAGTTAAGGGCATATGGATACTAGACCTACCCACACATTTTTATATAGTGTTATGTGGTACCCAAGTGGAAGACACATCTTACCATGGAGTATAGGGTGATTTCAGATAGGTTGATGATTGATTTGATCATTTGGAGACCAAATAAGGGATTTTTAGGATAATTTGAGCATGTTAGGGATATTTTTAGTATTTAAATTAGCATGTGGTCTCAATATATATTCATTAGAGTCATGGATATATTTCACTATGAGAGAGTTACTAGATGACTAAGTATTGTGCAAGATGTTCTTGGAAAGCCTTATCCATGGACTTTAACTACTAGGTCTTCACATCATCATGATAATAGGATGGGACCTAGTGATGCTAACCTAGTTACCTGACCTATAAGATAGGTGGATCAAATTGTTTTTATGGAAGCCAAAGATGACGTGGGTTATATAACATCATATACACAATGGTGTATGGCCTTAAGGTGGCCTAAGATTTTTATGATTATTTTATTTGATCCTAGTAGAGTTCCCTTATTAAAAGGTGGGTGAAATGGATGAGGTGATGGATGTGTAAGAAGAACAAAACCATAGCCTATATTATAGCCTGCAACATAACCCCCACTAAATTTAACTAACATGGAAGCTACTATCACTGAGTGTAAGTATATGTATAGATTTGTACTTGGGTATTTCATTATGATTTTTTATTACAAGTTGATAATGTCTTGCTTATTCCATGTTTGTGTTATAGGTGATGCCTAGTTGTCATTTATGGTTAATTATTCTATATATACATTGATGTGTAATATTCCATATGACATAGTTGGTTGTGGATTGATCGCGAGAGTAGACAAAATTATGGATGTATATGAACCCATTTTTACTCTTTTTTTGTTTTTGTAGCAACATTCACTATGGTTTTTTATAATCAATATGATCTATAATCTGAGCTAGATAGATGACATGTGCCTAATCTTGGGAGTAGTATTAATATATCTAGATATTATATTGAGTGATATAGTTATCTACAAATGGAGCATGCTCAAACTATGGTTCCATTATGATTTTTAACTAAAATATTAGATTATATAGGTCTCAATATTGAGTCCTATATAGGATATCATATCATCTACTTCTAGGGCTAATGGGAATATAGGTAGTTAAAGTGATGTGTCATATTCACTAAGGGATTTAGCCCCCATCATTGATTGAGTGTATTTTAATTTTTTAAAATTATATATGATGATTAATTTGATATGTGTTTATTTATTTTTGTAAATGGATTCAATTATGTTTATTATCCCATCTGGATTAATTTTTGCATTTTAAGTTTTGTATTTATTTTTTATTATTTAATGTTGCATGTTATATAAAGGTAAACATTAATTGATATCACATTATGTGTTAGATTTTAATTTATGTTCATTTATTGTATTTTATTAAATTTTGTTTGATAAGTGTTCTTTGTATATATGATAGGTGTATAGTATTCATGTACATGATAATTATTATGCATGTGTATATGAGATTATTCCATGGTATTATTACTTATACTTGAAGCTAAAAAATGGGTTCCCCACCCATTTGGGAATATATTTTTCTATAAGCATTTAAATCTGGTTGATGGAAATTTTGTTCAATAATTTGAAAGAGTTAATTTCATTTCTTTTCTTGTGAAATATTGTTAACTTGTAATTTTTCTCAATTTGTAGATATTTTATTCAGTTTTAGTATCCACACTTTTTTGGGAGGAGCTGTAATTATTCCTTCCTTATGTTTTTAATTATGATTCAAAACTCTACCTTCTCTATGCTCTCCTCTAATAAGAGTTCTAATGAATAATGGTTCCACAATGGGAACATATTGGGATAAATTAGTAGTGGTAGACTATTAACTAGAAGAAGATATTCTCCTAGAAACATCATACTTGGAAGTCTAATAGGATATTGAATCCTTTGTATGAATTCCCCAATATGTATTAGTATTTGAAAAATTATTAGTAGAATAATATGGATAAGGGGAGATTTTTGAACCAAGTGTCAATTTTTCCAAATATAATATCAAATTTATCTATAAGTTATGTAATATTTTATCACAATGTATAACAATCATTATCTTGATGTACAATAATACCATTATAAATTCAAAAAAAAATAACTATTACTTGATCATGATCATGAGGAGGGAAATAGTAGTTATAAGTAAGATCAATTAAATTATTATCCAATAATTTATGTAGAATATCATGTTGTCTATCTATAAAACTATCAAACTTGAATGGTTTACACTTATTAAAAGAAGGTTTGTTTACTTCAGGTGTTAATTTGTAAAATCATTATTTCCCTTTATTTAGGACATTAATGTTATTCTAATTGGTTGGAACCTTTTACTTAGGAAGTGGAATAGTTTCTTTGAATTCCTTGTGTTGGAATTCTTATTGTAAATTAAAATATTCATGTGAATTTTTGGGATTTGGAATAAGTACCAAATATTCTTACTTCAAGAGTCTCAAATCAAAGAGTTTGTAATGAATAAAAAGTGAAATAATGAAACTTTACTTTGAAAGGATACATGAGGCCCTTATATATAAATAGGTTTCCATGGATAGCATTTGAGTCAACCCAAGTATGACATGCTTTGTTATCTAACGTTAGATTATTCATTTTGTGTTTTAATGCACCCACAATGTGTATTGAGGGGATGATTTATTTAGAAGGAATGTTAATATTCTTAAGAAGATTATTAAATGGTTGAGTTTTATTATTATAAGTTTATACTGGTACACTATGAATAATATGTGAATTAGGTCTAGGAAAAATATATTTTATACGTAAAATAGGTTGAGAAAAGTCATCACAATCATTACTGACATTATATTCCATTGATTCAAATTCTAAAAATGTATCATTACATATAATGGAATTATCATTACATAGAGGTTCATTATATTTTGTTTCAATATAAGGCTCATTTAAAGAGATATATTATTATTTTGTTTGAAGATAGGAAAAATAATCATCACTTGTTTGTATCATTTAGTATTTCTAGAGAGGAGTAATTTCACATGTTTTTTCCATTTCTAAAGAGATAAGGAATTTCACATTATTTTTCCATTTCTAGAGATGAAGAAGGAATTTCATAGTATTTTTCCATTTATAGAGAGAAATAATGAATTTTGAATCATTTTCCATTTATATGTAAGGATCATGTCTTTTTATTTTATAATAGTTAATGAGTTGAGGTGCATTGTAAAATTTTAGACATAAAAGGGGTGTACTAAAGGATAATTCCTCATATTTTATCCCATGTGTCATGTTATAAACATGAATATATTCATTGTTATTATGTTCCTCTTATTATAGAGTATTATTAAAATAATAATTCAAAGAAGAATTAGGGTAATTAGGTTCTTCTATTTTAGAATTGACATGTTCATTTTCTTCTTCACTATAATATTCACTATTGTACCAATCCTCTTGATTTTCATAATTATGACCATACACATAATCACAATCATAATCATTTACATGATAAGTATATTCCTCATATATGTAACTAATATCATTATTCACACATGCTTGGATATTATTTATTTCATTATCTTAAACATAAGGGATGGATTTTTTAGATAATAATAAATCCAAAGGATGAGAACTACTAGGAGTTTTTTATTGGTTCTCCATTTTAAATTTATTAGAGCTTAAAAAATCTAATGATATAGAGGAAAGGCCTAATCTAAATAGGTAAAAAAACATGGAGGTACCATGGATTTTCAAATTTAAATCCTATGGTTAAGGTCAAATATTATATGGAAATCATAAATCATATTTAAAAGCATATCTGGATACAAAAAACTAAAATCCTAGTGACAAAGGAATGGGCCCTAGAGAAACCTAGGTTTTGGAATATTTAGTGAAATATATAGGTTTATCAAAACATTTAACCGTCTTAGAAAAACTAATAGGATATTAAATATCAAAATAATTATTAATTTAGATTTATAAAAAATGCATAAATACTCATGAAACTGGTTGAAACTAAAATTAAACACACAAGCTAAATTTTTTAAAAATGTACAATAATAGGTTTTAAATATATTAGATTTTTTTTATTATTTTAGGTTTTGAATATGTGAATGTTACATATATTCACTATGTAAATACTCTATGTATGGCTCATTCTAGTCTATTTTCCATTAGTCACTTTCATCAGGTTGGTTCAATAACCACATTCGGTAGTAAACCTCAATGGCTGATATTGGCCCTAAAAAAGAAAGATACTATTTTATTTTTGGATGATGTGATTTTTTTTAATGCCTATTTATACCTTTAATTTTATTTGAAAATTTATGGATGCAATTATATGATCAAACCCTTATTCTAAAAAAGCAATATGATATCAAATGGGGATGGGTGAAAGGGTTGAGTTGGACTAACCTTGGTCAATCCCCATTTACTAACCAAACACTAAACTACATTTAAAAATACTTATTATAGAAATCAAACTAAAATTTAGTTCTCCCATTAATGTATGTGTAATTATAAGTTTTGACCTATATTTTCTTTTTCCTATCTTTCCCTTGTTATAAGCATGCAAATGTAAACTGACCTTTGTAATATGAAATTTTATTTATAAAAATTCTTTAGTTGTAATATGTAATCATGTCTATCTATTGATAATTTAAAGTGCATGCCAAAAAATAACTTATTATTATTATTATTATTATTATTATTATTATTATTATTATTATTATTATTATTATTATTATTATTATTATTATTATTATTATTATAATATTAGCCTCTAAATTTGAATCAAGGATCTAGTGGCATGAAAAGTTGACCAAAAGAAGCTAAAATGTACCCAAAAAAATCATAAAGTGAAACATGACCAAAATAGATTGAGAATATGTTTGTCTCACTTCCATCATATTTAGTAAATTTATAAAATTGATACTGGACATAAAATATGGAAAGTTATACACCCTAATTTAGTTAAGCAACCATAAATATTGTCTTTTATTGTTCTTTCACATGAAGATCTTAGTGATGAATATAGCCCTTGTTTGCATGGTCATTTTGCATCTTTTTATCTTTATTATGTCTTATTTCCCTATTTTTTACACCCATAATAGTCTTGAGTCACCTTCTCCTAGTCACAGGGTCCCCTAGCCTATCCCACCTAGCCTTAACTCTATTTTTAGGCCTCAAGGCATTAGCACCATTACTCAAATAGTAGCACCATGTGGTGCAAGTGTCTAATTATGCCTCTAGCTTTTAATGGTCATTTTTTCCTATGTTTTGTGTCTTATCCCTACCTTAAGATTTATCTTATGTTTGTATCCATATATTATGACTTGTCATCTAGTAAACAAGGTCTTACATTCAAATCAAAGCTATGTCTATATAAAGAGCCTCACAAGGCATTTTACATATAGCACTTACTATTTTGGAACATAATAATTTAAAATTAGTCAATAGTACAGGTCAATACTCTACTTAGTACTTAGCTATTATACTTATACATTACATGCTTTATCAAAGAAGTACCTAAGTGCAAGTAATTCTAGCATACCATGTGTATTGATTATGCACATTCCCTAAGGGATAACTACATGTAATCTAAGACCCCTAGCATTGGGGTTAATGTAGGTACTATCTAAGATAATAGGGGTTCTATTACACATAATCATAATATCCCACAACCCAATTTATCCCTTTCATTTGCATTTGATCCACTTATTTTTTCATGTGTGTATATACTCATTAGAGTTTTGGAAGATATTTAGTGAAAATAGTGATACAAGTGAGCTTTCAAAAGACACATAACTATAGACATGTAAATTTGGCCACCAATGGCTTCATATCTAACTTTAGATCAATTCTTGCCAATCATTGAATACCTATCCCAATAATTTCTATTAGTCTCAAATTTGGCTTTATAACCTTGCATTAAATCAATTTGGCCTACTAAATCCATTAAACAAGGCAAATACACACATTGACTTAATCAAAATCAAATAAATGACCAAATGCCTAAAAATAATTAATTAATTTTCACACCCTAATCAAAATCAATTATAAATTTAAATCAATTTCAAATCCTAATTGAGTTCACCCATGAGCTAATAAATCAATTACTAAAAAGGAAATTCAAGAGCATCTTAGAACATTCTAGAACACACTCATTACCTTTGTGAGTTGTCACTTTTCAAAAATATCTAAAAGAATATTCTAAGAATATTTCAAACTCAACCAAAGTTAATAAACTCAACCATGGTCAAATTTAACCCATTTCAAGGGATTTGAAAGCTTATAAAAGCAAACGTAGAGATCTTCATTTAGGGAGCTCAATCAAAGTAGAGTTATAATGTAGGAATAGATTCATGAAGCTAAAATCCTAGTGTTATAATGTTGAAATTGTTCCAATTCATATCAATCAAGCTAAGAATTCAACAATGGTGCATAGAGGAGATGATGTTAGCATATGTCATTGATGAAGACTTCTTATGTATAAACCAGGCAAGCCAATGAAGAAATCATTTGGAGCTCTCAAGGAAGGTAAAGATTTTATTCTTTGCATTTTAGTTGGGTTTTCAATTGTTGTTTGTTCATTAAGATCCCCCTAAGATCTAGGCTTAGATATTTTAGTGTGTTAGTGTGTTTATTTCATGGTTTTATGGACTAACACTTGATCTAACCTCTTATCTTTATCAAATTCCTTGATCACAATAACCACATATAGGTCCCCCAAAACCTCTTGTAACTTCCCTAAAAGTTATATACAACTCCTAAAATAGGGACACCAGTGCCATAATTAGACATTAGCACCACATGGTGTTACTGTCCACATAAGGGCACTACTCTCTAAAACTAGATTTCATCTATAATCATAAAACAAAAGGTGTCTGACTATTTTTCTAGAGTTTCAGCCTCCTGAGTCACATAAGTACTTGTTTTACTCTAGATAAATGCTCTTTCTTTGTATATTTTTTATTTTGAGAAAGGCTTGTCAAATCAATTATTTCTTAATTTCATTCTAAGTTATTGTTATATTTATCCCTTTAACTAAATTAGGGTTACAAGCTTCTATTTTTTCTTGATTTTTGGTATAACCTATCTCATTATAATTAATACTATATTAGAGTTTCATTAATTTAACATAATTTATTTTTTTATAAAATAACCCCCATTCAACTATGATATCCACATATTATGTCCCTATACATCCAAATACTAATAATTAGGGTTTCAATTACAATCCTAATGTATTCTACATATTGGGTTAAATATTTCTCATACTTGCACATATACGTATGTTAACTTACATTCTACCTCTTATGTGATTTCTATTCATTATTTATATTATCTATTTGGAAATTTTAAAATGGCATCCAAGAAGCCTCTTACCCCTCACCTAGATGATGAATTTATGAATTTTTCACATAATTATAATAATCAATGGACAAATTTTCTAGATTGCACATTAGAGCATGATAATAAATTCATTTATAATGATGATGATGACTTTTTTTTTTAAATATGGATATGAGGATTAATATGAGCATGAAAATGAAAATGTTGATGAGGATCCACTAGATACATCTTCTTCTCTTTCATATCCCTCTTCTCTTATACCTCAAAATCAAACTAACAATATAATGCCAAAATAACCTCTTATTGGTAGTGCTTTGTTCCAATGTGATCCTAGATTTTAAACTACTTTCACTACCTCCTTATTCAAATTTAATCAATATAAGTGAAATACACAAAATCCACTTTTGCATGATTCAATTAAAGTAGATAGGAGTAGTGTACCCTTTTTACCCTTCTCAGTTGAATTCAAAAAAAACATATACCAATGGTATTACACCTTTTACCAATGCACAAAATAAGGAAGATGAAATTATTTTATCACCTTGTTTTACATTCAAAGCTCAATGCAGTGATTCTTTGAAACATATTCATAATGTAAATGTCTCTAACTCTTCTCTTCCATGTCATAATATATGAAATGAAAATATGATTGCTACTTATTTACCCTTAACTCCAAGATTGAATGTAATAATAATTCATGCACTCCAAACATATCTAGTGAAGAAATGAAATTCATTACACCCACACATGATGACACATTGCATAGTAATAAAAAGATAAAATCTTCTCTTACTCTCTTTCTTAGTGAGCATGCAAATGATACTTCTACTCTTACTTTTACAAGTAAATTAAACTATAATTTTCATGAACCTTGGAATAATGATGTTTACTATGATTATGGTGAAGAAGACATGGAGTATACAACTTCTAATTCTCCTCCTACTTCACCTATTTTTCATGTTCAAACAAATTTTAGGTCACATGTTAAAAAACACACACACTAACTTATTCATTGTTCATAGTTTACATAACTTACATTCACATGATAATAATGTATCTTATAGTCCATTAACATGTGATACTTATTTGTAAATTAACAAAATAATAGATGCAAATTAATCTCCCTCAAACCCCCTTACTATAATAGAGCATGTTTCTCAACTTAACCTAAATGAGGGTGATAGTTCATTTCCCTCTAGCCAGGTCCAAGCTATCACACATCTAAAGGTTACAGAGAGAAAACTAATCCTCCCTAAAAAAGGTTCAAAGTGAAATATACTAATGGCTAAGATAAATTAAAAAATCCAATCATTAAAACAACCTCTTGATTATGCTAATATACATTCACAAGAGGTAATCTCCTTGATGCATGTTGGGGGTGATTTACAACAATAAGTACACCATCTCACATTGGAAAGCAAAGCATATCACTAGTGGGAGGATTTTAATACCATCCATAATAATCCCATCCTATGTAAAATTATCAATGAAATTTTGACATCGAAGTTATAGATATTGGCATTACTAAAGTTTGATGGACATGGATATCCATACTTGCATATTGAAGCTTATAAGAAAGCTATGGCACATGTCACTATCAATTTAATTCTCTTACAATTATTTCTTAGGACTCTATAGGGTCAAGTAATAGAGTTTTTTCTTCATTCACTCCTTATTAGTTCACTATACACATACAATGAATTAGAAGAGGTCTTTCTCATTCATTATATTCAAAACAAGGGACCTCAAGTCAAAAATGAGAGGATGCCTTCACTACACCAAGGCCAATCAAAAACAATAAATGAATACATTCTAAGATTCAAAACATGTTTGAATTAATTGATATACCAATTGATAGATTTTTAGGTATAATATTTTTCTATAGAGGCCTCATTCTTCCTCTTATAAATAATTTTTTATATGAAACATCCAAATCATTCAGACATTTATGTTATACATCTCTATGATTAGATAAAAACTTGGGACTAGTCAACACACATTTTGATCCGAAACTCAAAAGATTTGGTTGAAATGTAATTCAAGAAACAAAAATAACACAATTCAAATAATGCTCTTTGAGAAAAGATGTTATATTGATCAAATTTATAGACCCAAACATATGCCTATCTCTGAGAAGAGATGTCTCTTTTCTATTCCAGGTTACATATTCATTTATACATGTTTTAAAAGTGAGATTAGGATGTGGAAGGTCACCAATCTCTAGGGAGATTAAGTGGTTCAACTTCCATGATTTACAATAATATAGAATTCGAGGAATTACTATTTTTAGAAACTTACTATATTTAGACTGCACTACTAAAATTGAAATTTGGGACACTTCCTTTAGGTTTTTAGGGGTCAAACTTCATCGATCAGAGCTCAATTATCTCACCATGTTCTCCTCATTCTTAGCTTTTTAATGGTTCAAATGGCAAGTCCATTGGAGCTATAACGTAAAAGTTATGGCTCCTGAAAGTTCCATAATCAATTGGGGTGGAACCATCACCCGAATTGTCACATGAATTGTTGCCTGAATCATTCCTCCCTCATTGAGAAGTAATGGTCCCTATTGCATCAGTATTTTTCATCAAGTGTGGTAGTTATACTTTGATTTTATTCCCGATGCATACTTGGAATGGACTATGATTTATGGAACTATGCAGGGCCCAATTGTTCACCATTTCTTTCTAACCATCAGTCTATGGATGGAAGGCCATGAAATTCTTTAGCTTGGTATATATTTGCTTCTGTTGTTGTGTTGTTTGTGTAGTCAAGGCTACAACATCATCCCTTTTATATTCTTGTGTCTTGACCACCATGAGAACAAATTTCTTGGCACTAATTAAAGAGATAGATGTAAAAGGTGGTACCTCTGGTACCCTATAACACCATGTTCCAAGAGTGAGAGTGATCCTTCAAGTTATTTATTCATAGATGCCATGTCAATCATACATGAATGGCTGACCAAAGAGTACATCATAAACATCTAGATTGACCACATCACATAATACCTCATCTTGGAAAGGTTTTATTGCATATGAGAGAAGACATTGATGGGTGACATGGAGGTTTCTCCTTGGACTCAACCATCCAATACTGTATGGTTTTGGGTGAGGCTTCATGGATAGATTTAGGATTTTCACAACATTAGTAGAGATTAAATTCTTTTGACTTATACTATCAAGAATGAAATGCAGAGGCTTACCTTTCACCATAAATTAGAGTGAAATAACCTTTCCTTGTCATCAAGTCTCTCCTCATGGGTCTGTGATGAAGCAACAATGGCTTTGGGATCAGCATCTATAATTTCTTCTTCAATCTCTTTAACTATAGGGTCTGTATGAGGCAGAGTAGTAGATGTTGAGGATTATGACTCAAAAATTAGGGACTTGATGCCTCGATATTCTTCTTTGGAGTGAGTTTTAGATTTGTGATAATCACACCACTTCCTAGTCTTTCCTTCTTTTTTCTTCCAGTTTTGGCCTCGTGTTTGACCTTCTTTGTCACTTTTCCATTTTGAAGGCTGACTCTTCATATTCATTCTTCCATGCTTCTACTCAATCTTCACTATGAACTTATGCACCTCACTAATGGTTTCCAAATTGAAGAGTTCCATTTTTTCCCATATGTACCATTTTAGTCCACCATGATATTTGAGAACCTTGTGTTTGTCACTTTCTTGGATGCCCAATCTCACTGATAGAGAATGAAAAATGTCAATGTAATCTTAAACAGACTATTATTTACCTTGGCAAAGTAGTTGCCACTCTATATATAGATCATCATATGCTCTAATAGGGTAGTATTCTTCCTATACAGCTTCTATGAAATCATCCCAAGTAGGTTCCACCTTGAGGCCAATATCATCTGCACTAAATCTCTTTTTGTACACTTCCCACCAATTTTTGATAGGCAATGATGCTTTTAAAAGAGAAAAGGTGATCTTCTCCTTATCGGTGAATTTATTTATAGAAAAATAAGATGATAATTGATCTAACCAATTTTATACTACATCAGCATTGATTTTTCCTTCAAATGTAGGGATATCAAAATTCACCTAAACCTTGAAGGGTGTTGGGGCACTGAAAGGATGTGGGGGTAAAGATGAGGAGCCAGAATTTCCCATCGAGATTTGTTGGAAAATTTGAGTGAATTTTTGTAGCATCTATGCTTGCTACTACTGGAGGACTTCATTTACCATTTCCTTAAAAGGATCAGATGTCTTGGTGTTATCCACCATTTGAAGTCATTTGGAGCGAATAGGTGGATAGTTTGTTGGTTCTATTTTCCACCCAAGCTTCCTGTAATCTGACCTCATCCTTGGGATCATACACTCTCAAGACAAACCATTCTAATACCACTGATCCAAAAATCACAATCTTTGGTTGAAATATAATTCAATAAATAAGAACAACACAATTCAAATAATGATATCTCTAAGAAGAGATGTTTTATTGATCAAATTTACAGACCCAAACATATGCCTATCTCTAAGAAGAGATGTCTATTTTATATTTTGGGTTACATATCCATTTATACATGTTTTTAATGTGAGAGGATGATTTTTAAGGTCACCAATCTTGATGGATATTATGTGGTTCAACTTCCACGATTTACAACAATACAAAATTTGAGGAATTACTATTTTTAGAAACTTACTATTTTTAGACTACACTACTAAAATTGAAATTTGGGGAACTTCCATTGGGTTTTCTAGGGTAAAAATTCATTTATAATATATCCATGACATCTCACCATATTATCCTCATTCTTATCTTTTCAACGGTTCAAACGGTGAGTCAATTGGAGCTACGGTGCAAAAGTTATGGCTCCCAGAAGTTGCATCATCAATTAGGGTGGAACCATCACCCGTATTATCACCTAAATTGTTGCCCAGATCACATTTAGAAATATATTTTGATTTATACCTCTCATATTCATATTCATCTAACATGTTACAATAACATACTCCACTCCTGATTAAGAAACTAGTGGAACATAAATAACCAATAAAAATACTCAACAAGGGCAAAGATCCACTTCACAAATCACCTCATATAGTGAGTAGAGAATAGAACACACACATATGGTTTATACAATTTTTATATAGATTTAGGCCTCATGACATCTTTATTATATTATTATATAAGGAGATGATCACACCTCCTCCTACTAATCATCATCCAGCACACCATTTGCGCAGGGTACAAAATAAGCCATATTATAATTTTTATAAGGTAAATGGACATTCAAAAAATCATTATTATACACTTAAACATTGTATTGACCAATATGTCAATATATGTGTGATAAAATTCATGTATGGGGCACTAATATCTTAGTATTCATAGTCTCCTAATTCATACTCCTCTATGATAGAGTTATCCTAGGATGTTCCCTTTATGGATCCATTCATTGTATAAGCCATGTGGTTTTTAAGACACATTTTTATGAATGATAACATGTACCATATATTTAGTATATATGGTATATATTTCACATAGATTAGATTGGAGTTCTAGTTCTGACATAAATCAAAGCATGGTCTTAATTCAACCACCAATTAATATATTTTCTAGAGATCAAAGAGTTTAGAGCATAATTTCAACATGACATCCAATCAAGATCTTTGTTATAGAGTCTACACACCTAGCCACTAGTAGTGTATCACATGCAATATCAATTATAGAATCTACTTATACACTAACACAACATGATAAGTATGGTTATTTTTTCACCATGCCATCTAGGTTTAGATAGTTCATATTGTAGTTACATGATATACATGCAGATATCCTATACTAATAAATAACATTCCTACTCCACTACACATGTCTAATTAAACATTTATAAATAGATAGAATAATTCATTACCATTAATTAGACAAATGCCATATTCTAGTATCACCATTTAACATAATAAAGATAATTAAACACATGTAAACATGCACAATATAAACCAAATCAAGATATCAATATACATAGTGCCAATATAACAACAAACATCTGTATATATAAACTTAGAATATAGTTTCAATATAGATATTGTACATCACTCAATAATAAAGACATGGCCACTAGGACTAACCCCCTTACTCTCACTCTCAAACATATCCATACTAGAACTAGAGGCCCCACTATCCCTCTATGACCTCAATCAATTACTACATTGACTCTCTCTCTCTCTCTCTCTCTCTCTCTCTCTCTCTCTCTCTCTTCTCTCTCTCTCTCTCTCTCTCTCTCTCTCTCTCTCTCTCTCTCTCTCTCTCTCTCTCTCTCTCTCTCTCTCTCTCTCTCTCTCTCTCTCTCTCTCTCTCTCTCTCTCTCCCCATAGCACACCCAACTTGACCATACACTTCATGATCTCATTTTAGATATATGTAATCATATAATATCTTATTACTTTCCCCACCCTAAGAATCTGGTACAAGAATGGTCCATCTCTATAACTCTGCATGTTCCTTGTCCTTATCTACATCCACTCACATATATGCCATAGTATTTATGGCATCTTTATCAAAAAAATGGGCATAAACACCAACAACATTCATAGCCTTATCCACTAATCCATCATCCATGACATCATAAAGAATATGATGTGTCATTATGAAGATTATATAATCAATGGTAGTCTCCCAATACTCATCATCACTTGAACCTGCACATACCCACATAATGCATTAGATAATTAATTGAGTCAATAAGTAACCAAATACATAGAATATACAAATATATAATAACAAATTACCATCAACAACCCCAAGGGGATCCAGATCTAGTACATATTCTACAACAATCCCACCTCTTGAAAATAGAGGTGCCCATCTATGATCTCTCTATGAGGATATATAGGCATCATTAGCTCCCATATTATCCACATATAGTATGTCAATCACCAAATCCTACTCTATCAATGAAATTAGGGCTAGCTCTATAGTTGATAGTTTAGACTACTACTTAGCCTCACTAGAGCCTAATAACTCCTCAACCACACCACTAATGTTGGAGGCAAATCTTGGTTAACATTGGACATCATATCACCTACTCATACTATAACCTCTCACATACATTGACCCAATGATCATGTATCCAATAGCTCCCTTAAACCCATCTCAATTGAGTATCATCCTCAAGCCATCCCTCATAGCCCCTTGTAAGGCATCGAGGTAATGTCTCTAGTTGTCAACCTATCTAGCACCTACTAACACTAAAACATGATCCTCTTGGGCGTGCAGGTCATCCTAGTCCACCTCTCTATAGTATTATGGATTGTCCCAATCACCTCATCAAGGCAATGCCAGTCTAATCACTATTATATGCTCATATGTTGAATAATGTAATAGTGTGGAAGATTCAATACCTTTGGCACACATCTCTTACATAAAATGGTACGAATCCTAGTATAAGTGGGTTAGCATAATATGACCCCATGAGTATATAGTACCATTTTCCTCTATGTCTTACACTATCTCACTCATCTCGTAGGAGATTAATACTACACTTTTATTTATAGCCACAAAATAAGCCAATAAAATAAATAAGAACTTTCGTAACCATGAAACATTCACTATGATAATTGATGATAATAATATATCACTATGGATCCCTACATGATGAGTCCCTATAGACATATCATAAAAATACCTAGTGTCCCATTATATATCTCTATCACTAGTATCCTCTTATAATACTAATATCTACCTAGTAATAGGTAACTATAGGATCTTATACACATCCTCTAGGGTGACAGTCATCTCCCTAGTAGGTAAATAGAATGTGCAGGTATCTACATCCCACCTCTCACATAGTGAAATCATCATGTGTTTATCCTAGGGTATTATATCTAAGGATTCCACATGACTCAGACCAAATCTCTCTACCATGGCCATCTTGACATCTATTATATGTAGGCCCCATAAGTTCTCCATCATCTGGCTACTCAAGAACTCTCTCATTCACATATCAAATTCTAAAAATAGAACCAAATATGGAATTAATAATGTAAAATATAATATAAATAGATAACAAAAGTCATCAAACACTAGTCATCAATAATAAGCATCACTAACTAGGCCTAATAAACACTAGCATTGCATACAAGATAATAGTGTTGGATAGTATCACCATGTCCTTAACACTAACACCAATATTAGGATAGAACACCACATTTCCCAAAATGTCCCTAAATAATATATTTCCAATTAAAATAGTAAATAATGTACTACAAATGAAAAAATAGGAATAACTATAGGATCCTTATTAGGGTAACCTCCTCCCTAGCTTGGATAAGTTCCTCCACCTCCTCATACTAGGTCAAAGTCATTCCTCATCTCCTCGACATATTCTCTAGCTTAGAACAAAAAATAACTATCAACTAGAATGATTCAAATGAATTGTCAAACTAATCAACTAACTTATTTAAGTCACATTTTAAAAATTCTTCCTTACTAAGGTTGACCTTGCATTCCAATTTCACCAAGTAATACCAAATTATTATTGCCATGATATCTAGATAACACTCCAATTTGTCATCCATTTCTTGAACATAGGACTTGACCTCAATGTACCTTGCCATATATTGGTTAAACCAATATCCTAGTCACATATAACTCTAAAAAATGACAAAAATATATTACTATATTAAACTCAATATAAATCAAACGTCTATCCCATTACCAATTTCAATAATTGAATCCATAAAAATAGACAAAATATTAAAAGTTAAAAAAACATCACCCCCACTAATTAATACTATCACATTCATAATTAACACTTTTGGTTAGATACCCTTACCTTAATCTCATATATCTCACCAAAAGGGGGGAAATGCACACAGGTCTACTTAGTTATAGATATTCAGACACATAAGTTCACTTAGATGTAGATATTTAGACACAGGTCTACTTAGATACAAATATCCAGACACATAGGTTTAGCTCAGATATATAGTTTGGCTTAGATAAATAGTTTGACTCAGTTATATAGTTTGACTCAGATATATAAGTTGAATTAGATATGTAATTTTATATAAATATATAGTTTGGCTCATATATATAGTTTGACTCAGATGTATAGTTTGACTCAAGTATATATATGTTTAAATCTATAGCTACATTACTTAGATATCAAGATTGGGGGCATGATGTAGATCACATGCCCTTGATCTCTATTTTCATATTACTAGGTTACACTTAGATCATCACCAAGATGCCACCAAGATTCCATTAGGGTTTCACCAGTATGGGTCACATGACCATCTATAGCGGTGGATCCATAACATTCTACCATACCTAATGTACATACTCAGAATTAGTAAACACATTAAAGTGGGGGAAAATAGTCCTTATTTCTCCACATATTTAGTTTGCATATTCATATTTAGTACACATAACATAGTGTGGTAAATTAAACCTTTTTTATCCACATAACTAGTTTACATACTCATATTTAATCTAGATATCAGGGAGGAGCAAAATAAGGTTTTATTCCACATGATTCAATTTGCTATTTAGATTTAGTATAGAAGACACCCAAATTATGGATTTCCTCTTCACATATTTCACTCTAGCTCTTATCCATGTCTTTTTCTAATAAAGTAGCTAGGTTCAAACCATATCCACATAGGTAAGCACAACTACGCATTCCTTATTTTTTTACTATATTAATTTCATTTCATTACATTACTAGAATAAAAAAGGGGGATGTACACACCTTAATTTGGTCAAACAATAATAAGTACGATGTCTTTTGTTTCTCTTTAACATGAAGGTATTAGTGATGAATATATCCCTTGTTCTCATGGTTAGTTTTGGTCTTTTAATCTTTATTATGTCTTATTTTCCCTAATTGTTGTACCCCTGGTGGTCCTAAGTCACCTCCTCCCAGTCATAGGGGGGCCTATAATATCTTACCTATCCTTAACTCTATTTTTAGGCCTTAGGACACTATCACCATTATTAGTATAGTAGTTCCATATGGTGTTAATATCTAATAATGGTTCTAGTGTTCAACAATAATTTTCTCTTGTGTTATAGGTTTTAAACCTACCTTGAGTCTTCTATTATGTTTTTATCCCTCTTTTATGACTTGTCAACCAATAAACAATGTCTTACGTTCAAATTAAATTTCCTTCTATATAAATATCCTCACAAGGCATTTTATATCTAGCACTTACTATTTTGGCACATAATTATATAAAATCAGTCTATGGTACAGCTCAATACTCTACATATTACTCAGCTATTACATTTAGACATTGCATGCTTGATCAAAAAAGGACCTAAATGAAAGTCATTCTAGAATATCATGTGTGTTGATTATTCATATTCCTTAAGGGATAACTACATGTGATCTGAGAACCCTAGTAGTGGGGTTAATATAGGTAGCATCCATGATAATAGAAGTTTTACTCTGTGCAATAGTAATATCCCACAACCCAATTTTTCCATTTCTATTACATTTGATCTAGTTGTTTTTTCATGTGTGCAAATACTCATTAGGGTTTCAAAATATATTAAGTGAAAAAAGTGACATATGTGAGCTTTTATAAGACATAGGACCACCTATAAATCCCCCAAAACCTCTCGTATCTTCCTTGAAAGCGATAGATAGATCTACGAAGAGGGACATTAGTGCCATAATTAGACACTAGCACCACATGGCACTACTATCCACATAAGGGTATTATTTTTTAAAGCTATATTTCAACTATAATCACAAAATAAAAGGTGTTTGACTATTTCTCTAGCCTATTTTAACCTCTTATGTCATAAAACTACCTATTTTACTCCAGATAAGTGCTCTTTCTTTGTATCTTTAATATTTTGGGAAAATATTATCAAATCAATTTTACTCCAGATAAGTGCTCTTTCTTTGTATCTTTAATATTTTGGGAAAATATTATCAAATCAATTATTTACTATTATACTTATCCCTGTAACAACATAGTGTTTACATGCACTAAGTCCTAAAATGTTAAAACATGAACTGGCATAAGGCTTGAAAATATTCTAGGATGAAAGAAAGGGCCAAAAATATATATGATACAAAAAATCAAGCTGAAGATGATATGAAAAAGGTGTCACAAATCCAAATAGAATCTGTAAGATAATAAAATTACTAAAAAATATGTACCACTAAGTATTTAGTTTTTATTTGAACATCCATACACGCAAATTTTTCTAAATGGATTGTGAAATAAGGCTTGTATCAAATATAAGTATCTACATAATTATGTTTGTGAAATATGTGTACATAGGTTACAACTAAGGGTATATTTGGGTAATATGTGTATCTAGTTATCAACCAATGGAATATTTGAGTAATTTATGTAGATAGTTATCAAAGGGAATAATTGATAATCAAGTTAGTTTTAGCTGGTAGGGGTCAAGAGGGTTTTTGAAGCCTATAAATATGATTGTTGACCCCTCATTTGGAACATATATTAATGTTGCACATTCTTAGTTAAAAGTGGATTAGAGAGAAATCTTAAGGTTTTTAGTAATATGTAGTTGTTAAAGGATTATATATAATGATTTTACTAAATCTAGGTATCTACATAATCATGTTTAAGTAATATGTGTACACATGTTGTAACCAAGGTCATATTTAGGGAAGGTAATATGTGAACACATGTTTCAACCAAGGGCATATTTGGGGAATAAATGTAGCTAGTTAGTAAATAAAGGCATATTTGAGGAATATGCATAGATGGTTGTCAATGGGAATAATTGACATCTAATTCAATGCTATCTGACGGAGGTGAAGAAGGTTTGGAAAACCTATAAATATGAGCTTTGACCCCACCTTTGGAACATATTAGAAAGTAACAATTTTTAGGTCAAGGTTAATTGCAAAGAAATATTAGTGTTTTTAGTAATATATAGGTGTGAAAGTCTTATATACCATTTTTAAGTTTAAGATCAGTTTTATATGATCATTATTATAATGGTAGTTGTGTACACTGATGATATACAATGTATATAAATATTGTGTTTGAATATAAAGGTATGATACTTGTAATGGATATCTTGTATGTCTATATGTTTGGTCTAAGATATTTTTCTTCACAAGTAATTTATCTTTTCATTGATTATATTTATATTAATTTTAATAATGGTCCCTGTAATATCTCATCATGACATGTTATGCTTTGTAGCCTATGATCATTGTGATGGTACATTGAATAAATACATGAATTATAGATAGAATTAAAGGTAGACATATTTTAATGTATTATACAAGACGTTATTCTTCTACATAACAAATGTATATGCACAATTTATCATTCTTATAATTTTAGGTAGTCAAACTTTAACATTAAGTGAAAATACGTTCATTCACAAGGAATATATAATCAATATAAAATATAGATGTATATAGAATTTGTGAGATGTTTAATACATACAAAATTTTCCATAAAATTCCCTCTCTAACTAACATCTCCTTTAAAAAATAAAGATATATAAGTTATAAAGAGACTATGGGTCTTATTCTTCTTAAATTTTCATTTCATGTACTAAATAATTGAAGTTACCTATTCAATCTTCCAATTATTTCATCAACCCACATGAAACCATATTTTATACAAAATATATTATGGTGTACACTTATCATAGGCATAACTTACAAAAATGTGTCTAAATAACACTTCACACCTTAATACTAACACTTTTATGAACTTAAACAATTGTCTTATCTTGAGACAATGATGTGGGTGGAGTATACACGAATGGATATGGTTAGAGTTACTATAAGATGTGTTGATATGATGGTTAAAAAGAAATGTTCATACTCTTTCTCAAAGTGTCATTTATCAATTTTCACTTTTTTAAAACTACTTAGACACACTTTTAGGTTTTCAAATAAGTAACATACCAACCTGCCACCCTTTATGGGTTTTCAATAAGTTGGTATAATTAGGAAGCTACACTTTATGGGTTTTAAGCTTTCCTACTCCCATTTGCAAAGCTTTCTTGCCTAATTTTTTTTCATATTCAAAATTTATCAAAATTATGAAGTATGCATTACCTTTATATGTCTAAGGAGTCATATCCTTTAAGGATGTTGAAGGAGAAGCATGAGAATATTAGGAAGTTGTTAATGACATTTTAGATGATGATGTAAAAGCTATTGTTGAGCTAGAATATTTATGAAATGGAGGTTGTATTATATGAGGAGCCTTCTTCGCACAGATAAAATTTATGAGCTTCGTAGGTGAAATTTATTATGGATTATTGATGGTGTTTATGACCAAAGTATTAAGATTGGTCAAATATTTTTTGTAAGTTGTCCGATCTTCTAAGACATCCATCACCATGTTGAATAATTTGTGAAGTTATTATTGGATTTTCATGATGCTTTAGACATCATCGTCACCTCTAAATATAATGATACGTCGATGCTATGAATTGTTTTTTGTATGTCATGAATGATTTATTTAATTCTCTTGACATATGTTGCATTTTTCCCAAAAATGTAGTTTATAACATCTCTATCTCCCAAGTGTGAATGTGTCTCATGAGATTATCTCTCAATTCCCATGAATCCTATAAATAATTATCCATTTGATTTGTTTATTCATGGATTTCCATTGTCACCTTTGACTTGTCTATTTGGTTTAGATCCAATGTAATGTATTTACATGAATATTTGAGATGTTTTTTATAGTCACGAATCTTACTTTAAATTTTCCTAGATTGAAGTGAAACTATGCCTAGGAATGGATCATACTCTCCAAAAACTCAAATATTACCTCAGTTTTACTTGAGTTTGTGCACTTCATTTTACATTTTCTATAGTTATTTTATTGTAGAAATATATTATGTTAACCTAGTGATAATATTAGTAAAATTTTATTTTGACATTATTTTTTCACTATAAATATATTGTAAGAACTTCATTAAGGTATAATTCACCGTCTTTTTAGCTTTTACAAAATGCTCATACAAATTAACATCCTCCCTACATAACTAGGCATTCTCTTGGTTGATCTCAATTGTATTATGTGTGATGTAAGTTTAGAATAAGATAACCCTCTATTTTATTTATGAATAATAGTTTTGAATAATATAGATAAAATTCTTGGGTTCAAGAACGTATGGAAAGTTGGGTCAAAGAAGACAGAGAAATAATAGGTGGTTGTATTATGTGTACAATCAAAAAAATAAAAGTGATGTGTCAAAGAAATATAACTTGGAAATTCATCCACCAAGATATGTCAGACTCAAAGATTCTTTGTGAAGCTTATTCTTGTGTTGATCCATAACCTATAGAAGTTATAGATAGTTTGTTTTGCACTTTACACTTTTCAACCCATGTTTCTCTAGATCGTAACTGCTACTATTTGTGGGCTAGAATTTATTAGATTGTTGTTGTTAGATCCTTGATTGAGACTACTTGGATGAATTTCATATTATTTATTATTATTTATTATCCTTCTAAGACTTATCATTTGCATATTTTATTGTGTAGGTATTCATAGTGTTTATGATTGGCTTATTTATTTGTTCTTTCTACCTTGGTCTTATTTTATTCTTCCTATTATTGAATACCATTTTCTTCTTCATGTTATTGATATTTGAGTAAAGCAAACTTGTATTTACAATCCTTATCCTTAAATTATTTCTCTTCCTCCATGTTCACCTTGGTAATGTATTTTACCAATTACTCTTGTTCTCAAGTTATGATTGTGGTTGATCTAGGTGTTTATACCTAAGAGGATTATATTGTTGAGTCTAGTCTTATTATGCACCTTGATCCAAGGACTAAATAGTTTTAGAATTGGGAGGATTTCCTTTTGTAGGTTTGGGAAATAGGGTGAATATGGTGTTGTGAATGGTGGATTGGCCATGGAATAAGTTGAAACTTGGTATTTATAACAAAATATTTTTGTTATACAAATGGAAAAACCAACATTTTATTTTAAAATTTCATGGCATATTTATCTGGTCCTACAACTTTTTTTTCATACTTGGCATTAATTTCTATAATTATGAATGTCTCCACTCATTATGGGAGGGTGTAGCCTAACAGCTCTGTGTGTGTGATATCTTTTCACTAATGGGATAAATAAGTTGGTTTATTTTATTTCCAAGATCATAGGCTTCCCTGAGACTTTTTATTTTCCTTATGCCCCTTATGCCATTTTCTGCTCTATGCCTTGATACTAAATAAATGTGGTTTTTTTTACTTGGATACTAACTCTAACACCTATTCCTAAAATATATATTTCATTATACACTTTTTCTCCTCCTCCTATATTATTGTATCCACTACAATGTATTTTGGATGTGAATGAATTTCAAGGAATAGAATGGAAGGGACATCATTTCTCATCTGACATGTGTGAACCACTTTCTTAAAGAATAATTCTTTCTCCTCTAATTCATCATATGTATCATATTTGATATCTTAATTAATCACCCTATAAACCTCCTCAAGTGCAAATCCTAGGTATATATGTCATATTCCATTGTGAATATAGGAATCAATGGGTTGCTCAACCATGGTACTAATCTATGGGTCCATTTTATAGGTTGTGATGGTTGTAAACCTAGTGATTTATACTTAGAGATGTTTGAGATGAGGAGGTCGATGGTTAATCATATAGTTTGTATTTATATTGTGCTTGTGTTTATATTTGTGGTTGTTCTTGCATTTTGGATTATGGTTGGGATTGGAGTTGCTCAGCTCCTAGTAGCATAGATTGTAATGGCTGGATGCTCTAGGAAACCAATATATGTTTCCTAATAGCTTATACCTTGGCCACATGGATGTCAATAAAATTTGAGATAAAACATGAGTGGTTTTTAAAACTAATGGATCCTAATCTACATTAATTATTTTAGCTTTTTATATGTTTTAATTGGCCCAAGATACTTTAAAACCTCCTCAAGCATATATGGATGTGTTGTGATCATGTCTTGAATCTGAAAACATTATCTATTAACTTCTATTCTTGGAGAAGGAATTTTCCATATTAAGGCCATATCATATTAGGGAAGGCATTGGTTAGCCAATAATCAACATTTGGCATAATTTCTCCTTTAGGACATGTCCATTGTGTGAACTAAAGAAGTACTAAAAATTAGTATTAGAATGACTCAATTATCTTCATTAGTAGTTTATATATGTTAATTATGAATTATACTATGAGGAATTTATTCCAACTTAAATCCTCTCCTAGACTCACCATTTAGTGTGAAGTATAAATTAGTCCTTTTGTTACTATATTTACACCTTTTTTATCTATCAATATCAATGCATGATAAAATTTGTGATGACTCAAACCAATGCATCATTACATTGACCAATGGGAAATCCTCTATATTTATAAGTGTAAAATTCCAATATTTCTAAGTGGATATGGTATTTATTTGTCTTATAGGATTGTAGTGACTTTCCTCACACTTGTAGTCATGTAGCTTGCATGATAATGTTGGTGTTGATGTGGATTATTAATTATTTTGAGAGATGAAAGGATCCCTCACTATATAAGCTAAGGATGGTCATCATTGATGTCATTCCCATTGTTTTCTCTCTCAAATATAGGTATGGCATAATATACTACAAAAAAACACCCAAAAACATAAGAACACACACCATAAATCATTTTGATCAAACACAATAAGTAATCCTTGTAATCATCATCACTTAATGATTAGGCATAATCTAATGGTTGAGTTATAAGTTCACTCAATTAAGTGTCCACAAACTTGAATGCAAGATTACATCAAAGTCTCTTACATCATGATATTGAGAGGACCATCAAAATTGGCCTTGGCTACTATTGATGTAGTCAAGGCCTATGTGGTTACTTTGGCATGATATAAGGCCTTGATAACTTCTCTACAATATCCCAAGGACATTCTTTTACATATTTCATGACCTCCCACATATCATCTGATCTAACTCACTGCTAGGCTTATGCGAGCAACCCCAAGACTATAGGGTGTATTTTTTCCATTTGGTAGCATTTTGTAGGATCACTTACATGGGGGACTCATTATTTATACAAACATATTTGGGTTTTTATTTCATTGGGATGATACCACATGGTAACATCCTAATAGCACTATCTTGAAGGCATCACTCCCTATACAGTCCTCTCTAAGATCACATGTCTTTGGGATGTTTCCATGTGGAAACATCTTTCTATTTCACTAGACCAAAGGCATCAACCCCTACATAATCCTCTTTGGGATCATGGGTCACCTGGATAAACTCATGTGTTAACATTACATGAGTTTGTTAGATTAGAGGTAAGCTTCCTATACATTCATATATGGGACCAGGGGTATCTAAGATAATTCCAAATGAAAACATCCTATGATCCCATTATCCTAGAGTCAAGCTTACTATATTGTCATCTCTAGGATTGTAGGTCACTAGGATGATACCACATGAAAACATCATGTGAGTCAACTAGCCTAGCACTGACCTTACATCATACCATATTGATGTCACTCCTAAGCTAGTGGGATGGTGACATGTATCTTCCTTTTAACCACTCATAAAAATTCATGAAATAAACTTAGGAAAAAATGGAACGAAAGGAAAAAGAGATAAATTAGCTAAGGCAAAAGAAAAGACCAGGAGAAAGAAAAACCTAATCAAAAGGCATCTAAGTCAAGGGCCTAGTGGACAGACTAGTCAACAAGGAAAATTTGACTAAGGCAAAAGGCCATCAAGAACTTAGTAAGTAGATAAGGAATTATCTAAGGTAAAACATAGATATAACTCTAATTAACAAGAAACACAAGGTAAAATATGCATGTCTATGTTGTTGCCACTAAAATCAAGTCCAAAAAAGAAGCATAATCTTTCTTAGAGAAAAGGGTAGGATTCTAAACCAAGAAACTCATTAGTTTTTTATTTATCCACTAAACTCAAGGCAAGTTAACTCAATCCAATGTTTCTAAAGGAATGGCTCACTATTATGTTCCCATCATTCTAGTCTTTAGCAGATTACGCACTTAAAAATGACTCAAAGACTCACTCCTATATTTAGGATACAAGGGTGACTAAGAATTCCATTAAGGTGTAGGAGTCTCAAACCAATCTAAGGTTAAAACATTGCTAAGACTAACACAAAATATATATGCTTATTAAAACTTTATTAGTTTTAACAAATGACCTATTTGTTAGGAAGAAAATAAAATATGTATATAACTAAACTATAAAATCCTAGGGGATTCTTTCATAAACATCATTATAATCCACAACAACACTAAAAAGTTCATAAACTATTTCTATTTTTATTCCAATAACACTTCATAGCTCAATTGATGCATTCTCCTCATCCTTGCACAAGCCATATTGAAATGAATAACCCATAACTAATTTAAAAAGGAGAGACATATGCATAAATAAGAAATTGTTATTAGTGGATATATATTTAAATAACTCACTGTATTTTACTAGAAAACCCATAATGACTAAGGATTATTCCTTTACATAATGACTCCTTCCCAAGGGTCTAAATATAAATGGTCATAACTAGACATGACTCATTTTATAAAAAAATTTAACTACAAGATAACATAGTCTTTATTTATGACTAGCTTAATTCCATTAACTTCTCACATTTGGATTAAAAGAGATATTCAATTCTTAAAAGGCTAACCATTCATGACAAAGTTTAATAAATGGAACATAATCTACAAATTTATTTGAAGGTGCCTCCAATGTTAAGAGACTTTTGATACATACAGGACTCTTCCCAAGATCCTATAACTCAAGAACTCATACATAGTTACATCTTAGTTTAACACTAGGGTTTTAATAAATAAGAAACATGTATTAATCCATAGTTGGAATATTATCTAGGATATATCTTTTTCAATAATATTACAAGTAGGCTTGCTGCTAAATTGTTAATAACAAATCATATTCTATCCATTTATACACCTAATCAAGAAGCACATTTATAGGCTTGATTAAATAATGGAAGTCCAGTTGGTCTTCAACGATGTTTGTTGTCTTCTCCCAAGAATTTGTTGGCCATTAGAAAGAAGGCTCATCACCCAACCTTTTTTCATAATTAGGTTATTTTTGTACACACCCTTGAGCTTGAGACTCCTAGTTCTAAGCATGGTTATATCACATGGTCTAGTCAAGGGAGGATATCTAAGCAATGTATCTTAATATAAGAGAGTGTCCATGCACTACCTATAGTCTAAATTAATAATTTTACCGAAAGAGACTCCTAGCCCCAAATACAAGATAAGGGAATTCAAATCATCATTCTAGTGAAACAAAGCTTTCATGAATATAATATTAATGGGAAAAGACTTATAACATAATAAGGCACACCAAAATATTTGAGTAGAAAGAGGATGTCTCACTTTATTGCTTCATATCAATGGTCATGGAAGAGTTGAGAAACCTATCTCCATGCCCATAATGGGAGGACTTCAATAGCTACCATCATGAAATCTATGTAAGGGT